>BPTQ01000006.1:320353223-320784453 GCA_019973895.1 Chrysanthemum seticuspe
GCAGTCGTTTACTTTAGTATCTGTGGCAAGGAAGAGGTTAGAGTCACTTGTGGTATGCGCTAGGAGAAGGAACGGTGTCTATGATTTCATTTGATGACGATGGTTTAGGAATGCGTTTGGAGAACATCCCACGTGTGATTTTGAATGACGAAAAACCGTTTAAAAAAAGCTGCATTGACAAAGGTATGTTTTTAGATTGTAATTCTCAATAACATGTGTTTTGATGTTATTTTGAGATTGATAATAATATACTTGCATCTTTTAATATAATTGGAATGTACAAAATGTAGATCCTCGTATGAAATATAAATGTGACTGGTTTAATCACTCTGATCATGATGATGAAGTTGATTGCTTTTATCAAGATGTTGTGGCTTACGTAACTGGCAGAGGTCGGCTGGTAAGTGTTTGTTATATTTATTGCGAAAATGTTTTACGTTTGCAATATACAGTTTTGTGTTACTTTTTGGATTGTGCATTTTCTTATGTTTTGTATTCCAAAATAATTTGTTGAATGCAGACTATACCATGGGATTTTGCTGGGCCTTATGAAATGTATAAGTACCACAATGCAGTTCTGATTCACGATGATGAAACTTTCTATGTGAATGTCGATTGGGAAAAACATAAAGATAGGCCTGACAGTAAAAATCATGTGACTATCAAGACTAATTGGAAGGATGTTGAGAAGAGGTGTGAGTGGGACAAAGACAAAACTGTGAGGTTCAAATTGATTAGGATGGTAAAGGATGAAAAGCAAACTATGGATGTACGTATGCCGGTGATGATTCCATTGTTTCATATGTGTTAGAAGAAGATGGTTTGGATGGTATAATATATTTTGGTACCGTATCAGACGAAACCTTTAGTATGTTGGATTTGAACATATTTTATGTTTTTGTGTATTTGCTTGTGTATGTTTAATTTCTGTTTGGTTTTGTATGGCATGATAGTTTTGTTGAACAATGCTACTTGATATGGTGGTTATAAGTTAATCTGTGTTATGTATGTCGTATTAAACTTTAAAGTATTGTTTTAAATTTCCACAGACATCAGTTTTATGTATTTGGATGTTCTGTATCTGAAGTTATTTGTCTGTGTTGGCAGGATTGAAATTGGTATAGATTCTGAAGCATGTTTTGGTAACTTCACAACTGATACACTGAAACATGAGTATATTGCATATTGAGATTTAGAGATTAATATATTAACATTGAGTAGTGAATGGATTGAAGTGAATGCAGGTTTTTCAGTTGGTGTGGCAAATATTTGTTTGACCCTATCATTACATTTATTTAAATAATGAAGGTGTTTAGTTTGTATAATGTTTAGTTTTGAAGTAACAAACAAATAATTATAATTGAATGTTTTTTATGAAGTTTAGATAACGAAAATGTATTAATGTCATATAACGATGAACTTAAATTCTAAACAAAGCTTCTTTGTAGACAACATTAGTAGTTGATTTTGCGTACTTCCCTTCTTCGTCACAGCATAAAATCTTCAATCCTTTTCTGCTTTTGACCCTTGAAACTGCTACGTACAGTTGTCCGTGTGAAAAAACTGGCCGTTGTAGAAACAATCCAACTTGTGTTAAAGTTTGTCCTTGACTTTTGTTTATGGTCATTGCAAAACACAATGCAACCAGAAATTGTCTACGATTGAATTTAAACGGGATTTTATTATCAGAAGGACTTAACACCATCCTTGGGATTGCGCAAATTGTACCCACATTACCACCTGATATAATTTTGGCTTCTATTATGTTTACTCCCATCCTCAGCACTTGAAGCCTTGTTCCGTTGCATAATCCCGCCATTTGATCTATGTTTCTCATACACATAACTGGAGCTCCTATTTTAAATGTTATGGAATGGTGTGGAAGGCCAGGAATGCGAATGCTATTTAGGAACTCAGTTGTGTAAAGTGATTCGTTAAAGTTCGCATCCATATCGATAATACCAACTGAGTCGTAGCTGTTGTACGTGTTAGATTCTCCTGGTAGTTTTTGTAGCATTCTATCATTGATCATATCCACAAGCTCATGAGTCGGTGCTAGTATTGCTTTTTCTTGGAAGAATTTTGGTCTGTAGAGGTTTTGGACCAAATCTGGGTATGTTTCTTCGATTATTTGTGCGATATGGTCGTCTGAATCTGGTATCAACATATCATCCGGGAATTCAACCGTCGCTTCTCCGTCGTTCTTTCCACCGACTGTACCGTTTCCTATGCTTAATCTCCAATCCGCAAAGTCTTGTATTTCTTTTCTCTCAGAGTTAGTTGATCCTATTCCAAGCCTGATGTTTATAGTTAGCCGCATGACTTTGCAATGTTGCCACAGATATGAAGCGTTGATCGAAGCATGAACGACATCATATCGGCTGCCGTTTGTAACGACTGGCAATATTTGGCGGAAGTCTCCGCCAAAGAGAACCACTTTACCTCCAAATACTTGTTCGGATTGCTCGAATGTGGATGTCCGACATATGTCTCTTAGCGTCCTATCGAATGCCTCATAACAGTGTCTGTGTGTCATAGGAGCCTCATCCCATATTATCAGTTTACACATTCTTAGCAATTCGGCTAGGTCACTGTCCGCTGGAATATGACATACTGAATCTTCCACAACGTTTATAGGGATTGCGAATCGAGAATGTGCGGTCCTTCCACCTTCTAACAAAAGTGATGCGATGCCACTTGATGCTACGTTAATGACTATTTCGCCTTTTGATCTTAATGCGGCGGATAATGTTTTGTATAGGTATGTTTTACCGGTCCCACCATATCCGTATACAAAGTACATTCCTCCTTTTTCATTGTTAACACCGTCCATTACTGTTCGGTATATGTCTTTTTGTTTGTGTGTTAATGTCTTGAAAAGCATTCCGTGCTGTATTCCCAATTCGTCTTTGTTGTATTTAAGCTCATCATACACCAATCTGTTGTAGTTGCCCATTGTTAACATCTCGTTAGGGTATGGCATGTTTGGTATATTTTTTAAGCTTTTGTTGTTACAAAGTAGCATGTGCTCAATATATGTTAGACATATATTCTTCCTCTCAATGTCTGTAAGCTCCAAGTCTGCAAATGGAAACAAATGGATAGGTTATGTAAATTTTTTATAATTTTCTTTTTGTATTAAATGTATTTCTGCATGTTACACAGTATATCAAGTTGCATTGAACTTAGAAGATAGGCAATCATTTCACCTATTTTTTTCTCCACATTATATTAAGTTATAATTAAGACATTGTTTTGTTTTATTTTTCTCATAAATTATTAGTCTCCCACCTAACTTCTTCCTCCACCGATTCTCCGCCTATCAATCTAAGGTAGTTTGCGTATTTTTTTTTCGTAATCCGTTAGTGTAAATTATTTTTCTGGGTTTATAGACTTGTACTGTTGTTGGTTTATAACTATGTTTTAATGTCGACATTGAGTTGTTGTTTTATTTTTCCGGTTTGAATAGTGATTGTTAGTTAATATTTTTTTGAAAAAAAAATATAATAAGTGGGGTATTATGTTTACAATATGTTTGTTATTTGATTTTTATGTTTGATTGTTGTTTGGTTTTATATTTAAAAAACGCCTAACTTTTGTAATGATGTAAACTGTAGATGTGTTTGCTGTTGATGTTTATGTTTTGGTTTTATTGGGTGGAAAGTGTTTTATTTAATAATGTACTGAATACAAATTGGTTGTTTTGTTTTGTTGTTGTTCTATGTGGTTTGTGTTTGTAATTTAATTGTTGTTTGTTGAAGTATTGTTTTGTTTGCATCTGGTTTGTTATTTGGAAGTTTGAGGTTGTGTAGCTTTGTGTTTGTCACTTGTTTTGTGTACATGATGTGATTATTGTTTGTTAAACATACTTTAGAAGCTTAAGTACTTTGTTGTTGTACATGTTTAATTTTTATTTTGACTTGTTATTTGACTTTTTTTTTGTTTTTTTATGTAATATGGTATATGAATTGGAATAGTCATTTTGGTTTTATACTTTTGACAGAGTTGTCGTTAGGTAATTACGTTTATGAGGTATATGTTGTTGTCTTTAGATAATCATAATGGTGACAAGACACATTTTAATAAGTCATATGTTAAATGCTGTGTATATAGTTGACGTTAAAAATGGTGTTAAATTGAAAATACTGTTTTTTTTTTAATTTGATTGTTTATGATTACTTGTAAATATTTAGTTCTCGTGAACTCATATTTACGTCTTGTAATTTTGTTTGTATGGCGTTTTGTTATGTTGGTTTAACTTGTATGCTTTCAAATTGATAGGGAAATGGCTATTGAGTTTGTTACAATGCTGGATGTTTTTACTTTTCCTGATTGTCAGGTATTCATTGGTTTATTATGTTATGCTCTTTTATGTTTATTAATTTGATTAATATACACTATTATTTTTTTTGTAGGTCCTTCCGTTTGTTTATAATTTGGAGGCTTATAATGGTAGTGACCACGTTTATATTGTCAGCTCGGATGGTTATCGTTTCAGAGTGATGTTGAAGAAATCACGTTATGGACAATGGTACCTGTGTGGGGAAAGATGGAGGGAGTATTGCAACCGATACCTTGATGAGGAGGTTCAAGTTTTACACTTTGTGGAGGAAGGAAACGATTGTTTTTACTGTGACTGGGTACTATAGCAATGGCAAAGAAGCTTATGGTTATGAAGGGCCGTTTGCTTCGTTTAATAGGTTTAAGATGACTGTGATGCCGTATCCGCACGTGCTTCAGGTTGTGTAGTTTAATGGTATTTGTTTGTTTTTAATTTTTTAAAACATAATATTTTTGTATGTTGTTATGTGTTAAAATTTTAAGATTTAGACTAACGTTTGTTTTGTTGGCAGTTTTCAGACAATCCCGGGTGAGCTAATGTTTGGATTAGAAGAGGAGGATGAAATAAGAGTTTCTGTAAATGGTGTTTCTTTTGGGTGTAATGTGAGACGTCAAACCGTAACTAATGAGTATCAGTTGGTTGCTGATTCATTTAACGCTATGATTGAAGCAATAGGACTTGAACCCGGAACATTATGTGTGCTGACCAAAAACAGGGGACGGAGATTCTGGTTTGATGCTTTCAGTGGCGATGGGAGTATTATTACTGACTCTGTTTTCAAAGGAGCAGCAACGTTAAGAAGGCAGCAGCTTCAGTTGACGTTTGATGAAAGGCGTAAGTTGAGTTGGTTATATATTTTTATTCATATTGTTTTTACAGTTGTTTGCTTAATTCTTTTAGGATTTAGTGTTTATAGATTAGTTTTTTGTAGTTGATGATAGGATGAAACATGTTTGCTACTGGCCGTTCCACATGGATCACTTTGGAGAAGGTCACAGGAGCTTTTATAAGAGTTACGCGCATATTCAAGCTAAAAGCAGATTGGTATGTGTGGTTTTACTTTTCAATCGAATGTGTATGTTTTAAAATATGTGGCATTCGTATTTGTTTTAACTGTAATTTTGTCCAGGCCATTCCTGCGTCATTCCAAGTGAACAACCCTATGCACATTTACAACCGAAGTTTGATCATACACCAAGAATACAGGGACGAATTCCGAGTACATATGGAGTTTCACCCAGAAAATCCTACCAGGACTAACCATGTAAATGTGTTTGGGAGGTGGAAGCTGTTAGCGGAGTCATGTCGGTTCCCGTACTCAAAGTTGATCAGGTTTAAGTATGTTGGAAATGGTTATACGGTGGATGCTCCATAAGGTGAAAACCCTGAATATCCGATATTCCATATCTGCTGAAAAACAGAGTATTTGTTGTTGCTGTTAACGGTGGAAGATGCACATTGTGTTTTGCGTTTTGGTTGTTGGTTCAAAGATGATGTCGTATGGTTTAGTTGTTTAAGTGTGTGCAGTTTATTTCAGAAGGGTGTAGATATGTGTTTCAATATTTCGTTATGTATTTATGTTTAAATAGTGTGTTTGGATGTATGTTGCTGTTTCTTGGTTGCGTAATATGTAAGTATGGATGTGAATTAGGAAGACTATGTTTCTGGTTGTGTAAGATATTGTAATGTTATATAATTATGACGTGTTATTCTATTTTGTGTTTGTATCCTTTATTTTCTGTTTTAAATGAATTTTACACATTATTATACCCTGGACGGTGTGTTTTTAAAATGGACAGAGCATCATATGTTTCGTTGTATATTTGAATGTGTAATGACATTATATTTTTTTATTATTTTGTTTGGTTTGCGTAGGTTTTATTGTATTTTCGTTATTTGAAAGTTGTTTGTTTATTGGTTGTTGTATTATGTACGTGTGACTTGACTTGTGCATCGTTTTGTTTTGATGCGGCAGAGTTTGTTTTAGCGAATACCGTCTTCAGTTTTGGACTTTCATGTTTGTTTTCTTTCAGTGGCATATTTTAGTTTTTTGTGTCAGTATTGTGTATTTTTAAAATTCTATTTTTGACTTTTATTGTTTGCGTGCAGGGAATTGGAGCTAAAGGCCGTCTGTTTAGTTTGTTCTTCAGATGTCCGGGACGTATTCTCTGGTGGATGTGGTTGCATTTTTGTGTAAGTTTTTTTTTTTTTTTTTTTTTTTTTTTTTTTTTTTTGAATTTTTTTTTTGAATTAGTAGTTTAGTGTTTGCTATATGGTTTATTTACATTTGTATATGTTATCCATTTATACATTTTGTCGGTAAAAGACATAAGTTTAATATGTGTTTGTTTTGATTATTTGTAAGTAGAAGATAGTTGTTGTAGACATACCTGGGTCATTTCTTTTTTTACGCTCGATATATATAACATCTTCTGCCATTTTTTCCCATGTTTTTTCGTAAACAATCTCTGGCCTAGACATGCTGTCCGTCATAAGTAGCATCACATAAAAAGACCGCAAGTAGTTTCCTGTTCCCCAATTGCTGGCTTCCATCAAACCGTCTATGTATTCTTTGTCGTCTTCCAACAGACCGCGTTCTTGACAGGCCTCTTTATATGTTGGGTAAACCACACCATCGTACTCCTTAAAGTCCTTCCAATCTGTTGCTCCTCGAACCTTGTTTAGCAATACTCTTAAGTAGAACATTTCTCCAAAAGAAGGTGGCACATGATGTACGCGTCCAATACATGTGCCTTTTTGCCTTGGAAGCCAGATCCTTTCTTCTTGCTTCCATACATAATGTTCAGGAAACTCATGGTAAAGAAGTTTCTGAGCTTTTGTGTCGGTTTTGTTTCGTTCCATCCATGCAACAAACTTTGTTTCATTCACAGAAGCCTTTTCCAATGCAAAATCAATGCTTTCTGTTGCCTCAAATATAACAGATTGCTCTCCTTCTAAGTGAAACGGTAATCTTTCTACAGGTGGAAACCTGTAGTGTATGTCAAACCCATAGATCCTCCAAGCTGCTTCGCACGCCGACAGATATCTACAGTCATAATAATCTTTGATTTCATCGACATCTTCATCTTCAAGTGCCATTGTGGCTCTGTCCGGTCCCTTGTTAATATATTTGAATAGATATTTTATGGAACCAACTTGGTTGCACCACTCTACGTTTATATGTGATTGAAAACGCCTCAGTAAGCCTGGATTGTACGGTACAACATATCCGTTATGCAAATCGATTCCGCTCTTTTTTATTGTTGTACTGTCATTTCTTCTTTTATAAATTGCATATCCAGACTCATCAATGAATGTTTTATCATTAAACTCCTTTGGGAATTTTTTGGTGCATTTGTTCTTTACCGTGCACGGACAGGTCGGTCTATCTGGACCACATGGACCGTGGATCATGTGTTCTGTAACAATTTTATAAAGTTCTGGATCTTCATTTTTGTCCGGAATTTCAGATGAAATAAACCGATCTATTTGTGCTGGATATTTTATTTTGTATTCTTCTTCCAGAAATAGCAAGATGTGAGCATGAGGGAGTCCTCTCTTTTGAAATTCAATGGTGTACACAGCTGCGTGAATAACAGAATGTCAGTGATTGTTTTGAAATTGACTGTTGAAGAAAGCTGATAATGTAGCATTAATTACATTTTTTTGTTTTTAACATAAAATTTTTAAATATAAAAACCTGTTTTCAGCCGACCGAAGTAATGTTTGTCTTTGAATTGTCTCATCATGGTGTCTAGCTTTTGCTTAAAAACACGTGTTATCACATCCGGCCTGTCTTCTGATTTCAAACCTTTTTCAGCAAGAAACCGCTCAATCTCTGGCCAATTTGGGTTGCATGTGAATGTTATGAACAAATCCGGATATCCATAAACCTTGCAAATTGTCATTGCGTCTAGGAAATTCTGCATCATATATCTTGGGCTTCCTGTGAAAGATGATGGCAACACAACTTTTTTCCCCCTCAACTTAACTCCAGAGTTCTCATCTTCGGATAATTTTGCTAATTTGGAGTATGTTTCGCACCTTAGATCTTTTTGCTGGTTTTTGATGTATGACATCCTTTCAGATTCGACCATCGTGTATGCGTCTACTATAAACTGTTGACATAGCCTCCGTGCATTCAAAACCATTGAGAAAGTACCTGGTCTTTCTTGCAATCGGTATGCAAAATATTCCCTCATTGTAACTCTTGTTTTTTTATTTGTTGGTGTTCTGTCAGTGATACCAAAGTGGTAAATATCTGTTCGATAACCATCTTCAGCGTACGGAAACAACAATGGGTATTGCAGTGCAAGATATGATGGATGTAGCTCACTTATTCGTTTTAGTCCACCTTCTTTCATGTGCAAGATGATGTCTCTTTGATTTGTTGAAGAGTCAAAGTCTCCTACTATTAGTGCCGCCACCTCCGTAGATGTTGGAAGGTTGTAATTTCTACCTTCACGCTCTCTAGTGCCAATAAGTCGTAATTTGAAGTTATTTTTTTCACTTGCTTTTTGAAAACGTTCTCCAGCCATGCGGAAATTATGCACTAATGGGTTAATTCCATCTAGCATGTCTCGTAAATCAACTGTTAGTTGGTGGTCGAGCATATGGTTGGTGGAGTTGTTTTCTTCGTATTTGCTGTAATGCACATTTAAATTAACCATTATATAATAACATTTTATTTTATCGTTAAATTTTTTTTTTATCAATATGTATCAAATAATTGGAAACAAAAACATGTTAACTGATTCCTACATACCTGACACCATTAATTCTATTTTGTATCTCATTTTCTGGATCATAAATATATTGTTGGGCAAACGTTGGCGGTTTTCCTTGCTTAGGTAACAAAGTACCTATTTGATGGTAATTTTGCCCTTGTATCCTATAGCAATATGGTCCTCGACCATCAGTGACTGACATGTCTTGTTTGGCGCCCATTGAGGTGAATGAGAACATTGCGTTATACCGCCGAATATTCTCTATGAATGTTGCGCTTTTTGGATGGTCACCGTTAAGAAGATCCATCAACAGTTTTGGTGGTGTCTGGACTTCCTCTCCTAATGTTATTTTTCCTCTGCTACAACACAGCGAATACGAATCAGATGTTGAATGTGTGTTGCCAATCATACACTCAGCATGCCATAATAGTGCGCTACATGATGCACATCGGAAAGTTGCATCTCCGTGATCTATGTAATCTGAAAATAAGAGATATTTTAAAAAATTTAATTAGTATTGTATATGTTTAAAGAATGTTAGTATGTTTGTTGAAATTAAAAATAGAGTGTTAGTACCGTTTGAAATTCCAGCGAATGAATCTCTCTGTATGACACGTTCAGTATTTTTGTTTGTGTCACCCAACACTTGTTGATGAGATGTTTTCTGTCTTACAACTTTTGTTTTGTCTTTTAATCTTTGTGACTTGCGCTTTGACGAATATCTTACCGGTTTATCATCTTCTGCATACGTTGATGTTTGAATTGTTGCTGCGGATTGAATTTTTTAAAAATTTTTGTTTTTTGTTTAAAATTTTTATAATTCTTCCGGAAACTATTACATAATATTCACCTGAGTGGGTTTTGCTTTTTTGGTGGCCGTCCCCTTGGTCGACTTGTTGTAGTGACTTCTTCGTTTGTTGTACCTGAATTTGTTGATGAATATTATTAACAATATACAATATTGTTTAACTTTTTGGATGCATATAAAAAATGAAATTTACTTACATGCTTTTGTTTTTTTTCGTTGGAGGGTTGTCAATATTAACAGGAAGTATCTCATCGTTGTTACCTGACATAAGTACAATGAATTAATTTTTGAACATATATTTTTTGTGTAAATACATGGAATAATGAAATTGTGAATTTATTTATGTGTGTTTACTTACTTGAAGGAACAGAGTACGATGTCTGTTTGTTAAGCTTTCTCCCAGGTCTTTGAATTAGCAAATCATTTCTGTCAACTGTTATATTTGAGCATTTAGTTCCTGTAATTTGTGCATTTTTGTAAACACACATATTTATTTTGCAATATCAGTGTACCTGGTTGGTTGTGGCGTTGAAACTGGTCCGTTTGTTGTACGTTTAAATTTGAGTAATTGTTCCTCAGATTCACTTTCACGTAACGATGATGAAGTAGAAGATGATGTATGTTTCTTTGTCTTTCTACCTCGTCTTTTAATTGTTATATCATTTGGATTCTGAGAGGCACTTTCAGGTAACGATAATGAAATAGAAGATGGTGCATCTTTGTTAGACTTTCTACCTGGTCTTTGAATTGTTATATCATTACTATGTCCTGTTATATGTTTAAAATTAGATGCCCTATTTTTTGCAGTTACGTAAGTGGATATATTTAGTTTGCAGTATAACCGTACCTTGTCTGTTTGTATTTTCAGAGACACTTGCATGTATCGATGATGAAGTAGAAGATGATATATGTTTGTTTGTCTTTCTACCTGGTCTTTGAATTCTTATATCATTACTGCGTCCTGTTATATGTTTAAAATTAGTTGAGGTGTTTTGTGCAGTTATGTAAGTGGATATTTTTAATATACAATATAAGCGTACCTTCTTTGTTTGGATTCACTGAGACAGTTGCCGCTAACGAAGATGAAGTAAAAGATGATGTATGTTTGGTTGACTTTCTACCTGGTCTTTGAATTGTTATATCATTACTGCGACCTGTTATATGTTTAAAATTAGTTGCTCTGTTTTCTGCAGTTACATAAGAGGATGTATTTGATTTACAATACACGCGTACCTTGTTTGGTTTGATTATCTGGAGACGTTGCTGTTGATTGTGTTGCGGTAGATGTTTGTTTTCTTTCTGTTCGTTGATGCTCAGAGACATTTGTGGCTTCAGATAAACAATAACAATATGAGGTATGTTTGTTAGTCTTTGTACATGATCTTCGAATTTTTTGATAATTAAACACAAATGTTATAAGTAAACAATTACTTATTGTGTTTTTGACAGTTACCAAAACTTATTTATTTATTTTTTTTTAAATATCAGTGTACCTGGTTCTTGTGGATACGCTTGACGCCATCGTTGCGGTTTTGGTGATATCGCTGTATCTTTTGTTATTGCTACTTGTTCCAGAGACATACCTGCAGGTTCATATTCCTCCATTCTTTTAGTTTTAAATGTAGGTCATATGCTGTAGAGAATTTTATTTGTGTGGCTGTTTATATTTAATGGATAAGTGATATTAATTTTGTATGATAATCTTATGTTAAATTTGTTTTTTTAAAAAAATCTGAATAATATAAGAATATAAAGTAACAAAATAATTACTTATAATAGATAATTATAATATTCAATCTATTCATTATCAAAATTGGATATATAATAATTATTCCTACTTTATATGAGTAAATAAAAAATTTGAATTAGCGTTTGTCATGGGAAAAACCAACAACATAAATTTCTTCTTGTGTAGGTTTTGAAATAAGTAAAAACATTAAACACATTGTGTTTTAGAATATCAAGTTTATTAACAAAGCTACTTAATCAAAAGTAATATCGTATAATATAGTGGTTTTTAAATTCCTTTTTGTTTTTGTGTTACTTTCAGTAATTTTGAAATCCTTTATTCATAAACAAAAGTATTATACGTTTGCAAATAATTCGTTCAATGCAGGCTTACTGAAATAAAATGTAGTGAATATTTTTGTTGGTATTCGTTATTAAAAAAACAACAAAAACACATACATTTGTAGAATGGTATTTAGAATTTCAACTATGTAATTCTTCATAATATAAATAATGTAAAACATGATTAGAAAAGTGAAGTTTTATTATTAAACAAACATTATTTCTGTCAGTTGATCCTTTTATCAAAAGATGCAACTTTAATTATTCTAAAACAAAAATCCTAAAGGAAAAAAAAACTTGTAGAATGTTGGTATGTAATCTTAAAAATCAGTCATCGTTGTTGGAGTCATCAGTTGTTTCATAGTCCATAAATGCGTCGTTTATGAAGCTGTCATCATAGTCTCTACTGGATGCTGATGATTTAGTGTATGCATCCGAATCAACTTCCCAAGCTTCATCATCGAAATAGCTTTTATAGGCATGTTCACCATTAACCATTCCATCTACATCAACCATATCACCCCACAGGTCTTTGTTAATGTTTTCATTACATTCAAGGGATTCATTGTTGCGTTCATCTATCGCTGTGTATTTTGAGTCACCTGTAAATTAAACATATCATAAAACATCAGCATGATTATACGTTATATAGTTCCTGTTTAAGTTACAATTGTTCATTAGTTATTCAATTAAATGAAACCTGTCAAAGAATCTTCTTTGATATCTTCATCTAGGATAGTATATTTGGGTTTGTTGTTATCTAAATCATAGAAAGGCTCATCAAGATCATTGATGTTAACCCAAACACCATCTTCTTTATCGCTTTTGTTGGTAACGTATTCAGTCATCTGTGTCTTCATCACATAGCATATACTTGCGGTTGTTCTGAACATTATAGCCTTCACTTCTTTTTGTACGCTTAAACTTGATTGGTTTTTCATCATCAGATTCCTAGTTTAAAAAAAAAATTCATACATGATTATTGATCAAATATATGTCTTTTGTATCTTAAAAAACTTAAATATGTTTGCGAAAAAAATACCATTGTGTCAGCAAATTTTGTAGTGCTAAAAAAGTTGTTTGTTTTTTTATGTGTGTTGATGTCATTATCAGCAAATTTCATGGCATTATTAACCTTGCTGCCATTATTCTGATTGCTGGTTTTTCTTGGTCTTTTTCCTAACGCTGGAGTAGGCTGCAAACATGTCGCAAATTAAAGTTATGTGTAATTATAAAATTTGGTGAATAACTTACAGAGCATACTCTTTCTACATCTTCATCATCTGATAAAACAATTGTGTTTCTGTCCAGATTGGATAAATCAATAGCTGCAGCCTGCAATTGTTTAAAATTTTATGAGTATTATAAAATACCATTGTGTCAGCAAATTTTGTTGTGCTAAAAAAGTTATTTTTTTTTATGTGTGTTGATGTCATTATCAGCAAATTTCATGGCATTATTAACCTTGTTGCCATTATTCTGATTGCTTCTTTTTCTTGGTCTTTTTTCTAACGCTAGAGAAGGTTGCAAACATGTCGCAAATTAAAGTTTTGTGTAATTATAAAATTTGGTGAATAACTTACAGAGCATACACTTTCTACATCTTCATCATCTGATAAAACAATTGTGTTTCTGTCCAGCTTGGATAAATCAGTAGCTGCAGGCTGCAATTGTTTAATTTTTTTTCAGTATTATTGTTTAAGGTATTCCGAAAGATACATCTAAAATTTGTTAATCATACCTCATCATCATCTGATATAAGTATTACAGAGTTGTCGTTGTCTTGAACATGGAAACATGTAACCTCTACCTGTGATATTTTAAAAGATACGTCAATTTTGTTTTCATTATTATGTTTTAAAAGATACAACTTTAAATTATAAACGTTACCTCTTCATCATCTGAGATGACAATATGTGAGATGTTCTGGTTGTTATTGTGGGAAGATGTTGCAGGGTTATGTGTTGAATTTCCACTTGCCATTGTATGTTTTTCCAGAGTTCACCTATTCAATATTTAGGTTTTCAAGTGTAATCTTAGGCTTTATTTATAGGCTGTTAAGATAAAGTATACTTAGTAACCAATTTGTTTCCTAATATAGTTGCTGTAAAATTAAAGATTATCTTAATATTCTGTGTATATATTAGGTATGAAGATAAACATTATATACATATATAAATAAATATATATATTTTTTTGTATATTATTTTCGTTTTTATTAATATTATTTAAATATATATATAATATATTTTTTTATTCTATAGTTATTTGCAACAGTTATATCTGTAGTGTTTTGATTGAAATTTGACATTCGTGGTTGCACGCTTTGCTTAGTCAGATTACATTGTTTTTTGTAAGTGCAAGTGCTGTTGATAATGGAATACTTTGTTTCATTTGTTTTATCTATAAATTAATGCTTTAGTATTTGTGAATGTATGTGTCTTTTTATTTGTTCCTAACAGAATTTTAAAAACATGGCAGAGTTTCAGTGTCTTGCTGAACTTGGATTGGCTTGTCATAGCCAGGTTTTGCAAGATCAAATTGTTTGGTTCTTTCAAATGGAGGTTCTAGTTGTACGTGAATGGTGAAACGCGTGTTGCATATTTACAAAACCTGATTCAAGAGGTTTTGCAACAACGTGATAGTTTGGTTGTTCCTGATTCAGTAAGATTTATGAGAAATGTTTATAATCACTTACGTTGTAATCAATCTGCATTACAGTGTTTGTTATGTGAACCACATGTTGCACTACGTGATACTGTTGGGTATATCAACAATATTTGCTCTTTCTAATTTTTCTTTATGTCTATTTTTTTGATGTCGTAATTATTGTATTTGTTGTTCAATTGAATGTTGTTATTGTTATTCTCCTTGTTATATGTCGCACTTCTGTTGTATTTTTATCCCTTTAATAAAACTTACTTTTTGTTGTTGTTATCATTTGTCTATACAATCATCAACAATGACCGATACATGTAACATCATCATAATCATGTAATATGAGTAATTGTTAAAATATTTTACACCAAAACAATTTTGCAACAATTACGAAAAAGGAATCCCGTTTACTAATGCAACATTTACTAACGTAATTTTTATTTTTTGCTTTAAGCTTATTGCAACAATTAGGAAAAACGGTCTTACCGAAACGTTGATAAATTAACGGTTCAACCCAACATATTGACGTTGGGTTTTTTCATGTTTACTAATGTAACATTTACTAATGTAATTTTTATTTTTTGCTTTAAGCTTATTTTGGTTATAAGTTGAATACAACTTAATGGAAGTTGTGATTTGAAAAAGTACAATTATTCAAATAAAATTAGTAAACAAAATTATAGTTAACAAACATATAAACCACTTCTAACCCACTATTCGCTATTTGAAACCAACCAAATAAACACTTCACAAAAAAAACTTCATTAAGCACACATATTATATATACCTTTGTCTCATCACTCTCTTCGACAATATGCTATGAACATGAGTACCATTAGACAGCAGTACACTGAGAGACACCCATATAAACTAACACTTTAACTCTTTAAGTAGAGCACATAATGATGTTTTTAAGCAGCAGTAGTTGGCACTTTCACTCGTTTATTTTCGGATGGGCTGATTTGAGTTATAATCTCTAATAGGTCCATAGAAACAATTGTGGGACTGGTCGCCGTAGACTTTTTGTAAACGCTTACAACCTCCAAAATCATTTTATTAAAAAAAACATTTGATTGTTAGTGTAAGATTATAAAAATTGCATTTTATTTGCATATATTGTGTTTGATTTGCTATAAATTTTTATTTTTAATCATATGACAAAGTAGTTTTCCAATATAATGTAAAGTCAATTGCAATATAAGAAACATATATGTTTGGTATAATATGTGAACTTTTTAAATTATTTTGTATTTGTTAATAAAATATTAAAAACCTACTATTAAATTATATTTATGATACATATAGCTAAATAAACAAATGTTTCGTACAAATTTAAAAAACAAATATGCTTTCTACAAATATACTATATACACACATATATGCTTTTATTTTATTTATGTTTCCTACAATATATATATTTTTAATGTATTTTTAAATTACAAAAAACTATACATTGGTAGGTATAAAAATTATTTATCATATTTTATTCAATATTTTTCAACTACTTAAAACACATTAAAAACCACATACATAAACATAAACACACTTTGATTCAGATAGTTCGGATTAACACTTTCAATCATGAATCACGAAAGGTAAATTTTAAAACAAATGAATATTTTAGATTGCATTATATTGTTAGTGTGTATGTTATATGAAGTTGTAGATGTTGATTGTTATTTAAAACTTATAGAAATTTAAATAAATTAGTTTTTAAGTAGAGAATCAAAGATAAAAAGTTGATTTTGATCTTTATATACGCATATGTTTATAGTTAGGAAGTTGCATGTTGCTTAATAGTTGGTTTAATAAAACGCCCAAATATAATTTAGGTTTTTTGTAGTTGATCTGTAAAATGAAGAAGGTATGCCAAATCTTCTATTTTGTTTTTATTATCTTTATAGGCTTAGCATAAAAAAGCATTTGTTGAAGGCGAAGCATGACTTTCGTCTAATGTACTCTGCATATTTTTATTTATTAATTGGAATTTATTCACTTTCTTGCATTCTTGGCCGAAAAATGGCTTCATCATGGTTGTCTGAGCTCCACAGTCGTGGTATGACCTTTCTTAAATTATGCACACTGTAGAAGAAAATGATGGCTAACTGTCTTTCAAATGACCTTACCTAGCTTGATGTTCTTCACGTTCCAACAAAACTGGCATTTCGAGTATACTTCTGAGTGATTTTTATCTTTATATACGCATATGTTTATAGTTAGGAAGTTGCATGTTGCTTAATAGTTGGTTTAATAAAACGTCCAAATATAATTTAGGGTTAAGAATATGTTATTTACTGAATCAAGATGTTAATACCTTTTTAAAATACAGTAATTTCTGATTGTATAATGAATAATATAGCCAACTTTCTTACTTCATACTTACCTATAATTATATGTAGGATAATGGCTATGGAATTTATTGTTCGTATTAATCGGCAAGGATTTCCTGCAAAACAGGTTCTTATCTAAAATAATTCATGATATCAGTAAAATTTAATGTGTCTGTTTAACCATTTAAAAACATGTTCTATGTTTGTTTACAGTATCTTCCAGATGTGTTTAGTGAAAAATGTTACACTGGTAACAATCATGTTTACTTGACAAGTAGAGAGAGAATTAGGGTTAAAGTTGAAATAGTCAAAGTTCGTGGTAACAAATACGAATTGACCGGATATAGATGGTCCCAGTTCTGTTTTGCATTCATACCAACTGATGCTGAGACATTACACTTTGTGCAAGAAGGGGACGATTCGTATTATGTGACCAGCTACGATGCAAATGGATATGAAGCAGGTGGTTATGAAACAATAGTTGGACGGCCTAGCAGGTATTTGAGTAGGATTGTCCCTCAACATAACATGGTTCAGGTATCTTTATCCTTCCTACGTACATTTTGTTTTCCAAATTTGTATAATTAAACAGAATTATTCAATTTATACAAAACTACAGATACTTCCAGTTGATTTCCTACCGGGTTTAAAGAAAAAGGACGACATCAAAATTATTGTTAACAAACGTAAGTACAATGTTGTTGTGAGACGTCAAAAAGATAAGCAAAACAAAGGTTCTTATCAATATATTATGTCTGAGGTTGGTTGGAAAAATATTGTTGAAAGATTCAATCTTAGAGTAGGCGATTATGTAGTGTTCATGAGGGAGAGGAACAACTACTTACGTTTACAGATCTTTAATATGCTTGGTCGTCCAATAACTGATTGTCATTTTCTTGGAGCAACGAAACTAAGAAAACACCAACCAAACCTTGATTTTTGGGAACATGGTATGACATGTTAAACCTTCTAATACTTAAAAGACTAAATGTTATGATATATCATATGTGTTTAAATTTGTTTATTGTTGTGTGTCATTACAGCTGATGATAGAATGAGGCATCAATGTTTTTGGGATAAACACATGGACCACTTTGGTGAAAAAACACATTCTTTTTATGTGGCTTATGAAGATACCATAGACAGACAACGACTTGTAAGTACTTATACCTGATTTTTAATTTATTATGATGTCAAACTTAATACTCCGTAACATATTATTCTAATTTTTACACTTAATTACAGTGCATACCAGCTGATTTCCTTGAGAAACATCCAATGCATACTTATAAAAAGTGTTTCATAAAACACAAAGACATAGTTTATAAGATGCGTATAAAAATGGTACTTCACTTAGAAAATCCTGACCGAACAAACCATGTAAACATCTTTGGGGAATGGAAGAAGTTTGCTCAAGTTTGCAAATTCAAGAAGCACAAAATGCTAAGGTTCAAGTACATGTTAAATCTAGAGGAGTTGAATGATCCTGACACAGGTGTGTTCCCTGTGTTTCATGTATGTTAGAAAACAATTTGCAGGAATACTTTGGTTATCTTTTGGGCAAAACAAATGCTTTTACTCTTTTGTAATTTGCTACATTCAAGCAACTGTTTAATCTTCTACTTTGGTCATATGTATTCTTAAGTAAGATTATGGTTTCAGTTGTAAAATATTATATGTAAGATTGTAAAATATTATATGTAAGATGATATATATTTTATGTACCAACCATCAAATTTTGCCATGATTTGTTTTTACGCTCGACCTTTATTTAAACGGTTAACCATTTTCTGATTTTTAAATAATCTTTGATAATTTTAGTAGTCAAGTATCATACGCATGCACAGTTTAAGAATTATTTTGTTAATTGATGATACGTGTTCATGTTAAGTTCAATCAGTAAACCATCCACACATTGTCCGAATAAAAGACAGGTGACCCAACTATATCATTGCTTTTTTCCATTACATATGTATCAACAAAATTATTAAACAGTAAACAAACACAGCTTTTCCAACTAAAACACAACTGAGTCAGCCATGTCATTGCTTTTATACACCACATTAAAAAACACACATCTGCAAAATTGCTGGACAACAAACGACCGTAAATTTTATTCATATTCGACATAAGTTACAAACATACCACCAAAGATTAACAACACCCTCTTAATGTAGCACATAACACCATACCATTAAACATACAGGCGATGAAACAAACCATCAAAGACACACATTGGACTTCATTGGACCCACATAATTGCAAGGTTGCATATATGTTAAAAATTTATAAGAACCATAAACATATTAAAAAATACTTAATACTTGTCAAATAATAAATTAAAACAAACTCAAATATGTAAACTTAAAACCAAATTCAAAATTATCCAATAATAACCTAAATAATAATATGTTTGCAAAAAACAAAAACTAAAACAATAGATTGTTTTTCAATAACAATAAAATAGATAGGATAAATAAGATGCATTGCATGCTCTATGCATCATTGTCTTCTATATCATATGTTTGCATCTTTTTCTTTGCTTGAACATCTTCCTCATCAACACAATCATTGTCTGTTAACTCTTCTATTCCACGATTTCTTTTTTTCAAAACACCAACTGGATCAATCATACTAACAACAACTTCTTCACCTACAATACTGCTTGCATTCTTTGCAGATTTAGGAGTGTTTATTTCAACATTATGCAATGTACAACAATTACTAAGTCAGTTTGAATTTTTTGCTATGAAAAAAACAATTGAAAAGTGTATTTAATTAATAATGTATACTACCTCCTCAATATCAGTTGTTGATTTTGTATTCAAATTCTCAACATTTTTTAAATGATTTTCTGCATTCTTTCCAATGCCTTCTAAATCACTTAAATCATATGAACCATCTTCAATATCAACATGAGGAGTATCCAAATCTTCTTCACCAATAAAAGATTCTTCAATATCATGTTCATTATCATCTGAGACATTGTCAGAATTCAAACAATAATCTTCTTTTTCAGAATCAGCTTCATCATTGTCAGAATCGTCTTCACCATTGACAAACTCATCTACATTATCATCTAAATCACCATCATTATTGTGTAACACATCATTTGCATTGTCTGAAAATTCTCTCATATTGTATTCCTCATCTTCTACATCCTGTCATGTGTTACAATTCCAATTTATATTTAAAACTATTATATACAATTTAACTTTATAATAAAGACTGGAAAATCACCAACTAATTTAAAATGCTAATATACATACCTCTTCATCTAGGAAACCGTTTTTGAAATACATGATCGTATCAACATCATCAGTCACCTTTTCAGTTCGATAGATATGACTGTTGTTGCTGTGGTTAAATTCAGAATACTTTATTTTAAATAGATATTGTTTGCCAATAATCTGGTTAATCTCATCTGGGAAGTATTCTTCAGAATCCATTCCATGCTTGTCCATAATTTGCCACGCAGACAAATTAATCATCTTGTGTACATTGTTATCAAATAAAACAACCTGTGCAGTCCCACTATCATCAACAATACGCACAATGATCTTGAACCTAAAACAAACAAATCATAATGTTTTAGTATTTCAATAATTAATCATAATAATTTTATATATTCAAATAATAATTAAAACACAATGTTATTAATACCTCGATGCAACAGCATAGGTTTCACCGTGTTTCTTACAGAACCACAATTGCTTCTTGTTTCGATTATTCATTCCACCTTTTGAAGAAACTGCTGTTACTCTTGTGTTAAATTCTTTACACGCTGTATACGTCCAACCATTTTCATATTGGATGCTATGCACAGTAGCAAAAACAACACAACATGTATCCTGCATTTTCAATAGTTTTATTTATCATAAGCAAATACTATATTATGACAGATGTTTTATGCTTTTTCATAATTAAATAAATGACATAAAATACTATTGTCTTACCGGTTCAATACTTCGGATCATACCAACAAAACTCTTTAAACAACCATGCATAAATTCTGATGGTGTAACAACAACTTTCTCTTGATTGTGCAACTGGATCTTGAATTCATTTGCATTATATCCTTCTTGTGATTCGTACCTTTTATGTTTCAAAAATATATTACATACACACTTAAAGATAAATTCATATTTATATGACAACATAAATAGTATAGTTATTGTCAAAACCTTTTCCGGAATAACAATAACGGCGGAATCTTCCTGTTAATAAAAATCCTACTTCCAAATAACGCATTATGCACAGCTGGTTTATCTGATTTTGTACAAACAACACAAAAACAAATAAACAAACACAAAAAATATTATATTAACAAAAAGCATACTATTTTACTGTCTTGCAAAATATTTATAAATAAATTCAAAAAAACTTACTGTCCCAATATTTGACCTTCCCAAGCATCAAAAGGATGTCTATATGACCAATTTCTTCCAACCTGTTTTCATAATCATTCCACATTAACGCCCAATTATCCCAAAAAGTGCACTCAAGCCTGTAGGATCTGCATAATATGATATAAATAAATACATTTACATTGTAAAATTGTATACAATATAACTATCATATTAAAGTTTTCATTTACTCAACATCTTCAATAACAATTGTTCTGCGGATTTTTGGACCACCATGGTTGTTCACACCTACGATTTTGCCAATAGCAACCACTGTTCCAATCACATCTGTTCAATAACAAAGGTTAATGTTTTTGTATTTACAATACTAAATACAAATATCTATTATAAGTAGGTCTCAATGAAATACATACCAACACAATCATGATCATGATACTCATTCACAGGGTCTAATATCCGGGAAAATGGCTCATATATAAAACCAATGACATTATCATTTATTTGCTCAACACGTGTAACATTAGTCCCTTTGAAAAAAGATATTTTCCATCTGTTTGGTAACAATGGTAACCTTCCACCATTTTCCGCAACACCAAAGTTAGATAATATATAGCATTGCCCTTCTTGAAGCAGAGGCTCAAATTTAAACATTAATTCCTTTTTGATGTAAATCTGGATTCGGTTGTCCTGGATATACATTGTTAAAAATTAGTCGTCATTTATATTAATTTCATTAAATATACAAAAAACCAAAAATAAAATACTTACCTCTACATCTTGGAAAACACAGTCCAAACTATATGGATCATGTTCTTCATTTAATTTGTGAGAATGCCAAATAGAAATACATCTTCCTTTGATTGCCATATTTGTAGCCATAGGATTAACGTTTCTTATCGGAGTTATGATTCGATCCTTCAGTCTTTCATCTATATATTTCTAAAGATTAAAAATATAGCAAACAAAATTTAAACAACAATGTAAATTATACTAAAATATAAGAATATACCTGATGAACCACTTCCAATGGAGGAAGTATGCATTCCATTACCCTTTTTAGAATAAGATTTACCTGTTTTGAAACAATAATATCATAATCACTTATTTACTACCTGTAGCTTATGCATCCTTTAAAGTCTGATTCATTTATTTATTCTTGTTAAAATAATCATTACTTGTTCGTATAAACTAAAATATAACGATATACCTGCTGAAGAACTTCCATTGGAGAAACTATGCATTCCATTGCTTTTTTTAGAATGAGATTTACCTGTTGCAAAACATTGTTATATATAAAATGCAATTACAAAATAACTTATATTTCAAAAACAGTAAAACACAAACCATAAGACGAATTTCCAAACGACGTAGAATGTACACTATAATCTTCTTTTGTTTGATGTCTGCCTGACAAACTATTATTGAACCCAGACTTAGGTGTCTCTGAGTAGACTTCTTGATAACCAAATTTGGAATTTCTTGACTTCAAATAAGCAGCACTTCTAGGATCTTTTTGCTGATTCCTAATGTATTCCATCCTTTTAAAATTCACAGTATTGTAATCAATTGACCCTTTTTTACCAACTGATACATATATACAATATATAAGTACCAACTCATTCATAATATAGAATATGTTTATATTTAAAAAAATATTGTACCTTTTTCTGATCTTCCACAATCAACAATGTTAGATATACACTTATTAGCAGGTGTGTCACTTTGTGAGATATCATAAGATGTCTGACACTTTAAACATGGCAGTTGCTTTCCAAAATTTTTGCCAATTGCAGGTTTGACTAAGACAAATAACTCCAAATCAAACACTTATATTATCAAATTTTAAAAACAATGCACAATATAAAAACTCAAATCAGGTTTACCCTTTGATGCCATTGAAACAGTCTGCACATGAGTTCCAGATCTTTTTCCGGGTGTGTCACTTTCAAATAACGACATATCACAAACACTCTTATCACCTAATGGTGCAGCAACTGTTCAACAAACATACCAAAATTTCAACAAACGTACGAAAATTGTGTTTGGTTTTCAATTCAATTGTAACAACAACAAAAATATATACACTATAAAACATTAATATTAACTACCTGTAGAAGGATCTCTAATTGTGCTTGTCTCATTTGTATCGTTAATCTTATCTGTATTATTTCAGAATAAAAGGTTATAAACATGTATGCAAAAACATCAAACACATAAACGTGCAAAACTAATAAAACCCTATAAACATGTATGCAGATAAACACAAAAGCTTCAATTATACCTAACTATATAAACCTTATAAACATGTATGCACTATGTAAACATGGATAATGAAAAAACATCAACTTCTTTAATACCTGCAGCTTTCGTTAATCTTATCTGTGTTATTTCACAATAAAAGGTTATAAACATGTATGCAAAAACATCAAACACATAAACGTGCAACACTAATAAAACCCTATAAACATGTATGCAGATAAACATAAAAGCTTCAATTATACCTAACTATATAAACCTTATAAACATGTATGCACTATGTAAACATGGATAATGAAAAAACATCAACTTCTTTAATACCTGCAGCTTATGGAGCAACATTAATGTATGCAGATAAACACAAAACCTTCAATTATACCTAACTATGTAAACCTTATAAACATGTATGCACTAAGTAAACATGGATAATGCAAAAACATCAAACATAATAACTTCTTTAATACCTGCAGCTTGTGGAGCAACATTACTGTTTTTACTTCCTGTTTTCTTGTTAAGATCCAAGCAATTTGTTCCTGTAAATTCATTAATTAAAATAAAAAAATATACCATTCATGCAACATGCAACAATAATATCATAGTAACTTATATATTACCTGCATCTTCTGCATCAATTCTAATAACATTGATTTGTCTCTTCTTGTTAAAATCAGAAGTACTTGTTCCTATTAAACCATAAGGCAAATAAAAAACCAAAATAAAAACATGAAGAGAAGAATAAATCATATAATACTTGTAGTTGATAAAGGTTTTAAATTAAAGAACATATTACAAATTCTAAAAAACTCAAACTGTTACCTAATGAAGTTTTTGTAGCCACTTTCTTACCAACACGTTTTTTTGATCCAGGAGCATTCATTCCTGCAAATACATAATATATAAACAAAACAATCATATTCTGTTTTTAAAAATCAAATATCTAACTAATAAACAACCTGAATGTTCAACAATCATTGACTTACCTTCTTCGGATTTTTCAGAATTGATATTGTGCTTGGCAATTGAAAGCCTCTTTGAGAACCTCTTGGACTCCATATTCGACATTCAAGATTTAAGAATACAGAATATGTAATTGTGTAAACCATTGTAAATAATGGTCTATATATAGTGTCAAATTAGGTTAAAAAAAAAAAAAAAAAAAAACCTTAAGATAACAATGATTTCATACCAAAGTTATCATAATATTATTTTAAGTAAATATCAAAACACAAACACAATCCTAAAACAATACATATTCCTAAATATTTTATTAAAACCGAAATTTATAGAGGTAATTATATATTATAGAATGTAACATAATAATCAAAATAACTTGTAGCCTAATTGGTAAACACAAAAGTTATTAATGCTACTCTTCAAAACAACCCAAGTTCAAATCTTACTAATGACATTTTTTATAAAAACGAATTTTAACAAAAAAATAATAAAAATTACTAAAAATTATATATTTAAACCGAAATTATAAGTTATATTAATAATTGGATTATTAAATTGCTTAGGTGGACATAAAATGTCTAGGTGGCATTAAAATGATTATGTGGCATTGAGGTGGAATTAATGCCAAATGCCTCATGTTATATATAATATAGAGATATATGTGTGTGTGTGTGTGTGTTTACGACGATTTTCGTAAATACTACTTGATAATTATTATTTCACTCAATTCTTGTAAGAAATGTATTTTTATAATTTTTACGACTTCGATATATTTTATTTTGTTCCGTAAAAATCGATTTCTAGCCAACGCAAAACTAAATAAATACTTTTACTTATCAAATAAACACTACACTTAACAAATAATACATTTTGTCATCCAAAATTTACCCCCCTTTGTTCCCTTTTTACCCTTGCCGACCACTATGGTGATTCACCAAGTTTTTATATAAAAATCTTTTACCTAGACATACACATATACATTATAGCTATGACACATGTATTATACTCAATATTATACTAAGTTAACACATACAAACTCATAGTAAAAGGTGAAAGGAAAACTAAAACTCTCTCAACTCCTTTGTGGAATTCGGCCAAGGAAGATAAACAAGGAAGAAAGCAAAGATTTTCAAGAACAAGTTATTTTACAAACACTAGTATACTCTATTTTAAGATTTTGCAATAAAAACCTATGAGTATTTAGGAAACCTAGTCCATAAACCTCATCATTCAACTAGTAAGCATTTCATGATTTTTATTACTCTTTCATATTCATGCTTAAGTTATTTTTATCATGCTAGAAAGAAAACATGCAAGTTCATGTGTATCTATACCACTTTTATTGTTTTTGGTACTACTTATTAGTATATATCATCCTATAATTAATCCCTTGAAACATATCATTTTTGATGATGTTTAGGAACCTATGACACCCTAAGAAGGTGTATGGTAGGTTTAGAATAGATTTGGTGTTGATTTGAAGTGGTTAGAACAAGTATTACACTAGAAATATCACTTTCGACAACTTAAAAATAAGGTCTGATAATTTTTGCAAAGTCTGGATATTTCGACAGGTTATAAATTACTTTGGGCTAGATATTCAGAAAATATACTTTAAAACGAAACCGTGGTCACTTGAACGGGTTAAAACGGATTTATAACGAAGAAGTTACGCTATTTTCAAGTTTAACGACGAAAACTATATTTTTAGAAAAACTGCATGCTGTCCAGAATTTTTAAGGGTCAAAAATGAGTTTTAAGCGTTATCTAAATGAGTCGATTTATCAAAAATATATTAGTATACTTTAACACAAAGCTAAGGATATATAAAACGTAGAAAACGGACTTATAACGACTAAATTACACGCGTTTAAATAAGGTTAACGTAACTATTTTATAAAAGTATAAACACTTATATATTTTCTATTAGCCAAACTAGTTGTCGCTTGTGACCTTGTTTGGAGTCGTTTTTCACATCGATAGAATACTTTTTAGAAAACGATGTCTTCTAGTAAAAGTAAGTTCACCTAGCCTATTTTCCAAAATGTTCAACCGTTCGTCAAACGGAGTTGTAACGAATAAAATACGGTCACTCAAACTTTGCCGAAAACTAACCTTAAACAATATTTTTAGTCCAAGTACCCTACTTCACCTATATTTTTCTCCATTGTTGGGATTTAGTAAATCCAGTACTTAAAGTGTCGGTCACCTCAAGTATGTATATTCGTTAGAAAGCTCGTAGTCATAGTTATTCAGTGTTAGTATTTAGATTACGTTGTAACACCGTGGAGGACGGACGGGTCTTTACCCACTGTATGCCTGATCCACAGCCTAAAGTAAGCGTATAAGCTTGTACCCTATAAATACCCTTTGCCCTCCAAGGCAAAGGGTTGGAGCTTCATAATATATTTTTCTTTGTCTCTCTAAGTTCCCATCCTCTCCCACTTTCTCTCTCTAAACCCTAACCCTAGCCGCCACACCTCTTGTTTAACAAACCAAGATCCTACAAATGGTATCAAGAGCCATGGTTTGATTATGTTCTTGGTTTGATAGTTATTGTTCGGGTTAAGGTTTAGTTGTTGTTTTACGCGTAAAAAGGGTGTCTCACATATGAGTTTTTGAATCTTTAAAGCTTTAAATTTTACACTTTTTAATCCAAGATTCTTATGGGTTAAGGTTTATTGAGTGTTAAACTTTCAGTTTCTTGCAAAAAGTTTCAAACTTTACATGTTTTTCTTGGTTTTTAAGAGTGTTTGGATAAGGGTGTACGGATCTACGCGTAAGAGAGAACAGTGGTTTTGATCTTCGAGACTTGTTGTTTTGGTGTTTTTAAGGTTGTGTTATCATCATTATCTGCTTGTCTTAACGTTTTTTATCATAAAAAACGTGTTTGGTAAAATTTGTACTTCCTACGCATAACGAAACCATAATCCTACGCGTAAGGAATTTTTCACTTGATCGTCATTTCTGGTGGTTACTCAGTGTTCTTCTTGCTTGGATAAGCCTGAAAAACACTTCGACTTTGGATATCTCGTGCACTGTGAAGTGTAAGAGATCGTTGTGGGTAAAACCCTAATTTTACGCATAAGCATAAAACTTACGTGTAACAATTCTTACGCATAAGCTTTTTCTTACGCATAAGCTTGTCTTACGCCTAAGGGAAACTTACGCATAAGGTTTTTACGCCTAAGCTTTGGTTTACGCATAAACTTAAGCATTTTACCCTAAGACTCTACGCGTAAGCTCTAGTCTACGCGTAAACTCTGTCTACGCGTAAGCTTGTGTCTACTCGTAAGTTGTAAGTTACGCGTAAACTGCTGTCTACGCGTAAGCACTCATCTACACATAAGTTCCTACGCATAACTTTGCTGTCTACGCATAAGTGTATAAGTTTTACGGTTTGTCTCTTGATTTTGTAAAATCCCGTGAAAGAATCTATTTCCCGGTTAAGTCAAAGATTTGTAAAATCCCGTAGAATTTAAACATGTCTTCCGTTGCTGATGATGTGCAAGCTGCAGGATCTGATACTCGTCCACCGATGCTTGACAGAACTGACTAAGACTCTTGGGCTCAACGTATCAGATTGTACTGTCTTGGAAAGGAAAATGGGGTCAACATTCTCAAATCCATTGATGAAGGACCTTATCTAGTTGAGACTACTAGAGACATAATTGATACAGCTGAAGATGGAACAATGATCTATGGAATGGATAGACCTAAGATGTATGATGAGCTCAATGATAAGGAGAAAAAGAGGTTCGATGCTGATATCAGGGCTTCAAATATTATTCTTCAAGGTCTTCCAAAAGACATCTACAAGCTTATCAATCACAACACCGAAGCAAAAGCTGTATGGGATAATGTCAAGATGCTTCTCTCTGGTTCTGAGCTAACTATTAAAGACAGAGAATAACAATTGTATGATGAGTTTGAGCACTTCAAGATGAAACCAGATGAGAGTGTCTATGAGTACTATGTGAGATTTCACAAGCTTGTGAATGACATGAGAAATATTAAGATGACTATGCCGAACATTCAACTGAACTCAAAGTTTGTGAACAATATGAATCCAGAATGGCACAAGTTCGTTACTTCTGTAAAGCTTACCAAAGGTTTGAAGAATACAAACTATGAGCAACTCTATGCCTTCCTTCTTCAAAATGAGAAACATGCCATGTTTGAAAAAAGGATTCTTGATCACTTCAAAGCTCAGGGAGAAACAAGCTCAACAAATGATTCAACTGCCTTTTACACAAATGTTGGGATTACCACCAAAGCTTCTCAAGTTGTACCTATGGGTAATGGTAATCATAAACTCATTCCAGATCCAATGTTCAAAAAGGCTGATGCTGATGCAGGCATGGAAAACTTCATCAATCAACTAGCACTCATGATAAGTCAAAACATGAATTCTCTCCCACAAACCAACAACAACCTCAGAACAACATCTAACCCACACAATCAAGCTACTGTCAGAGATGGGAGGATCATGGTGCAACCAGTTCAGGAAAGACAGTATGATCAGGGAAGAGGTGTAGCTGGTAGAGGTTATGTTACAAATCAGAATCGGGGAAGGAATGGAAATCAAGGTCAAGCTAAGCCTATCAAATGCTATAACTGTGGTGGTGAGGGACACATTGCAAGGAACTGCACATCTCCAAAACGTCCACAGAATGCTGAGTACTTCAGGGATAAGATGCTGCTAGTACAAGCTCAGGACAATGGAGCAGCTTTGGATGAAGAGGAGTTATTGTTTCTTGCTGAATGGAATGCCAAGACTTATGATGTTGACGTTGATGAACAGCCGATTCAGGAGATAGGTAATAATCATCAGAATGCCTTTCAAGTAGCTGATTGTGATGCATTCGACTCTGATGTAGATGATGAACCTACTGCTCAAACAATCTTCATGGCTAGCATCTCACCTATGGTATCTCCAAAGGTCTCTCCCCCACAACAAAATGGTCCATCCAAAGACAAGATAATCTCATAGGTATTAAAATTATATGATATTGTTGATGAGCAAAAGATGCATAATGAAGTACAATCTCTTGAGACTTATGAATCAGATGTTGATGATGTGGATAATAACAATACAGTCTCATATGATCAACATGTGAGGCAAAGTGAAAGTGAGACTGTACCAAGTAATGCATCTTCTGCAGTCAATAATGACTATGTTTTTGATGAATTCTCTGCATGTGCTCCTGATGATTCTATTGCCTCTGAACTGAATACTTATAAAGAACGTGTTGCAATTTATGAACAACGTGCTAAATTTGAGTTGACCACCCGTGAGCAGGAAATGGATGACCAAATGCGTACAATCATTAGAAAAAGTAAGTTTAAAGAAGAAGTATTAAAACAAGAGTTAAATTCCTTACAAAAAAAGCTTTCTAAAACTGCTAAGCAAAAACAAGAACTTCAGGAAAATGTGAAAATGCTTAAGCAAGAATTTAATGCTAAGGAATCAAAACTTCTGAAAGATTTTTCTAATCTGAAAACTTTGAAAAACAAGCTTGAAAACAAGTTGTACGTACAAGGAAACACCATTCAGACTGCTCACATGATTACCAAGCATAGAGTCTTAAGCGACAAGCATAGTATCCCCATTATTAAGGAATCCAATCCTGAGTATATTAAGAAAGCTAAAGAAGCCCAAAAGGTAATCTATGATGGGAATGAAATCCTTAAACCTAGACCTAAACCTAGTTGCACTGAGAGCACTAAAGAAGATAAGCAATTAGAAGATGTTACTAAAAGGAAATTGGATGAAAAACTTAAGAGCCCTTCTTGCATAGAGAAAAGAATCAGTTATAAAGCACCCAACTATTCTAAGGAAAATTGGATTGCCTTTAACAAGTTTAAGCCTCAAACACTGTTGACACCTGAACAAGTGTTCTGGAAAATGGACTTAGATAAACAGAAAGCGGAAAATATTGTTGAAACAAACCATCCCCTTAGGAAAATGCCTAAAGCAAATGTGTATCCTCCCAATACACCAATGCACCTAGTTCCTAGATTTATTGCCACTAATAGCAGGACCTTAATCAGCCTATATGTTGTTTATCAACTGTTTGTTGATTTTGAGAAAACGTGTAAGAAGAGAATCACACCGACAGGAATAACTGAAGGGGAAAGGGGCTTTGAGCAAACCAAAGAATGTTATTTAACCGAGGTCATGCCTTTCTTTAATTAGTTAAAAGGTCAATTTGAGAGTCTTAAAATTGGAATAAACACTGATATTAAAGAAATGGAAAAGGAATTTGATGCAATGATTGTTGAGGTCAATGATTATGATCGGGAACTTAAATATAGTGAAATTGAAAGGAAGAATCTGCATATATTAAATGAAAACTTGATTTCTCAATGTGTTGCTCAAGATGTGTTTTACGTTGCTACGAATTCTTCTATTACTGCATCTCAATTTCATGAACTATCTGTTGCTTTGAAAGTTTCCCATGATCGTGTAATTGAGCTTGACACAACGAATTTCAAATTGCATGAGAAAATTGAAACGGATGATCATGATAATCTGGTTAAACAGTTTTCAAAATTAGAAGTTGAACATCTTGCTTTGCAATTAAAATATCAACATATCAAAGAAAATGTTTGTAGCAACCCGTAAATTTTCATAAGGTAAAATGACTATTTTACCCTCTGACTTCTTAAAAGTTGACTTGGACTTTTTACTATTTGACTTTTACCGTAACGTAAAAGCAAATACTGTAACTGGTAGTAACCAGTAATTTCCCAAGTTAAATAATTCAATCTGTTTCGAATTATTACACTTTGAATATTTTTGTTCACCTTTGACTATAAATAATTATTTAAAGTTGTGACTTTAATAATTACGAAAGTTTAATCATGTAAACTTTCCTCGCGGTCAACACAAGACTACGATAAGTCTAGGTGTTCAAAATACTCTATTTTTATCAATAGTCATATTTTATATGAACTATTGCCACTTCGTTATTTTTACGTAAATATTTTACTCTTTACGTAATACGCGTGCTCGAACCTACGATATTAGGTTTTAACAACATAGACGCACCCAAATATACTTATCACACCTTTAATATACTTAGTTGGAGTATATTGATAAGTTATGACATTTTTGTAAGTATTATATTTTTACGTTACCCGATTTTAAGTTTCGTAACTTAAGGACTTAACATTAGTAATTACCGGGACCAAACTATACTCTCTAATCACTAAATTATCACTATAATATAAGAAAACTACATAATATCTACACTTCATCAACACATGCCACGTTCATATATGCATGTCCACCTCTAGGACATGTGTTATCCAAATTTGCAAGACTTCTTGGCTAAGCTTAAGTTAGATATTTGTTTTACAACTTGTAACATATAACTAAGATCTCTATGTCAATCTTCATTAGTAAGTAAACACACAAATATCTCTTTTGTTCCCCTCTCTTGCCGTACAAACACAACATCAAATCACCATCATATATTGATTTTAAACTACAAGTAAAACCAAGAAGACAAAGACCTAGGTGATCTCTACAAAGTACAAGTATTATCTTGGTGATCAATTGGATGAATCAAGAGATATGCAAGGTATCAAGGGCTGAAGTAAAAGGGTTATTTCAAGGGTATGAAGATTAGTAAAGTTGGGTTAGAATGATGAAGACAAAGGTTGAAGATTGAAAGAAGTTAGGCTTGATTATTTGTAACTACGTACTCAACCCAACTTTGTAAGAGTTTGTCTAATATTTCTTATTATTCAATATGGTTGTAATAATATTTATTGGATGTAATTTGATATAAGTAGTATATGTAATATGGCTTGGTTGATGTTGTACATGAAGTTTGTATCATGAAAAGTAGCTAAAACAAGCCTTAGGTGAGTTTTATAAACCTGAAATTTACAACAGTCACAAAGATTGATTAAACTGATCATCTCAGTAAACTTTGAGGTTAATTCAATAAGATAGGCTTGTAGAGCTATGTCTTATGGTCGTTTTGCCGGGTGGCGCACCTCATAACTCCTCCCGATGAGTAAATGAGAGCCAAAATGGTGAAACATGTCAAAATCTGCACACCAGACTTCATTTGGGAAAAGCCCATGGTTCTGGTCATTTTTGAAAGTCGGCTCAGTTTTATAAAATGTAGCTAAGACATAAACTTGAAGTTTGGCGAAAGCCGCGTGTCAAAACAAGTTGTAGAACTCAACTTATGGTCGTTTTGGCAGGGCTGAATGTGCAGCCAAATTTTCTTCAATGAAATATAGGTAATTACTTGTTATTAGACAATTGATATATGTAAACTTTGGACTTTGGTCTTGATTAAGCTTGAGAATCTGTTGGAGGAAGTAAAACTAAAACTTGGGCTTTTGAATCACTTGAAATAGACTTATAGATAAAAAGTTATGGTTAAAAGAAGATGGTTAGATGAAAACTTGATATTCAGTCAAAAGCTTGCTGAAACGATTTTAAAACGTGATTTAAACCCTTTTCTTGTCCGAATCAGCAAAAGTGTAAAACACGAAAGTTGCTCGGAATGAAATTTTCTTCAAAAACTCAGGAGCACGTAAGCTGAAAGTGAACGAAATGTCTTAAAAACAGCAAATACTAAACGGACCTGTTGCGACTAGAAAACAACCATGGTCATGGAAACTTAGTGTATTTTGATCCTTTGAGGCCGAAACGAAGCCAAGGTTAAGCCGAGGCTGTTGTCTTAAGGTCTTTAAACTTAGAAATAACCATAAGAATGACCTTGAATATCATCTCAAGTTGTTTAAACATAATTTAGCCGCACGGCTAGTTTGGACTTAATGGTCGATTCTTGTTTTAAAACTTGGTTCATTGGGTTAGACTTTGCTAGACTTTGGCAAACTAAGTAATGACCATATGGCATGTTAAATGCTTCACGACACACAACTTATATCATCATATCGTCACATAAGTCAATCAATAGTCTTTGACGAAACACGACACATGTTTTATACAACATTTGTCTCGTCAAATACTTACTTATAAATGATAAGTACTACAATAGTAGGGAATTTCATTATCATAAAGAGGCCTCTTCGGGGTGTCGTATTGACGGGTTGTGGATTTACGATTTAAAGTGTCCTGGCTCCTCATACGTTCACTACACGACCTCTTGATTTTGATAGCCCGAACGATGGTACGAGGTTATTTATAAAAGGGCTATAAGCCAAACAACACTTAAGGGATACATTAACTTAAGATTCATGTACAACATCATAGTGTAAGCCAACAAACTACATATACTTGTACACTTATATCGTACACTATACTAAAACGCGAATACTATGCTTTCGTAGGTAATCGTTAAAGATCGTGGTCTTGCCATACTCTATTGTTGACATACAATATATCGTTACACTTCGCTGCTGATTACTACTGTGAGTTTCATAGCCCCAACTTTTGTTTAACTGTTTTATAAACTCTTTTGGGGGAGATACATGCTACTGCTTTTACTATATGCTAAAATGCTTTATTATGGACAATTACTTGTAAACTGAATGCCTTGACTGTATTATTGCAAACCACTAAGTTGTTTATGCCAAAAGTCCCCAACATCATGGACCACTAATCACTGGGAGTGAGCGCAAATATTGTGGATAGGCCTATCGGAATTGACGAACCCGTCTATGTTATCGGAAATAACAAGGCGCACTATATTTGAGATTACTAGGTATATGGCAAAATACCTACCCGGGGCAAGTTACTTATATATATATATATATATATATATATATATATATATATATATATATATATATATATATATATATATATATATATATATATATATATATATCGTCCGGTGATATATATATAACAGTCAGTCGTGAGTGCCATGAGCTTAGAGCAATAATAACTTTCAAGAAGATAATTGTACACATTGCAATTATACTACAAACTATATTGTCCACTACTGTTTTTCATAAACTTGAAATATTGGGATCAAACTATTGTACTTACAAACCTATGAACTCACTCAACATTTGTGTTGACACTTTTTAGCACGTTATCTCAGGTTCAAAAGGAATTAGCTGGCATGGCATGTGAAGGCGCACGGAAAAATATTTTGAAGACAATGTATATATTATTATTCGAAAACATTACAACTATTATGTTGTACTTTTTATGATTGTACAAACTTGTGGGACCGGTTTGTAAACTCTGATATTTTAATCGAATGATAATTTATTTCAAAACGTCTCATTTGGAGTCGTTTTCTGTAACTTGTGCTGTAAACTATGAAGTAATACCCCAGTGACACAATCTTCCGCTGCGATAATTTTGGGGGTGTTACAGATTGGTATCAGAGCTTCAGTTATAGAGAACCAGGTTGCATTTAAACCTAGACTATAGCTGGCTCTTATGTTTAAGCCGTAACACTCACTGCTGTCTTCAACATTCCGTGCGCCATGCCTACTGCTTTTCACAATACCGTATTATTTATATAAAGACTGTTTATATAAACGATTGACTAAACATAACTATATATGCCATTCCAAGGCGTTATGGCACAACCAGATATTCCCGATCATATACATTTGTGATCTACGAAACTTTCTTAGACATTGTGATTGATACAATGGTCTCATTACTATTAAGACATTGTAAGTATGCAATTGTCTTCCTTATATCTCAAACATCGTGAGATATACCATTTACCTAGACATATCTCAAACATCGTGAGATACACAGTTGACTTAGATATATCTCAGACATTGTGAGGTACACAATTGGCCTAAATATATCTCATACATTAAGAGACACACCATAGTTTTATCTATTTCTCAGAACTTAAGAGATACATAATGGACTTATTTATTGTTTTCGACATTGTGAGTTGCACAATGGTCACACTAGTATTTATCAAACGTTGTGAGAAAACTATTTCATAACTATGAACTCACTAATTCTTTTGAACGTTATGTCCATTTTCTCTGATTATTTTACTCCTCATCTTCGAAGATGAGTGAGAACATTCATTCCATACTCTTGGAACACTTACGAAGTCTCATAATACATTGTCTTGTAACTCATCGATTAAGTATGAGTGTGGTGTCAGAAATTCTTAAGTAGGATGATTTGGAATGTCTTTATTTAAATGGACTGGGACGCCTTTTCATTTAAATAAAGAAATTGTAAATTGCCGAACCATAAGTTTATGATTTCTTACTTACATAAATTGGGACGCTTCTTTATGTAAGTAATGAATTATAAATAAGTGGGCTTATTTGTATCCGATATGACATGAATATGACACTCGAACTCAAGAATCACAAGTATTCTCTGAAAGGATCTAGAAAACACGATAGTGTTTTACCACTCAGCAAAAATCTTAAGACCTCATTTAAACAACCTAAGTTCATTCTTAAGTTATCACTTTTGATGTTACAAATCCTTACAAACATGAACCATTTGTTGAGCTAACAAAATTGGTTAAATTCAATTGAAACCTGATCTGATAGAATCAGATGTTTCAAGAACATAATTGAAACCCGACCTGATCGAATCAGATGTTTCAAGGACATAATTGAAACCCGGCCTGATGGAATCAGATGTTTCAAGGATATAATTAGGTTGCCACGGACTTGATTATGCACGAGTCGCATAAGTCAAAGTATTCCATATTATTGAGCTAACGAGCTATTACACTCTTGAGCTAATGGACTTAGTTCAGTCTCGAACTAACAAACTGGGTGCGATATCCCATCATCCATCACATAGACTTTCTCATGAGCTTCTACGATTTGTTAGATATGATTTTGGGAACACTATTTCTTGAAATGTTCTCACTTTACACATCCCATCATCGTTTGCTACTATTATCGTTACTGCTGTTATTTTGCTATTGTTAGATCCTTGAGCAGTCTAAGCTTGCATAACTTGATCCACTAGGTTACGAGACATGTGAATTGTTTCATCCAGTGTGAGTGATCAAACGAAGCTACATTCTCTTGAATACTGAATGGAAGTTCTGAGATGAACTTTTCCCATAACTTCTCATTGGTTGAGACCATCACTGGGCACACTACTGCCAACGCTTGAAAGCGACGAATATAAGTTATGATATCAACAACACTTACAACAAGGAAACTTCACCTCCATTCCTTGCACCTCATTCCGAGGGCAATACTTATTGATTACAATTTCTTCAACTTAGTCCAAGCAATCTAGTGAGTATTCTCAATACTAATAGATTGAGCAATAACATTTTACCCTGACAAAGCATTGTCCAGAAGCATGCTTGCAGCATATTTGACTTTGCAATCTTTAGCACAATTGCTGATTAGAATTTCTGAGCTTGCCGCTTACGAAATCCTTGTAAGGAATCTAGTACAATGTTTACTTCCTGGCCCCGCAATATTAGGCCACACATTATCACTAGAAAGGTTATACAGATGTAAGCGTTAACTTTCAAAATATCATATTAGGATTAAGGTTTTGTTGAAAGCCTCGTTGCAGTGAGGTATGATTCGTTTGGGGAAATTAGAAAAAAAAAACAAACTTAAGATATATTGGACTTTAAATGATATTAGCAAGAATTGGCCTGGTAGCCTTCAGACTCGAGCTACTAACCGAACTTGGCAGTGTACACGCCGCCTTTCGTGTGTGCATTCTGAAGAAGTGTCATACTGATGAGACACTCCCTATTTCTCTGGAAGGGATCCAGATTGACTTACGTTTGATCTTATCGGAAAATCTACTGAGATCACGGACCATGAGGTCAAATGACTTAAGAAAAGTCGCATTCCTATTGTCAACACTCAATGGAACTCTAAAAGAGGTCCTGAATTCACGTAGGAACATGAAGATGAACTCAAATTTACCGTTAGTAGGTAACACTCACTGAACTTCGTAACGAAGTTCCATTACAGAAGTACCCCAACCTTTTTTTGGGAACTTCATTAACTCATAACACGAACTAAATCATGAGGACATGATTTCCGTAACCAGTGGAGGCTGTAGCAACCCGTAAATTTTCATAAGGTAAAATGACTATTTTACCCTCTGACTTCTTAAAAGTTGACTTGGACTTTTTACTATTTGACTTTTACCGTAACGTAAAAGCAAATACTGTAACTGGTAGTAACCAGTAATTTCTCAAGTTAAATAATTCAATCTGTTTCGAATTATTACACTTTGAATATTTTTGTTCACCTTTGACTATAAATAATTATTTAAATTTGTGACTTTAATAATTACGAAAGTTTAATCGTGTAAACTTTCCTCGCGGTCAACACAAGACTACGATAAGTCTAGGTGTTCAAAATACTCTATTTTTATCAATAGTCATATTTTATATGAACTATTGCCACTTCGTTATTTTTACGTAAATATTTTACTCTTTACGTAATACGCGTGCTCGAACCTACGATATTAGGTTTTAACAACATAGATGCACCCAAATATACTTATCACACCTTTAATATACTTAGTTGGAGTATATTGATAAGTTATGACATTTTTGTAAGTATTATATTTTTACGTTACCCGATTTTAAGTTTCGTAACTTAAGGACTTAACATTAGTAATTACCGGGACCAAACTATACTCTCTAATCACTAAATTATCACTATAATATAAGAAAACTACATAATATCTACACTTCATCAACACATGCCACGTTCATATATGCATGTCCACCTCTAGGACATGTGTTATCCAAATTTGCAAGACTTCTTGGCTAAGCTTAAGTTAGATATTTGTTTTACAACTTGTAACATATAACTAAGATCTCTATGTCAATCTTCATTAGTAAGTAAACACACAAATATCTCTTTTGTTCCCCTCTCTTGCCGTACAAACACAACATCAAATCACCATCATATATTGATTTTAAACTACAAGTAAAACCAAGAAGACAAAGACCTAGGTGATCTCTACAAAGTACAAGTATTATCTTGGTGATCAATTGGATGAATCAAGAGATATGCAAGGTATCAAGGGCTGAAGTAAAAGGGTTATTTCAAGGGTATGAAGATTAGTAAAGTTGGGTTAGAATGATGAAGACAAAGGTTGAAGATTGAAAGAAGTTAGGCTTGATTATTTGTAACTACGTACTCAACCCAACTTTGTAAGAGTTTGTCTAATATTTCTTATTATTCAATATGGTTGTAATAATATTTATTGGATGTAATTTGATATAAGTAGTATATGTAATATGGCTTGGTTGATGTTGTACATGAAGTTTGTATCATGAAAAGTAGCTAAAACAAGCCTTAGGTGAGTTTTATAAACCTGAAATTTACAACAGTCACAAAGATTGATTAAACTGATCATCTCAGTAAACTTTGAGGTTAATTCAATAAGATAGGCTTGTAGAGCTATGTCTTATGGTCGTTTCTCCGGGTGGCGCACCTCATAACTCCTCCCGATGAGTAAATGAGAGCCAAAATGGTGAAACATGTCAAAATCTGCACACCAGACTTCATTTGGGAAAAGCCCATGGTTCTGGTCATTTTTGAAAGTCGGCTCAGTTTTATAAAATGTAGCTAAGACATAAACTTGAAGTTTGGCGAAAGCCGCGTGTCAAAACAAGTTGTAGAACTCAACTTATGGTCGTTTTGGCAGGGCTGAATGTGCAGCCAAATTTTCTGCAATGAAATATAGGTAATTACTTGTTATTAGACAATTGATATATGTAAACTTTGGACTTTGGTCTTGATTAAGCTTGAGAATCTGTTGGAGGAAGTAAAAACTAAAACTTGGGCTTTTGAATCACTTGAAATAGACTTATAGATAAAAAGTTATGGTTAAAAGAAGATGGTTAGATGAAAACTTGATATTCAGTCAAAAGCTTGCTGAAACGATTTTAAAACGTGATTTAAACCCTTTTCTTGTCCGAATCAGCAAAAGTGTAAAACACGAAAGTTGCTCGGAATGAAATTTTCTTCAAAAACTCGGGGGCACGTAAGCTGAAAGTGAACGAAATGTCTTAAAAACAGCAAATACTAAACGGACCTGTTGCGACTAGAAAACAACCATGGTCATGGAAACTTAGTGTATTTTGATCCTTTGAGGCCGAAACGAAGCCAAGGTTAAGCCGAGGCTGTTGTCTTAAGGTCTTTAAACTTAGAAATAACCATAAGAATGACCTTGAATATCATCTCAAGTTGTTTAAACATAATTTAGCCGCACGGCTAGTTTGGACTTAATGGTCGATTCTTGTTTTAAAACTTGGTTCGTTGGGTTAGACTTTGCTAGACTTTGGCAAACTAAGTAATGACCATATGGCATGTTAAATGCTTCACGACACACAACTTATATCATCATATCGTCACATAAGTCAATCAATAGTCTTTGACGAAACACGACACATGTTTTATACAACATTTGTCTCGTCAAATACTTACTTATAAATGATAAGTACTACAATAGTAGGGAATTTCATTATCATAAAGAGGCCTCTTCGGGGTGTCGTATTGACGGGTTGTGGATTTACGATTTAAAGTGTCCTGGCTCCTCATACGTTCACTACACGACCTCTTGATTTTGATAGCCCGAACGATGGTACGAGGTTATTTATAAAAGGGCTATAAGCCAAACAACACTTAAGGGATACATTAACTTAAGATTCATGTACAACATCATAGTGTAAGCCAACAAACTACATATACTTGTACACTTATATCGTACACTATACTAAAACGCGAATACTATGCTTTCGTAGGTAATCGTTAAAGATCGTGGTCTTGCCATACTCTATTGTTGACATACAATATATCGTTACACTTCGCTGCTGATTACTACTGTGAGTTTCATAGCCCCAACTTTTGTTTAACTGTTTTATAAACTCTTTTGGGGGAGATACATGCTACTGCTTTTACTATATGCTAAAATGCTTTATTATGGACAATTACTTGTAAACTGAATGCCTTGACTGTATTATTGCAAACCACTAAGTTGTTTATGCCAAAAGTCCCCAACATCATGGACCACTAATCACTGGGAGTGAGCGCAAATATTGTGGATAGGCCTATCGGAATTGACGAACCCGTCTATGTTATCGGAAATAACAAGGCGCACTATATTTGAGATTACTAGGTATATGGCAAAATACCTACCCGGGGCAAGTTACTTATATATATATATATATATATATATATATATATATATATATATATATATATATATATATATATATATATATATATATATATATATATATATATATATCGTCCGGTGATATATATACAACAGTCAGTCGTGAGTGCCATGAGCTTAGAGCAATAATAACTTTCAAGAAGATAATTGTACACATTGCAATTATACTACAAAATATATTGTCCACTACTGTTTTTCATAAACTTGAAATATTGGGATCAAACTATTGTACTTACAAACCTATGAACTCACTCAACCTTTGTGTTGACACTTTTTAGCATGTTATCTCAGGTTCAAAAGGAATTAGCTGGCATGGCATGTGAAGGCGCACGGAAAAATATTTTGAAGACAATGTATATATTATCATTCGAAAACATTACAACTATTATGTTGTACTTTTTATGATTGTACAAACTTGTGGGACCGGTTTGTAAACTCTGATATTTTAATCGAATGATAATTTATTTCAAAACGTCTCATTTGGAGTCGTTTTCTGTAACTTGTGCTGTAAACTATGAAGTAATACCCCAGTGACACAATCTTCCGCTACGATAATTTTTGGGGTGTTACAATGTTAAAACCTCAAATATCAAGACATCATCTGATGCTCCCGAGTTTGATGCAGTTTTTGAAATTAGCAAACGTGATGAACAAATTCGAGCTCATTATAACACGATCAAAAGATTGAAAGCCCAAATCTCTCAATTAAAGGGTGAAAAGACCAATGTGACTGGCTCCCAAATGCCTCCTCCTTTAGATTCTCAGAATTCTCAAACGTTTCATCTTCAAAACTTAGTAAATGCATTACAAAAGGAAAACGAGAGCTTTCTAGAAGAAAATGAAAAGGTTAAACGTCATTTCAATGAGTTATTTGAATCAATAAAGGTCACTCGTAATAAAAACAACGATCAAATAGCTTCATTACAAAAGGAAATTGAGAATCTGAAGAGTCAGGTAAAAGGGAAAATGCCAATGTCCAATAGGGAGAATGATGGATCAAAGGTACCTGTTTGTAATAAATATGCTTTGTCTGTGAAATATGTTCCTCCTCATCTTAGGAACAATAAACTTGCTATTCAAACATATTTCGCATCCCTTAAGGATTGCCTAGAATGTCTCCGTGAGATTGTTGAAGAGGATAAGTTAGAGAAACCACTTGATAATGCAATTGGGCATGCATGCTTATATGCCAAACGATCTCAAGAAATTCTAGAATGCCTAATCACAATATGCCCTAAGTCCTTAGGTGAGAGAGTTAATCCTTTGATTCCATGTTCTATGCCTAGTGCCAAGTATGATATCCATTCGATGCCCAATGTTTTGAATGAGCATTGAAGTATATCTTCAAATAGGTCAGATTCCAGATCTGTTAGTGCTAGAAAGTGAACCTTAGTGTGCCTGCATGTAGTTCAGATCCCAGCACATCTAAACAAGATATGCAAAGAGTAGCAAAACCAACTAATGTTCCCATTCCCTCTACAGGAGTAATCAGTGACATTAAAGCGAGCATGTCAAAGTCTCAAGAATATACAAGGAATGATAGGACCTCGCAAGCTAAGAAAGTGCATTGGAAGAGAGTAGAAGACCAACCTAGGAACTTTAAGCTTGAGTCGAATAAAACGAATCATGTTGATTCTAGTATTAGCCATAGGCGTACTGTAATTAATTCGAATTCTGATACTATTTGCAAACCTTGTAATGATGTCTGCTTGAAGTCTGTTTCTAAACATGAATGTGGTGTGAAAGCTTTGTCTAATGCTGTCAAATCTCTTGTTAACATTGTTAATGCAAAATATCATGCTAAGAAGGCAAAATGGCAAAGGCAAAAGAAAGTTAGAAAACAGTGGAAGTCCACAGGAAGAACATTTAGAAATATAGGTTATCAATGGATACCTGTTGGCCATAAGGATAGTCAGGCAATGCCCACTAGAAAATGGATGCCTACTGGTAGAACGGTTCCCTTAAGAAGTGCACATACTTTGAATAGGGCAAATACGAACACTAGTACTGCATCTATTCATAATGATTCCATTGCCTCAATTTCTGATATGAATGCTTCTATGTCTGATGTGGGTGATCCAATCACTGTTACTAACCAAATGGAACCCATTCTTGCATGGGGATCCCAATTATCCAGTCATCCATTCTTGTCTGTGTTCAACTGCAGATCGTTCAAATCGTTATGTGGTACCTGGACTCAGGCTGTTCCAAGCATATGACTGGAGATCGCTCGCGGCTCATGAACTTCGTGAGTAAATTTATCGGGACTGTTAGATTTGGAAACGACCATTTTGGAGCTATTATGGGTTATGGAGATTATGTGGTTGGAGATAGTGTAATTTCCCGGGTATACTATGTAACACCCCAACCCGACAAGGGCAAAGATATCACAATACGGTTTCATATCAGAACTTTAAATAATATACAAAAGCGGAAGCCTTTTCAAAATAATCAAAAGAAAACATAAATAACTTAATAATCAAAATAAATCTAAGATCTCTATAGTCAAAACTTGCTCTCAGTTCTACTCTCAACCCAGATCAGCCATCCCATAAGCTCATCTTGAATGCCTAATACCTGCCGCAGGAAAAGAAAATGCGGCTGAGCTTACAAAGCCCAGTGAACAGATATAACAAAACAAAAGCTAAACAAAACAAAGATACGGATAACGAAATCACAACGGAATGAGAATCATGAATCATTGAAGATTCTGCGAAAACACAAATACAGGGAAATCCGGAAGAAACACATAACAAATAAGAACAAACACATAGCATATTAATGACACAAACTGAAGCACATCATAATCAACAGGCAATTAATGAATCAGGCAAATTAAGTACATATAAGTCAAACGAAATTCCGAAAGCTAGCAGAAACAACTACTAGAAGTAAACATGTCCTTTACACAAGTCAATTAGTCTACATTTAACACACTTATCCAATATCGTAGCAGCGGAACAATAGCAGTCAAACGTGGCAGTCACACATACAAATAGAAAACACAGTAGGAAAACTATAACTAAATAAGCAAAAGACATAGCATAGCAATTAGCAAATTATCAAGTCAGATATCATAAGTTAAACCATTTCCCAGATCAAACTTTAGTATAGACAGAATTTAAACATGGCAGATCAAACATAAGCAGATACGAATATCAACGGATAATCAAAGTTCACGAATTATCTGAACAATTATACATAATGAACTTACAGAACAATCAATTATACACTAGCATAATCATCATACAGATCAACAAGGTCACATAATGGTATACTAACATATAATCAGATGACAACATGCGAATCACATTTAAGCATATTAATCATATCCTAGCATGGCAAACGGTAGTCACATAAACATGTCAAAGCATAAACACATTCAATAAACATATAATAATTCAGTATGTAAATGGAAACATTGACAAATACGGAATCATAAACAGAATATCTAACACAGCAATAACAGATACAGATTTAGTTATCTAACACGAGCCCAAAACATATCATATCAGAAGTAACTTTCTTATTCGGAGGGGTGACCTCGGAATACCTTATATAACATGAGGGGAGACCTCAATAACAAATGGAGTAACTAGCTCCCAGAATTTGTGAAGACGCGTATTGCACACGACATCATTCACCAGACAAATCATATCAGATAAAAGATCAGATCTAGGATGCATCCATACGCCCCAACAGACAGATAGTGGCCATACTATCAATAAACAGATAACAGAAAGGGACATGGCAGAACATCACTCTACTGCCCTAGAGTCATGTCAGCGGTGCATCACTGACACGGACATGGAACCCCCATGACTAGTGAAATATTGGCTCGGGTGTCAAACTAACTTAGGTCAAACAGATTGTCATAAATGACACAGATCATAATTCATCATAAAGGTCAAACAGATTTACAAATTAGAGTTTTCGTATCATAAGTTCAAATCAGATGTTTCATGGTTCAATAAACAGAGATTTCAGATAACCAACGGATCAAACAAATCAGAAAGGGTTCATATCAATTGTTCAAAAATCAAAGGTTCATATCACAGTCACATATCATACGTTCATAATCAGAGGTTCATAATCAGATGTTCATAATCAGAAGTTCATAATCAGAAATTCATACTCAAACATAGCAAGGTTCAACAAACAGGAGTTCGGACAAACAGAGATTCACATAAACAGAAGGGAATCATAGCAATGGCATAGGGAATCCTAATAAGCATAAGGAAATGACAAGAAAAGGAGATCATGAGAAAACCTTTACTAAAAAGGTCAGAATATTTGTACCTTAATGCAAATGAGAGAAAAGCAAACGAATGAACGAACACGAAGATACAACGTCACGTCTCCTTCAACGAATCTACATGGATTATGATTTGTTTAATACTTATTAGCTCATTTAAGTCATAACGAATTTTAAATACTTATCATGAATCACATTAATAACTTTAGGGTTTATTTAGGTTAAGCGTATTCTTGTTTTAGTAATAGACCGAATTAGACTTTTTAGGGTTAAACCGGTTTAGCCACAAGGATAAGACCATGAATTCCTATCTCGAACACCCACTCAAAACACACACGAGAACACACCATAATGCCAATAATAACAAGACCCTTTGAGGCTAACGAGACACGGCATCCTTTAATGTTCACACAACATTAACAAGTCTTGTCATATTAATATATTTCTTATGAACTCATGCATGAAAAGCAATATATGAAATGAAATACTCACCTGTGGTTACAAGTTTATACACTATGTTTAAAACATGGTCATGCACATATACTTACACTTATAAATGAGGCAATAAAACTTCACATGCATCTCTATCCTATAATTTTATATTACTCATTAATATGGTCATGCAAAGACACACGTATACCCTCTTTTATTCTTGTGTTTCGGAACAAAATTTTAAAACATGACCATAGGACCATGCGCTTGCTAAGTTACCTTTTGACAAACACATGCATGCTTACACGTCCCCTTTCATGGATCCTATAACGAGATAATGATTCTAAAATTACACCCATTTTGTCCACTTTATTTTCTTGGTAATTCGCAACAATTTTAAGACACCTCCATGAGACCATACCCACGTTAAAACCACTATTTGACACACACAAACATGCGTACAATCACCATGCAAATGTGAACACTTATAAACCCCAAGTTCTGGACAGAAACGACCCATAATACACAACCAATAACATGACTTGATTACCCTTTCTTATTCAGATTGAACATGCTTTCAAAGGTCCTTATACGAATTACCAAAGGTCACACATGAACGCCTACTCGACCGTAAAAGTTAACGCGACACATCAGGTTTTTAATGAGACCAAAACAAGCATCTGACGTGACCAATCAAACCAGGTTTTTATCACCTCATCAATCCATATTATCCAGTTTCATGTACGTTAGTTTATGATTTCATGTGATGGTTTAACATGCGTCAACAGGTTACGAGATAGTCAAATATGAAAAGACCCACACGGATAAAAGTATGCTACTGAACAGGTTTAAGCGATAATTACATCAGGTTAAGCACATGCTCCAAGTATGTCGAATGGAAAGGAAAAACAAAACGAAGAGTTTTGTGGTACCTCTTGTCGAGACAGAAAACGAGAGATCAAAGGCAACCTTAAGTCGTTTACAACCACGATCCCAAGTTACCCACGAATCACGAGCCTTCCAAACCACGAACGGACCTCCTGTTGGCCTCCTTGGAACGCTTTACGGATCACCCTTGCTGCCTTGAGTCGAATGACAAGGTGGAAAAGATTTTGTGCCATCACCTTGTAGTTGCTAGGGTTTTTGCATGAAACGTTAAGAAGATTTTATAGATGTCGTATATGTGGTATACTCCTCAATGGGTCGGTTTAGTTGAAAAGGAGAATGGGCTGCGCATGGGCTGTAGGCCGAATTTTTGATACACAAGTTCTACAAATCCATTCTTTTATTTCTCTTTAACATGCTTTTAAATACATACTTTATTTTGTAGTTTATACATTTATGTAATCTCATTTAGAATTCACACTTGAATGAATGTTTATATACTTAAATGAATGTTAACATATAAACATGAATGTTAAACTAATCCAAAGAATGTTAACATATGAACATGAATGTTAATATAATTGAATCTTATATATTTTGTAAGTTTTAATTTAGGGGCAAAATAGTCTTTTTACGCGTCTTAGATTTTTAGGGTTTTACATACTATGTGGAAGGTCTTGGTCATAACTTGTTCTCTGTTGGTCAATTCTGTGATTCCGATCTTGAAGTGGCCTTTAGAAAACATACTTGTTTCGTTAGAGAACTTGATGGTGTGGAATTATTAAGAGGAACACATGGTTCAAACCTATACACCATATCTATCGAAGACATGATGAAGTCCTCTCCAATCTGCTTGCTGTCAAAGGCTTCTAAAACAAAGTCTTGGCTATGGCATCGTCGTCTCAATCACTTGAACTTTGGCACCATAAACAATCTCTCCAGAAAGGATCTTGTCAGAGGCTTACCCAGATTAAAATATGAGAAAGATCATCTTTGCTCAGCTTGTCAATTGGGAAAAAGCACGAAATATGCCCACAAACCAAAACCCACAAACTCTGTAATGGAAGTTCTTCATACCCTTCATATGGATTTGTACGGACCAATGAGAGTGCAAACGATTAATGGGAAGAGATACATTTTAGTCGTTGTTGATGACTACTCTAGATTTACTTGGGTAAAGTTTTTGAGGACTAAGGATGAAACTCCAGCTGTCATCATCAAACTTATCAAGCAACTTCAGGTTCGTCTTAACAACACGGTTAGAATTGTTCGAACTGACAATGGCACAGAGTTCGTTAACCGTGACTTAAGTCAATTTTATGAAAGTATTGGAATCAGTCATCAAAGAAGTGTTCCACGAACTCCTCAACAGAATGGTGTAGTTGAAAGACGAAATCGAACTCTTGTGGAAGCCGCTAGAACAATGCTAATTTATTCAAAGGTTCCAATGTTTCTATGGGCTGAAGCCATTGCCACTGCCTGCTACACCCAAAATCGTTCTCTTATTCACACCTCTCATGGAAAAACTCCATATGAACTTGTTCATAAACGAAAACCTGATTTATCCTATCTTCGTGTGTTTGGTGCTTTGTGCTATCCAACAAATGACGGTCAAGATTTAGGTAAATTAAGAGCTAAAGCAGACATTGGAGTTTTTGTAGGTTATGCACCAAACAAGAAGGGTTACCGAATCTAAAACAAAAGAACTCGAGATATCATGGAAACGATTCACGTTACGTTCGATGAGCTGTCCGGGCAAATGGCTCCAGGACAAATCAGTTCTGGACCCTGATCTGGGCTAAACCGTCAAGTCTAACAGACTTAAAACAGCTTAAAGCACAAATACAATGAAGATCAGAGAATACAATGGATTCCCTGGTCGTTAAGTCCCAAGGAGACTCAATGGTGTGTAAAACAAACTCAGAGGATACAATGATCACTAAGGATAGTGATCTGTAAAGGTTATGATTAGAAATTTTACACTACTGATTGATTGGAATGGAATGGAGTACAGATTTGGAAAGCACAACAACCAGATCAAAGAAATGTAAACGTAAGTTTTAAAAACTACGTATACGTACAAAATAAAAAATGAAAACTAAGAAATAAAAGACCTAAAAATATAAAAATGACATTTTTGGAATCCTAAAAATAAAAGAAAATTATTAGAAAAAGAGAATTATTTTTAACACTATTTAATTAATTATTATTAAATAAAAACTATTTTAAACTATTTAATAATACTCTAAAATAAAAGAAAATACAAAATAAGGCTAGAAAAATAAACTTATGAATCTGAAAAATCTAAAATACTATAAAACTAATTTTAAAACTAAAAATATATTTTTCACACTTTTTATTTAATTATTACTAATTAATTATTATTTAAAATACACTTAAATACTAGAAAATATAAAATGAACTTGGAAAAATAAAATTTTAACTTTGAAAAATCTAAAATATGATAAAACTAATTTTAAAACAGAAAAGATATTTTTTATGCTTTTTAATTATTTATTACTAATTAATTACTATTTTTAACTATTTAAAATTATAATAAATACTAAAAAGATAGAGAAAAATCTGAAACTTTTTCTAAAAATCCTATATGATGACAGAAACCTAAGAAAAAGAGAAAAACAAGATTTGCTTATTAATAAGATGAAAAGAAAAATCAAAAAGCTAAAACTATTAAATAAATGCTATCACTGATTTTTAATTGGACTTTTTCTGGATTTTCTTTTTGAAAACTACTTTAATAATGATATTATGAAACTTTAATGAAGAAAAAAAATTTATAAACCACCAATAAGCAGTTTCACAAGCTTAAAAGCTCAACAGTGGCCACAATAGCTTATTTTATAGAAATAAGCTCAAACAAGCTAGCACACTGAAACAGAAGCTCAAAGTATATGCAAACAAGCTTAATGAACAGAAATGAAACTAGAACATACAAGGGAGCACACTGATAAGCTAGAATTAAGCAAATAAGCACTTTGCTTTTTCACAGAAGTGGGACAAGCTTTAAGCTCTTAGCAGCCCTAGCTAACAAGCTCAAAAGTGAAAAACAAGACTTGATACTTCAAGATGGCCAGGTTGGCTTTCCAAAGAACCAGAGAACACAAGATTTGAAGCACTAATAAGCTCTATGAGAGCTTATCAATATAGGCTTAACCACTGTGCACAGGACAAATTTTCCAACAGGTACCCCAAGAAAAGCTGAGAAATAAGCACTTAAAAAGCTGAGAAACCAAGAACTATCATTTTTGTATTTTTCTTTAGCAACTAGACTTTAAAAATCCAAAACCTTATAAACTGAATCTCACTAATAAGCACTCAGTGGAATTCCAAATTTTATTCAAAAACGACCTTAAGAGATTTTGACTTTTTTAGAACAACTAAAGAGTTGACCAAAATGAACTTTGATCTGATCTAAAGCACTTAGGTGGTGTTTGATAAGGACTTAAAGAGTCTTAATAGATAAATATGTAAATGTATTAAGTCATTAAATAAGTGTTTGTTTGGGGCTTAAAATAAAAAGATGACTTCATAGAAAAAGTCATGGGGTGGAGGGTCTCCAAATTAAGTCCATCCCCTTTATTATGCTTTTACATATTTACCCTCCCATTCTTAACCTATAATCCCACATATTTTATATAAAAGGGTATACCAGTAATTTTCTCTGATTAAGACACTTTATTCAGCACATAAAACAAACAACCATTTAGTTATCTACAAACAGACAACATATATCCAGACAGGCACTTTAATTTTACAGGACTTATTAAAAAAATTAAACAAACAGGCCCTTAATATGTTGTATTAAGGTGAGATAAGACTAACTAGAGCAAGATTAACAACTTTTGAACACAAAATCAAGATCTGATATTCTAAAAATCCAACAGTAAGCACACAGTTAATGATCAAAGGAATTTTTGACTTTTTCTAACAAGGACTTGATTATATGACTGAGATGAGGTGTTTAAACACAGTTAGACATATTTCCAACAAGACCAAAGACTAGAGCACCTTTAAACACAATAAACCAAACACCCCTTTTTGTTAACTGTTATGAAGATTTTTAGATCAAAACACAAATTAAAACCATGAGATTAATTGAAGACTCTATATAATCATTAACTAAGACTAAACAAGCTTGAATCCACAGTAATAATAACTTAAAACTAAGAAATTAGACTTAAGCTATTATGACTGCCTAAATAAGATTTTAAGGCAACTATGAATTCCAAAGATCAAGCTACTGATTTTAATGATCAAAAACACTAATTTATAACTAGTAAACAAATAGAAACAGAATTTAGAGCTAATAAACAAGTGTAACAGTAAAATGCCAAAATGGCTAAAAATGCTTACAAGAGCTTCCAAGCTTAAAACTGAGAACTAGGATTTGAAACCAATTCCTATAGAACCTCCACAGGTTCACTAAACCATTCCCATCCAAAATAAACCTTGCTCCAGCCTTCTTTAACCTTTCACCATGATTTTTGATTTTTCACCAAATTAATTGGTATTTTTGTGATTTTTGACCTTTTGAAACTAAACTAAGTTTTAGGATATCTAAAAGCTTGATTAAGCTTTCTAGGAGCTTAAGTGACCTATTCTAGTCCATACAAACAACTGAAAACAACATTTGATCCAACATGAGATTTTACATAAATATGAGAATTTGCATAAACTTGATAAATGATTAAAACTTGAAATTGCTAATTGGAAAAGCTTTACAATACATTAAAATACTTAAACAGAGTGCTTGAAGGATTTAAATTACACTTTAACTTGAAAAACACTTAAACGACATTAAAACATTAAAAATACACTACACACTTTGATACATTGCATTCCTCTCTCTATATATTGACTTTCTTGCATCTCTGATGTCCTCTGAATGTATCCCACCAACATCTAGCCATTGGATCACTAAAACTCATCAGAACCATACACCTTGCATTTTGGCGCCAATTTTCCATTTAGCAGGTTTGAGCTTTAATTGGAGTTAGGTTTGAGTCAATTAAAGGATTTGGAATGTAGAGGAGGTGGAGGGAACATAGCATGGAGGGGGGTTGAAAATGTGGTGAAAACCACTCTGGTTTTGATGTTTCAGAGGTTGAGGAGGAGATGCTACAGTACAAGTGGTATTGGGCGCGCGTTTTTCTTCATTTGACCTGCGTTGACCGAGCTATTAATAACACGGGGGGGTCACATTTGGGTTGGCTGGGGTCTTTTTGCAATTTGACCTGGGTCAAGGCAAAGGGAGGGGTCAAGAGGTTGGGCTTGGATAATGGATTGGGCCTAGTGATATTAAAGGATCCGTTTGGTTTAGGTATTAAACAAGGACCAAAAATGCAAATTTGCCAAACTTCAAGGACTGAAAGTGCCATTATTCCAAACTTCTCACAAGGACCAAATTTGCCATACATTGATAATACAAGGGCCCTTTTTGCATAAAATCCATTTTCAAAGGTCCAAGGACTAATTTTGCCATTTTCCAAAGTTTAGGGACCTTTCTTGCCTATTGACCAAAGAATCATTCAAGGATCATTTTAAACAACTTAGAATACTTCAGGGACCTTGAATGATAAATTTCCACATTTTTGAATTTCCAGGGACTAGATTTGACAACTTTTAAAACTTGGGGGACTAAAACTGCCAATTTTGCAAACTTGATACATTTTTCATCTGATTTTGATATTTTTGTATTTAAAACACATAAAACACTGATTTGTAACATTTTGATCATTTTAATGTGTTTCTGAGTGTTTTCAGATGATTTTGCAGTTTAGATTATACAAAAATGATGAGTATTTAGACACTCATCAGACCCGCACTTCAAAATAGTCCCATTGGGTCGTCCCTTGTACCAATCTTTTCTCCAGCAACTCCATATGTACCTCCATCTGAAGATGATTTGAAGAAATTGTTTGATCCAATGTTTGATGAACATTATGAGCCAAGTGCCACTGATCTATCAACTCAATCAACAGAGGCTGCTTCTATCCCTGTCAATGAAGTCAACTCTTCAGTTTCAATGTCATTTAGTCAAGAAGCGCCTGCTGCTGATCACTCTGTCTCATCAACAAATCATCAATCATCGGATATGGCATCAATGATGAAGTTAATCCCTTTGCTACTCCCGAAGATGCTCTATTTGAAAACATCTTTGCCCTTGAACCAACACCCGAACCATCTTCATCAGGGGGTATAAACTCTGCTACATCAGTCCTTCAACAACAACCACACGAACATCTTAGAAAACGGACACATGACCATCCATTGGATAACATCATTGGGAATCCTTCTCGTCCTGTATCCACTCGAAAACAACTCGCAACCGATGCCTTATGGTGCTTCTTCAACTCAGTACTCTCTAAGATCGAACCAAAAGATGTTAAAACTGCAATGTCTGAGGACAGCTGGTTTAATGCAATGCAAGAAGAAATTCATGAGTTTGATCGACTTGATGTATGGGAATTAGTACCTGCTCCAGACTGTGCTATGATCATTGCTCTAAAGTGGATCTTCAAAGTGAAACTTGATGAGCATGGTGACGTTCTGAAAAATAAGGCACGGTTAGTGGCTAAAGGTTATCGTCAGGAAGAAGGTATCGACTTTGAGGAATCTTTTGCTCCTGTTGCACGTATCGTGTTAGGAATTAGAAATTCCAGGTATTAAAGAGTCGGTCACCTCAAGTATATGTAATCGTTAGAAAGCTCGTAGTCGTAGTTCTTTTAAGTTAAGTAGTATTTAGTTAAGTAATACCGTGGAGGACGGACGGGTCTTTACCCACTGTATGCCTGATCCACAGCCCGATGTGTGGCGATTTATGTAAGACTATAAATACTCTCTACCTTGCAAGGTAGAGAGTTGGAGCTTATAATAATATCTTTCACTTTCTCTCACTAAGTTCCCTAAACCTCTAACTTTCTCTCTCTAGAACCTCATTCATACGCCACTTTGTGTTATGGTTTGATGTGTATGTGAAAACTAATATCTTACAATTGGTATCAAGAGCCATGGTTAGATCATATCTTACACATCTTTGGATTTCTAGTGGTTTTTAGGTGGTTTTTGAGTTTGAAAAAGTTTAGTGGTTTTTGCATCATTTGGTTGATTTCTTGTGTTAAAGCTTGGATTTTGTTTGTACTTTTATGTTTAGAATCATCACAAGTGTTTAGGTTTTCATTTGGTAAGCTTGAATCATCTTGGTTGGGTTGTTTTTGGATTGAAAAGTGATGTTTATGAGTTTTTCTTGCTAGCGACTTAACACACGGAATTCTTTCTTCTTAGAGACTTGCTTTACAAATATGTAGCGAGTTACAGTTTTGGACCTAGCGACTTAGAACTAGCGACTTACAGTACAAGTAGTGGAATTTCCACCACAGGTAGCGACTTGGAGGTAGCGACTTGGTCTGTAGCGAGTTGCTATTTAGCGACTTGTATCTTTAGCGACTTGTGTAGCGAATTGCTGCCAAAATTTTGCTAGCGACTTGAAACTTAGCGAGTTACTACTTAGCGAATTGCACTCGTCTAGCGACTTGGGACTTTAGCGACTTGGGAGTGTAGCGAATTAGGTGTTAGCGACTTGGTGCATTTTCTTCTAGCGACTTGGGTGATTGTTTACGTTTGTCTCTTGATTTAGTAAAATCCCGTGAAAGAATCTATTTCCCGGTTTAATCATAGAGTTATAAAATCCCGTACAATCTGTTAACATGTCTACCTTCCTACTATCATCTCCACTGTTGGCGAGGATGTTCAAGCAGCTGGCTCAGATACTCGTCCACCCATGCTTGACAGAACTGACTACGATTCTTGGGCTCAACGAATCAGATTGTACTGCCTTGGAAAGGAAAATGGTGTCAACATTCTCAAATCCATTGATGAAGGACCGTATCGAGTTGAGACGACTAGAGACATACTTGATACTAATGAAGATGGAACTCCTATTTACGGAATGGACAGACCTAAAATGTATGATGAGCTTAATGATAAGGAGAAAAAGAGATTCGATGCAGATATCAGGGCTTCTAACATTGTTCTTCAAGGTCTTCCTAAAGACATCTACAAACTGATCAATCACAACACCGAAGCAAAGGCAGTATGGGATAATGTCAAGATGCTTCTCTCAGGTTCTGAATTAACTATGGAAGACAGAGAATCACAACTCTATGACGAATTTGAACACTTCAAGATGAAACCAGATGAGAGTGTCTATGAGTACTATGTGAGATTTCATAAGTTGGTGAATGACATGAGAAACATCAGGATGACTATGCCTAACATTCAGCTGAACTCAAAATTTGTGAACAACATGAATCCCGAATGGCACAAGTTTGTCACCTCTGTGAAGCTCACTAAAGGATTGAAGAATACAAACTATGAGCAACTCTATGCCTTCCTCCTTCAGAATGAGAGACATGCTATGTTTGAAAAATTGGTTCTCAATCAGTTCAAAACCAACCAGGGAGAGACAAGCTCGTCCTATAACTCAACTGCCTTCTACTCAAACATCGGAATCACAACCAAAGCTTCACAAGTCATACCCTTGGGTAATGGTAATCACAAACTCATTCCTGATCCCATGTTTAAACAAGCTGATGCTGATGCACACGTGGGTAACTTCATTAATCAACTTGCTCTTCTGATTAGTCAAAACATGAATTCTCTCCCACAAACCAACAACAACCTCAGAACAGCTTCTAACCCACACAATCAAGCTACTGTTAAAGATGGAAGGATCGTGGTGCAACCAGTTCAGGAAAGACAGTATGATCAGGGAAGAGGTGGAGCTGGTAGAGGTTATGTTGGTAACCATAATCGAGGAAGGAATGGTAACCAAGGTCAAGCTAAGCCGATCAAATGTTATAACTGTGGTGGTGAGGGACACATTGCAAGAAACTGCACATCTCCAAAGCGTCCACAGAATGCTGATTACTTCAGAGATAAGATGCTGCTTGTACAAGCTCAGGACAATGGTGCTGCTTTGGATGAAGAGGAATTGTTGTTTCTTGCTGAGGGCAATGCCAAGACCTATCATGCAGATGTGGATGAGCAGCCTATTCAGGAGATAGGTCACAATCATCAGAATGCCTTTCAAGTCGCTGATTGTGATGCATACGACTCTGATGTGGATGATGGACCTACTGCACACACAATTTTTATGGCTAGCATTTCTCCAATGGTTTCTCCCAAGGTCTCTTCTTCACCACAAGCTGGCCCATCCAAGGACAAACTCATCTCAGAGGTATTAAAACTATACGATGATGCTGATGTGCAACAGATGCATGACAAAGTACAATCAACTGAAACTATTGAATCAAATATTGAAAATATGGGTAATATCGACATTGTCCCATATGATCAATATGTGAAACAAAGTGAAAGTGAAGTTGTACCAAGTGATGCATCTTCTGCAGTCAACAATGACTATGCTTTTGATGAATACACTGCATGTGCCCCTGATGATTCTGTAATTTCTGAACTAAATGCCTATAAAGAACGTGTTGCTATTTATGAACAACGTGCTAAATTTGAGTTGACCACTCGTGAGCAGGAAATGGATGACCAAGTGCGTACAGTAATTAGAAAAAGTAATTTTAGAGAAGAAGTATTGAAACAAGAATTAAATTCCTTGCAAGAAAAACTTTCTAAAACAGCTAAGCAAAAACAAGAACTTCAAGAAAATGTGAAAATGCTTAAGCAAGAATTTAATGCAAAGGAATCAAAACTCTTGAGAGACTTTTCTAATCTGAAAACTTTGAAAAACAAACTTGAAAACAAGTTGTACATACAAGGAAACACCATTCAGACTGCTCACATGGTCACTAAATATAGAGTTCTAAGCGATAAGCATAGTGTTCCCATTATAGATAAACCCAACCCTGAGTACGGAAAGATAGCAAAAGCAGCTCAAAGTGTGATCTATGATGGCAATGAGATTCTTAAACCTAGACAAAAACCTAGTTGCGTTGAGTGCACAGAGGATGATAAGAAACTAAATGAAATCACTAGGGAAAAGATAAATAAGAAACTAAATGATCCTAAATGCAAAGAGAAAAAAGTAATTATCACTCCTCATGACTACAAGAAGGAAAACTGGATTTCCTTGAACAAGTTTAAGCCTCAGACATTGTTGACTCCCGAACAAGTCTTCTGGAAAATGGATTTAGATAAGCAGAAAGCGGAAAATATTGTTGAAACAAACCCTCCCCTTTGGAAAATGCCTAGAGCAACTGTGTATCCTCCTAATACACCAATGCATCTTGTTCCTAGAACAATTGCCACTAAAAGCAAGACCTTAATTAGCCAATACGTTATATTTCAACTATTTGTTGATTTTGAGAAAACTTGCAAGAAAAGGATCACACCCACTGGTATAACTGAAGGAGAAAGGGGTTTTGAACAAATGAAAGAATGTTATTTAACTGAGGTTATGCCTTTCTTTAAACTCCTAAAGGATCACTTTGAGAGTCTTAAAAAGGGGATAGAAACTGATATCAAGGGAATGGAAAAGGAATTTGATGCAATGATAGTTGAAGTTAGTAACTATGAGCGTGCACTAAAATATAATGAGATTGAGAGGAAGAACTTGCATACATTGAATGAGACTCTTATTACTGAATGTGTTGCTCAAGATATGTTTTTTATTGCTTCAAATTGCTCTATTAATGCTTCCAAATTTCATGAACTATCTGTTGCCCTGAAAGTCTCCCATGATCGTGTCATTGAGCTTGAAAAAACTAATTCTAAACTAAACGAGAAAATTGAACTGGATGATCACGACAATTTGGTTAAACATTTTTCTAAACTAGAAGTTGAGCATTTTAATCTACAACTAAAATATCAACATCTTAAAGAAAATGTCAAAACTTCAAATATCAAGACATCATCAGATGCTCCAGAATTTCATGCAGTTTTTCAAATTAACAAACGTGATGAACAGATTCAAGCTCAATGCAACACAATCAGAGAGTTGAAAGCCCAAATCTCTCAATTAAAGGGCCAAACGAACAATATGACAGGCTCCCAAATGCCTCCTCCTTTAGATTCTCAGAATTCTCAAACGTTTCATCTTCAAAACCTAGTAAATGCTTTACAAAAGGAAAACGAAAGTTTTCTAGAAGAAAATGAAAAGGTTAAACGTCATTTCAATGAGTTATTTGAATCAATTAAGGTCACTCGTAACAAAAATAATGAACAAATAGCTTCATTGCAAAAGAAAATTGAGAATCTGAAGAGTCAGGTAAAAGGGAAAATGCCAATGACCAATGGGGAGAATGATGTATCAAAGGTTCACTCTTGTAATAGATATGCTTTGTCTACGACATATGTCCCTCCTCATCTAAGGAACAACAAACTTGCTATTCAAACATACTTCTCATCTCTTAAGGATTGCTTAGAATGTCTGCGTGAGATTGTTGAAGAGGATAAGTTAGAGAAACCTCATGATAATGCAATTGGACATGCATGCCTATATGCCAAACGATCTCAAGAAATCTTAGAATGCTTGATCACAATATGCCCAAAGTCATTAGGTGAGAGAGTTAATCCTTTGATTCCATGCTCGATGCCTAATGCCAAGTATGATATGCATTCGATTCCAAATGTTTTGAATGTGAACCGTAGTGTGCCTTTATGTAGTTCAGATTCCAGATCTGTCAATGCTAAGAAAGAGAACTCAAGTGTGCCTTCTAGGAGTACAAATCTCAGTACCTCTAGTTTTAAGAAAGTGAACCTTAGTGCACCTGCATGTAGTTCAGATCCCAGCACATCTAAACAGGTGATGCAAAGAGTAGTTAAACCAACTAATGTTCCCATTCCCTCTACAGGAGTAATCAGTGACATTAAACGGAGCAGGTCAAAGGCTCAAGACAATACAAGGAATGATAGGACCTCTCAAGCTAAGAATGTGCACTGGAAGAGAGTAGAAGAACAATCTAGGAACTTTAAGCTTGAATTGAATAAAACGAATCGTGTTGATTCTAGTATTAGCCACAGGCGTACTGTAATTAATTCGAATTCCGATACTATTTGCAAACCTTGTACTGATGTCTGCTTGAATTCTGTGTCTAATCATGAATGTGGTGTTAATGTTTTGCCTAATGATGTTAATTGTCCAGTTAATATTGTTAATGCTAAAATTCATGCTAAGAAGGCTAAAAGGCAAAAACGAAAGAAAGTTAGAAAACATTGGAAACCCACAGGAAGAACATTCAGTAAAATAGGCTTTTATTGGATACATGTTGGTCATAAGACTAATCAGATAATGCCCACTAGAAAATGGATGCCTACTGGTAGAACTATTCCCTTAAGAAGTGATCACACTGTGAACAGGGCTAATACAGACATTAGTACTGCATCTATTCACAATGATTCCATTGCCTCACTTTCTGATATGAATGCTTCTATTTCTGATGTGGGTGTTCCAATCATTACAACTAACCAAATGGAACCCATTCTTGCATGGGGATCCCAATTATCCAGTTATCCATTCTTGTCTGTGTTCAACTGCAGATCGTTCAAATCATTCTGCGGTACCTGGACTCAGGCTGTTCCAAGCATATGACTGGAGACCGGTCTTGGCTCATGAACTTCGTGAGCAAATTCATCGGGACTGTTAGATTCGGTAATGATCATTTCGGTGCTATTATGGGTTATGGAGATTACGTTGTTGGTGATAGTGTCATCTGTAGAGTTTACTATGTGGAAGGTTTGGGTCATAATCTGTTCTCTGTTGGTCAATTCTGTGATTCTGATCTAGAAGTAGCCTTCAGAAAACATACTTGCTTTGTTAGAGATCTTAATGGTAAGGAACTGTTAAAAGGAACTCGTGGCTCAAATCTTTACACCATCTCCATCGATGACATGATGAGGTCATCTCCAATCTGCTTGCTATCAAAGGCTTCTAAAACAAAGTCATGGTTATGGCATCGTCGTCTTAATCACCTGAACTTTGGCACCATCAATGATCTCACCAGAAAGGACTTAGTTGTAGGTTTACCTAGACTCAAGTACGAAAAGGATCATCTTTGTTCAGCATGTCAATTGGGAAAAAGCAAGAAGTATGCCCATAAACCCAAACCTACTAACTCTGTCACAGAAGTTCTTCATATGATTCATATGGATTTATGTGGACCAATGAGGGTGCAGAATATCTTTGGGAAGAAATATGTGTTAGTTGTGGTTGATGATTACTCTAGATTCACCTGGGTCAAGTTCTTAAGGACAAAGGATGAAACTCCTGATATCATCATCAAACTCATCAAACAGCTGCAGGTTCGACTTAACAAAACCGTCAGAATTATCAGAACAGACAATGGAACTGAGTTTGTCAACAAACAACTTAGTGAATTCTATGAAAACGTTGGAATCAGCCATCAAAGAAGTGTTCCACGGACCCCTCAACAAAACGGTGTAGTTGAAAGACGAAATCGAACTCTTGTTGAAGCCGCTAGAACAATGCTGATTTACTCAAAGGTTCCAATGTTTCTCTGGGCTGAAGCAATTGCCACTGCATGCTACACACAAAATCGTTCCCTGATTCACACTGTTCATGGAAAAACTCCATATGAACTTGTCCACAACAAAAAACCTAATCTTTCTTTCCTTCGTGTGTTTGGTGCATTGTGTTATCCAACTAATGAGGGTCAAGACTTAGGCAAACTTAGGGCTAAAGCTGACATTGGAGTATTTGTAGGATATGCACCAAACAAAAAGGGATACCGGATCTACAACAAAAGAACCCGAAATATCATGGAAACAATTCACGTTACGTTTGATGAGCTGACCGGTCAAATGGCTCCTGGACACTCCAGCTCAGGACCCGCACTTCAAAACAGTCCCATTGGTTCATCCCTTGTTCCAAACTCTTCTCAAGAAACACCATATGTACCTCCATCTGAAGATGATTTAAAGAAATTGTTTGATCCAATGTTTGATGAACTGTATGATTCAATTACTAATGAAGTGTTGATCCCTACAACAGAGGATGCTCATATTCCTGTAAATGAAGTCAATCCCTCAGTCTCAATATCTTTAAGTCAAGAAGCACCTGCTGCTGATCTTTCAGTTTCATCAACAAATCATCATTCTTCAAATGTACATCATGGAAATGTTTCTGGCATCAATGATGAAGTTAATCCCTTTGCTACTCCTGAAGATGCTCCATTTGAAAACATATTTGCTCCTGAATCATCATCAGAACCATCTTCTTCAGGAGACATTGACTCTGCTACCTCAGTCCCTCAACAACTGCCACATGAACACCTCAGAAAATGGACTCACGATCATCCATTAGACAACATCATTGGAAATCCCTCTCGTCCTGTATCAACCCGGAAACAACTTGCAACCGATGCCTTATGGTGCTTCTTCAACTTCGTACTATCTAAGATCGAACCAAAAGATGTTAAAGCCGCCATGAATGAAGATAGCTGGTTCAATGCCATGCAAGATGAAATTCATGAGTTTGATCGACTTGATGTATGGGAGTTAGTACCTGCTCCAGACTGTGCTATGATTATAGCTCTTAAATGGATCTTCAAAGTGAAACTTGCTGAGCATGGTGATGTGTTGAAGAACAAGGCTCGATTAGTTGCTAAAGGATACCGTCAAGAGGAGGGTATTGACTTTGAAAAATCTTTTGCTCCAGTTGCTCGAATCGAGGCAATCAGAATCTTTCTGGCTAATGCTGCTAGTAAGAACATGGTAGTTTATCAGATGGATGTGAAGACGGCCTTTCTGAACGGAGATCTTAAAGAAGTCGTCTACGTCAGCCAACCTGAAGGATTTGTGAATCAAGAGCATCCTAATCATGTTTATCGTTTGAAGAAGGCTCTTTACGGTTTAAAGCAAGCTCCAAGGGCATGGTATGATACACTGTCAAAGTTTCTTCTATCAACCGGATTCAGCAAAGGAGCAGTTGATCCGACATTGTTCACCAGGAAGTCAGGCAAACATTTAATTCATGTTCAAATTTATGTTGATGATATTATTTTTGCCTCGACAGACCCAATGGAATGTGATCGTTTTTCGAATGAAATGAGTTCAAAATTTCAAATGTCAATGATGGGACAAATGTCATTTTTCTTGGGATTACAAATTTCACAAAGTCCCGGAGGCATTTTCATAAATCAATCTAAATATGCAACAGAGATCTTAAAGAAATTTGGATTTGATTCAAGTGACCCTGTAGACACCCCCATGATTGACCGAACCAAACTAGATGAGGACCTCTCAGGGATCATGATTGACCAAACGAAATATCGTAGTATGATTGGATCCCTGATGTACCTTACTGCTAGTAGACCAGACATCTTGTTCGCTGTTTGCATGTGTGCTAGATACCAGGCTAAGCCTACTAAAAAGCACCTTGAAGCAGTTAAACGGGTCTTTCGGTATCTCCAAGGAACCATCAATATGGGTCTTTGGTACCCGAAGGACACCGGTATGTCACTAACGGCCTATGCAGATGCTGATCATGCAGGTTGTCAAGATACACGTCGAAGTACGTCTGGAGGTGCTCAGTTTTTGGGTGATAAACTTGTGAGCTGGTCTTCAAAGAAGCAAATGAGTACTTCTATTTCCACTACAGAGGCGGAATACATAGCCATGTCATCCTGTTGTGCTCAAATCTTATGGATGAGATCTCAATTATCTGACTATGACTTTGAATTCAACAAAATCCCTCTGTACTGTGATAATAAAAGTGCTATTGCTCTCTCATGCAACAACGTTCAACACTCAAGAGCAAAGCATATCGACATTCGACATCATTTCATCAGGGAACAAGTGGAAAAAGGTGTGGTGGAACTCTATTTTGTGAGGTCTGAATATCAGTTAGCAGACATCTTCACCAAAGCTCTTCCAAGAGAACGTTTTGAGTTTATTCTTCCACGTCTTGGCTTGAAAAGCCTTCAACCAGAAACACTCAAACGTCTTCAGGAGGAAGACGAGGAGTAAAGGTCTATCTTCATCTATCTTTTGTATATATCTATTCGAAAAACAAAATATAAAATTATAAAACCTTCAAAAATCAAATAGAAAAACATAAAACTTTCAAAATCCATAAAAATTTGAAAAAATTCGAAAAACCCTAAAAAATATTGTCATTTTGTCATGTTTTTCTCGGTTCGATAATATCTACGATCTTTGTGCTGTCATTCAAAGAATGACACGGGACTTTAGATGTTGTTCGAATTCTTAAAAAAAAAAAAAAAAAAAAAAAAAAAAAAAAAAAAAAAAAAAAAAAAAAGAAAAAAAAAATTGGGAGAAAGAGAAACTATGGTTTATTGTCATTTTCAGGCAATAAACCGGTTTTAAAAGAAAGAACAGAGCCATGTTTTATCATGTTTTCAAAATTCCATGCTCTGATTCTATAAACATTTATCTGCTGAAAACTAAATGCTTTGAAAAATAACTCGATCTCTATTTTTGATAATCATCAGGACTTATTTGTCAAAATCTCTATCTCTCAATCAACAACCTATGTCATTGATTGAGGGGGAGAATGATTTCAATTAAATTAAAAAGTTATTTGGCATTAAATTGTTTTCAAAAGATGTACATGCATGTTTTTATCAATGGAGTTTAAAGTCTTAAAAACCGATCCTTATCAGTTCAAACGCTTTCATAATCAAGTCACAATTCTCCTTAAAAGCTTTCAAAATCAATTTAAATCTATAAGAGATATCAAATCTCAAATGATTTGATAATTGTGATCGGGGGAGAATGTGTGATTTAAATTGGATTTAAACTGATAATTCGGTAAATGGTTTTTATAAGGATGTACATGCTGTCCTCCCCGCATGTGACAAACGATTTCAATTTTTCCATTCACATGTTGAGGGGGAGCATCTATCTTACACCTATGACTTGTAACGTGATCATTTATCTCAATGTGCAGGTTCCCTCTAGTATGTGCAAAACTCTTTTCTAATCTCGAGGCACATATTGAGGGGGAGAAAATTTATGGAAACCTCATCCTTCCCGGAAATGCTTTATCTTCTTGATTTGATCAGGGAAGTGATGTTGATATCTTTTAGAAAAATGGTAATCAAAGAAGTAAATTCTTCCTCTTGCCTCCGTGTGCAAAATGATTTCAAACATTTGATGCACATGTTGAGGGGGAGCACCTGTTCTAAATCTATCAAAAACAATTCAGACACAAAATGTTTAGATATCACAAGTATCTGGATTGATTTTCAAATGGTTTTCAATTGGATCCAATGGCAGATGAACAATACCAAACTGACCGACCAACTTTACTTTATGTACGGTGATATAAGGATGATAAGGTTAGGTATGTGTTCCCATGATCCGCCAGAACCGGAGGGATCTACCCAGGGACAATCCACTAGTTAGTGTAGAAGTCCTTAGGTATGATGATAAAAGGAGAAAAGTGAGATATGGGAAGAGTGCGGACTGAGATAGAGCTAGTACTGGAACAAACCCAACAAGGTTCTTGCTATGAAGTCTCGGTAAGCACTGAAGGGGTTGAAGAATTAAAAAGAATTGAATGAGAAAAGGGTGAAAACAAATAGCCCTCCATTTATTCAACCTTAGGGCAGAAACCGGGCTCAATTCATATGCTACTGATGGTAACATCGGTATTGAAGACAAGACGTCATGGACCCAGTGACGCACTACACTTCAACTTTCCAAACCACTCAAGTTCCTCTTAAAAGGACTTGTTTCATTCTCACGGGGAACCGACATTATCTATCGACTTTCTCTTAGAGATTGTTGATATTGAAGAAGGAGACCCTCTCCCTAGTCTCCGGCACAGGATCCAAATATGCACAAAATTGAGTCTAGAGCCACGAGATCATCAATAAATCTCATTAGGACACTTTCAATGAAGACTCTCTGTTTCACACAATGTGGAAAGAGAGATTATATCTTGAGTCCTACGCATTATCCTTGTGGTATTGCCAGAACATCTGAGTGATGTGTTTACATATTCACAATGAAGATGGAAAGCCTTCTGGAGCCAACATCAAACAAGCTCCTGGTAGGTGGCATGTGAGATCTATTATATAGATCAACCATGTGACAACTGAACAGAAACAATGGGGCGATTCAATCTCTTGAATCAATCCTGGTTCAGGTTATGGATTGACGGATACCTTTGAAAAACCGGTCTTTGTGCTTAACAACTCTTTTCTTTAGCACATCGACCGTGTACTCATTTTTCAAAACAAAAGGTGTTTTAATGATTGATAATTGATTTTCAATAAAACCTTCGTTGTATTGCAAAAACAATTTCTATTGAGCAATACACGATTGTTTTTCAAATCTCTTTTCATCAATCAGTGGACTTAAAATTCGCTGGTTCACTTACTCCGTGTTGTCTTCTTTGAGATGTTCCGGTTTGAGAACAGCTAGAGCAGCTGCGAAACCCTGTCAAGGAAATTCTTCGGAATTATACCTGATCACAGGCAGTACAGGTACTGATCAACGGGGAACCGTGGGCCGTGTACCTCAATTCAACAAAAGTGATCAAAGACACTTTCGTGTGATTTATTGCTAACTGTTGTATGCAGGTACACCCAACGTTTGCAGCTGATCAGAATGAAGCGGTCAATCCATAGCCGCATGCTCACTTAACACATTCATCTCAAAAGAAATCATGATTAGTGCATCAATGACTCTGATATTTTCACTCCATGCTTCTGCTACGCTGCTGCCAATATCATGATTCAACAAATGCTTCCGCTACTCTGATGAGGAGATATCATGATCCAGAATGTGAGCATGTCGGTCCTAAAGTCACAACATCACATAATACCAACACCACAAAGGATGTCTCAGAGATTTGTTTATAGCTGATGATCTCAAAAGATGGTTCAAATTTATTATCACGTGGATCAGTAAAAGACCTCCACTTGGAGTAACCAAACATGCAATGTGAAGAATCAATGACTACGAGCTTAGGAGCAAAGGACTACATCAAGAATGCAAGATCAACTGTTAATGTATTATCTAGTTGTATTCAATGTAATTTTGGTACATGATTGAGGTGACCTCCCTTAGGGGGAGATTGTTAGGAATTAGAAATTCCAGGTATTAAAGAGTCGGTCACCTCAAGTATATGTAATCGTTAGAAAGCTCGTAGTCATAGTTCTTTTAAGTTAAGTAGTATTTAGTTAAGTAACACCGTGGAGGACGGACGGGTCTTTACCCACTGTATGCCTGATCCACAGCCCGATGTGTGGCGATTTATGTAAGACTATAAATACTCTCTACCTTGCAAGGTAGAGAGTTGGAGCTTATAATAATATCTTTCACTTTCTCTCACTAAGTTCCCTAAACCTCTAACTTTCTCTCTCTAGAACCTCATTCATACGCCACTTTGTGTTATGGTTTGATGTGTATGTGAAAACTAATATCTTACATATCGAAGCCATCAGAATCTTCTTGGCTAATGCTGCTAGCAAAAACATGGTAGTTTATCAGATGGATGTGAAAACCGCCTTTCTTAATGGAGATCTCAAAGAAGTGGTATTCGTCAGCCAGCCAGAAGGTTTTGTGAATCCAGAGCATCCTACTCATGTCTATCGCCTGAAAAAGGCCCTTTATGGTTTGAAGCAAGCTCCAAGGGCATGGTATGATACGCTATCAAAATTTCTTCTATCCACCGGATTCAGCAAAGGAGTAGTCAATCCAACACTGTTCACCAGAAAGTCAGGCAAACACTTAATTCACGTTCAAATTTATGTTGATGATATTATTTTTGCCTCGACTGACCCCAATGAATGTGATTGTTTTTCAATGGAGATGGGCTCCAAATTTCAAATGTCAATGATGGGACAAATGTCATTTTTCTTGGGATTACAAATTTCACAAAGTCCCGGAGGCATTTTTATAAATCAATCAAAATACGCTAATGAAATATTAAAGAAATTTGGATTTACCTCCAGTGACCACCCTTTTGACACTCCTATGGTGGAGCGTACAAAACTGGATGAGGACCACTCAGGGATCATAGTAGATCAAATGAAATATCGAAGTATGATTGGATCCCTGATGTACCTCACAGCCAGCAGACCAGACATTTTGTTCGCTGTATGCATGTGTGCTAGATACCAGGCTAAGCCTACCAAAAAGCACCTTGAAGCGGTTAAACGGGTCTTTCGGTATCTCCAAGGAACCATTAATATGGGACTTTGGTATCCGAAGGACTCCGGCATGTCACTAACGGCCTATGCAGATGCTAACCATGCAGGATGTCAAGATACACATCGAAGTACGTCAGGTGGTGCTCAATTTTTGGGTGATAAACTTGTAAGCTGGTCTTCAAAGAAACAGATGAGCACTTCCATATCATCTACAGAGGCTGAATACATAGCCATGTCATCGTGTTGTGCTCAAATCCTATGGATGAAATCACAATTATCTGACTATGGCTTTGTATTCAACAAAGTTCCTATGTACTGTGATAACAAAAGTGCCATTGCTCTCTGCTGCAACAATGTTCAACACTCTAGAGCAAAGCACATCGACATTCGACATCACTTCATCAGGGAACAAGTGGAAAATGGTGTAGTTGAACTATACTTCGTAAGGACTGAATATCAACTAGCAGACATCTTCACCAAAGCTCTTCCTCTAGAACGTTTTGAGTTTATTCTTCCACGACTAGGCTTAAAGAGCCTTCAACCAGAAACACTCAAACGTCTTCAAGAAGACGTCGAGGAGTAAAGGTGTTCGACTCTATCTATTCTTTGTATATATCTTTTCAAAAACCAAATACAAAAATATAAAACCAACAAAACGAAAATAGAAAAATAGAAAACTTTTCAAAAAAATCCATAAAAATCAGAAAATCTTCACAAAAAAAAATATTGTTTATTTATCATGTTTTTCTTGTCGGTTCGATAACATCTACGGACTTTGAGTTGCCACTCAAAGAATGGCACGGGTCTCTAGATGAAGTTCGAATCATAAAAAAAAAAAAAAAAAAAAAAAAAAAAAAAAAAAAAAAAAAACGGGATGGAGAAAAATATTGGTTTATTGTCATCTCAGACAGTAACCCGCTTTTCAAAGAAAGAACAGAGTCATGCTTTATCATATTTTTCAAATCTCATGCTCTGATTCTATAAACATTTATCTTCTATCTAATGAAAACCAATTGCTTTGCAATATAACTCGGACTCTATTTTTGATAATCATCTGGTCTTATTTGTCAAAATATCTATCTCTCAATCAACAACCTATGTCATTGATTGAGGGGGAGAATGATTTCAATTAAATTAAAAGGTTATTTGTCATTCAATTGTTTTCAAAAGATATTCATGCATGTTTAAATCAATGGAGTTTAAAGTCTTAAAATTCGATCCTTATCAGGTAAAACGTTTTCATAATCAAGTCACAATTCTCCTTAAAAGCTTTCAAAATCAATTTAAATCTACAGAGATCACAAATCTCAAATGATTTGATAATTGTGATCGGGGGAGAATTTGTGATTTAAATTGGATTTAAACTGATAAATCGGTAAATGGATTTATAAGGATGTACAAGCTCTCCTTCCTACATGTTCCAAACGATTTCAATTTTTCCATGCACATGTTGAGGGGGGGCATTTATCTTAAACCACAACAATTTGAATCGTGATCAATGTGTAGGTTCCCTCTAGTATGTGCTAAAACTCTTTCAAACCTTAAGGCACATATTGAGGGTGAGCAAGATTATGAAAACCTCATCCTTCCCGGAAATGCTTTATCTACTTGATTTAATTAGGGAAGTGATGATGATATCTTTTAGAAAATGATAATCAAAGAAGTTATTTCTGTCTCTTGCCTCCGTGTGCAAAACGATTTCAAATACTTGATGCACATGTTGAGGGGGAGCTCGTGTTCTAAAAATATCAAAAACAATTCAGGTACAAAATGCTTTGATAATAAATCTTAAGTATCTGGATTTATTTTTCAAATGGTTCCAATGGCAGATGAACAATACCAAATAGACCGACCAACTTTACTTTATGTACGGTGATATAAGGATGATAAGGTTAGGTGTGTGTTCCCATGATCCGCCAGAACCGGAGGGATCTACCCAGGGACTATCCACTAGTTAGTGTAGAGTTCTTAGGTATGATGATAAAAGGAGAAAAATGAGATATGGGAAGAGTGCGGACTAAGACTGAGCTAGTACTGGAATAAACCCAACAAGGTTCTAGCTATGAAGTCTCGGTAAGCACTGAAGGGGTTGAAGAATGAAAAAGAATTGAATGAGAAAAGGGTGAAAACAAATAGCCCTCCATATATTCAACCTTAGGGCAGAAACCGGGTTCAATTCATATGCTACTGATGGTAACATCGGTATTGAAGACAAGACGTCATGGACCCAGTCACGCACTACACTTCAACCTTCCAAACCACTCAAGTTCCTCTTAAAAGGTCTTGTTTCATTCTCACGGGGAACCGACATTATCTATCGACTTTCTCTTAGAGATTGTTGATATTGAAGAAGGAGACCCTCTCCCTAGTCTCCGATATAGGACCCAAATATGCACAAATTAAGTCTAGAGCCACGAGATCATCAATAAATCTCATTAGGACACTGTTCATGAAGACTCTCTGTTTCACACAATGTGGAAAGAGAGAATATATATTAAGAGTCCTACGCATTATCCTTTTGGTATTGCCAGAACATCAGAGTGATATTTTAAATACTCACAATGAAGATGGAAATCCTTCTAGAGCCAACATCAAACAAGCTCTTGGTGGGTGACATGTGAGATCTTGCAAAAGATCAAGCTTGTGACAACTGGATAGAAACGATGGGGCGATTCATTCTTGAATCTACCTTGGTCCAGGTTATGGATTGACGGATACCTTTAAAAAACCGATCGTTGTGTTTAAAAACTCTTTTCTTTAGCACATCGACCGTGTACGAATATTTCAAATCAAAATGTGTCTTTATGATTGACAATTGATTTTCAATAAAACCTTCGTTGTATTGCAAAAACAATTTCTATTGAGCAATACACGATTGTTTTTCAAATCTCTTTTCATCAATCAGTGGATTTATAATCGCTGGTTCACTCACTCCGTGTTGTCTTCTTTGAGACGTTTCGGTTTGAGAACAGCTAGAGCAGCTGCGAAACCCTGTCAAGGAAATTCTTCGGAATTATACCTGATCACAGGCAGTACTTGTACTGATCAACGGGGAACCGTGGGCCGTGTACCTCAATTCATCAAAAGTGTTCAAAGACACTTTCGTGCGCTTTATTGCTAATTATTGTATGCAGGTACGCCCGACGTTTGCAGCTGATCAGAATGATGCGGTCAATCCATAACCACATGCTCACTCAATACATTCATCTCTAAAGAAATCATGATAAGTGCATCAATGACTCTGCTATTTTCACTCCATGCTTCTGCTACGCTGCTGCAAATATCATGAATCAGCTAAAGCTTCCGCAACTCTGATAAGAAGATTTCATGATCCAAAATGTGAGCATGTCGGTCCGAAAGTCACAACATCACATACTATCAACACCACAAAGGAAGAGTCAGAGATTTATGGTTGCTTATAATCTCAAAGCTGGTTCAAATACTCTATCATCACGTGGATCAGTTTAAGACCTCCACTCGATTTTTCAAAACATGCAGAACATGATGAATCAAAGACTACGAGCTAAAGAACAAAAGTGCTTAATCAAAGAAACCAAGAACAACGAAATGTTATATCAGTTTGTAATCATTGTAAGTTGAGGTGACCTCCCTTAGGGGGAGATTGTTGGGATTTAGTAAATCCAGTACTTAAAGTGTCGGTCACCTCAAGTATGTATATTCGTTAGAAAGCTCGTAGTCGTAGTTATTCAGTGTTAGTATTTAGATTACTTTGTAACATCGTGGAGGACGGACGGGTCTTTACCCATTGTATGCCTGATTCACAGCCTAAAGTAGGCGTCTAAGCTTGTACCCTATAAATACCCTTTGCCCTCCAAGGCAAAGGGTTGGAGATTCATAACATATCTTTCTTTGTCTCTCTAAGTTCCCATCCTCTCCCACTTTCTCTCTCTAAACCCTAACCCTAGCCGCCGCACCTCTTGTTTAACAAACCAAGATCCTACATCCATGATCGAGACCTCTATGATCAAAATTTAAAAGCTAAGACTTTGAGATAATGCTACAAGCTTTCTAAAACCATTGAGTTTATTTCCTAACACTCGATATTCACTATTTTACGAATAGCTTTTCGAGGCCATTTAGTCACTTTCATGAATTGTCAAATTACATTGTTTTACGACGAAAAACTATAATTTCTTAATAAATCACTAAATGACTATCGTAGGATATCATTTCAACGTAAGTACTTGTAAAGTAATTTATAACTTGACAATACGTTATAAACTTATTTTTCGACGATAAACTTTATTTTCAAAAATGCACAAGTGGTATGGATATCATATGAGTTTGCATGCATAACATTACATCATGGCTTATTATAGATCATATCATTCATAATAGGTCGCGGTTAGAGATTTGCGCTACATTTCAGTGTACTCACTTTTGCCATCGCATCATTGTACCAAGTGAGTTTTCATAGCCCCGTTGTACAAGTTTATAATTTATTTCAAACCTACGGGGGAGAATACATTACACATCATTTTTATTACGATACCAAGTATATCAAACTCATTACATTGCTTAAGTTACCTCATTGCCAATTGAATGTCCCCATTTCATAATCATGAACCGTTAATTCCGGAAGAAGCGAGGGTGAGTGAATAGATCTATTGAGGGTGACTCCTCCATCCGGGTTGGTGGTCCCAACTGGTCAAATGGATGCATTTCATTTAATATCATTATTTGAGTTGTTTGGCAAAACACTCTGTTAGGGCGAACATCATGATCAGTCTAGCTTCGGTGTCATGTGCTTATAGCAATTATAACATTTTTATGTGACATATTTGTCATACATGTCCTATACTTGTGTAGTCGTATAAAACATTTTTCATAAACCTATGATTTCTCACCAACATTATTGTTGACCGTTTTAGCAATGTATTTTCAGGTATTTAAGGCATTTACATCATGGCACGCATAAGGACCCATCATAGAGTCGCGATGACGACGCGTCTCACTTGTAAATTATGGCACTTTTAAAACATCGTTTGACTTGTAATAAACTTATTTCCGCAAACTTTATCTACTTTTGGGACCTATCTTTGTAACTTTGAATGCTTTAAATGAATAACAAACGATGTATTTTTAAACGACACTTTAGGTCGTTCAATATAACTGTAACTGTGATGCTATGACAGTCAACCTCCAGGAATTTCATTCCGCTGCAAAGCAGGTAATTTGGGGGTGTGACATAAACAAAACATTTGCCATAATATCGCATATCGTTAATTGTCTACCGATAGAAACCGTTGCCGCCAAACGCTGGTACTCACCTAGTTACATATAATGGGTGTATTAATTGTTTTGACAATTCTAAGAATCTAGAAAACTTAAAACTAATTAAAGAATCTTGAAAACTTAAAACTAATGCAAACTTGAAAGTTGACTAATTCTATTCTATGAGTTGAAAGTTATACTTTCCTAATCTTATTTTCATTTACATTTTGATTTTTTTGCGTTGTATAAATAAATGTCATACGAAACGTCTAACCACAATATCACAATCATAATTATGTGCCGCTATAAAATTTTGTTGTTATACATGGGTACTCGTCTAATATACTTAAACGGTTTTACAAGTTGACCTATTTAATACTTACTTAACCGAAACACGAACCGTTTATTAAATGGAATTAGACGAGTTGCCTTGTTTTTTACTCAAATCTTTTTATCCTTAACCCAAGCATGTTTGAAGTAAAACTAGAAAGCAAATGCGCATTGCTCGTTAAGAAAAGATACCACAATAATTAACGATAGAAAAATAAAGCAAAGATTCTGATAGATACTACATTAGAAAAAAGAGGCATGAAAATGAGAGTTAGGTCCCTCCAATAACATTGATTTATGCAATATATGTTTGCATTATAAAAAAGTACGCTTTTGATACATGATGATCTATCTACACGTGATACATGATGCATCAACGATTATTACCAAAAGCTTCCCCGATAAATTGGTTAAGACCACCCGTATTAAGGCCTCAAAGACTCGATCTTCCCCAAAGAGGACGCGTCCTTGTTACGGCCCCGAAGCTAATTTCATCCAAGCAGGGACGGAGCCAGAAATTTGTGATAAGGGGGGCCGAAGGCCGTACATAATTTACATAATAACATACGGTTCTTAGATCGGTTACCTTACCGATTCGGTTCAATCACCCCAACCGATCTTAAATACGAATAATGAAATGAAAATTAAGTCATTAATTATCTTTATATGACCTCAATTTATTAACAAAATATTAATATACTATCAAATTAAAATTAATAGATACAATATATTCTATATATTCTGAAAATAACGTATTTAACTTTTATAACTTTTTACAAATCAAAAGAATAAAAGAAAACAATTCACTACAATCCAAACTAAAATAGGAATAGAAAAGCAACAAGTAAAAGCAAACAATGAAATGGGTTTCTTATTTTTTTTCAAAGCAATCCGACATTGTCAAAGTACACATAAATAGACACTATATTTTGTACTATTAAATATAATATTTTTTCCTACCCCTACCAATTGCATCTTTCTTCTTCTTTCTTCTTGAACGAACACTTATCTTCTTCATCAAATCCTTAGAAACACTGAAATCTTTTCCTAAATTGTGTAAAACTATAGATCAAAGACTTTATAAACCAAGATAACAGTGTTTAAAGCAGCGACTTCAGCAAACAATTATGATTTCAAGAGCAGAATGCGCCATTACTATCGCCGGAAAGCAGATACATACATGGCTAGTTGGGCCAGTTAGGGGGGCCGAGCACCCGCCAGCCTCCTACTGGCTCCGCCTCTGCATCCAAGTGCTTATTGGAGATATATAGAATGACCTTTAAACCATAATATCTAACCTAATAAAAACCACTAAATGAGCTTTCTCATCAATACCTTACCTTATCTACTTACGGAGTATTTCAAGAAAATGAGGTGCTTATTTTTAAGGTATGCTTATAAGCATCCAATCATTAGATAATAAAACTGATAATAATTTGAGATCATACCAACAAATGAAGCTTAAATTGTTGAAGCATGTCTTCACTTCCGGAACCAACCCACATTGTTTAAAAAACTGCCGTTTGATTGGTGAAAATTTTCTTGTTTTTCCGTTTTTAAATTCCTAAAGAAGAGTTTGATTTTTCTTCTCTAGAGTAGAGTTGACGATTTTGAAAACCCGTTTAGATGAAATTATATTTTTTCTTTTAAAAAAAATAAAAATATGTTTAGATGAAGCTCTTTTTCAAGCATTTTTCTTTTTATAATCATTTTTTCTTCATATTGGATCTTTATACGTTTTTATACGTTTTTATCCGTTTTTATATGTTTTAGTACGACTTTATACGTTTTCATCCGTTTTTATACGTTTCATCCGTTTTTATAATATTTCATTCGTTCACGTCCGATTTCATCCATTTTTATCCGTTTTGTACGCTTTTGAACGTTTATACATTTTAATTCGTTTTTGACCGTATTTATACGTTTTTGACAGTTTTTATACATTTTCATCCATTTTCGTCTGTTTTTATATGTTTTCATCCGTTTTTATACGCTCTTAGATGTTTTTATACGTTTTCATCTTTTTTATACGTTTTCATCTTTTTTATACGTTTTCGTTTGTTTTCATCCGTTTTCGTTCGTTTTTATCCATTTTTATACATTTTTATACTTTTTCATCTGTTCTCGTCCGGTTTCATCCGTTTTTATATATTTTTTACGCTTTTGTACATTTTCATCTATTTATTACCGTTTTATACTACGTTTTTGTACGTCTTATACATTTTTTATGTTTTCATCCGTTTTTTTACATTTTTGTACGCTCCTATACATTTTCTTTCGTTTTGCCCAATTTTGTTATTTTGTCCATTTTTATTAGCTTTTATATTTTATGTACGTTTTGGTACATTCATGTATGTATTGTACGTTTTTGACACATAAAAACGTATAAAAGTGCACAAAAATGTATAAAAATGGATAAAACGTATTAAAACATCCAAAAACGTATAGAATGTATAAAACGTAAGAAATGCAAAAAAAATGGACGAAAAAGGATGTAAATGGATGAAAACAAAAGAAAACATAAAAAATGCATAAACCGGACGAAAACCTACGAAACAAACAAAAATGAATGAAAACAAACGAAAACGTACAAAAACGTACAAAAGGAACGAAAGCGGATGCGAACGGTTAAAACCGGAAGAAAACTAATAAAAGCGTATAAAACAGATGAAAACGTATAAAAACAAATAAAAACCTATATAAACGTATAAAAGGAGACGGAAATGTTTAAAAGCAGACGAAAACGGATGGAACGTATAAAAACGGACGAAATCATATAAAAATTGACGAAATCGAATGGACAAAAACGTATAAAACAGTTAAAACCGTATAAAACTGGACGAAAACGTATAAAAATTTATGAATACATATAAAAACTTATAAAAAGAAACGAAAACGCAAAAAAAATAGACGAAAAGAGATGGAAACATATAAAAACGGACGAAAATGTATAAAAACGTGCATAATGGACAAAAACGTATAAAAACGGATGAAAACTGATTAATATGTATAAAAATGTACAAAACAGACGAAAATGGTCGAAAACGAATGAAAATGGATGAAAAGGTATAAAAACAGGCGAAAACATTAAAACGGATGAAAACATATAAAACGGACAAAAACGGATGTAAACAGTTAACAACGAATGAAAACGGTCGAAAACGGATGAAAACGTATAAAAACGGATAAAAATGTATAGAAACGTATAAAATCGGACGAAAAAGTATAAAAACATACAAAAACGGACAAAACATATAAAAATAGTCGAAAACGTATAAAAATGGACAAAAATATATGAAAACGTATTAAAATTGACGAAAACGGATAAAGACATTTAAAAACGGATGAAAAAGGACGAAAACATACAAAACAAACAAAAACGGATGAAAACGTATAAAAACGTATAAAAACGGACGAAGACGGATGAAAACGTATAAAAATGGACGAAAACATATAAAAACGGACGAAAAAATGTATGAAAACGGCCCGAAACGTACAAAACGGATGTAAATGGTTAAAAACGTATAAAACAGATGAAAATGGTTGAAAACGTATAAAAACGGACAAAAATGGACGTTTCAAAAAATGAGAATGAAAAAATGAGAAGAGTAGAATGGGCTTTTCAAAATTTTAGTTAAAATTTAGAGAATGAGAATTTCACTTTTTTTGAAAATTGTTGAATTTTTTTTTAACTAAACGGATTTTCAATTTTTCCCTTTTATGTGAAAAATTTTCTTAAAAAAATGAGAAACTTTTCACCAATTAAACGGCCCTTAATTTTCATTGATTTTTCATTTTTACTGAGTGATGTAAAAGGTTTACTTTTTGCGTTCTTTAATTTGGGATAAACAAGTTTATAGGTTTTCAAGATGCTTGAGTGATTTGTTGCTTGCTGTCTAGTGGGTCAACCAGACCCGATCCAAACACTAGCTCCTTCTTTCCTATGATAATATAATCTAACCATCTCGAAAACAGTGTTGATAAATAGAACTATGATACGTATAAAAGGGTTTTGCTAATCCGAAGGTTATGTTTAAAAATAAAAACATGGATAATTGATTGTACACAAAGTAGATTGAAATAGGTTAAATGAAGGAGATGATCAATTATTATTAAAACGAGTCGTTCTGACCCATGCGTTGCACACAGGCTAATCTAAATGTGGAAGGCGTGATGCTTGTGACAATTTTTTTCGCTACTCGATTTACGTAGCATAATTTTGGTTTTTGGAAGGCGCGCGTGATGCTTGTGACAATTTTTTCTCAACCTTGAAACGGAATGATCTAAGGTTATGATCCACCACGTACCTTTTTTCGGTTTTTTCTCTTTAATTCTAAAAAACCAAAAGCAATAAGTATTAAAGCAAGGATGGTTATAAGAGTGATCATGCTTAACTTTAAAAATTTGAAATTTAAGATTGCATAACCATGTAGAACATTGGCCAGGCCAAAGATAGTTTTCTTGCTAGTAGCAGGCAAAAAGTCACGGCTGGGTTAATGTACCCTCCTGTTTACACCAAATCAATAATGTATTCAATCAAATGAAACAAACTGGTTGGTTATTGAGTAGAACTACTTAGAGCATCCATCATCCATAGATTTATAAATTTGTTATGTTATGCGACATTTTATATTAGAAAGCGTATAATTCAATAAATGTATTTCCACTATACATAAACACTTTCAAAGCTGCTAAGCTTTATAAACTTACTTTTGTCAAAGTTCCAATTCATAGTAGTTTCTAATTAACTATTAACAGTTAATCTTTTAAACAATGCATAAATAAGTCTTGTCACCTATTTGCGCAATCCATTTCATGTTAGAACTATCAGATAAATCACATTCTAACAGTGCAACCGCTATATATATACATCATATATTAAGCATTAAAACATGAATTTAAATGCACACACTAAACTTTACTTATGTCAAACAATGATGCTGCTAAACCCTAACAATCTCATGTCACTACAGTAATATACATATGGTAGGTTACAAATTATAAAGTTAACTATAGAGATGTTTAGACAAATACCTCTTGCTGCAATTTCCATATCACATAATCACTTTTAACACACAACGCAAATGCCTGTTATAACCTAGACAGGATCTTGTATACTTGGTCATGTACTTGTTGCAGGCAATACGTGCAGCCTCGCTGGAAACATTCTCCTTCTCCCAACTGACCAAATGGACACAAAAGGGGAACTCATCGACTACTTTCTTTTTCACACCGACATCATATATTCTAATCTTGGGATCGGGCATACTACGACAGTAACGGGACTTTGGCTATGGCTTGTTTTTAATCTGCCTGTAACACCTAGTAATTTCTAATTGCTTATCAATGGGCATAAATAATACTAAGCACTTCGAGCAAACTAAAAAAACTGCATTTGTTAAGCAAATATGATGAAAAAAAAACATGATGATGCAACGCAGATGGTAATTTACCCATTATAACATCAATAAAATTACTCAAAAACATAAGTAAAACAATACCCATATCATAAAAAACAAAACTTGCACATTAATCTTACATTATAGTATTTCTTCTTAATATCTTCTTCTGTGTGTTCCTTTATCATGCATTAAACTGCAGCAGGGATATTCATGTGAAGATCTTTTCTCTGTTGTTGCACCATAATCTGCAAAAATCAAAATCAAAATCAAAATCCTTAATCTCATGATCTAAATATACAATCATTAGAGGAGAGTTTTCAACTCATTTACATATGAATTGGTCAAAAGACTCAAACTCACCTAAAACGCTCAAGAGGCTCAAACTCAGCTAAAACGGTCATCTAAATATACATCGTCATATTTTATCTAGATCAGGTAAAATCAATACTCAGTTTGCGTCAGACATATGTCAAAGCACCTAAAGTTGTCTTCGTAATGCATAAATCCCCTGATCTATTTTGCTTAAACAATTAGTTTCGAGCAACACCAATTTTCAGCACAATTTGCATGTCTACATCACGAAGAACATTTCTTCAAAGCATAATTTTAAATACTAAATAAGCTAATTCATTTTTACATAATCATCTTATGTATATTAACTAATTAGGAATCTCAAGCAGCCCATGACCCGATTCACTTTCAACTTTAACGTCCACCATTAACCACTTCTTTTTTTTAATAAATGGCACATTGAAAAACGATGTTTGTGTCATAATATTCATTAAACAGAATGTGGCAAATAATTGGTTTAGGACTAAATTGCAAGAAATGATCTTTGTACATACATTTATCCCGTAAGCACCTAAGCGACATCAAGCAAGTTCTTTTTGGAGATTCAAGTATAATGTGGTCAATATATACCTTAAAGCTGGCAAGATTTTCGGACATAGCTGCAATCATAGACTCCTTACCCTCGAAGACCAGGCCTGGATCTAGGGAGCACTTACCAAAGGCGACAATCTGAAATTACACCGAAAACTGAGTAGGAGAAATTGAAACATCAGATACGAAATAAAAGGTTATTGAGTGTTACATGCTCTGTCCTGAAAAATTTGAAGACATTCTCATTATAACAATCTGAATTGGAATATTTTTCAGAAAAAACATCTCACCATGGCTTCTCCATATTAAGACCTCCTAGCAAAATCATTGGCCACCAATAGCCATATAAAGCAGCTTTCGTGACCACATAAACTCATCACCGCATCCTGTTATAATGAATATCATCATCAATCTCATCTCATAAAAACTAATAGAAAGCGCAATAAGCAAGCAATCAATACTCAGTTTGCTTCCTCTTCCCCTTGATTAAAACCCCAACTCACTCGTCCAAACATTATCCCAACTTAAGTTCAACACATTAGTCCAAATTAAGCACTAAAGTTACTAACTTTAACACAAATACTATATAAAAAACGAATAAAGATATCACCTTTAAGAAAAACATATCAAGAACCATAGAAATAACAAAAGCACAAACCTAAAAGCCCCACTAACCCAAAGCTGTATAAAAGATCTTACCGGTAGCATAATGCGAAAGTGAGGTTTTAAAGTAACCCTAATCCCCATTCGTCCTCCTCATGCTGCATATAAATATCAACAAAAACAAACAAAATTCAGATTTCGTCAAAATAACAAAATTTTCATCTAAGCATTTCATCAAACAGTTGGTGTTGATGTACCCAACCCAAATCTTCATGTCAACCTAAATCGTTTCACTAAATCCACCATCATGTTCCTAATTACACACATTTTCAAAGGTGAATAAACTTTTTGGGATTGTTATTTTTAGAGGCTTATATACTTAAACGATTTTACGAGTTGACCTGTTTAATATTTACTCAACTCAAATACAACCCGTTTATTACATGATGCATCAACGATTATTACCAAAAGCTTTCCCGATAAATTGGTTAAGACCACCCGTATCAAGGCCTCAAAGACTCGATCTTCCCCAAAGAGGACGCGTCCTTGTTACGCCCCCGAAGCTAATTTCATCCAAGCGCTTATTTGAGATATATAGAATGACCTTTAAACCATAATATCTAACCTAATTAAAACCACTAAATGAGCTTTCTCATCAATACCTTATCTACTTACGGAGTATTTCAATAAAATGAGGTGCTTATCTTTAAAGTATGCTTATAAGCATCCAATCATCCAGATAATAAAACCGATAATAATTTAAGATCATACCAACAAATGAAGCTTAAATTGTTGAAGCATGTCTTCACTTCTGGAACCAACCCACACTGTTTAAAAAACTGCCGTTTAGTTGGTGAAAATTTTTCTTGTTTTTCTGTTTTTAAATTCCTATAGAAGAGTTTGATTTTTCTTCTCAAGAGTAGAGTTGACAATTTTGAAAAACTGTTTAGATGGAATTATATTTTTTCTTTTTAAAAAAATAAAAAAAAAAATGTATGAAAACGTATAAAAACATGTGAATGTGCAAAAAAATGTATAAAAACGGATAAAACGTATTAAAACATACAAAAACGTATAGAACGTATAAAACTTAAAAAATGCAACAAACAAACGAAAAATGATGTAAATGGATGAAAGCAGAAGATAACAAAAAAAAAGGCATAAAACTGACGAAAACCGACGAAACAGACAAAAATGTACAAAAGCGTACAAAACGGACGAAAACGGATGCAAACGGTTAAAACCGGAAGAAAACACCTAAAACCGTATAAAATTGATGAAAACGTATAATAACCAATAAAAACTTATATAAACGTATAAAGGGAGACGGAAACGTATAAAAACGGATGAAAACGTATAAAAATAGACGAAAATGGACGGACAAAAACATATAAAAACAAACAAAAACATATAAAACTGGATGAAAAGGTATAAAAAATTATAAACACAGATAAAAACGTATAAAAAGAAATGAAAACGTATAAAAGAGACGAAAAGAGATGGAAGCGTATAAAAACGGATGAAAATGTATAAAAACATATATAATGGACAAAAACGTATAAAACGGATGAAAATGGATGAAAATGTATAAAAATGACTAAAATGTATAAAAACGTACAAAACATCCGAAAATGGTCGAAAAAAATGAAAATGGATGAAAAGTTAAAAAAACAGACAAAATCTCTAAAATGGATGAAAACATATAAAATGAACGAAAACGACTGTAAATAGTTAACAACGGATGAAAACGGTCGAAAACGGATGAAAAAGTATAAAACATATAAAAACAGATAAAACTTATAAAATCGTATAAAATCGGACGAAAATGTATAAAAACGGACGAAAACATATAAAAACAGTTGAAAACGTATAAAAATGGACGAAAACATATGAAAACGGATTAAATGGACGGAAACGGATAAAGACGTATAAAAACGTATGAAACATATAAAAACGGATGAAACTTATAAAAACAGAAAAAATCGGACGAAAATGTATAAAAACGTACAAAAACGGACGAAAACATATAAAAACAGTCGAAAACATATAAAAATGGACGAAAAATATGAAAACGTATTAAAACGGATAAAGACGTATAAAAATAGATGAAAAGGGACGAAAGCATACAAAACAAACAAGAACGGATGTAAACGGTTAAAAATGGATGAAAACGTATACAAAACGTACAAAAATTGAAGAAAACGTATAAAAACGGATGAGAACGTATAAAAACGGACGAAAACATATAAAAACGGAAGAATACGGATGAAAACGGCCGAAACCGTACAAAACAGATGTAAATGGTTAGAAACGTATAAAAAGGGATGAAAATGGTTAAAAACGTATAAAAACGGACAACAATGGACAACAATGGACGTATATAAAAATGAGAATGAAAAATTGAGAATAGTAGAATGCTTTCAAATTTTTAGTTTAAATTTGGAGAATGAGAATTTCACTTTTTTTGAAAATTGTTGAAAAGAAATGTAACTAAACGGATTTCATTCCCTTTTATGTGAAAAATTTTCAAATAAAATGAGAAATTTTTCACCAATTAAAGGGTCCTTAATTTTCATTTTTACTGAGAGATGTAAAAGGTTTACTTTTTGCGTTCTTTAATTTGGGATAAACAAGTTTGCAGGTTTTCAAGATGCTGGAGTGATTTGTTGCTTGCTGTCTAGTGGGTCAACCAGACCCGATCCAAACAGTAGCTCCTTCTTTCCTATGAGAATATAATCCAACCATCTTGGAAACAATGTCGATAAACAGAACTGTGATACGTATAAAAGGGTTTTGCTAATCCGAAGGTTATGTTTAAAATAAAAACATGCATAATTGATTGTACACAAAGTCGATTGAAATAGGTTAAATGAAGGAGATGATCAATTATTATTAAATGTACAAATATTTAATGCATGTCTGAATAGTTTAAACATAATCTTTACAGAGCTCGGTATAAGACGTTATTGCCCTTTGCGCTGACGAATAGCACAACCGAGTAACGCGAAACCCACACCGTGCATGGGCGCCATAGGGCTTCGCGTCGTGGTGACCAGCCGACGTTATGCGTAATATTTTTTTTTCCAATATTGCAACAGGTATTTTGTGGTAAAAAAAAGAGTCTTTGGAGGACATATACTAGCCGTTTTTTCAAAAAAAAAAAAAAAAAAAAAAAAAAAAAAAAAAAAAAAAAAAAAAAACCACTTTTTACCCAGTTTATTACCTTTTAAAAATCACATAAATAACCTTAAATTTATAATTTTTACACGCACTTCTATTTACAATACTTCTCTTTATTACCTTCAAAATAACTCCATGGATGCCACCAGCTATGATCATTACGATCTTTACTTTCAAATCAATCCGAATAAGTATATGCGGTATTTTCAAGCTTGTGAACAATTTGAAGCTTTGGGTAATCACAAAGCCAAAAGTTCGGGTCCTAAGAGGAAGTGTCGATTTTGTGACCGTTGCAAGTATATCCATGACCACAGGGAACGTATGAATGGGATTTAATAATACAAGGCATAGCTCAGTAACAACAGAACAACCACTTGGTCTAAACTATCTCGTCAAGCCATTGCAAAATAGGCCCATCAACAGCCTTTAAGGTTGACCAGTCTGGCCCAACCATCACAGCCAACCCAACATGCCTTGTTTGTGTCTTGTATCCCTACAGCCCACCAGACACCACAACAACCTTGTTGGAATATTACTCTGCCTGCGGCCCAATTGGCCCAACCTGTTTCCACTGTTCCACAACCCACGGGTCAGCAAGGTATACTCGGGTCAAGTCTAACTAAAGAGATGTTGCTTCCAAATACATTTAGTATGATGACATTACAGGACACGACATGGAACATGGATATAGGTGCATCTTCTCATCTCAATTCTCGTTCAAATAATTTATGCATTGTCTTTAATAAATGTCTATATCCCTTTGTTCGTGTTGGTGATGGAAAAACCATACCCATTGCAAACACTAGCCATAGCATCTAAGCAACTCTTGATAGTCCTTTGAACTTACATAACATTCTTGTCACCCTAATATAAACAAAAATCTCATTCTTGTGCATCAATTTACTAGAGATAACAAATGTACTATGGAATTTGATGAATTTGATTTTCTGTGAAAGATTTTTGGACCCGCCATATCCTCTTCAGATGTGACAATTCGGGTGATCTCTATCCAGTTACCAAGCCTTCATCTATCCCTAGTGCCTTGCTCTCTATTAGTCCTTCCGCGTGCATAAAAAACGCCGCTCTCATTTTTTTCTGTCAATTCAAGTTGTATTATGTTTTATTCATTCTCTCTATTCTTATATTAAGATATGCGACTTTGTAATAGAACATTCATCAAATGGATAAGTGAGTTGCACTTAATTAGGATTGTTTGTGGTTATTTATGTTGAATTGAGATTCAACAAACTAAAGTTGGTATTTGATTAAGTTGTTGTTCATAGTATCAGAGCAGAGTTAAGATCCGTCTCTGTATATCTTGATTTGGGAAATTTGGGTTTCTTAAGATTTGGGGCTTTTGTATTTTAGAGGGTTCTTTTGATTGAATAGGGCCATCGTGAAGAATACAACGTCCCTATCAAGAGAAAAGTGATGAACTTGAATAAGCTTCTAAACTGACCCAATTTAAAAGCATGATTTTCTCTCGCACCAAATGTCTTAGAAAAATCAACAACATGCTTGTATTTTCCAACTTATTAATTCATTGCTTTGTGTGACAAACGGTAAATTTTTAGACTATAATTTTAATCAGAAAACTCGAAATATTACTTTTTTGACATTTACGAACTATTTTGACCTCAAAACGAGAAGTTATCTCGCTTATTGTAAAAAAAGGAGCCCGAACGCGTACCGACACCAAGTTAGCTATGGTTCGCATTAAATAAATACTTTTCAGTATCTGTTAGGTCACCATAAGTTAACACAAGCATGTAGATGATAGAAATGAGATGAAGATAGAAGGTTGAACACACAAACACACGATATATTATGAAAGGTTATGCGTAATGTATATAAGGTGAACAACACTTCTCAAATGAGAAGTAAAAATGTATTTATAGGGGAAGGGAGCTTGGGCAAAACATTCTAGTCCCTTCCTTGGCCTAATTGGCCTATGCATAGGCTTATGGGCTTTCTACATAAGCCTAGCCTTAATTATTAACATAAAAGCCATATTTAAGCAACCTATTACATATAAATGACTAACACTTGCAAACATAGTTTAGGAGCGTTTTCAACAATCTCCCCCTAAGTGATAGTTATGATGTAATAGCGGTTGCTTGACGTCTTGTAGCACTCTTCTTTCTTGTGAGTAGAGATTTTTTTGTTCCAACAATCTCCCCTTGTTTGGGATCTTGTTTCTTTTGAAATTTTCAGCTTTGACGTCGTAGAATTCTTTGTTCTTTGTTCTAATGGTGGATGTATTGATAGTATGTGATTGTCTGCCTCCGGTCAGCTTCTTTGCTCAGGTGTCTCCACGTCTTTCTCCAACACGCTCACACGCCTTTTGAATTTGGATTTCAAATGTGATGTAGTTCTCTAGTCTTTAAACTTTGAAGATTCTTTGGCTTTGATGAAGAATCATTTTGACTTTTGAGAGAACTTCATTTGTGTTGTTGTTGGTATGAGCATGTGGAGAATCAGCGTGATCTATCCTCCCAGGAGCATTCATCAGCAGCTGCATAAACTTGGTTAGTAATATGAACCAATCGATCATTGTGGACTTTCCTTAAAGAATTGACCACTACGATTGTTTTACTGATGAATGTCTTGATTCCATTCACCTTGGTCTGGCAAATCAACCGTCCAAATCCCGTGAGGGACAGTTGGCATTACTTTGAACAAGTTCAAGTAATGACCCACATTTTTAGGACTCGATTCTTGAAAGGAATCTCCTTAGCGGGATTTCCAACACTTACAAGTTCGAACTTCTAGGGTGTTAACAGCATAGTGTAAAAACACATCTCTAATTCTAGCAAAGGCTGTTCCTGAACTGGAGGCCCTCAAGAAGGATAAAACGACATACCGAAGTACATCTACAGTTCAGGTGAGTCATTAAGGTACACCGAAGCATCACCTCACGACTGTAGATCGTGTGAGACAACACTAAGCGTAACCAACAAGGAGTTATCGAAGTGACCTGCTATCAGGGCTGTTTGATGTTGACCCTGGCAAGAGTTTCCATTCAATCACTGAGGATCACAATTGTGAATCCCCTCATAAATTTTCTCGGCAGATTGCTAGGATCTGCGAAGGACTCTAGAATATGTTACCTGCGTCCTTATTGTTGAACGACAAGTGATGAAATTTTTAGTGTTCCTAAGAGATCTTTTGATGAATCTCGTGGCTCTAGACTCAATAAGTGCACTTTGGTTTTCCTAAGCAGAGACTAGGGAGAACGTCTCCTTCTTCAATACCAACAATCTCTAAGAGAAAGTCGATAGATTACGTAGGGTACCCTGTGAGAATGAAAAAAGATTCTGTTGAGAGAGACTTGAGTGGCAAAGAAGGTTTAGTGCAGTGCGTCACTGGGTCCATGATGACTTTTGTTCTTCAATACCGGTGTCAGCTAGTGAAAACCAGTAGCATATGAATTGAACCCGGTGTCAGCCCTAAGTTGTATAATTTGGAGGGCTATTTCTTTTCACCCTTTTCTTTAATTTTCTTTTTAATTCTTCAACGCATTCTTTCTCCGATTCTCATTTTCTCCTTTTTTCAATCATACCTATGGACTTCTAAGTACTAACTATTGGTGGTGTCCTTGGGTAGATCCCTCCGGCTCTGGCGGATCATAGGACGTTTATTCCTAAACTTAGTCACCTTATAACTCCATGACTATCCTATGTTCCCATAAAACCATTTTCATGAAAATCTCTCAAAATGTTTATGAATGAAAACATGTTTGTAACACTTCGAGAGTTTTGTATTTTTAGAAATACTCCCCCTCCACATGTGCTTTTGAGTTTTGATGGAAATCTGCACAGTGAGGGTAGAGCACGCACTTTTGAATTGATCGACTCAAGATAGACAATTCCTCACGAGACACGATTACGTTGCATAGTTAAAGAGATACATTGTCAGCTTTTAGGTGACAACTAGCTCTAATAACTACCTTGAAGACGTGAACAAACCTTGAATTGGTACAATCTACTCGGATAAGTCTTGGAAGACAAATCTTTTTGTGGCGTTTGTTAGGACTCCATGAGATCGTTTTGAGCCTTAGGGTTAAACAATAACATATACATACGCAGCGGAATAACAAAGAACAATTATGTTATTGACACAAGGTTTATCTTTCACCATCACCTCCAAATATTATTTGATCAGAATAATACGTGTTACCTAACTGTAACAGGGATCTAAGACACCTCAGATCTTGGAGGTTAACTAATAACCTAGGCGTTTACAATAACATACACACCCTAGGTTACACACACACACACCTTTGACTACATTATGGAAGACTTAATCTAAAACCTACACCCCATGTCCTCTTTATATACTAGAGGATTAGAGTTTACAAATCTCTACTAAGGACTAAATAATAAATCTTATTTTGCAATCAAGTCCTTTCATCTTTTTGTAGATTTCCTTCTTGTCACTTTAAGCCCTTGATGTTTCATTCTTTATTGTTTTGTATCATCGAATCAATAAACCCAACAATCTTCCCCTATTTGATGATGACAAAACAAATACGGTTCTTGTACGAACTTCCCTAGACGAAGTAGCAGAAGTTGAGATAATTAAATCTCACCATGAATGAAACATTCTTGTCTTCATTTGTCATCCCTTTAATCCATGCCATCACTCTCCAACATCTCTTCCCCTTTTTCTTATCAACAAATAGAGAAATATGCAAAATTGATCTTGACCACCACGCACCAATACCACACATCCAATTCATCTTTCCAATCTCTCAAATTACCCACCATGAAGTTTCCGCAACTAAAAATGAACTTGAAACAATAGAAATCTAAACCATCAGTAGTAATACTAATCAATAGTAGTAAGAATCAAAAGCTTCCCCTCGAGTGGTGCATGAACATCAAATGATTCTTCAAATCTGTAAGCTCCTTGTAATGATCACTTGTGAAGAAAACCAAATATAACGAACTTGATGTAGAAGTAGAATAACCAAAACTTGCGTCTTATGTCTTGTTTATCCACGTGATTCTGAACGTATACTAACCAATGTATAGGGAGACCGCAATCTCTTGACAATAATCACCGAGCACAATAACGTAACTCCTTTAAGTTTTTTGTCAATTCTTCGTCACCATCCTTTAAGCACGAACAAGTTATCTTTAAACGTAATGGTGCCGTTTAAGATATGATAAGAACACGTATCTAAGAAACCCCACTTCACCTTCAAATAAGTGATAAATAATCCTCTTCGTAATCAATTGTTCAATCAAACCAAAAACAAGCTTTTCAAAACCTTTAAGAACAAATTCCAAATTATATGTGTGTGTGAACCAAAATCCCATGTGTGTGTCATCCGAGAACCAAAAACTATTAGTTACTTCAATGCTAAAAACCATCACGTGCCTTAACAATTAGTTTTGAGAACTAGAATCACCATGCATGTGTACACCAGTCAAGACATTAGTAGGCATAAAATTAGGTGTAGTACACACGTCACTAGGTGGCATTTTAGTATTAGTAACCTTTTCATTCACATTTAGTTCAACTTTTTCACCCATATATAAACGTGCTTCCTGTGCTATATCAAACCAAAGTAGCATTAACTTGGCATCATGGACGAGCAGTTAGTAAAATAGCATGAGCAGTACTAAACGAATTCCAAGCAGCACTAAGTGTATACGATATCATGAGTAGCATAAATCAAGTAGCGTAGCAGCAGAAATACCATAACGATAGCAGTGGTTAGAAAAGATAATAGCACTGGAAACAATAACTCTAGCACTGGATACTCGAGAACGTAGCAGTGGTTACAAGATAAGCTAGCAGTGGATACTCGAGATCACTAGCAGTGGAAACGATAACATGCGTCCGTTTCAAACTCCATTCAATCATTCAAACCACTTTTTCCGAAACTCATATCCCTCGTCAAACCAGTTAAACCATGAAAGCACCATGCATCATATGACCCACAATCGTGATGATCTTGAAGCAAATATTAATGAATAAACCAATCACGTTTTGAAAACCCTACCCATATTGACCAATTGATAATCAAAGAAACAATTTTTGTAACCTGTGGTCAACAATGTCAAGCCCTTGATTAATTTAATATGAGATGGAGCATCTAAACATTCTAGCATCAGTAGGCTTGTCATGCACAATATCATCCATATTAAACCTTGAAAAACGATTATACCATAAAACCTTTTAAAAACCACTGTACCTTCTTCAAACTAGCTTCCATCTATGAATCATAGACACCACACAATGTATAAACAACTTTCATAAAAGAATTAGAACAAGTAAAAACGAATTCAAGAAGTTGTATATGCAGAAAACCCTAAAAATCGATTTTCAAAACCTGTTCAACAGCAGTTTTCAAATGCATATATCTTTTGATTTAGAGCTCAGATCGACAATCCCTCCGGTGAAAAGTTAGATGGGTATATAGAGAACGTCCACCAGAAATTTCGTCACGATCCAACAGTTAACGAAAACGTTATGATCGTTTCAAAATAGTGCTGCAGAAAGTTGCAAATTTTGCGTAAACTCAATTTTCTTCATTATTTTTTGCCAAGAAACCTTGTGAATCCCTAGGTAATGAACCCCAAGCTCTGATACCAATTGTGGAGTTTGTTAGGACTCCATGAGATCGTTTTGAGCCTTAAGGTTAAACAATAACATATACATACGCAGCGGAATAACAAAGAAGAATTATGTTATTGACACAAGGTTTATCTTTGACCATCACCTCCAAATATTATTTGATCAGAATAATACGTGTTACCTAACTCTAACAGGGATCTAAGACACCTCAGATCTTGGAGGTTAACTAATAACCTAGGCGTTTACAATAACCTATACGCCCTAGGTTACACACACACACACACACACACCTTTGACTACATTATGGAAGACTTAATCTAAAACCTACACCCCATGTCCTCTTTATATACTATAGGATTAGGGTTTACAAATCTCTACTAAGGACTAAATAATAAATCTTCTTTTGCAAGCAAGTCCTTCCATCTTTTTGTAGATTTCCTTCTTGTCACTTTAAGCCCTTGATGTTTCATTCTTTATTGTTTTGTATCATCGAATCAATAAACCCAACACTTTTCAATTTATGACATTTCAGAGATTGTCAATTCATTGGTTAAGGCTTGGCACACGAAGATTCCATCACAATCCAACATATTGATATCACACAATTTTTCTCCCCCTAAAAAATGGCATATTAATGTTATTTTTGATGAAATTTTGATATCAAATATGACCATTTCGAGTTTTGTAGGAAGATTTCCACTAAGAACCTTTTGTGAACAAAGATATTTTTCAAATACTCCCCCTCAACAAGTAGTATTAACTTTTGAGGTTTTGAAAAACACGAGAGGGAATACTTGTTCTTTTGAGCAAAACTCTGAAAATAATGAAAGTTTTGATAAATTTTACTCAAAAGTAAGAAGCTTTCGCTCCTTTTATAAAGATTGTGGCACTGATGCGTACCACAGGGTCCTGTCATTACAAGAACGGGTTGTGCACTGCTATTTATGCACAAGACATAATGAATAAATAAATCAAAATATCAAGAATAGAATCAAGAATGTTTAAGAAGTACCCAATGATTACACATGACCTGGAACCTTATCTTTAGGTTGAAAGTCAAGATAGGGAAACTTTTTCGTCCGCCCACATAGCTCTCCAACCTTCTCATCTGATCCCGGTGGAACAACCTTTCATCTAGCCTTGTGATGAACCTGCGAGCTTCCTTGCGTTTTTCTGAATTCCATCTCTTCTTCGAACCATTACCTTCTTCAATATCCTTTAACCGATAAGCTAACCCAACCATTTTCAACGTTGCATCACAGAACTTGTGGATTTTGTCGAATGCCATGAAGAAAGTATGATGATGCTCATTGCGGTAGGCGACCCCAAACTTTGGTTTGTGCATGATGGTGTACTGAGGTTCTAATTTAGGTTGGGAAAGTGTAGCAACGGTTTTGTAAGATTTATCTGCTAATGGTAAGATTCGACCCCAAGTTGTAGATCTTCAACACGTTCTTGAATAACTTTGCTGCGAATGAAGATCAGCAGGGCAGTGATAAACTGAAGTTGAATCTCTGTTGAGAATTGTCTCATCCTTCCTTGTACATTTGCGAGGTACATATCTTCGATGTCGTTGAGTGACAATCTTGAGAAATTGGCTTCAGTGAAATCATATCATTGTTCATCTTGTCGCTTGACCTTGATCTCGAACAAGAATGAATAACCCTACTTTGTCGCAAGTGTAACCTTCATTACAACAACGATTTTCTTGTCACTCTTTACCTCCTTGTTTGACCTTTGAACTTGACAGCTTCTGTAGTACAATCTTCTCCTTGGTGGCCAATGATGAACGTCGTATTTAGCATCGATGTCGTACTCCACCACCTTGTTAACATACAATTTGGTGGCGTCTTCTTCAATGGCAATATTATCGGAGAAAACTGCAGCTGGAATGTTGAAGGTGAGTGATGTAGCGTACTTCTTGCTGACGCTACTGCCGTGTTGAAGAAAATCTAAGTCGTTGTTGAAGAAGAAACAGTAGGGAATCTTCGGTTGCTCAGGTCGGCCAATTATTGGTAGAGGTTTTGTCCAATCAGTGTATTAGGGAGTGTTATCCTTTCTTGTGAGGTCAATGTTCGATTCGGGATCTAGATAGTCGATGTTGTTGGACATTGCACGAGCAATGTTGTCCAAGTGGTATTCGACCTCAACTGCGCTACAGGCTCTGTCTTTCAATAAGTTGAATGCTTTATCCTGCGCAGCTCTTGTTTCGTCATCTTTTTCACTTTGAACCGATCTTGGATAATCTTCACCTGCTCCATTATTCGACCGTATACCGGTTCTTGACCTTCAGGTAATCTGGGTGTAGCATCAAAAAAACTGACTAAACCATTCATATTCCTCTGTAACATCTTTGTCCAACCATGAGACGAAAGAACCTTTGTTCTTCTTCTTGGTTCTTGAGGATGATTCTGGTTGCGGTGATGATCGAGGTGATGGTTGTTGCTGAGGCATAGGAATGTCATGACTTTCACCACCAGTATAAACGAAGTGGTCACCGGTTTTCTGCTGTGGTGGTCCCGAGGTTTGTCAAATAAGAGAGGTTGTTGTGTAGCTTGTCTTATGGGTGTGGTGGTGGTCTTAGGTGGTGGTGGCTTGGATGATGATGACCCGCCAGTCTTCTTTTGACGTTTAGCGTTCGTGTCTTGATCCTTGTCATCATCATGTCTTGGTCGCTTGTCCAGGCCAGCAGCTTCCTTGCATGATTGCATGAGTTGATATGCAAGAAGTGTGTCATATAGCTTTGATTCATCAGGTGTGAAAGATGAAACCCGTGGTGACATCTGAAGTACCAACTGAGCGATCAGATCATCTTCGCTAACGACTAGGGGCTGGACTGGTCGGGTTTGCATGACCACCGATGTTGTTGTAAGCATCTGCTTGACCAGTGTTTTAAGCGTTTGATTGAATTGATTCTTGAACATCTCTGTGGTGACACCAGGAACCGTTTGGAGAAGAAAATGGTGAGTGTAGTTCTGAATTTGTTCGTTCATTTATCCTTCAACATCTCTGTTGAAAAATTCCTTGATCTGTTCTCTTTCTCCTTTGAACTTGTCCATCTGCTGGGAAAGCTCATTGACCTTGGCAGCTAGCATGTTCAATCTTTGTTCCTGAAGACTTTGTTTGCGTTTTCTAGATTGACGGAATGCTTTCTGAATCTTAGCTTTGGTGCGAGATGCCCAAGTATCGGCCTGTTTCTTGATCGATCTTGATGATGATTTTGTTGTTGTTTCTTTGGATGGTGGTGGTGATGAGTGAGAGGAAGATTAGCTTTTGGAAGTGTCAAGGGGTGGTTCTGAAGATTGCTTAGGGTTGTGTTCAGGATTGTCCAGAAAGTAGTTATCTGTCTCCTTTTGAATGCGTTCCTCTTCGGCCTTCTTAGCAGCTTCGTCTGAAGCCCTTTCCTTTTCTCTCATCAGTATCTTTCTCTTCATCTCCAAAGTCGACCATTTCTTCATCCTCCTGCTGCTTTTCCTCTGTAGATTCCTTGGTGGTGGAATCGGTTCCTTTACCGGGTTGATTAACCTGATCAAGAACGGATGTATCAAGAGCACCACTGCTAGAACATCCAGGGCCTTTAGTTTGTTGAATCGGTTCCTTCCTCTGTCTTCTTCATGATGGAAGAGTCATCTGTAACACCCCCAATTTCATGATATGCAGCGGAATTCAAACTGGGAGTTACTCGATGGCACAACAGTCATAATAATAGAAAACGATCTATAAAGGAGTCGTTTTAAAAAGGATTTATCATTCAAATATATCAGAGTTTACAAAATAGGTCCCAGTTGGTTCCATTGTTTACAAAATACATCAATATAAAGTTTTGATGTTTTGCGAATGATAAAATTATTTATAGCCTTCTTGATCTTGTCCTTGCCCTTCCGTGCCAGCTTCTGACATTATGGACCTGAAATACATGCTTAAAACTGTCAATACAAAGGTTGAGTGAAATTCATAGAGTTAAGTTTGGCAAATGCGGTAACTTAGTGCTAATAAAACAATCAGATAAGCATACATTTTGAAAGCAATGTGTTCGATTTAAAACAAAGCATGTATCTCCCCCCAAGGGTTTCTAAAACAATTAAGTAATAAAAGTGGGGCTATGAACTCACCGAGAGTTAATGATGTTAAGTACTTTGACGGATGTGATGGATAAATCGGGAACTTCTACGTGCAAACTAAAAATGGAATGTTGCGACTTAGGTTTGGAATAATGTTTTAGGAAAACATAAACCATCCTATATATGTCTTTATGTTGAACCTTAACTTGATGGTAACCCGACCGAAGGTCTATTTTTGAGTAATAGATCGAACCTTGTAATTGGTCGAATAGATCGTCGATTCTTGGCAAAGGGTATCGGTTCTCTATGGTTAATTTTTTAAGCTCACGATAGTCGATACACATTCGTAACGATCCATCTTTCTTTTTCACAAACAAGAAAGGAGCTCCCCAAGGTGAGGAACTAGGTCGGATAAACCCCTTGTCCGAAAGTTATTGTAGGTGATTGGCTAGTTCTTACATCTCAGATGGTGCTAGTCTGTAGGGTGCGCGGGGATATGATGCCGCGCCCGGCACTAAATTAATTTGAAACTCTACTTGGCGTGATGGTGGGAGTCCGGGTGTAACGCCCCGACCCGACAAGGGTAAAGAAATCACAAATAATGGTGTCATATCAAAGCAAACACAAATATCCAAAAGAAGTCTTAGCATAAATACTGAAATAATTCAAGTCAACAAGACTTCAATACATAAGATCAAAGCTAAATATCTCTAAGGTAAGTCCACTCAGCACTCATCCCAAAGCAAAACCCAGCTCCAATGCTTAGATACCTGCCGCGGAAGAAAAGAAATGCGGCTGAGCTTCTAAAGCTCAGTGAACAGATATAAAAGCAAAGCGAATACTAAACGAAATCAAATACGGAATATAGTGAACGAAAGATAGCAAAATCATAATCATTTTCAAAGTATAAATCATAATCATTTTCAAAGTATAAATCAGAATTATCGAATAAGTTTTATAGTTAACTACCACGAGCCCAGAAACAAATATCAGATCATAATTATATTCATATAAGGCAACATTTGTAGGGGAGACCTACCAGAGTTATGAAGGACGTGCATGCACGCATCATCAATCATCAGATAACAGATAACATATAACAGATAACAGATAACAGATAACAGATCTAGGATGCATCCATACGCCCCACAGACAGATATTGGTCATATAACATAACTTGAGCTCATAACAGATAACAGATAAGGGACGTGGCAGAACAACACTCTACTGCCCTAGAGTCATGTCAGAGGTGCATCACTGACACGGACATGGAACCCCCATGACTAGTGAAATATTTGGCTCGGGTGTCAAACTATCTTAGGTCAAATCAGAATGTCATAACTGACACAGATCATACTTTATCAGAAGATTAATCATATTTCAAAATCAAAGTTTTCATATCATATAGTTCAAAATCAGATGTTTCATAACTCAGAAATCAGAGTTCAAATAAGCAACATCTCAAACAAACAGAATGGGGTTCATAGCAAAGGCTTAGGAAACCCTAATATAAAAGCTAACGAAAAGAAAACGTTATAAGGAACCTTTACTGAAAAGGTCAGAATATCTGTACCTTATTCCAAAGCAAAAGACCAAAAAGCAGAAATACGGAAAGCAAAGGATTACTCCTTCTTCACAGAACCTATACACATTAACGGTCGTACATGTTATTTATGATTCCATAATTGTCGAAATGATCTTTTAATATTTGGTGTTCATACTTAGTGTATTCAGTGATCTTATTACTTTAGAGATTTATGATTAAATGAGACCTAAGTGTTTTATAACCAATATTATAGATTAGGGTTCATTATGTCATTTATTAAAGTGTAGGGTTAAATGTGAAAATAGTTTAAAAGTCATAACTCACACATGAAATAATGAATTATTATACTTAGCTTCAAACCCTAATCGACTCTCATTTATGTTCTAGGGTTTTCTCATTCTTTAAATATCATCTTAATGTGCATTTACTTTATATGTTACGTCATTTAATGACTCGTTACTTGGCCTAAAATGTATGAAAACAACCTTTCTTTTTATGCTTCACCATGCACGTACTCACACATGCAAATACTTACTCGTACGTTACTTATACACATATTATACGTCAACTTTTATATCCATACACGTTTATGATTTCATGTGACCACAAAAGTTACTTATTACTCGGATTAGTTACACATTTACACACACATGCACAATAGCTTAGACTAGATATGACCACGTACTACGTTTACATATCAACAAGCTCACTTGACTTATAAAACACACGCATGATACACGGTTCGCAAACCATTTAGGGTTCGGCATGCATGGTTCGGTTCACACCTCAATCTAGGGTTTAGGTTTTACATGACCTTACTCGTTTAACACACGTTCAAAACCCTCACATGGTTCGGCTAACATGTTTTACGCAAACCCTAGCTCATCTATGTATCTTACTTAATCTCGTTTGCATGTTTTACCTTGTCCGATTCATGATGTATGTGGTTCGGTTTTCTTAAGCTCGACATATCTATGATCTGATTCAAATAATACATATTCAATACATGTTCTCTTAATTCTTATAAGGTTCAATTCATATTGGTTTGTTTTCGGTTTGCATAAGGTTCGGCCAAAAGAAAAGAACACAAGATCGGCTAAAAACAAACATGATACAATACATTATACGTTAGGTGTTATCAAAAGAAGACGAGAAGATCATTGTTATACCTTAGCTTGTTGGACACAAGGTCTCGACACCAAGGAAGTTGGTTCGGCCGAATAGGAAGAAAAGAGAGAGGCAAAGAAAACTAGGGTTCCAAATTGTGTTTATGTGTTGTATATATAGGTAGTACAAATTTCGGTTAGGCTTTAGATGGGGTGGGCTTCGGCTTGGGTCCAACCGAACAAACAAAACTCACGGCCCAACTGGCTCTCTTGGACTCTCGGCTCACTAGTCCAACCGGACAAAATTACACGGCCCAACATGGTTCACCAAATAAACGAAAACAAGGCCCAAACGATTGGCCCAACTATTTACGCGAGACGTTTAACTTCGTACAATGTCGATCACGTACACATATTCGTTAAGTTTTAGTTATAGATAAGTTAGGTTTTAATTTCGTTGAATGAATATAAATGTCTTTTACGTATTTTATAAATTTCGATTCCAAGGGTATTTTAGTCTTTATTCATGTTTTAGATTTTCAGGTTTTACAACTCTTCCCCTCTAAAAGAAGAATTTTCGTCCTCGAAAATTGAAATGAAACGAAACGAAAACGAAACGAGAACATACCAAACTATTCAAAGAAATGAGGATAACTAGCTCGCATCGACTCCTCGGTTTCCCAAGTAGCCTCACGCTCCGGGTGATTTTTCCAAAGAATCTTAACGAACGGAATGACTTTATTTCTCATGACTCTTTCTTGTCTTTCTAAAATAGCTTCCGGTTCTTCAGATAAAGACATATCGGACTGAATTTGATCAAACGGATAAGAAGCAACGTGTAACGGATGATAGTTGTATCCCCTTAGGAGAGATACATGGAAAACATCATGAACATGCGATAACTGAGATGGAAGTGCTAACCGATACAAAACTTCTCCTATACGTTCCAGAATTTCAAATGGACCGATGAATCGAGGACTGAGCTTGCCCTTGATTCCAAAACATTTCACACCTCTAAACGGCGAGACTTTCAAAAATACACGATCTCCAACCCGAAATTATAAATCACGACGATGCTTGTCGGCATAACTATTCTGACGAGACCTAGCCTCATTCAACTTTTCTCTAGCAACAGCTACTTTCTCATTACTGATCTCAATCATTTCCGGACCTTCAATTAAGCGTTCACCTACTTCATCCCACAAGTAGGTGCTCTACATTTCCTCCCATAAAGAAGTTCAAACGGTGCTGCCTTAATGCTAGCATGCCAACTGTTGTTGTATGCAAACTCTACTAAACACACATATTCATCCCAGCTGCCAGTCCATTCCAAAGCACAGGCCCTTAGCATATCCTCTAAGGTCTGAATAGTCCTCTCTGACTGACCATCCGTTTGAGGATGAAATGCTGTACTAAAATTAAGTTGAGTACCCCAAGCTTTTTGCAAACCTTTCCAGAAACGGGAAATAAAACGCGGATCTCTATTGGACACAATCGATGCCGGAGTACCATGAAGTCTAACTATCTCTTGCTGAAAAATTTCCGCCAATCTACCAATACCATAATCCTTTCTGATTGGTAAGAAATGAGCAGATTTGGTTAGTCGATCAACAACTACCCAAATCGCATCATGCTTCTTTCGAGTAAGAGGTAGTCCAGTCACAAAATCCATAGATATCTTATCCCACTTCCATGTCGGAATATCCAATGGCTGTAACAGTCCACTAGCCCTTTGATGTTCAATCTTAACCTGCTGACAAATCATACACTTCGACACAAACGTCGCCACATCTTGCTTCATGCCATTCCACCAGAAGTACTGCTTCAAATCCCTATACATCTTGGTAGAACCAGGATGGATAGTGAAAGGAGAACTATGAGCTTCAGTCATAACTTTCTCGCGAAGTACCGGATCATTGGGAACACAAAGCCTATCTTCATACCATACAATTCCGTCATCATCAACCTTAAACTCCGTCTGCTTACCTTCTTCAACATTTTGAGCCACGGCCCACAGCTCACCATCATCTTTCTGAGCTTCTTTAATTTGCAGTATAAGGTTCGACTCCACCTTCATACTAGCCCAGTATCCATCAAAACCTCGTACGCATAGCTCAACATCCAAACGCTCTAAGTCACGAATAATCCTAGGTTCAATCTTAATACTTGCAAGAATGCCTGATTTCCGGCTAAGTGCGTCAGCAACTACATTAGCCTTATCGGGATGGTACTGAATGTTGGTGTCATAATCCTTAAGAAGTTCTAACCATCTTCTTTGTCTCATGTTAAGTTCCTTTTGAGTGAAAATATACTTGAGACTCTTATGGTCAGTGAAAATATCACACGTCTCTCCATACAAGTAATGCCTCCAGATCTTCAATGCGAACACCACTGCAGCTAACTCAAGGTCATGAGTTGGATAATTCTCCTCATAAGGTTTTAGCTGCCTTGAAGCATAAGCTATTACCTTTCCATGTTGCATCAAAACACAGCCCAATCCTTTCTTAGATGCATCACTATAAATTTGGAATCCTCCAGAACCAGATGGAAGAGTCAAAATAGGAGCGGACACCAATCTCCGTTTCAACTCTTCAAAACTCTCTTCTCGTTCATCCGTCCATATAAACTTTTTACCTTTTCTCATCAGTTGGGTTAGGGGTAGAGCTAAGCGAGAGAAATCTTTAACAAAATGTCGGTAATAACCAGCAAGTCCTAGAAAACTCCTAACCTCAATCACTGTCGTAGGTCTTGGCCATTTAGTGATAGCATCAACCTTAAACGGATCCATGGTGATACCATCAGCAGATACAATATGACCAAGGAACGCGACTTGTCTTAACCAAAACTCGCACTTCGAAAATTTGGCGTACAACTTCTTCTTCCTCAGAATCTCCAAAACTATTCGGAGATGTTGCTCATGCTCTTCTTCAGACTTTGAGTAAACTAAAATGTCGTCGATGAAAATGATAACGAACTTATCGAGGAACTCATGGAAAACACGATTCATTAGGTCCATAAACACCGCAGGCGCATTTGTCAAACCAAAAGGCATAACGAGGAATTCGTAGTGACCATATCTGGTACGAAACGCAGTCTTAGGAACATCTTGCTCCCTCACACGTACCTGGTGATAACCAGATCTCAGATCAATCTTAGAAAAGAACTTCGCTCCTTGCAGTTGATCAAACAAATCATCAATACGTGGAAGAGGATAACGGTTTCGAATGGTAATACGGTTGAGTTCGCGGTAGTCGATACATAGACGCATGCTTCCATCCTTCTTCTTCACAAACAAAACATGTGCACCCCATGGAGAAAAACTGGGTCGAATAAATCCATTTTCTATCATCTCTTGCAGCTGCTCCTTCAACTCCTTCAGTTCTACAGGTGCCATGTGATACGGAGCCTTCGAAATCGGTTCAGCACCAGGAATTAACTCAATGCTAAACTCAACTTCTCTAGCTGGGGGAAGACCGGGAAGTTCATCGGGAAAAACGTCGGTGAATTCACAAACAACAGAAAGATTTTCAATGTTAGGACTCTCCAAAGATGTGTCCTTAACAGATGCCAGAAAACCTTGGCACCCATGAGTAATCATGGTCCGTGCCTTCATAGCAGAAATGAGCTTAACAGATTTGAGAGGTTGAGAACCATAATAAACAAATTCAGGATGTTTTATGTCTCCAAAGATCACAGTTCTAGCATAGCAGTCGATGGAAGCTCTATGATAAGCCAACCAATCCATGCCTAGAATGATATCAAAGTCGACCATATCGAGAGGATACAGATTTGCAGAGCGAATACGATCATCAAAACGAAGAGGGCACTTAACGTATTTATGATCAATGATCATGTGGTTTTTCATAGGCGTAGAGATCGATAAGTGATTTGTTAATGGTTTGGGCTTCATATTAAGTTTCTTAGCAAATTTGACAGATATAATGGAGTGTGTGGCACCGGTATCAAATAAAGCAAAGACAGAATAATCATCAATGAAAAGAGTGCCCGTAATGGTACCTGAAGTGCGCTCCGCCTGATTCCGAGTAGTAGCATAAACACATCCAGTAGTAGGTGGCGGCTTGATGTAGTTTCCAGGAATCACCGGGTTCTTCTTAGGGCAATCCTTGATCTTGTGAGTAGTGGAACCACAAGAGAAACATCCACCAGTGGCCTTGAAACACGGTCCCGGATGAGCCTTTCCACAAGTAGTACAGATAGGTGGGGGAGGCAAAACCTCAGCTGTCCTTTGCTGACCAGAAGATCCTGAAGCACGACCCTGATATGATCCTCGAGCTGACTGATCCTTGTTGTAACGCTGGTTATTGTTACCTTGATTCTGACGATCATTTCCATTCCTACCAGCAGCTCTGCTATCCTGACTCCTCGCCTCAGGGCGCCTAGAGTCCACATTCCTTCCTGACTGACCCTGCTGATCATAACTCCTATCCACTTGACCCCTCGAATCATAACTCCTGCCAGAATTTCCCTTATAATCATTACTTTGAGTCCTACCTTGAATCCGATCACCATCGCGGTTACGCTTGTTGGAACCCGACACCTCATGAAAGATCTCAATGTTACGAGCTGCGTCATTGCAGGCCGACACATCCTCATACTCAATATTAAGCAGTCGGTCCAACACCCACTTCTTCAGTCCCCACTTAAAGTGCTTAGCTTGGCGCCTACCATCTCCAGCAATCGTTCCCATAAAACTTACCAGTCTCATAAACCTACCCATGTACTCATTGGAGTTCTCATGATCAAGCTGGTAGATTGCCTGATAATCCCTCTCATACCTTTGCTGCTCAGCATCAGGGAAGTAACGGTTATAGAAGATCGAACGAAATTCAGTCCAGGTACAAGTAATAGCAAAAGCATCTCCTCCTCTTTCCTGTTTGAGTGCCTTCCACCAATTCAAAGCATCACCTTCCAACTTAAATGCAGCCAAACGAGTCTTAAACTCGTCTCCACAACCCATTACTTCAAACAGCTTCTCAATATGAGTGATCCAGTCCTCGGCCTCAGTGGGAGTAGCAGCAGTGCTAAACGAAAGAGTCTTGAGCTTACCGAAACGCTCGAGCCAAGTGTGAATGCCGGTGGGTTGATTACCTCCACCACTACCCGAAGCACCAGTCTGATTACGAATGTTGTTGATCACATGTGTCATCATCTTAGGTGTAGTAAGACCAGGGAAAAGAGTGTTGAGAGCATTAGCAATCGCAACATCCATGTTAGGAGCATCATCGTCCCCTTCCGAGTTACCGTTACGACGAGTTTGAACCATCTGAACGATATTCAAACGATTAGCAAAATGAACAAAGGTGAGATACGAAATGGAAGTTCGCAGAAGGAATCCTAAAGTCTACCCAATCCTCACAGGTCATAGCCTAAGCTCTAAGGGTCTCAAAACCTAGGCTCTGATACCATAAATTGTAACGCCCCGACCCGACAAGGGTAAAGAAATCACAAATAATGGTGTCATATCAAAGCAAACACAAATATCCAAAAGAAGTCTTAGCATAAATACTGAAATAATTCAAGTCAACAAGACTTTAATACATAGGTCCCAGCGGAAAATAAACACCAATAAAATATCTGAAATAGTAAAGTCTTAAATGGCATCATAAGATCAAAGCTAAATATCTCTAAGGTAAGTCCACTTAGCACTCATCCCAAAGCAAAACCCAGCTCAAATGCTTAGATACCTGCCGCGGAAGAAAAGAAATGCGGCTGAGCTTCTAAAGCTCAGTGAACAGATATAAAAGCAAAGCGAATACGAAACAAAATCAAATACGGAATATAGTGAACGAAAGATAGCAAAATCATAATCATTTTCAAAGTATAAATCAGAATTATCAAATAAGTTTTATAGTTAACTACCACGAGCCCAGAAACAAATATCAGATCATAATCATATTCACATAAGGCAACATTTGTAGAGGAGACCAACCAGAGTTATGAAGGACGTGCATGCACGCAGCATCAATCATCAGATAACAGATAACATATAACAGATAACAGATCTAGGATGCATCCATACGCCCCACAGACAGATATTGGTCATATAACATAACTTGAGCTCATAACAGATAACAGATAAGGGGCGTGGCAGAACATCACTCTACTGCCCTAGAGTCATGTCAGAGGTGCATCACTGAGACGGACATGGAACCCCCATGACTAGTGAAATATTTGGCTCGGGTGTCAAACTATCTTAGGTCAAATCAGAATGTCATAACTAACACAGATCATACTTTATCAGAAGATTAATCATATTTCAAAATCAAAGTTTTCATATCATATAGTTCAAAATCAGATGTTTCATAACTCAGAAATCAGAGTTCAAATAAGCAACATCTCAAACAAACAGAATGGGGTTCATAGCAAAGGCTTAGGAAACCCTAATATAAAAGCTAACGAAAAGAAAACGTTATAAGGAACCTTTACTGAAAAGGTCAGAATATCTGTACCTTATTCCAAAGCAAAAGACCAAAAAGCAGAAATACGGAAAGCAAAGGATTACTCCTTCTTCACAGAACCTATACACATTAACGGTCGTACATGTTATTTATGATTCCATAATTGTCGAAATGATCTTTTAATATTTGGTGTTCATACTTAGTGTATTCAGTGATCTTATTACTTTAGAGATTTATGATTAAATGAGACCTAAGTGTTTTATAACAAATATTATAGATTAGGGTTCATTATGTCATTTATTAAAGTGTAGGGTTAAATGTGAAAATAGTTTAAAAGTCATAACTCACACATGAAATAATGAATTATTATACTTAGCTTCAAACCCTAATCGACTCTCATTTATGTTCTAGGGTTTTCTCATTCTTTAAATATCATCTTAATGTGCATTTACTTTATATGTTACGTCATTTAATGACTCGTTACTTGGCCTAAAATGTATGAAAACAACCTTTCTTTTTATGCTTCACCATGCACGTACTCACACATGCAAATACTTACTCGTACGTTACTTATACACATATTATACGTCAACTTTTATATCCATACACGTTTATGATTTCATGTGACCACAAAAGTTACTTATTACTCGGATTAGTTACACATTTACACACACATGCACAATAGCTTAGACTAGATATGACCACGTACTACGTTTACATATCAACAAGCTCACTTGACTTATAAAACACACGCATGATACACGGTTCGCAAACCATTTAGGGTTCGGCATGCATGGTTCGGTTCACACCTCAATCTAGGGTTTAGGTTTTACATGACCTTACTCGTTTAACACACGTTCAAAACCCTCACATGGTTCGGCTAACATGTTTTACGCAAACCCTAGCTCATCTATGTATCTTACTTAATCTCGTTTGCATGTTTTACCTTGTCCGATTCATGATGTATGTGGTTCGGTTTTCTTAAGCTCGACATATCTATGATCTGATTCAAATAATACATATTCAATACATGTTCTCTTAATTCTTATAAGGTTCAATTCATATTGGTTTGTTTTCGGTTTGCATAAGGTTCGGCCAAAAGAAAAGAACACAAGATCGGCTAAAAACAAACATGATACAATACATTATACGTTAGGTGTTATCAAAAGAAGACGAGAAGATCATTGTTATACCTTAGCTTGTTGGACACAAGGTCTCGACACCAAGGAAGTTGGTTCGGCCGAATAGGAAGAAAAGAGAGAGGCAAAGAAAACTAGGGTTCCAAATTGTGTTTATGTGTTGTATATATAGGTAGTACAAATTTCGGTTAGGCTTTAGATGGGGTGGGCTTCGGCTTGGGTCCAACCGAACAAACAAAACTCACGGCCCAACTGGCTCTCTTGGACTCTCGGCTCACTAGTCCAACCGGACAAAATTACACGGCCCAACATGGTTCACCAAATAAACGAAAACAAGGCCCAAACGATTGGCCCAACTATTTACGCGAGACGTTTAACTTCGTACAATGTCGATCACGTACACATATTCGTTAAGTTTTAGTTATAGATAAGTTAGGTTTTAATTTCGTTGAATGAATATAAATGTCTTTTACGTATTTTATAAATTTCGATTCTAAGGGTATTTTAGTCTTTATTTATGTTTTAGATTTTCAGGTTTTACACCGGGTAAGTCTTTAGGGAAAACTTCAGGAAATTCATGAGCGATAGGAACGTCTTCAAGTCGTTTTTCTTTGGATTCCTTCTCGGTAACATGAGCTAGACATGCGTAACATCCTTTCTCAATGTACTTCATGGTTTTCATACATGAGATGATGTTTAAGCAAGTTCCACTTCGATCACCACGGATTACCAAAGTTTCATTGTTACAAGGAATGTGAACAACCTTTTCGCCACAGATGATGTTGGCTCAATGTTTTGACAACCAATCCATGCCAATAACAACATCGAAACTTCCAAGTTTGATTGACATGAGGTTGATGTTGAATGGATGATCTAAAAGGTTGAGGGTACAATTTTGGAGTACAGTATTGGTGTTTACTAAGTTTATGTTGGCTAATTCAATACTATAGTGGGTATCTATAGTGGTTGGTGTAATATTAAGTAAAGGTGAAAATGTATAAGATATAAAGCTCATATCAGCACCGGAATTTACTAAGACCTTAACAAGATGGTTATTGAGTGAAAACGTACCAGTGACAACGTTCGGGTCTTGTTGAGGTTCAGGGTTGCCCATAGCATAGGCTCTAGCACGAGCACCTCCTCCTTGTTGGCCACGGTTTTGAGGGCAACTGCTTCTGTAGTGCCCTTTTTCTCTACACTTGAAGCATGTAACTATTGGCTGTGTATTACTTCCGGTAGCCACGACATTGTTTTTATAGTCTTTAGCAAGATTTCCTGGTCCTTGACACTTGTGGCACTTGGCTGGGCAGGGACCCATATGATGATAGTTGCATTTATTGCATTGTGGGTAGTTTCCACCATAATTGCCTCCAGCTGGTGCTGCAGCGCCGTTGAGGCTTCTTGTCTTTTGTTTTGTTGCTGATGGTGTTGGGTGTTGCGGTTTTGGTTGTTGGAAGTGTTTCTTTGGTTGTTATCCCATTGTCATTTGTTGTTGTTGTTTCGGTTGTTATTGTTGTTGGCATTGTTGTTGTTGTTATGGTAGTTTGTGTTGTTGGTGGTAATGTTGTTATTGAGATTCTGTCTCTGGATAGCTCCTGCTCGAAACACTTGATCAATGAGATTTCGAGACATTCGCATAGCATCATCAAGTGACTTTGGATCAAACGATGTCACGTTTCCCTGGATGATAGGCGTAAGTCCCCAGATATATCTCTCTAACAGCTTTTCAGTTGTTAGAACCATTGATGGACATAGTATCGCCAATTCTTGAAATCGGCGGTTGTAAGTTGTGATGTCAACACCTTTAAGAACGTAGTTCCAGAACTCCACTTCCTATTTCTGTATTTCACTATGGGCAATAGTCCTTGATCATTAAACCCTTTAGAGCATCCCAAGAGATTTTATAAGCATTCGTGATGCCTATTGGTTGAGCAACTGCATTCCACCATGATAATGCCTGATCCAGTAGTGTACAAGTGTCATATTGAACTTTGTCACTTTCAGCGCATTTGCTGATTGAGAACACAGACTCCATTCTTTCAAACCAGCGAGTTAAACCCACGGCTCCTTCTGAACCCTTGAAATTTATGGGTTTGCAACTCATAAATTCTTTGTATTAGCAACCTCTACTTGCACTAGCTGCGGCAACGCTAGCGGCTTCAGTGGCAGTGGCGGCTTCAGCGGCTGCGGGGGTTTCAGCGGCAGCAGCGGCAGCGGCAGTTTCAGCGGCAGCTTCCGCAGCTATGGCTGCTCGTTCAGCGTTAATTGCTGCATTTACTCGGTCAATAATCATTCGCTCAATGGCAGTTGGAGTCATTGGTTGAGGTTCTTTCGCTTTCTTTGGCGCCATGATTCTATCAATTATATAAAAGATATATCGTGAGTTATAAAAAGATCATGATTTTTGGTGGAAAAGTTAGAAATAATAAAGTTTTGAGTTTTAAACCATAACACATGATAGCATAAAACAAGAGTTTTTATTCATATAACGTTGATTGATTTACAAAATCGAAACTTATCACAAGTTTCTTCAAAATTTGCTAACTGATACTTTCAGTTTAGTAATTAAAACGTTTTACTACTGCTAGCTGTTACATGGGTTACACAGAGTTTTCTAACTGAGTCTAATTAGTTTAGAAGTACAAAAGATAACTAGTATTATCACACTAGTCTAATGTTGGTTGGAGGGTTTAGACGAATCGATGTTTCCATATTTGGCTAGTACATCACTTGAGCGGTTTTCTTGGACCTCTTTTTTAAATATCTTTTGTTGCATGGCATACATAGAAGATTGCATATCATATAACTCATTCTGAAGACAATATCGGTCGAAGTTAGCAACGTTCAGTCGAATCTCTGCTGAGTTTAAGCGATTTCGTAGCTCTTGAATTTGTGTCCCGTCTTGGTCTTGAATTCTTTCCACTCTTGATAATCTACTTTTGATGTCTTCCCATCCAGTTAGTGGATTGAAGACTGTATCTCCAACATGATTCAAGTCATCCTTCACATAACTCATATCTAAGATGAACAAATCAAGGCGTTGGCGAGCGTGAATGGCCTCGGTTTTGGCCGCAATGACAAATGATTCATGTTTATTCAATTGCCATGCCATACTTTGAACTTTATGTTGAGTTAGGTCAAGGTGTTGTTTCAAGCGGTATAGTTCGTATTGAGCAGAATTTATGAAAGCGGGTATTATTGTGGATGACCCGCCGAATTCATAAGTGGATGTTGGTTTTTGAGTAGGATTAGTAGGATTTGGTTCGGAAGATGTCTCTGAGGTAGGAGGTGGTGATAATGGTGCCATACCATATACAGAGTCTACCTTTTGATCATCCTCGGGTTCAACCCAATCTTGAACATACAGTCTGTTCTCGAGTAATAAACGGAAAGAAGAGAGATGGAGAGGAAAAAAAGAGAGAAGTAAAGAGAAGAGGAATAACAAATGTTTATTTTATGTTGTATTCCCAAGTTGAAATGAAAATAAGAGGATGTAAGCAAAGAAAGGCTTGAATAACAACTTCACTCCATTTCATCCCAATTTGGGAAGAAGATTAGGAGAGTGATTTTGGTGTAATTTACTATCATTTACTTTCTTCTCCTCTCCTAAAAAATCTAAGGAACACAATTTTTTTTAATTACCATCCCAAACCTTTCCCTTTCACTCCAAAAATAAAACTCGGGAACATAGTGTATACTTGGGAGAATCTGTTACAATCGGATCCTCTTCTTCTTCGTCGGCCAAATCTTCGTATGGTTCATCATCGTAATCGATGGCATCAAGGTAGTCATCATTGATATCGGGAAAATCAAGTTCTGGAATAATTGGAATGTTTGGAAATTGTTCGGGTGATGCCGGAACATAATCGGGAGATGCAGGTACAGACATAGTGTCTACAAAAGGATATGATGTTAAAATAGTTCTAATACTTACGGGGAAGGCTCAAATAATTTAAGTGTATATGTCAATATACTAATATGCTCATGTTATTATAACATGTCTTAAAAGTCCATAATCGTCTAGAGGATGGAAGGCACGGAGAACGGAAGGCTATAAAATGTTTTTGTTTGTAAAAGTAGTTATAGTTTAAGTATCAATTTAGACTCGTTTCTCTATAACTATGGCTCTAATACCAATCTGTAACACCCCCAATTTCGTGATATGTAGCGGAATTCAAACTGGGTGTTACTCGATGGCACAACAGTCGTAATAATAGAAAACGATCTCTAAAGGAGTCGTTTTAAAAAGGATTTATCATTCAAATATATCAGAGTTTACAAAATAGGTCCAGTTGGTTCCATTGTTTATAAAATACATCAATATAAAGTTTTTGATGTTTTGCGAATTATAAAATTATTTATAGCCTTCTTGATCTTGTCCTTGCCCTTCCGTGTCAGCTTCCGATATTATGGACCTGAAATACATGCTTAAAACTGTCAACACAAAGGTTGAGTGAAATTCATAGAGTTTGTTTGATGGTTGAACATATTATGTTTGTAGTGTGAGCAATAGAATCACACTAATGTTTTGAAAACAAAACATTTATTATTAGACTAAGCATCATGCAATCAATGCGTTAACGCGTTCTAAAATTAATTGGTATAAATGTCGGTGCGTGCCCTATCAGGTAAAAATTGCCGTTTTTACCAATGTTACTCAAATATAGTGCGTTTGTTTGCCTACCCGGTCAACACAAATGGGATTCGTCAATCCCAATAGATTTATTCACAATATTCACGCCCACTCTCACTAGTGATTAATGATTCATGATTAGGGGACTTAAGTTTGACAAATGCGGTAACTTAGTGCTAATAAAACAATCAGATAAGCATACATTTTGAAAGCAGTGTGTTCGATTTAAAATAAAGCATGTATCTTCCCCAACGGGTTGTAAAACAATTAAGTAATAAAAGTGAGGCTATGAACTCACCGAGAGTTAATGATGTTAAGTACTTTGACAGATGTGATGGATAAATCGGGAATTTCTACGTGTAACTTAAAAATGGAATGTTGCGACTTAAGTTTGGAATAATGTTTTATGAAAACATAAGCCATCCTATATATGTCTGTATGTTGATCATGATGTATTCATTAATAGTTTGATGTTTATAGTAACGGTTTTAATATGTGAAAACGTATTTAGTTTATAGATATCGTACTACTGTTCGGGCCATCATAATTCAGAGGTCATGTATTAAACGTTCGAGGATCTAGGACACTTTAAATCGTAAATCCAGCAAACTCGTCTATACGTTTTACCCAAATGAAACCCCTCACATGAATCTCCCTAGTATTGTAGCACTTGGTAGGTAAAATATATATTTTGAGTGGAGATTATTATATTATAAAGTTTTATTATGTTTTAATGAAAGATTTAGTTTTTACAAGTTCTCATAGTTTATTAGTGGGCACAACTTATTAAAATAGTCAATAATGAAACTTTAGTAAAAATTCAATTTGTAAATAGTTATGAAGATGACATGGTTTTTATATTTTTAACTTGTAAAAATCCAATTTTGTCGATAAAAACTGTTTTACAAATATTAGGCATTAAATAATATTATTTGGTCTTTTTAGGCCGGGTTCCCTCGCGATAAATGTAAAACATCGTTCCGGACAACTTTCATGTTTTAAGGTTTTGATGATTCAGACCAGAACTACCACTTATTTTAAGACAGATTCAGCAGTAATCAAAATGGTCATTTCCGATAAAACTGTTTTACAAATATGAGGTAGTAAATGATATCATTTGGTCTTTTTAGGCCGATTTTCCGAGAAGTAGATGTCAAACATCGTTCCCGAAAACTTTCATGTTTTAAGCTTTTGATGATTTGGACTAGAAGTACCACTTATTTTAAGACAGATTCAGCAATAATCAAAATTGGTCATTTCTAGGGTTTGTTAACTTCTTATTACCATAACTTTTGACACGTTTGTCCGTTTCGGGTGATTCAAGTTGCTATGTTTACATTTTTATTTTTTTTACAGTAATATGTAAGTTACCAAGTCCATATATAGTTGTTTTAAATGGCTTCAAATATGTAGACTATGACTATTTTACTAGTTTGTTACTTTTTATGACAATATGTGAATTAAAACATAAGTTTGGGTATATGTACACCATGAATCAACATAGTAACCATATATATAGCATGCATTTGACAAGATTAGTAATAATAAATATGAGACAATGGAGTGGTGGTGGTGATGAGTTGCTTACAACTTTTGGCTTTCTAAAGAAAGGAGTAACTAGTAAGGATTAGGACTTTGATTGATCATGCTTTCCACACCTTGGTACCCTTGTACACTTATTGTAATAATGAAGGATTAGTGATGAAGTCTGAAGTGACTTGAGTGGATTTAAACTCAAGAAGATCACTTAAACTTGCTAGAGATTTGATGTAGTAACTTGCTACTTGCAACCTTCTTAGCATCAACTTGGAGTCATGAATCAAAGTGTGAAGTGTGTGTTGGTGCTGTGATATAAATGACCAAAGAGGAGGGATGAGGTTTTTGTGATGAGGTTTTTGTGATGTCTTTCACTTGCTATTTATAGGAGTGAAAGTTTGGTTAACCATGTATTGGGTTAGATAATAACCATGGTTGAACTAAGGACACATGTATGAGATTACATGCAAAATGGATGAGATGATGCCACAACTAAGGTGGCTCACCCATGAGGGGCGGTCACTATGAGTTAGTGAGGCAAGATATTTTGTTTTGATAATATCTTGGTTTTATGATGTGTTTTGGTTCCGTTAAATGCCAACTGTAAATTGTTAAGCTATAAAACGTAAAACCGGGTATCGTAAAAATATAAAATTTGCAGGAATGATGAGACTCGTTATTATACTCCATATTGTTGGGAATTATGTGAAAGTCTGATTATGCTGAACTTAATGCCGAAGTGTTTCTACTGAAGTGAAGTGGATTCTGCCGAAGACTTATTCTGCTGAAGAATGATAGTGATTAGTTTGATTCTGCGGAAGTGTTTATTCCGTGTTTAGTTTATTTAGTGTGGATATACATGAGCTTTATTAGGAAGTGATTGTGTATATCTTATTTAGTTTTATGATTATACGTTTCTTGGAAAACGGTTTAGATATATTGTTTAGGGTTCCTTATCTATAAAAGGAACACATTAGAAAGGTTTATGTACCGATTGGAAAAACTCAGTTTTAGTTAATATAAAGATCCATAGAGGATCAAGAAGTTCTTAGTTATTTACTTGTGTTTATATTCCGCTGATAAACATTAGTTGTAGAGATTGTCTTTTATGGTGCTTGTGATTACATAGGCATACATAACGATCCACGAGCTCAAGATCTATCAAGGTCTGTGTCTGTTTCAACAAGTGGTATCAGAGCCTCGTGAGAGTCTCTACGATACTAAGGACAAGCTTTTTCTAAACACCCATACAACCATAACAAAACATCATGCCTGGTTCAGATGCTGATACTGAACTCACCAACAACCAAAACTCCACCCATCTGCAGCAACTAAGTCTGTCTAATAGCAATGCTAAGTTTCCTTACCTTAAGAGGGAGGAATATGATCTTTGGGCTATGAAGATGCAAAACTGGATCTCCAACATTGATTGGAATCTATGGCAGGTAATTTTGAAAGGGAACAGTTTGAAGAGGACTACCACGGATGCTGCTGGTAATATGATGAATGTTCCTCCCAAAACTGCTGAAGAGTTGCTGGCAGTTCAGAGAGAAACAAAGGTCAGAACTATTCTTCTGCAAGCTATTCCTGAGGATCACTTGAGTGATTTTCACTTCATGCAAGATGCCAAAGATATCTGGTTAGCAATTAAGGCGAAGTTCGGTGGGAATGAGGAGTCCAGAAGACTGAAGAAGTCGATGCTAAGACAACAGTTTCAGGACTTTCAGATCTCTGAAGAGGAAGGAATTCACAAGGGCTATGATAAGTTTCACAAGATTTTAAGTCAGTTGAATCAGCTACAGGCGAAGCCGGATAATGATGACTGTAACTCTAAGTTTCTGAGGTCCTTACCTCCATCCTGGCTACATGTGAGCATAGCTTTAAAAGCTAAAGGTGGTTTGGACATGATGACTTTTGATGAGCTTTATAACAAACTTAAAGCTCTTGAACATGATGTTAGAAGCCCTTTTCGATCATCTTCTACTGCTAGTCATACTGCATTTGTTGGAGCCTCTACTCCAAAGTCAAGCTATTTTCCAAGCTCATATCCATCATCAACTAATGCTGCTCCTTCATCAAGCTCTCTTCCTAGATCCAGTGGAATTATGGAAGATGTACTTGGAACCTTCTTTGCTGATTATGATCCTCAGCAGGAACTGGCTTATGAGGATTTTGATCAGGTGGACCCGCTTGACATGGAAGAGATGAAGCTGAAGTGGCAAGTGGCCATGATTTCCATGGATATCAAGAACTTTGAGCGCAAAGCTGGTAGAAGATTTGGGTTCAAAGGACGTGATCCAGCAAGGTTTGACAAAAGGAAGGTTAAATGCTTCACATGCCAACAGATGGGTCACTTTTCCAGAGAATGCAAAGACAGGAAAGCTGGTGATGAAGTACGATACTCTACTTATCAGCAGTATCAGAAGGATGCAGGAACTTCAAAGGGATCAACTGCGTTGGTCACTCTTGATAGCAATGTGGACTGGAAGCTACATGAGGAGTCTGATAATGATGGTTCTGATAATGTTGGGTTGATAGCAGACTGTACTTCAGAGGATAGGCATGATCAGATTGCCTTGATGGGCATCTCTCAGGTACAAAACTGTTTGTTTGGTTGTAGTGAGCGTTATAATGAACTGAAACAAGCTTATGATATTATGGAACCAAAATATAATGAATGCTATGTGGAAGTAGAAGCTTATAAACAGGCTTTAAAAACACTAGAAAGACAAAAGGTTTGGTTACAAAAGAATGAAATAGCTTATGGTGAGAAAATAGGTGTTTTGGAAAGAGATCTCGAATGTGCTACAAATGAGTTAAAATGGTCTGAGAAGTTAAGAGCAGATGTAGAGTCAGAAAATCTAGAGCTTAAAGAAAAACTTAAGGAGGAAATTGCTAGGAATAATGAGTGGATGATGAATGGTAGTAAGTTAGCTAGTCTCATTTATAGCAATCAAGCTCCCAATTCTACAGTGGCTTTAGGTTTTAAGAAATATGTTGGCCTAGAAGCTAGAGATGACACACGTAGATCTACACCAGCAGGCCTAGCACATTTTGTGAAAGAAGGTGACCTACATGCTGTTCGTGGACCAATTAGAGGTGAGCACATGCCCATTGACCTTTCCACTATTAATGACTTTGATGGATCACACCATCTGTATGGCAAAAAGTCAAAAGACTTGCCAGACCCTAATACTTCTACTAATGACTTTGTCTCTTGTGTTAACAGTGACAAGTCCTCCAAGCAAGGGTCTACAGAGTGTGATTCAAATGACAAGTCCGACCTTCCCAAGTCTGACCTTCCCAAGTCTTCACCCCTGCCTGCACCCAAGACTACCAATAAGCATGACAGAGTTGCTGCCAAGGAATGCCCTTCCAAGACAGTTGCCTCTGAAGACTTGCTTTTTAATTCTTTGCATAATAATACTGTTAAAAACAATTCTTTTCATGGTTTTGGTTTGAATACTTTTGCTTGTAAGAATACTTCTTTTGGTTTGAATAAATCTTCTCTTCAGAAGAAATGTTTTGTGTGTGGAAGTAAATCTCATTTAATTAAGGATTGTGATTATCATGAGCAAAGAATGAATAGGTGTGGTGATTCTAGGAAATCTAGACCAATGTGGACCAATGTTAATGATATACCACCTTATGTTCCACAAGCTGCTAATTATAATACTTCTTTTCCTTGGAGAAGATCTTTTGGAAAACCATATGTTCAACCAACCAGTGAATATTTTAAAAATGGTTTTTGGCCTAGATATGTTAACCCTATGACTAATGGGAAAGGGTATTGGAATACTGCTGTCAAGACCTCAGCAGGTTGTTCTTGGAATAAACAGAGACCTAAGTTTCATTGGAAACCCAAGAACAATAGTGGATCTTATACTTCTACATGGCACAACTCATATGATCCACAAGGCAGGTTCAAGTCAGCAATGACTTGAGCCTCCATAGTGTACTAATTCTTTGTATATTTTTGTTGTTGTAGGATCATCCCCTTAAGCATAAAGATGTTGGAATTGTTGACAGTGGTTGTTCTAGAAGTATGTCAGGAAACAGGGACATGATGCATAACTTTATACCTATTGAAGGTGGAGGCAATGTAACCTTTGGAGGAAGTGATGGACGAATTACAGGAAAAGGGACCATCAAAACACCACAGCTGGACTTTGAGAATGTTTATTATGTTCAGGAACTTCAACACTTTAATTTGTTCTCAGTCTCACAAATTTGTGACACTAAGAACAAAGTACTCTTCACTGAGGATGAATGTCTTGTGCTGTCTAAAGACTTCAAACTCCCAGAAGATACTTCAATTCTACTGAAGGTTCCTCGTAGTCACAATTTGTATACATTCAACTTAACTAATGTCAAACCAGCAGGTGACTTAACATGTTTGGTGGCTAAAGCATCTGTGGATGAGTCCACCAAATGGCACAGAAGGATGGCCCATGTCAATTTCAAGACCATTAACCAGCTCTCTAAGCTGGGCCTAGTTCAAGGACTTCCTGCCAAAGTATTCACCAATGATCATAACTATGTTGCATGCAACAAAGGGAAGCAGCACAGAGCCTCCTACAAAGGTGTTCCTGTTACAGCAGTAACCATTATTTCTGAACCTCTTCAGCTGCTTCATATGGATCTGTTTGGTCCAACTAGAGTGAGAAGCATTGATCATAAATATTTTTGTCTGGTGATCACTGATGGATTTAGTAAATTTTGTTGGGTATTCTTTCTAAGAACCAAAGATGAAACATCTGAGATATTGAAAGACTTCATTACCCTTATTGAGAATCAGTTAAACAAAAAGGTGAAAGGAATTAGGTGTGATAATGGTACAGAGTTCAAAAATGCCATTCTGATAGAACTCTACAGGTTAAAGGGAATCAAAAGGGACTATAGCACTCCAAGAACCCCTCAACAAAATGGGGTGGCAGAAAGAAAAAATAGAACCTTAATAGAAGCTGCAAGATCAATGCTAGCAGACTCTAAACTTCCTACCATGTTTTGGACTGAGGCTGTTGGTACAGCTTGTTATGTACTCAATAGAGTGTCCATTACTAGACCACATCTTAAAACACCATATGAACTTCTCTTTGGAAAAGTTCCTGTAATTCATTACCTTAAACCGTTTGGCTGTCAGGTGACAATCTTAAATACCAGTGATCCTTTGGGCAAATTTGATGAGAAAGCTGATGATGGCTACATTGTGGGGTATTCTGCTCATAGTAAGGCTTACAGGGTTTACAATGTATCTGCAAAGAAGATTGAGGAGACATTGAATCTGAGGTATCTTGAAGACAAGCCTAATGTTCAAGGCCAGGGTCATGTTTGGTCATTTGATCTTGACTACTTGACTGATTACTTGGGCTATGCTAGACATAAGGCTGATCAAAATGCAGATTCTGAAGCATCTCCAACTCCTAATACAGACACTTTGGATGCTAATTCTGACAGTGGGTCTGATGATGAACAACCCATTGTAGTGCCTTCCTTCTCTCCTAACAATTTTGTAGGTGACACTTCTAAAGATTATACTGATGTGTGTGAAGATGAATTCTATTATGCTGAGGACCTTGCCAGACTGAAGAAACAAGAGTATGCAGCCAATTTAGATGCTGAGAGGAATGTTGAAAATAGTACAAATGATTCACTCGGCAGAAACTTCAATTCTGCTGAAGATAGTTCTGTTTCTCCTCACCTCTCCAATTCGGCTGAAAGACATGGTGACACTACTCCTAGTTTTACTAAAGTGTCAACAGATCTTGGTGAACCTTATACAAGGTTTCCAAAACCTTCAGATCTTGGTCATCATCAACCTAGAGCAGGCATCTTCAACACACCTTCCTATGATACTGACTTTGAACCTACAGTGACTAATCTTGATTCTTCCATTGATGTCAACACCACCACTACTACAAGGATCAACAATGTTCATCCACAGTCTAATATTATTGGTGATCCTAATGCACCTGTTAGAACAAGAGGTACTGTGGCGCGTTCTAAATATGGACAGGTGGCTTTTGTCTCTTATGTTTCGAATCAGCAGAGAGACAATCACACAGACTATCAACATTGTCTGTTTGCTTGTTTTCTCTCACAAGTGGAACCAACCAGTGTTACTCAGGCTCTTGAAGATTCAAGTTGGCTTGAAGCAATGCAGGATGAGATGCAACAATTTCAAAATCAGCAGGTTTGGATATTGGTACCACTACCTGATGGTAAGTATGCTATTGGGACAAAATGGATTCTGAAGAATAAGAGAGATGCTAGAGGTGTTGTCATTAAAAACAAAGCCAGGTTAGTTGCACAGGGTTATAGACAAGAGGAGGGGATAGATTATGATGAAGTGTTTGCACCAGTGGCAAGAGTTGAGGCTATACGGATTTTCTTAGCTTATGCATCCTATATGGGCTTTATGGTCTATCAAATGGATGTTAAAGGAGCCTTCTTGTATGGTGAAATTGAAGAGGAGGTGTATGTCACTCAACCTAAAGGATTTGAAGATCCAGATCATCCGAATCATGTTTATAAGGTGGTCAAAGCTCTCTATGGACTACATCAGGCACCCAGAGCCTGGTATGCTAGGCTCTCTACATTTCTGCTGAAACATGGTTACAGAAGAGGTGCAATTGATAAGACTCTTTTCCTAAAGAAGAATTCCACTGACATTATTCTTGTGCAAGTCTATGTGGATGACATTATCTTTGGATCCACAAAGGTGGCTTGGTGCAGGGAGTTTGAGGAGCTTATGAAGGGAGAGTTTCAGATGAGTGCAATGGGAGAGATGACTTTCTTTTTGGGTCTTCAAGTTCAGCAGAAACCTGATGGTATCTTTATCAGTCAGGACAAATATGTGAGGGACATCTTGAAGAAGTTTGGTATGGAGGGTGTAAGGACTGCTACTACACCTTATGAAGCTCCAAAGTCAAAGACCAATAATGAAGTTGATCCACCTGTGAATGTTCATTTGTACAGGTCTATGATTGGGTCTTTGATGTATTTAACAGCTTCCAGGCCTGATATTACTTATGCTGTGAGTGTTTGTTCGCGACATCAAGTTACTCCACTGACTTCCCATCTCAATGCTGTTAAGAAGATCTTTAAGTACCTTAAAGGCCAACCTTTTCTAGGTCTTTGGTACCCAAAAGAGTCTCCTTTTAAGTTGGAAGCTTATAGTGATAGTGACTATGCTGGTGCTAATCTGGATAGGAGGTCCACCACTGGAGGTTGCCAATTCCTTGGCAAGAGATTGATTTCTTGGCAATGCAAGAAACAAACTATTGTGGCTACCTCATCTACTGAAGCAGAGTATGTGGCTGCTGCTAATTGCTGTGGACAGGTTCTTTGGATTCAAAATCAGTTGTTGGATTATGGGTATAATTTCATGAACACAACAATTTTTATTGATAATCAAAGTACCATATGCATTGTTAAAAATCCAGTTTTTCACAGTCGAACAAAACATATTGAAATCAGGCACCACTTTATAAGAGATGCATATGATAAAAATTTGATAAATGTGGTCAAAATTCATACTGATGATAATGTGGCAGATATGTTAACAAAGGCTTTTGAAGGACCAAGGTTTCAACACCTTGTGGTCCATATCTGCATGCTTAACCCTTAACTGCAAAGTTTAAGGGGAGGCATAGGCCTCAGGGGAGGCATATGCCTCAGGGGAGGATTTGTGTATAACTTTGCATTTTTGCTATGTAATTTTGTATATTTGATAGATTTTATCTAACTCTAACCTGCTAATGTAAGTTTAGTGTGTTTCTTTGTTGGTTTGTGTATTTTTGTGTGTTTGTTTTGCAGAATGGTTGTTCCTGATCAGTTGTGATATGGTCATGAAAGCTTAAGCTGGTTTCCACTGAATTGATTGTGCTGAAGTGCGTTATTTGTTTCTTCTGAAGTTGAAGTACTGATGTTATATGATTCAATCAAAAGAAGTACAGAAGCAAATAGATCATTCATTCATTCAAGATACAAGTTACAGCTTACAGATTACAGAGTACTAGCAACAATCAAAAGCATCTACATGATCTAATAGTCCTAATCTATTACATATCATCTATTCCAACATCTAAAGATGAGCACGATGAGTATGGCGGCTCACATCTTTCACACTAATAGCTGTTGGATATGCACGATCGCTCACATCTTTTGGCACTATATGATGGATATGCTGGTGTGATAAGCATAACCAACCCTAACAGATGCTAAGGATCAAAATGGAGAGGATGGATTGATGAAAACGAAGAAGCTGAAGCTGATTGTGGTAGAGAGATGAGAAGGAAAGATTTTCATTTATGCATCATCTACTCTTTCAATCATACACCAACTTACATCATTTTCCTTTTTCCGTTCCTCGATACGATATGTGATGATGCACCAAAACATGATGCAAAGAGACCAAGCACCACCTTTCTTCCCATAGGGAGTGGGGGATTTTTGGCTCGTGGCCTTCGTTGAGGCCTAGGTGCTGAGGGTTGGGAGTAAGATGTTCCCTCATTATAGGATTCATCAGAATCTTCAGCAGATACACTTGGTTTCTCAACACTTTCATCTTCTGATGAGGAGAGAAAGGGTGACTTCTTTGGTAGTGGATATGGTTTTGGAAAATAGTGAAACCATGAATTGGTATCTTCACTAGATGATGAGGATGATGATGAGGATGTTGTTGTGAGATCTATGATCTCAGTTTTGATACTCATGGTTATTTTGGCTAATTTTGAAGAATTGAAGGATTTAGGGTTTGAAATACTATTTGGGGATTTTTGATGAAAAAGTCTATGTGCATTGGGATTGTTTTATAGCCGATTTCAAGTGGTAAGAGAATTAATGCGTGTGGGTGAAACAGTAAAATGATATTTACTGAAGCTTCGAGAGTAAGTCTTCTGTTTCTGCTGATTGTTCTACTTCAGCAGAATGGTTCTCATTTCTACCGAAGTTATAAGTAAATCCAAGTAAAAGTAGAAGTCCACGTCATTCTTGGTCAACCTTTGACCAAATTTGGGATATTTTCTACTTATTCTCTACGGCATAATTTCGCTCCATAATAAGTAATTCGATTATTACTCTCTTTAAAACACTTCCTTTTGTGCAAAATCTTAACCCTAATCTTCAAACACTCTAATGGCGCTTCAATTCAAACATGATCATAATAAGGTTGCTTTTCTTGGATCTGCTCGAGGAGATGAACTTTATAGGCCGATGATTTCTTTCTTACTAAGATCAAAGATTGTATATGCATTGACACATTCTCCTGATGCTATATATGAAACTTTGATTACTCAATTTTGGGCGTCGGCAGAAAAGAGAGGAGATACTGAGATAGTTGCACGTGTTGATGGACAAGTATATGTAGTGACAGAGGAATTGATCAGAAGACAACTTCGCTTGGATGATGAGAATGGTGTTTATCATTCTGATTCTACGATGGTACTTGAAGGACTTAGAGCTATTGGATATCAAAGTCCTAGGACAGATATGTGGTTGAAAAACAAGCTTTGTCCTATGTGGAGGTTCTTGGTTCATACGTTGCTACAGTGTTTGAGCAATAAGTGTGGAGGATGGGATCAGTTTTCGACACAAATGGGATGTGGTATTGTTTGCTTATCTAAGGGTTTGACTTATAATTTCTCTAAGTATATCTTTGATAATATGGTAGAAAACATAACTAGGAAAACGGGTAAGTTTTTGATGTACCCTAGGTTCTTACAGATGATATTGAATGTTTCTACACAAACCCAGGCTTTTCATCCCATAAGTGTTTTGACTCCTAAGTTATTTGCTACAATGACGACTAAATTTGAAGGGACACATTTTCCTTTGTTAGCTGCCATGTTACCTCAGGAGAATGTGACTGATAATGAGCTTAATGTAGTTTTACCTTCTTCAATTCCTACTGATGGAAATCTTTCAGTAGATGGTAATGAGGGTCCTTCTGTTGTTGCTGAAGGATTTATACCTTCACCAAGACCATGTTCCATTCCAGCTAGAATGTGCTGAAGGAGCTAAATGTGAAGGATGCATCTACTGATGGTTTTGTGAAAGAGGTTACTTCTGATGGTCAAACTTCATCTTTACCAGACCATTCAAATGTTTCACCTTCAGCAGATGATGAAGAGGTTTTTCTTGCTGGGAGAATGTATAAGTTGAATGCTTCTCCTGAAGTTTTCTCTACACCAGTTGAGGAATTGTCTCAACCTATTTCCTCTGATGTGGGTTTGATTGGTTCTTCTGAAGCTCACATTGGTTCTGCTGAAATTGGTTCTGCTGAGACATCTTCTGAGACAGGAAAGGATGCTGAGACATCTTCTCTGATTCAGGAAACTGATCTACAACTTGATACTGATAACATTGCTGATATGGGAAAGCAGAGTTTGGTTATAAGAAGTTCGGATAGATTGGCTAAGAAACATGCTTCTAGGAATACTCCTTTAGATCTTAATGCTGATGAATCTACATTTATTGAGGTTGGATCTATTGAAGTTTTTCCTGAAGGTACTCATGTGGTTTTGGTTAATTGGACAGCTGGTAAGCTTAACACTGTGTATAGGTTGGATAAAACTGTTATTGAGTTTAACTTCTTGAAGGATATTCTTCATTTGGTGAATCGACATGATTTGAAGATGCTGTATGAACATGTCATTCAGCATTACAAGTTTCATTCAGCAATTGGTTCTGGTTTATATCTGTTGGGAGATCTTCAGGTTATGTTTGATTCTGATTCTCCACATGGTAAAGGGTATTCTATTTGGAAGAATTCTCATAAATGGGAAATTGAGAGTTGGAGATTTTATCCTCTGCCTTGTGTTCATGTAGTTCAGACTACATGTGGAATGATTTTGTGTATGCTATCAGATAGACTTTATCCTTTATCTGATACTTTTATGGAAAGATTGCTGAGACACAAGTTGGAAGTGCCTCCTAATCCGGTTGGCAATGATGGCCTTCATGCTACTCAATGTGTTGGTTTGATTAAGAATCAACTTCTATCACATAAAGGTTCATCTTGATTGTAATAGTTTGTAATATTTGTTTTCTTTCTTAGTTAAAAAAAAAAAAAAAAAAAAAAAAAAAAAAAAAGTTTTTGGTTTTATCTAACTTTTCTTGCAGGTTTGTTGTATAATTTTTGGTTATTGACTCACCTGATATACTTTGGGTATGTCAAAGAGTTAGCTAGTCCAAAGGGTACAGCTTTGGTAAAGACACATCAAATCTGTTGATAGCTGTAATGATTTGCTCAAAATCATAGGGTATGCAACCGCCTATGCTTTATTGCTGAGTGTTGTATGGTTTTCAATTCACCATGGTTTATTCCTGTTTGGAATCCAAGAATTGGCTAGCCCATTTGTATATGGCATATGGTAAAGGCAGTGGCATTCCATATTTGGTTCTCAATTCACCAATTCTAAGAATTGACTAGTCCTGAGCTAACGGCTACAGGTAAAGACATTTCAAATCCGTTTATATGGTTGCTGGTTTGCCCATAAATCAGATGGTTATCAGTGTACCATAGTTTACGAACTGAAACATATGGCTACTCCAGTAGTGATGGCTATTGGTAAAGAGACATCAAATCCATTTATTTTCAATGATTCACCTCTCACAGGAGTTAACACACCTGGATGTGATGAGAATAGTATGAAACTAATCTGTTTTGATGTATCTTTTGTCATTTGTTGCTGCAAAGATATGGAGTTTCAGAGTTTCTTCATCATAGAGATGTTCTTTGGATTCTTTGCTGTTGTTGTTGTTCGTGTCCAATCCTCTGGTGCTGTAAGATCTATCAAGAAACTGGAACTTAACAAGTCAAATTCCAGTTTAGGGGAGGATTGTTGGGAATTATGTGAAAGTCTGATTATGCTGAACTTAATGCCGAAGTGTTTCTACTGAAGTGAAGTGGATTCTGCCGAAGACTTATTCTGCTGAAGAATGATAGTGATTAGTTTGATTCTGCGGAAGTGTTTATTCCGTGTTTAGTTTATTTAGTGTGGATATACATGAGCTTTATTAGGAAGTGATTGTGTATATCTTATTTAGTTTTATGATTATACGTTTCTTGGAAAACGGTTTAGATATATTGTTTAGGGTTCCTTATCTATAAAAGGAACACATTAGAAAGGTTTATGTACCGATTGGAAAAACTCAGTTTTAGTTAATATAAAGATCCATAGAGGATCAAGAAGTTCTTAGTTATTTACTTGTGTTTATATTCCGCTGATAAACATTAGTTGTAGAGATTGTCTTTTATGGTGCTTGTGATTACATAGGCATACATAACGATCCACGAGCTCAAGATCTATCAAGGTCTGTGTCTGTTTCAACACATATAAAAATATAAAATGAGTGATAAGTCTTATTGGGTGCTAAAACACTGTCTAAAGCTGGAAAAGCGGGTCAAAAAACGTGTAAATCGGATAAAACGCAGAACTGGAAAACGTAAAATTCCAACATTTGTGGAATTGATGTAAAATGATAGAATTACATATTTCTAATGTTTATAGCGTTTTATGGACATATCGGGATGTCCGAATGATGTTTAAACCCTAAAGTAATTCTCAGTTATGGTTTTATGAAATTTGTTTTGAATGGATTCATCGTACGTCGTCAGGACGAATTGTCAAGTTTTATTTATCTTGTCATGATAGTAAATTGAAAGAAAAAGAATATTTATGGGATAAATAATGAAAGTGAATAGTAAATTTGAAACTGAAAAGTAACCTGAAAATGCGGGTGATTACATCATCTCTACGTACTTCGTAGTACACAGTCAAATCATCCGACTCGGTTTCAGAATCGTCATCTTGTAATGATGTTTGAATTGGTTCCGGTTCAGATTTAGGACTAGCGATTTTGGTTGGGACTCTCTTCTTTCTGCTTGGATTCCTTTTCTTATACTTTGTAGAGCTGACAATGCTTCCTGTGCTTCCAACTCTCTTAGCCCTTGTAGTAACTACTGGAGTTGTCTTCTGATCCATGAAGCCAACTTTTCCCGCACGCACCGCTTCCTTGTAACGTAGATAAGACATAAGATCATTGATTTCATTGGTAATCAAGCAAGCAGGGAGTTCCGCACCTTATTTTTGGGTTGATGAGTCTTTGAACCTAACAGAGTTTAAGGTAGGCTCATTCAGCATAGAGTGTGTGTCGGGGTCATTTAGTCTCAGAAGGATATCCTGGTGCTTTCCGAGAAGATTGTGAATTAGCAACTTTATGTATCTGACAAAGGGAATCTTGGTACCAGGCTTCCTGTAGTGTTGCATCATGTCTTCCCAGATTAAACTAGCATAATCAATGTGGTTCATATGAACCATCCACAAGAAGGTTTGAAGAGGCATGAGCTTCGGGTGTTCATGACCACTATCTTTGCTTGAAAATGACTTGGCGATCATGATATAGATAGTCCTCCATGGTTGTGGGATATTTTTTAGATCGACGTTGGACTGCTTAGAGAAGATACCAGAAGCTTCGTCATATCCAATGTTAATAAAGAAATCCAATACTTCCTCTTCACTTGGAATCGGAACGTATTCAGTAGAACGAATGACCGGAAGAAGAAGAATGACACGAAGATCCGCTACAGTGACCGTGACTTCCTTAGTGCCAAGGGTCACCTTAACTGCATCTTGTCCGTCAATTTTGGCCATAGTGTGCCAGAACTGATGGATGTAGATTTCGGGTACTGTGGCAGAATTGGTGAGCATGAGATGAAAAGGATGATTCCTGAGAAGGTCAACAACAATCTGCATGAGGATTCAGAATAGGTGAAGTTGTTGAAGTCGACTCGAAGATTGTTCTTTCCAATGGTTTTGTTGTAGTACGCAGGGAAGATGTCAGCCATAGTGAGCTCATTTGGGGCATTGTGATTCTCTTGATTGACAACCATTTCGCGATCAGAAAGGTATTGAGACAAAAGAACCAACATATTGATACACATTGTGTTAGTTTTAGTCTGATTTTATTGTCCAATTACTTGTTTGAAGTTATCATGTTTATGAATGTTACGAGTCCAAAGTCACTTTAGTCCAATTGAATGAAGTTGATGTGAGAAGTTACGTGAATATGTTAATTTTGAAGTTTTAATGTCCAAATTTCACTTAAACACACAACATTTTAACATTTGAGAGTTTATTGGTAACTTTTGGTTTTGTGAGTTAAGTGTAACAAGTTACAAACAGTTAAAAAGAAGGTGAGTGGTTGGCTTAAGCGTAAACATTTGAATTTATGTGTAAAGGAGGAGCTTAGGCGTAGGCGTAAGCTTAAGCGTAAGGGCAAGCCTTAGGCGTAAGAAATTCTTACGCGTAAAACTAGTCCAAAGGCTTATGTGCTTACGTGTAAGTTTTACTCGTAAGAGTAAAGCTTAGACGTAAGCATCCAAGTTTAAGCATATCCTTCCAGGATACGCGTAGTCCCACTGTAGACCCCTTATGCGTAAGAGTTACGCGTAATATTACTATTATGCGTAACCTTTACGTATAAAGGTTTTCCATATGCGTAAATCATGAACACCTTAAGTCTGAATTTTACGTGTAAGAGACCTGAAACACTTAAACATGAAATCTTGATTACAAATCAATCCTAATACTCTCAGATACACAAAACAGGCACAAAGTCAAATCATATAGGCTAAGAATAGTTAGGCATAAAATTTCTAAAACCCTAAACCCTAGTTTCTATTCATAACAGATTCAGTCATAGAAATCAATCAAGATTGTTTTCTGTACATTCCTAGATGTCTAAGGAGTGATTTACAAAAACTTTTAACACAAAACACCCACATAATCGAAAGATTCATGGGTAATGAGCCAATAAACCCTAAAACTTAAATTCTCATTTTTTGTTGTTTCTGGGTGGAATTAAAGGCACATTTCATGTAATTCAACATGTTCCAATACAAACCTAGTCATCTAATCATACCAAAACACTCAAACATAAAAAACCCCATATAAGAACATAAACCCTAAATTTTCAAAACGACTTAATTCGTGTTTCTGGATTCATATAAGTGATTGAAATAGTTTAATAACATGTTTAGAAGGGTTTTGAAACCAACCATTTCATCATAACCTCACATATGCGTAATCCCATTTCCTACGCATACGCGTATACACAAAAAATCAAAGGTTTGAAAGATTTAACCGTTAGATTGAAAAGTTTTTCAAAACCTTAGTTTAAAAACATGATCAAAAACGTTTGGCACTTACAGATTTTGATTTTGAAGAATGGATTTGAAGATTGAATGTTAGCTGTAGGATCTTGGTGGATTAAGGAAATAAATGCAAGAATAAATGCATTGAATGTGTTAGGTTAGGACTTTTGTTTGAAACTATTTTGAAAAGTTGACAAGTGTAGTCCCTTAACCTCAAACATTTTCAACCAAGACCCATTAACTTTCATTTTGGTGAGACAAAAACCATTTTAGGCAAGAAACTTAACGATACTCCCCCTCGACTTTTGAAATAGTGAAATTTGTAAACATTTGAGTCCGAGGAGAGAATATAACAAGATACGTATCCACCATTTAGAAGAAACAACGTATTTTTGGTAACATGAAAGTACAAGGTTTTATGAAACTGAAATTTTTTTACTTTCTGTAACCACCGGTAAATTTCACCTCGTATTAAAATAATATAATATTGTAACGAAAGAATACTTATCCATTTTCTACGTCCATTTTTTTTAAGAAACGATATCCTTTTATTTGATCACAACAACTAACCAATGTGATGAAACTCACATCTTTAATAAACATAAACATCTTTATATGTAAAACTATAAAAAAAAATTCAACTTTTATTTACCACTTTACGTTATTACTTTAACGTACAATTATTAAACTTTCAAGTTAAACGTTAACCATTTCTTTGAGTTTACATGAAACCCTAATTTATTATAACTACGATTTTTCATAAATAGTAAAGTACAACATTTTATACCTAGGGTACAAGTCATTAAAGCACGGAACCTAGCTATACTTTACTTTCCGTTACAAGCCCTAATATACAACTCTATGATTTTATGTGCCTGATATATTTTCAAAATATTAATGTACAAGTCTTTCAAGCCTATGTACAAGTCTTTAATGCATACAAGCTTAATACTTACATAAATTATATTATAAACCTCAATGTACCTATTTTTAAGCACAAGGTACAACCCTATAATGCACAAGTACAACAAAACAATGTTAATGTACAAACAATAATGCACCAAACTTAAGCCTTTACTTTTATTTATTACATGTAAATTAACCTAAACTAGATTTTACCTAAAATAAAACTAAGTATTTACATGACTACACAATAGGTACAACATAAAAAGCCCTAGGTACTACCCTTCAAGCCTAATGCCCCCCTTGTTACCATGGTTAAAAAAATAAACTAGATACTTACCCTTTAGTTACTTACACACTACTTGTAATTACCCTAACGACATGCATTTACTTGCATATTAGAGTAACACATCACCCTCCTCTTCTACCCTTGGTTAAAATTGGTGATACATGGTGTCTTTTGAGCCACTTGAGCCAACAACATGGTGCATGGACATATTTAGAACACCATGCTCCATTTCCTCTTGGACAAGTATCCCTTGTTGTAGCCATACATTGCATACAAAAATTCCTTCTCCTATATAAATCAATCACACTTTTCATTTTTTTTTCTCTCATCACTAATCGAAACACACACTACTCAAATACACCATTATAATCTGATTCTTAAGTACCAAGGTGAAGTAAAGAAAGGGTACATTAGAGCCTAGGAGGAGGGAAAGAGTCTTGTTCCATTTAGAAGCCAACCTATTCTCATTTATGGTTCTTGTCAAATCCCAAGTATGTAAGTCTATTAAACTCATCCTATTCCGTTTTAACTTTTGATATCAATTGCATACTGTTAAAAAGGATTTTATAAGGAAAACGTAGCAATTTGAATCACTTAAAACGAGTACACGAGTCAAAAGTTATGGTCTAAACAAGTTGCCAATAATCTGTACTTTCTGTGGACAGAAGCGTCGAGCACGCAATTCGAGGCATTTCTGGTCCGTATCATGAAAAAGTTAAAGCACGAAAGTTGTCTGGAATGACGTTTTTTATAAAAACTCAGGTGCACGGGTCTAGAAAACGCATAACGAAGCCAGAATTTAATAAAAATCCCAACAGCTGTTATGTATAAGTTACAAAAACAGCCCAACACCCCCTACTTGCGCCCCATTTATTTACATCATGTTAAAGGTATTAGGGTCAACCAAAGTACCGTTGTAAACACCACCTAGGACGCTCCAAAACGCCCCCATAACCCGGTTAAAAAGTCCTAAACACCAAAAATATTTTACAACAGGTATGTGGGGAAAACTCGGGATTTTTGATAAATTTAATTAGGAACTATCTTAGAAACATTAGAAATGGGTAAAACAACATTTCACAAGGTCGCATGCAAAAGATATAGAGTTTTATGGTTTAAAAACGAAAATTGCAATTTGGCAAGAATAGCCTAAGTAGCCCTTTTCCGTAATTAATATTTTGCTAATTAAAGGGTTTTAAAGTACGAGGTTTACACCGTCTTAAAGGGCTTACTGCAAAGTTTTTAATGCCCCAATAACGTCTTTAAAAGCACTTATAGTCTATTTTATAATTAACCACAAAGAGGGTGACTCGCGGGAATTTTCATAAATAAGTCTCGTGTACATTTTTAAAAAATTGAGTTGTGGGAGTTATAGGATGATGGGAAATAACTTAAAAAGAGTTAATAAACATATTACAACGTCTCTAGGTGACCCCGTAAAATTTAATGGGTTAAAAACGAAATTTCCTTAAAACGCGTCGTGGCCAAGTGGCCATGTTCGTGGACTTGTATCTTTCTAATCAAAGACGACTAGGACATAAGACCAATACCATTTAGAAGAGCTTATAGCAAAGTGTTTAAAACGTCAAATGCGTTGTAGAAACACTAGCTTGCCTCATGTAAAATATGCCCTTGTTTAGCCCTGTTATCGCCCAAAACCAACAAAAGGCACCTAACCCCCCTACTTTGGAAAATGATTACGACCAAACCGTAAGAGCTTAAGACCTCTAGTTTGAACCATTAGAAAGAACACCGGACAAACTCTTGAAAGGATCAAGAACGTGGTAAAAACCTTTTAAGGCCTCGCTTTTATTCACCCGCACTTTTGTCCATTTATGCCAAAAACAAGTGAATTTTCTTATAAAATTTCAAGCATAAAAATTGTAATTTTTGTAAGATAAAGTTTTTCTTGGACTAAAAATGTAATTTCTGTGAAGTTAATTATACAAGGGCTGATTTTGTCAATAACCCATAGTTGAGGGTTTAAAGTGTCATTTTTGAAAGTGCAAGGGTAAAAACCTTAAATACTTAAAATTGTAAATTATAGCATTTTGGAAACATAAAATATTTAACAACTTGGGATTCGATAAAATTTAATATCCATCATCCGAGCAATAAAAATAAGAAAGATAAGTATTATTGATTTTTGAAGAGACTTCATGTTACCTAACTAATGATAAAGCATCGTTGTCACATAAACTTGAATTAGAATACTAAAACATGACATACTAACTCAGGTCACGAGTCGGAGCAGTTTATCAACTTTACTTAATTTGTTTTCCATCCAGAATACTGTAACATCGAGGTGAGTCATAGCCCCTCTTTTTCTTATTTTGAATGTTTTGGGGGAGATACATGCTTAAATATTGTTTGATATTTTTACATTTATTTCAAAATCTTACATATTACTGTGAGTCATAGCCCCTCTCTTCCTTATTTTGAACGTTTTGGGGGAGGTACATGCTCAAATATTGCTTGATATGTTTACATTTATTTTAAGATTTTACATACTACTATGAGTTCATAATCACACTTTATACGTTTTGCTACAAACCTGAACACATGTACTATCTTTATGCGATCCTGATTGTTATTGCCTAAGTTATACACTATTGCCACTAAAAGTCCCTCATCATGAGCCATTAATCACTTACGATTGAACGTAAATATAGTGAATAGATCTGTTGGCAGTTGACGCCCCACTTGTGTTGCTGGATAAGTAGCCAAGTGCACTTTATTTGAGAACCCCATAGGAAGTTGGCAAACTCCTACCCCAGGGCCTTGTTACTTACATCATCTCTATGATGTCAGTAACTTACATCATTAGTTCATTAATATGATGCCGTACTGTTAAGGTTTGCGTTCATGAGACTTAAGGCAATATATACTATGTTGCAATGATACAAATGCTGCAACTACTGAATTAATGGGTGCAACAACGTAGCCCAACCTTGAAACTTGGGTTCAACTGATTTGCATACAAACTCTATGGATTCACTCAACTTTTGACCCGGTTAGGGCAAACAAATGACTATGGGTGCATAACAACGTAGTCCACTACTTATTTCATCGATATTTGTATTTATACAATAATTAAACTATTGAACTCAACTGTTTTATCTATAAACTCTATGAACTCACCAACCTTTGTGTTGACACTTTTTAGCATGTTTATCTCAGGTTCATAATTTACGAGGATGGCACGGAAGGGCACGGATACTCAAGAAGGCTATATTATCATTCGAAAACTTATTTAATAAACTGTAAAACCACTGGGACCTAATTTTGTAAACTCTGATATTTATATAAATCAAATGACAAATCTTTTAAAACGACTCAATTAGGGTTCGTTTTCTATTGATATAACTGTTGTGCCATGAAGTAACACCCAGCTTGAATTCCGCTGCGTATCACGAAATTGGGGGTGTTATACTTTCTCCCCGTCAACACTTGTTCGGGAAAAATTGTGAAATGTTTGATAGAACACAGTGTTGATGGAAGTTTTGTACTTGCGATGTTTGGTTTTAAGATAGAATTTTTAGAGAGAAGAATTTTTTTGGATTTTATCAGATTTTATATTTTTGTATTTTGTTTTTGAAAAAAAATATTTACAAAAGTGTTTTTGGTGTTTGACATTTTTTGAGAATGTGTTAAAAGTTCGTCAAGTTCTTCTGGAGTCAAACACCTCATACCAATATGGTGAATCAAATCAGTAAATCTTGCGGGAGGCAAGGCTTTAGTAAGAAGATCCGCCAATTGGTGTTCAGTACCTACAAAGTATAATTCAACAGTACCCTTTTCCATGTGCTCTTTGATGAAATGATATCGAAGATCGATGTGCTTTGATTTCGAGTGTTGAACGGTGTTGCGCGAGATCGCATTAGCACTTCGGTTGTCGCAGTACACCAGAATTCTGTCAAATACGTAACCATAGTCTTTGAGTTGTGTTCTCATCCAAATGACTTGAGCACAACATGCGGACATGGCTACGTATTCAGCTTCTGTGGATGACAACGACGTACAATCTTGTTTCTTCGATTGCCATGACACCAATTTATCACCAAGAAATTGCAAACCTCCTGAAGTACTTTTCCTTGAATCTAAGCAACCTGCGTGATCAGCCTCTGAAAAAGCTATTAGTTCAAAACCAAAATCCTTCGGGATACCAGATCCCAAAATTAATGGTTCCCTTTACGTATCGGAGTATTCTTTTAGCCTCAGAGAGGTGCTTCTCAGTAGGTCGCGACTGATAACGGGAGCAAAGATAAACTGCAAATACTATGTCAGGTCTATTGGCTGTTAGATACATGAGGGACCCGATAATGCTTCAGTATTTGGTAGGGTCAACCAATTTCCCTTGTAAATCAGCATCCAGTTTGTTGGTGTGTGCCATTGGTGTTGCATAGGTGTCACGACTATGCATTCCATGTTTATTTAATATTTCAAGAGCATATTTGGACTGACTTAGGAAAATACCACGGGGTGATTGATGAACTTGCAGTCCTAAGAAGAACGTGAGTTCACCCATCATTGACATTTCAAAATTTGTTTTCATTAGTTTTGAAAAAGCATTTGAGTACTTTTTGTGGGTAGAACCGAAAATGATATCATCCACGTAAATCTGAACAATTAAAATGTGTGCCCCATGATATTAAATAAACAATGTTGGGTCGACCGATCCTTTGATAAAATTATGAGCAAGGAGAAAGGATGACAACTTATCATACCACGCTCGAGGGGCTTGTTTGAAACTATAAAGAGCCTTGTTCAGTTTGTAGATGTGATTAGGGAACTTTGGATCAACAAATCCTTCCGGCTAGCTAACGTATACTATTTCCTTCAGTTTACCATTTAGAAAAGCAGTTTTGACATCCATCTGATAGACAGTGATGTTCATGTGAGCTGCAAATTCTAGAAAAATCCGTACAGCCTCAAGTCGATACCCTTTTCCTGTTTATAACCCTTGGCTACCAAACGTGACTTGTTTCGGATAACTGTACCTTCAGCATCTAACTTATTTTTTCAAATCCATTTGAGACCAATGACGTAGACCCGTGTTGGTCTTTCAACCAATTCCCATACTTCTAAACGTTTGAACTTGGTTCAACTCTTCTTGCATGGATTCAATCCAGTTGTCATAAGTCATTGCATCTTTAATGTTTTTAGGTTCATTTTGACAGACGGTGAGTGCATAAATGCAATGTTCTCCTTCAGTCTGAAGGCGTTGTCTAGTAACGACTGGTTGGTTTGGGTTGCCAATAATATTAACAAGTGGATGGTATTTAGTCCATCGATGTATGGAGGGTTGATATTGGTATACATTGTGCAGATTTGGTGGATTCAGATGGCTGGTTGAAGATTCACCAACATCATAGGTTGCAGCTTTAGTAGCAAAAGGGTTAAAGAACGCATTTCCATCATAATCTGCTGGTGCAGGTACATCTTGATTAAGAATATCATCAACTGGATTAGCGTCATTAGAAGCGGTTTGTTCGGCTGTTGTTGTAGATTTAATCGGAGGTACATCAACAATAGTTGTTGTTGTTTCAGGTGTATCAGGGATTGGAATATTATCAGGTTGAGTAGCAGAAACATTTGATACATCTGAAGCACGTTGATCAAGATCGTCACTAAACAAAGGAGCAAACAACATTTCCATCTGACGACGAGTGATTTGAAATGATTGATCAACTGATGATTAGGGGAAGTTGAGACGGTTATGTCCGGGTTCCAAGCTGTTTTGCTCAGAAGCCATTTCTGTGAGCTCCTCAAAATTAGCATGAATAGTTTCCATAATCTCCCTTGTATGACGATTCCAAATCCGGTATCCTTTTGAGTTTTCATAGTATCCAATGAAGACTCCAATGTCGGTTTTAGCCTTGAGCTTTCCAAAGTCATCACGATCATTATTTGGGTAACATAGAGCACCGAATACATGAAAGTGTTTGAGGTTTGGTTTTCTGTTATGGATAAACTCATAAGGTGTTTTGTTGTGGCATTTGGTAATCATAGAACGGTTCTAAGTGTAGCATGCAGTTGACACGGCTTGTGCCCATAAGTAATCTGGAAGTTTTGCATTTATCATCATCGTTCTTGCAGCTTCCACTAACGTACGGTTTCGTCTTTCGACAACTCCATTTTGTTCTGGTGTCCGTGCAATGGATCTCTGATGCTCAATTCCCACTTTATCATAGTAATATCGAAGAGTTTGGTTCACAAATTGAGTTCCTTTGTCTGTTCTAACTTGTCTAACCGTGTTCCGGAGCTGAATTTTCATATTCATGAGAAAGGTGATGATCATTTGTGGAGCTTGATCTTTACTTCGAAGAAAATAAACCCAAGTCCATCTGGAGTAGTCATCAATGATTACGAGAATGTAGCGTTTTCTATTAATCGTCTGCATACGCATCGGGCCACACAAATCCATGTGAAAAAGATGAAGAACATGCTGAGAGCTGTTTTCCACCTTTGAAGGAAAATGAGCACGAGTGCTTTTCTCTTGTTCACAAGCTGAGCATAAGTGATCTTTTGAATACCTAAACCTTGGGAGACCTTTAACAAGTTTGTGTCAAGCAAGATTGGTTATGGTTTGAAAGTTCAAATGTGAGAGTCTGCGGTTCCATAGCCATGAGTTTGTAGATGTTGCCATAGAAACAAGTTTTCTCCCTAAAAGGAACTTCCAAATCACCATCACAAAACTGACCGACTGAAAAGAGATTGTGACCGAGACCTTCAACATAATAAACACTGCTAATTTTGATGTTACCATTGATGTAGTCTCCATAGCCCATAATAGCTGCGAAGTGATCATTCCCGAACCTGACAGTGCCAATGAACTTTGAAACAAAGTTTGATAAAAGTTTGAGATTGCCTGTCATGTGCCGGGAACATCCGCTATCAACAATCCAGAGAATGATCTGTATCACCTGCAATACACACAGACGACACAGGTGGAATAGAAGTAGAGGTGGAACCCGAAGAGTTAGAGGGTTCCGATACAGTTACAGAGGACACACATATATCAAGACTTTTGGGGTAACCATTTAAATCCTGGTGTATTTTGCAACCATCTCTGCCAAGTACAACTTGTTTGTGCTTTAGTCTTAGTGAATGGACTAGGTGATACTAACTTCCTAGGAGGTGATGATAGAGTTATGGGTACATCAATGCTAATCTTAGAAACACTAGAAGGCGGTTTACCTAGCACAAACTTAGAAGCTTTAGTGGGCCTAGAGATAATGCCATTCTTAGGTTTTCGAAATCGAGACAAGAAAGATATAGCAACACATTTATCATGACAATCAGAAAGCATGCTTTTACGACATATAACACAAGAAGCTTCAAATTTAACATCAAAAGTACTTAAAGGTTTAATATTCGTTACATCACTTTGATCATTACATTTAGCTGACGCAATATCTAAAGGAGCAACATGTGTCTTATTCGAAGTCCTAGTGTGATCTTCTACCGCAGAGGTCTTTACTGATCTTTTCTTACGTTGCAACTTCCTATTCTTCTTTTGAAACTTTCTAGTCTGTGAAGTGCTAACGCTGGGATAAGAGGAAACTACTCCTGTATCAGTGGAAGGAATCACGTTAGTATCTTGTGTTTTGTCAATGGGCTTCCTAATGTCAATTTTACACTTTCCAGGTGCAATAACTTTAGTGTTACTAGACTTATCTTTCTCATATTTCTCTAACTTCTCTTTCAACTCGGTGATAGTGTGCAACAAATCTTGATTTTCAGAGCGAATGTTTCCACTAATATTTATGACTTCTTTATTTATGCAAGATAATCATCAAGATCTTTTGACGCTTTAGCACGAGTCTTTTTGAGCAAATCAAATATGACACCATATTTAGTTTTAACTTTGGCAATTTCTTGTTCATATTTTGAAATTTGACACTTTAAAGACACGTTTTCCTCATCCAGTCGTTCGAGTTTTGGTTCAAAAGATTTAGCACTCGACTGTTTGAGTTTGTTTTGCAAAGCAAGTTCTCGATTATTACAATCTTTTGACACCATTGAGGACGACGTTTTACAATCGAAATTTCATTTAACAAACGCTCGTTTTCATCTTTCAAAGACTTGATTTGAGACACATTATCAACATTCTCAACAGTATCAACAATAGTAACAGAATTAACAACAATATTATCAGAAGCAGAAACAACAGTATGATACAAAATAATAGACATGGTATCAGCACAGATAACATCTTAAAAGAGTCGATCGACATGGTTTCGAAAAGATTTGTTTTTCTATTTGGTTTTCAAAGTCTATGCGTCGTTTGCATTGAAAATTGTTTTCAAGTGCCCAATCTCCTTCTGAAGATCCCGTTCCTAACATTTTGCACACATACGAAGATTTCGAACATGAGGTAGAAGTTGTTTTTTAAAAATATCCCTTTGTTTTCGCGCATAAGGCGATTGAAAAGTTTTAACTTTCATTTCCGAATTACGTTCAATTTCTTGTTCCAAAAGATTAATGTCAGACTTAAATGTATCAAAATATTTAAGGATTTGACATCTTTCAGGTGATGGTGTGATTTTACTCAAAGAAGGTAAAGGACCATTTATTTGTGCAACTTGTTGGACGGGAACAACATTAGAAGAGGACTCAGGAATTGGTGTGATTACCCACGGTGTATTTGTATTATCCTGTTGTTTGACAAAATTCATTTTTGAATAATCAAATGGTTTGTTATATTCAACTTTTTCCATTTCCAATCGACTCTTGTCTTCTGCATCTAATTCCTCTTCACGATTATATCCAAGAACACTTATAATAGAAACATCAATTCTATGTTCTGCACTATACACTTGAGGATTTAGTTTGAATGCTCTATCTAAAAAATGTGGTTTGTAATCTGCAAGAATTGGCCCATATCCATATGGATTTGGCTTAAAAGTAAACTTTTGAATTGTTGTGATTGACTCACCATGTTTGTAAACAACATTTCGAAACTCTTTGATTTTGTTTTCTAAATTGACAATTTCATCAAGATACTGATCAATGCGCTTTCTTGAATGTTTTTTGTACTCAGAAAACTGATTTTGACATGATAAAAACGCAGACTTAGCTTTTTGAGTTTCTGAAGTGAGAGCTTTAACTTGTTGTTTGTGATCAAATTTTTGTTGTTCTATTTGAGAAAGCAATTCATTCTTGGTGACGACTAACTAGATCACGTATCTGTAATTCCAAAGATTTTTAATTTTGGTATGACTTTGAAAAAGAAACTTCAAAACTATATTCACGTTTCTCTTTTGTTTCAAAAATTTTGAGTTGTAACTTATAACATTCATTATCCTTAGTTAATAGTGCAATTTTAGCATTAAGATTCTTATTAATCTCATTGCACTTCTCCAATTGAGATTGGGTGGTATGAAATAAGGTCATGAGCCCGGGATCTGGATTCGACAGAGGCTCATTTTGTTCAACTTGAGTCTCGACATAATCATTATTTAGATCCTCAAATATAATCACGGAGTCAATTTGATTATCAATGTTAACCGTAAGGTCATCTTAATCGTCAAATGTAACTACGGGATCCATTTGATTTTCTTCGTGATGAGATGTAGAAGGCTCATGTTGAACACTCTGTGCCTCGTCTAATGCAGATGCGGGCAGAGATATCAGATCATGTATAAGACATATGGTAGGATCCGGTACCTGAGACAAGCCATCAGTGTCATACACTGGGCCTGTGTCACTCATGTGGAGCTCTTGCATGTTGGCCATCAACATAACAGTTGCGTTAGCTTGCAAGTCCTCCCTGTCATCATCAGATTCTGTATTAGCCATGAAGCTCTGTTCCTTGTTGGTAAGTGTTCCACCAGCTTCATCCTTGAGAGCCAAGAGTAAAGCCTCCTTGTGAGAACCGCTGCCCCTTGTTCTCGGCTTTGGGCAAGCATTTGCCAGATGACCCTTTTCGTTGCAGTTGTAGCATCGAAGACCATTATTCCCAGTCTGAGCATTTCCCTGATCAACCATTTGAACCCGTTGTTGTAGAGTACCCATGTTATTCCTTCCACTAGCATTAAATCCTTGACCACTGCCCATCTGACGACCATTTCCATGGGTTTGAACCTCAATCCTTCCATTGTTAACAACAACTTGATTCCTTGTGTTAGATGAGGTACGAATATGGTTGTTGGATTTATTAGTAAATCTCTCGAAGGCTCGAGAAATTAACGATAATCCTTGATTCAACGTATCGAAAGCTTTTGCATCCTCATTTGGTGTTTCACTATAGAGTGCTGAATCAGTGTTGTTGTTGTAAGAAACCAGTTGAGTTTCTTGTGATTGCTGTGAAGGATCATATGGTGCAATCTGAGCAGATTGTTGTGGTGGATTTGTGAAGACAATAGGCAATGTTGGAAATTGAGGATAACAAGCTTGAGTATACAAAGCAAGAGTTTGATTATCCGGTAGAATTTAAGGTGCAGTGACTCCACAGAGAGCTCTATCTTTGTCTACTTCCTTTTGATGGTGCTTCAAGTAGTCATATAAAAATCCGTATGTTTCTTGGTACAGATTCTTAGCTTGACGGATGAATGTAACATACTTTTCCCAATCAGGACCAAGACAGCTGAGGAACTTTGTATTGATTGCAATCCTTGGCATATTGATGCCGTGTTTGTCCAAGTCATTGATGATGTCTGTAAACCGATGATAGTATGACTCTAATGATTCCTCTGGTTCAATCATGAAGTTCTTATATGATAAGTAAAGTTTTGATTCCATGTCTCCTTGATTGAGTTATGTGCCTTCCATTAGAAGATGGATGTGTTCCCACATAGCTTTTGCAGTTTTATGAGCATCAACACTGCGAAGAATCGGATTGGGTAAACCCAAAAGGATATATTGCATTGCAAGTTCATCAGCTTCTAAGTGAAGAAGTTGTTCAGCAGTGAGTTGATCTACTCGGAGAGTGGTGGTAACATCATCTCTTGGTGGATCAGCAGTTGGATCTCCGAGGACTATTGCAGTAGGCATTTGAAAAGGACCTTCAAGGATGACTTTCTTCAAAAACTTACCATGTGGTTTCTTGAGATCACAAAACCTAAAAAACCGCATCACCCATTGATCATAGTTTCCGGGAGTAAGCATTGGAGGTCTATCAAGGGATCCAGCTTCATGAATAGATTGTTAGCTGCTTAAAGCTTCACACATCTTTGAAAACCAAGAAGGTTCCTTTTGCGTTGTGACATTCATAGCATACTTAGTTGGAAACGGATATTGAAAGTAGTTAGCATGTTGATATTGTTGACGAGGGTTTGGTTGAGGGGTTTGTTGTGGAAGAGGTTGTGCAAATTGAGGAAATTAAACTGATGATGGTTTTTGAAATTGTTGTTGAGGATATTGTTGTAGTTGTTGTTGTTGTTAAGGATACTCATGAAGAAAGTAGTTAGAGTAAGGTGGTTGAGACATCTTGAAACTTGTGTAGATGATGGATCTTTGTATTCGAATGAAACGTGATGTTGTTGATGAAGTACTTTTAGGCGTAAACAAGCTTAGGCGTAAACTGATGATGTTACGCGTAACTTCCACTAATGCGTAAACAAGATGCTTAGGCGTAAATCCTTCTTACACGTAAGCCTTAGGTTGAACGTAAGCTTAGGCGTAAACTAAATGCTTAGAAGTAAGAACCTTAGGCGTAAGATTAACTTAGGCGTAAAGTGTTTACTAGTAAACGTTTATGCTTATGGGTAAACTTACGGTTTTACCCAAAATCCTTTACACTTGTCCAAGTGTAAAAGATATCCACAAGTCGAAGTGTTTTCTGGCTTATCCAAGCAAGAAAACACTGAGTTAACCAACAACTTTGAAGATCTTTGACGAAGAATCCTTACGCGTAAACTGTTAGGCGTAACTGGTGTCTTAGGCGTAGAGGCTTAGGCGTAAAAAACTAGGGTTTTGTTTTGCGTAAACATGACATAATTTACCAAACTTGATTTTTATGCACTAAAAGTTTTGTAAACTTGATTTTAAGGATAAAACAACTTCAAAATCACCAAAATAAAAAGAAAGTTTGAAACTTGATGAACCAAGATAAAGTTTTATCTTACGCGTAAAACAAGGACACGAACCAAAACCAAGTTCAAAAACCAATCTAAACACGTAAAGTTTGAAACTTTTCGCAAAAAACAGAAACTTTAACACCAAATAAACTTTAACCCACAAGAATCTTGAGTTTACAAGTGAAAAAATCAAAGCTTTTATGCAAATGAAAAGTGTAAACCGACACTACCTTACGCGTACGATCAATAACTTCAAAAACAAAAGAGTTTCACCCAACTAGATGGCGTATGATACCACTGTTAGGTCACCATAAGTTAACACAAGCATGTAAATGACATTAATGAGATGAAGATAGAAGGTTGAACACACAAACACACGATATATTATGAAAGGTTATGCGTAATGTATATAAGGTGAACAAAACTTCTCAAATGAGAAGTAACAATGTGTTTATAGGGGAAGGGAGCTAGGGCAACACATTCTAGTCCCTTCCTTGGGCTAATGGGCCTATGCATAGGCTGATGGGCTTTCTACATAAGTCTATCCTTAATTACTAACATAAAAGCCATATTTAACCAGCCAATTACATATAAATGACTAACACTTGCAAACATAGTTTAGGAGTGTTTCTAACCGTATCAGTAAATTATTTTTATATAATTTTTGTATAAACACTTATAAAACTTTATTTTTCGAACGTGTTCTAAAAAACGCTCAACCGACTCATCATTTTTACGTTTAACCTTAAATACTTACACAGTGCACCAAATTTTTAAAATTCAAATACTCCCCCTTTTTTTTTGCTCGTGACCCCTCCTCCCAAAATAATATAATTGCTACTTTTTTTATTAATAAACGGATGCGTGTGATCAACCTTTTTCCCATTAGTTGAAGTATTCAAATTATTATTATAAGGGCTCTATGGTTTAAACACCACTACAATACACAATTTTGTTTTTCACAAATTTCCAATAAATAAAATAATTTTTTAATATAGTCAAAAGGTCATTTATCATTTGATAAGTAAAAAAATAAAAAGCTTACAACACTTTTAATTTATCTTACACTCTCTCTCTATCTCTCTTCACTCTACATCACCTAACCAAACTCAACATTAACATCAAAACCATCACCACCCCCACCCACCACCTTCAATCCTATCACCTGCTACGATCACCACCAGCTTCGCCGCCGCAGCCCAACCAAACGTAACAAATCGACCAACACCGAAGCAATCAAAAACCAAAACCGGATTTGCCATTTTACCCCGACCAAAACCCCATTAACCGAATCACCACCGTAATATACTTTCTGTTTATAACGTTGCGAAACAACACCTCCGGCGGTGGAGGCTAGTTCTGATTTTCTAGGCAAATTATAAAAAATGATGAGCCCAAATAAACCAACTGGTGACTAATTGCTAAGGAAATAAACCCAAATAACAAGAAGACAAGAAGCAAATTTATGAAATGATAATAGTTAAAGTGTTAAACTGACGATTGATTGCATTTGGGTAAAAGAGTAAAAGAGAAGAAGATATATAGAGGGGTTTGAGAGAGAATAATTTGGGGAAAAGAGAAAGAGATAGGTTTCTTTATTTTGTTTTGTTCATCTGTGCACTGCACTTTTGGGAATAAAAAAAGTAGTGGTGTCTAATTACTAAAATGCTATTGAACAAACCCAGCATCTAATACTTCTCATTTTTCACAACAAAACTCTCTCTTCTTCTCCTCTGCTAACTTGTACGCTGCCCCAAACACACATAAACACACATTCGATTCGATTTTTGGAGAAAAAACACTTGTATTTTCGAGTTTAGATCGAGATTTGGTACGGTTCTTGGGTAAATTTGGAGTTATTAGGGTTCTTGAGCATACTATATCTACAAATCTTTCTTCAAATTTGTAAGTACTCTTTTCACTTAAACACTTGTACTTTTATGTTAATATTGGTCTCAATGTTGCTAAAGTGCAATTTGTTTGTCTCAATTTATAAGTAAAGATTATAAACGATCCATGCTTATATATATATATATATATATATATATATATATATATATATATATATATATATATATATATATCAACCATATTTGTATAAACCTAGACTCTTTGTATCATCATGTTTGTGTCGCTTTTTGGTTAATCCTTATGACCTAAACTTGTTACGGTTACATTTTGCGGTTTATTTTAAAGTTATTTTTATTTATGTTCTTGATATTATGAGTTATTGTAACAAACTGGTGGAACAAAAACTAGGTTAGACTGGATTTGTTGAGATGATGAGAATATTGCAATAATCGGTGGAAGAGACTACCTTTAGATTGATGTTGTTGTTTGCGGATGAAAAACTAGTTTAGGTGACGAAATATACACTTTTGGTCTCCGCTGTCCCGAAACAGTAAAATCAATAAAATGAGCTTAATTTTTTCAACTTTGAGATAAAGAAATAAAAACTAGACGCTAGGAGCTAAACGTGGTCGCTTGAACCACTAAAAACGGACTTAAAACGAAGAAGTTACATTGTTTTTAAGTTACGACGAGAAATATAGTTTTACGAGAAAATTACACTATTAGGTGAAATACATTTTTATAAACATAGAAATGGTTTTTAAAACATTAGAAACGAGATAGGAAAATTTGGTAAAGTACGAGATTACGAACGGGTCATGCCGAATTTTAGCTGAAATATATATTTAGACTATATTTCTCTAAAAAAAATAACTATAGGTAAATAAAAACAATTAACTATACTTTTATAAACGATAAAAATGTATATATCTTATAAACACACTGGATAGGCGAAATTAGACTTTCATTAGTAGTAAAAAGGCTAATTTCTTTAAAACTTGACTAAAAGACGAAAAAACGAGAAAAAGACAAAATATTTTTATAAACTATAAAGGATTATTATTTTAATAAAAGTGAGTCTATTTTTCATTACATGACTATTTAAACTAGTAAACACGGGAACTTCTGTTAAAGTAACGAAACTTATATATTTATACATAAGTAGCCGTAAAATGCATTTTTGCCTATAAAATTGAAGCACAAACATGTCATGATGATACAAGGTCTAGGAAACCCTTTCACACCTATTGAATTTCACATAGCGTAAACTAAGTCGAGCCATACTTACTTAGGCCGCGTGTCAGAGCCGTTACTTTCTCTACTTTGACTTGCTTTCCACTATTTCTACTTGCTAAGATGAATTCGTAGCCCCACTTCTAATCGTTAGTACTAGCTTTGTAAACCTGGAGTGAGAAAAATATTCATTTTACTTGGACCAATTACTCTTCTTGTTAAACTATTACGTGTTAGCCTAAGCCATGTAACACACTATGCCCATTAACATGAACCGTCAGTTCCTTCAGGAAGCGTGTGTGCTATAGATAGATCTACCGGGGTGACTCCCCATACGGTTTGACCAGATAAGCAAAAAAAAAAAAAAAAAAAAAAAAAAAAAAAAAACCGTATACAATGTCGAAACTTAAGTGTCGAGGGTTAGAAACTAACCGGGCCTTTATACTATATGCTTTAACTTGCCTACCCCACTGTCGTAGCTTCGCTGTCATGACTTAGTGCTAGTGCAATTGACTTTTGTATGGCATTATATTTCTTGTAATGTTCAAATGCTTAAACTTGTAGGCCACTTTACTCATTTACTTTAAACGTATGAACTCACCAGCGTTATGCTCACTTTTAAGCATGTTTTCTCAAGTGTTTAATTATTTCCTGCTTGGTAATGGATTAACGATCGTTAAATGTTAAAGGAAGGACTAAATATTGTTAATACAAATAAGCTGTAAAAACGTTTATTTATAATTTACGATCTTCTAATGTTTTGTCGATAAAAAACGTAAAATCATTTTAACGAAACAAATAAAATACGTAAATAGTTTGAGCCAATAGTTTACTAACACACTTACGTTTTCACATAAAACACTAAAACAAATATAAGTGATTTTATGATTTAGTAATACATATGTACAACAACTAGTATTTACATATTGGGTAAATATATAAATGACTAGTATGTATGATAATGGGTAATATAAATGGGTAGAAAATTAAGTATTTGACCCATTGACCAAATACATTGAATGTAGTTGGGTATAACCCAAAGTCCATGACCCATAACCCATTGCATGACATCATGAATAAGTCATATATGGATATTATCCATGACCCATGGTTTTAATCCATGACCCATGGACTAGATGCATTGCATCTTATAGATACATTGTATCTACTTGGATACCCATGGTCCAATGTCAAGGACCCATGACCCAAAACCCATGGGCAAAAGGGAGCGTCCCACGGATCCCCAGTAATACACTAGACAGATCCCTGATAGCCAAATTTCTTCTATAAATAGTGAGTCATTTCTTCCTTTTGGGTTGCCACTCCCACACATACTTTCCCCAAGTATTGTAACCTTCTAAACTCAGATCCTAAGAATCTCTCTATGTAGTTTGTATTTTGTTTTTGTGTGATTCTCTAGGTTCTTCTTAAAGGTGAGATCACCACCTCTTGAAGTCGAGCAAGCTCAAGTCCATGAGTTGCCATGCTGCGTCATCATCAAGACTATCGAGGTTCTCTTGTTTATACTTCTTTCTTCCTCCATAGAAGTGTTGTGCCCAAGGCATTAGTGAAGGATGCCGAAAGAGTCAAGACGAAAGCATTAGTGAAAGGTGCTTAACGTCCGTGTCAAAAGCATTAGTGAAGAATGCTAAAGGAGTCAAGACGAAGGCATTAGTAAGAGGTGCCAAACGTCCATATCAAGGGCATTAGTGAAATATGCGTAGAAGTCAAGTTAAGTGGCATTAGTGAAGGATGCCAAGGTTTTATACTCGATGAGGTGCATCGATATACAAATAGAGATAGGTTGTATCCAAGGATATTGATATCCTTGATGGTGTTGTAATAAGGAGTTGGTCTCCTTTGGGGTTAGGTGTTGTGTAGTGTTGGGTAGTAGTTCCTCCATTGTAATGGAACTCAGTACTTAGCCTAGTACCGGATAAAGGGTAGGCGACATTGTGGTAGGTGTGGTTCTACCTTGTGAAAGAACCCGGTGGTTAGCCTAGTACCGGAAAAAGGTAGGCGACGTTGTGAAGGCTTCTCCGCTATAAGGAGTTGGTGTCGTGTAGTGTTTACGAACTCTTGAGTAGGTGACTCGGGAGTGGAGTAGGGCAAGGAAGGTGTCAATGTAGCCGAACCACTATAAATACTCGTGTCGTGGTTATGTGATTCTTACTCTTTATCTTTCATTATACATTTATATATCTATCAATCAATGTCCAACATACACATCTAAATAGATTGACATATGCCGATATAAATATTTTAAAATAAAGTTTTAATTGGTAAAACTATTCAAACCCCCTTCTAGTTTTCCACAATTGGCATAAGAGCTTCGTTACCTAGTTTCTTAGAGTATGTTGTTCTTTAAAAACTTGATACGATCCGTGTATGTTTGAAAACTATAAAGAAGGATTTTTTAAAGGTCATGTTTTAAAAATCATCATGTTGTATGATGTTGGACAATGATAGAATATTCTAATATTTTCCTTGTTATGAAGATCATGAAGAAATTCTCTAAATACTTCTTTCCTTAAAAAGAATATTTAGCAAACGTATGAGCTTTAATAAATTACAAATATTTTTTTTGTTTTGTCATTTTTTTTCTTTCATGACTAAGTGTTAGTAGTATCTTTACACTCTCCTTATAATCACTAAAGTAGTTATCTATATTGAACTCATCATCAAGAATAGTATTCTTCGTTGATTTATATAGACAATACTACAAACTAGTAATAATGATATCTCGGCTATTCGAGAGCCTTGATCATTACTCCTCACAAAAGGACTATTGACATTTCATCTATGTCAATGAGTATCCATGTGAAATTTCTTACATTATGATAAAATGAGATTTTATCATAATCTTTGAAAAAATTCCCAAAGAATTATGATTTATTCATAAAAACTCGTCAAATAGGATTAGTATAAACCGTCAAAACCCCAAACCACAAGTTATAGAACTTAAACATCAACCCTAGGCAATATAGAACTCCCAAACCAAATTTATCAAGGAATACTTAAGCTGAATTTTTGTTGTTATGCCGGATCCCTGCGTTTGAACTAGCCAGATCCCTCATACAAGGGATCCGTGCAACAGAAGACATCATAAGTTAGAAATGATCACTGTGGAAGTTCCACTATCACTTTCCTCTATCAAAGACTCACGAACATAAACCTAGTTACTGTTCACAGGAGCAAATTAATCATTTCCTTTAAGCAAAACAATCTCTTGTGTAAGTATAATCTTCACTACATTGTTATTTCTATTCCTTGATTCCTAGGATTACAATTTTCATCTTTAGAAGTTGGGTTCAAATTGGTTTGTCATAATTTGTTATCACATTGTTTCCTAAGATAATCTAAATCAAAGAATTAACATTGTTAATACAAATTGAACTCATTCCTTGAATTCAATGAAGATGTTTTGAGCAAATTTGTGATCAAACCCTTTAGGATACTATTCACAATTAACACCACATTGTGGTTTTGTTGTATAGGAACAATCATGCCTAGTAACCACCAAAAAGATTATCATGATACCGCCCACTACATCCCAATGTACCATCGAAAGGAAGGTCTTAGCTCGGATGATTGGAAAGCTTTCAAGTTTCTCGAAAAGAGACTTTTTCATGAAGGCCGTGTGGTAGAACCATCATTCCTTGCTAACACCAACATCCGACAAGTCTTTGAAACAATTTGCTTTGATTGCCTTCTGGACATAAATGAGCAAATTTTTCCGATGTTCGTGCTTGAATTTTACAAAACAATAAGAATAGTTAGGAATGATAACGGAACCATCTCAATAGTCTTCATTATAAATGAGCCTGAGTACACCCTATCTCTTGTAGAATTTGGAAGAATACTATGTGTCCCATATCAAGGAGTTTGCATGTATTCCAATGAATGGTCTTTGGCGGAGCTACACGACATGGTAGATCATCATGAAGTCTACCACATGAGAATCCCGGAAGCAGCCACGGTAAGGGATACCGTATTCATGGAAACGGAATCTCCATCGAGGGTCACGAGAAATTCCAAAGTGATCTATAAGGATCCATTTCAAATGGAGCTTTCCGAGATGTTCCCGTTGTATAAGAAATGGGAAGTCATGGTAAGGGAGAATGTGCTTTGCTTGGGAGGGAACAAGGATCATCCCAATGCGTGTTTGAGTTTCATGATTTATTGCCTTGTGATGTGCTAGGTGTGTACAAGTTTTAAATTTATAAAAGGTGAATTACCAATATTACCAATAACACATACGAGCAAGTATACTCGTCCGTTATAGCAAGATTATGAAGGTAAGTCGGGATCGTTTGCAGGGATTTGAGTGAATCTAAGCACAAGTTTGAATCAACAGAGTCTATCCAAAACATATAACAAAGCAAATAGATATAATGAAATTCAGATGATTAAAAACTACACTTTCTTAAACTAGTTTCATATTATAGATTAATGTGATTGTGTTAACCTCTTAACATGTTGGTTATGATAATTAGTTGGTGGACTAATCTATTGTTCTTACAAGTTAAACCTTCGTCAAGATTTTAGTTCATAAAAACAAGCATTACGTTTAACCAATCAATTCAAGATCAATTCAAGTTTCATAAGTCTACATACATAAACTTAAACACAAAACCATCCACTTGTTTCATCAAATTGCTTAAGAAATGGTCAATACAAAAGGTAACCGATCATAGACAAAAGGCTATAATTGATTCTCAACAACTAATCTTACGACCTTTTAGATGTTTCCAACCAATCCAATTTGATAATCAAAAAGCGTTTCTATTACAACCATACCTTAGTTCCTTTGTATAATCAAGAATAATGGGTAAAAACAATCATCCATAGACAAAATGATTATGACTAGTTGAATAACAATAAGTTCTTTCGACCTCAACAATTACTATCAATTAGCCAAACTTGATTAACAAATGTCACTATGAAGCTTTAGCACAATTGGATCTTAGAATCAACTTGAAATTAAATTAAAACATGTTAACATAATCACTAACTAATCATATGATAATCAACATAATTTAAGCAAGTGTATAAAGAAACTAGCCACTCATAGCAAACATGAACATAAACTCAGAACTTTGAACATTAGAAAACATGATTAAAAGTCTTACAATGCTTGGAACAAGATTACAAATGGTGAAGTAATGATTCCCAAAGTATTGGGGTAGACTTCTTGGTGATTTGGCCTCCAAATGTGGAACTTCTGGAACTCCAAACTTCCTTGGACTTCTAAGGACGAATTTGAGAGCTTAAAGCTTTGTTTGATGAGTAGAGAGATTATATTTCAAGTGTGTGTCTCATATGATCACAAATGGCCTCTATTTATACTAATTCCAAAGCCTAGGGTATTAATTGCTGAACTTGGCCTCCAAAAAGTAAGGAAGGGACTAGAATACACCAAGAGAAGGACCTAGAATCGTTTGGATGTAAAGGGGAAACTTAGTGATGAAGATTTGGCAGATGCAGCTTCTCCAGCCGGATCGGTTATATGACCAACTGATCCGGTTGGTCTTCTACAAAAAGGGCCAACCGTTCCGGTTGCGGGTGGCGACCGAACAGTTGGTGATGGTCATTTGGCGTTTCTGGTCATAATCCAACCGATCCGGTTACACTTGCAACCGATCCGGTTGGATTTCCTGAGTTAAGGAAACTTGATCTTTTCTTCTCTTTATCTTGTAGAACTTGGTTCTTCAATCACTATGATCTTCAAAGGTCCTTGAGATACTAATTTAAGCTTCACTGAAACGAAAATCTTCCATTAGCTGAACATTTCATTACTTTCCTTCCGTTTCCCTGCACTTGGTTATAAACACTAGACAAACATCTTTCAATGCATTTAAGCACTATAATCATGTAAATATAACCAAATAACATATATAAAAGCACACATAACGCTACTAGAAACATGCACAATCTGAGCGTTATCAAATTTCCCCACACTTAAACTTTGCTTGCCCTCAAGCAAATCTAGGAAAAACATCCACTGGTACAAGATTGTGATTATGAAAAATGTGATGCAAATCAACCAAGTATAAATACGAGAGAGGATTCATCAATTATACTTTATAAAGGTGAAACATCAAGATGTTTGACAATATCCAATGATTTTCTTGCATGATTAACATTTCAAAACACCTCACGAAAAAGGAACGAAATATAATTCACTCAATCACTCATTTTTAGTGGAGTAACAAGATAAACCACATTCATTGCTCAGTCATGATTAGATTATTACCATAAGCCTGTACAAGAAACAAAACTCCACCGATGTGGCGTGAGCACCAAGTAAAAACATCTAAAGAGGACTTTTATTCGGGTTATAATGATGTGGCTAAGGGTTAAGGGTATGGATAAGGCATGGGAATGTATATGAAATTGGTGTTAAAAGAAAAATAAAATCAAGTCTAATACCCGTGTTGCTAGCTACAAAAATATTCCACGAACCAAATAAATGATTATAGCTTCAATTTCTTCTTTTTCGCTTTCCACAGCTTTTTGCTTTGCCATGACAATTGTTCTTCGATCATAGCACATTAGCTATTATTTTCATACTTTAAAAAAAAAATTTATTTTTTATTTATTTTTTATTTATTTTTTTTAACTCAATGCATGGCTCAATCAATCTCACGAGATATGGTACACATAACCATTTGAACAATCTTCACTTTCCGGGTGACTAGCAACCAACCGTTTAGACATTGATATGGGGTAGGCTAAGGTTTAAAGTGTAAAATCTTTTTGTATTTTCTGGGTGAAGCAAAAATGAAAAGGATGGCTCCGAGGGTGTAACTAGGGGTATCTAGAGCTGAAAATGAGCACTACAAATGGGTCCATGTGGGTGGTTAACTAACCAATGCGGTTAGCTAATATATCATTAGATGTAAAATGGAAGGCCATTTGGGTTAAATCCTAAGGTGCCTCTTTATCACACGAATTCACTTATATCGCACGAATGCGATCTCACTGCGGTCTGGTAATGATTTACAGGCACAAGTTCTAGAATAAATAAAATCACCGGCACACTCATAGCAAAAGATTCAAGCATAAAAGATGTATGATGTTTATGAAATAGGCTCAAATCCTCACAATTTAGTGGAAAAAGGGTATAATATGTGCTAGCAAATGTTTATCGATCCCATAATGGATTGCAATAGTAATCAGAACACATCGCGAAGTTTCAAATATTACCAGTTTTACCAGTGGATTGATCCAGTTACTCTAATAGATAATCCTAAAAATGTGAAAACAACTAGATCACAAGGGCAAACAAAATTTAAAATTTAAGCATGAAAACTCTAATTTTTCCTATTCACCCCCTCACACTTAAGTTAGACATTGTCCTCAATGAAAAATAAACTTCAAAGTATAGAAATAGGGAAAATAGAGATGAAACCAGATATGTCAATGAGTTGATCAGCTTAAAATTCTTTTCTTCATTCCGAGCGTCCACTAGAGAAATCATTACCTTCACAAAATCTTATAAACAAACAAAAGGTTTTATTAAAGGGTGGCACCCCCACACTTAAGTTCAACCAAAGGTTTAAAACTTTGGGGAGTGACCACAGTAAATCAAATCTGAAACACACGGGTTGCCTCCCGAGAAGCGCTTGTTTCATTACCGAGTCATCAGCCTGACTCGAATCTTCCCGAATTCACTTGGCCACAAGAGCGGCCTTGAACATTTTGAAAAGTTCAGGGATATACATGAATTCTTCACCAGTAGCTTCAATATCGTCCCAGACGAATTCAGCAGATGGTTTCCAAGGAACAATTTGTGGGATTCTTCCTAGAAATGGTGCTACAAAGGTGATAGTTTCGAACTCATTTTCAGGGGAAACTGTTGCAACTGAAACTTCATTCATTTGCTCCTTGTCGTAATATAACTTGATTCGGTGCCCATTAACAATGAAACTTCCACCCTGTTTGTCATAGAGTTCGACATACCCGGATGTATATCCATGTTTAACGATATATGGTCCAAACCATTTTGGTTGTAATTTAGGAGCTTTGAATTTAAATTTCATGCTGAAAAGCAGAACTTTATCTCCGGCTTTGAATTCTTTTCGAACTCGTAGCTTTTTATCGTGATAAGCTTTTGTTCTAGCTTTATACAGTTTGGAATTTTCATAAGCTCGGAATCTTATATCATCGAGTTCGTGCAATTGCAAGAATCTCTTTTCTCCAGCAATATTGAGATCGGTGTTACAGTTTCTGAGAGCCCAATAAGCACGATGTTCAACTTCGAACGGCAAATGACAAGTCTTTCCATACAAGAGTCTGTAAGGAGTTGTGCCAATTGGAGTTTTATAAGCCGTACGAAATGCGCACAGAGCATCGTCAAGTTTCTTTGCCCACACTGAAGGATTGTCCTTCACAGTTTTCTCTAGTATTCTTTTGAGAGCTCTGTTGGTATTTTCAATTTGACCACTAGTTTGTGGATGATAGGCAGTCGCGAATCGGTGATGAACTCCATATCTTTTCATGGTTTTCTCCATTTGTTGGTTACAGAAATGAGTTCCTCGATCGCTTATCAAGGCCTTGGGAATTACATAACGAGCGAAAAGCTTTTTGAGGAAATTAACGATGACACGAGCATCGTTTGTTGGTAAAGCTTCAGCTTCTGCCCATTTGGACACATAATCTATAGCAACGAGAATGTATTCAAATTTGTGGGATTTAGGGAAAGGTCCCATGAAATCTATTTCCCAAATATCGAATATTTCACATACTTGAATGCTTGTTAATGGCATTTCATCTCTTCGAGAGAGATTGGTGGTCCTTTGGCAAGCGTCACAATTTTGAACAAGTGTGTGTGCTTCTTTGAATATTGTTGGCCAACAGAATCCAGCAACAAAAACTTTTTTAGCTGTGGTGGAAGGACCATAATGTCCCCCAGTTGGGCCATGATGATATTCGTCAAGAATCTTGCGGGTTTCGGAACCAGAAACACATCTTCGGATCATTCCGTCAGGACACATTTTGAAAAGATATGGCTCTTCCCAAAAATAGTATTTAAGTTTCGAAAAGAATTTGCTTCTTTGAGCATGAGTTAGACCTTTCCTGAGAATTCCTCCCGCGAGGTAGTTCACAAAGTCAGCAAACCAAGGATCGTCAGTTCAATCGATGGTCATGAGAGTTTCATTGGGAAAATAGTCATCGATTTCCTCTTCTTTTAATTCCTCAAGATCGGGATTTTCTAGACGAGATAAGTTATCACCAGCAAGATTTTATGCTCCTTTCTTATCTTTGATTTCGATGTCAAATTCTTGGAGTAGCAAAATCCATCGAATAAGACGTGGTTTAGCATCCTGCTTGGTGAACAGATACTTGAGCACTGAATGATCGGTAAAAATGACTGTTTTTGAGAGCACGAGGTAGGATCGGAATTTTTCGAATGCGAAAACGACGGCCAGTAATTCCTTTTCGGTGATGGTATAATTTTGCTGAGCACTATTCAGTGTCATGCTAGCAAAATATATAGGCCGAAAGTGTTTTCCTTCACGTTGGCCTAAGACGGCTCCAATAGCAAAATCGCTTGCGTCGCACATAAGTTCGAAGGGTAGTGACCAATTAGGTGAAACCATGATCGGAGCACTAGTAAGTTGAGATTTCAATGTTTCGAAAGCTTTTATGCAATCAGCATTGAAGTCGAAGATAGATTCTTTCTCAAGAAGTTTTGTCATCGGACGAGATATTTTTGAAAAATCTTTGATGAATCGGCGGTAAAAACCATCATGTCCTAAACAACTTCTAACGGCTTTGACGTTAGTTGGTGGTGGAAGTTTTGAGATGACATAGACCTTTGCTTTGTCTACTTCCATTCCTGCACTGGAGATTTTGTGGCCAAGCACAATTCCTTTGGTTACCATAAAGTGACATTTTTCCCAGTTAAGGACGAGATGTGCAGCTTCACAACTTTTGAGCATTTTATCGAGATTAGAAAGACAAGCTTCGAATGAGTCTCTGAAGACTGAAAAGTCATCCATGAAAACTTCCATGGAGGTTTCTAGCATGTCTTGGAATATGGCGATCATACACCTTTGAAAATTCGCAGGTGCGTTGCTGATAACGCTACACGCGTCGTTCGGGGTCAAAGGAACTTCCTAGGCAGTGAACCTAATCGTTGTAGTGTAGTAATTAGGGTAAGCCACGGGTATTGATATCGTTCTCTAGGGGAATAGGAATGCTAGTAGGGAGTTACTACGCTAAGGTTAAGGTTGAGGAAGATTATTTTTTTATCTTTTTATATTTTATGAAAATGGAAAGGTACGAATCTCAGGTATTAGATTTGGGGGGTTGGTATTTCTACCGATTACTCTACTATTATCTAATTATCTAAACTAAGGTTGTGGGAGTCTATGTCTAATTAATGTGTGCTCGTATGATAGTTTAAAGATGTGTTTACTTAGTTTGTATTACTCCTTAATTATCTCCTATTGATGGTTGAGTGTCACGTCTTATTCCTAGTTGCGTTGTGTGTCTAAAGTTGTAGGGTATGCGTTTCTCCCTAACTCTTCGAACTTACCAAAGGGTCTTGTCTACAAACCAACTAGAGATTATAGACTCCTACTCTAAGGTGCTCTTCGGATGGTTTAGCCTACAATTACTCAGGTAATTATACTCTAAGGTTCACAAAGATGAATCAAGCATTAAGTGCACAACGAATGACCTATCGCATTACTAGATCATTAATCAACTAAGATAAGAAACAACCAATCAATATTCAATAATTAAGTTTCATACTTCCTAAGCAAACACACAAATAAATTAGCCGGACATGGAGAACATGCAAGCATACACACAAATAATCAAAGACATATTTGAATTAATGAAGTAAAGACTTATCTTGATGTAAGATAGGGTTTAAAACCCTAAAATACTGTACAAGACACCTTAGGTTCGGTTTTAGGTTTTTACTCCAAAGACTCTCCACACAAAGACTGAAAAATTCGGATTCTATATATAAGATTACAATTGCGACGGCGTCACCTTATGTTTAGTGACGCCGTCGTGTCGCCGCAATTATGGTTTCGTCTTGGCCACGTTAACCTTGCGACGGCGTCACCTTATGTCCGTGACACCGTCCTCTTCAGCTTCTGACGTTGTCTGGATTGCATCTAGGCCGTCTGAGTAGCGACGGCCTACTCTTTAACCACTAGAGACCGTCTCTTGAAAATACGAGTTTTGGGTTCTGTCCCGTCACAATAATTTTGGGACGGCATCGCCAATAGCACCTGACGCCGTCGCCTTCTACTTTCAGCAACTGTGAGTGTCTCGATTTCGACTTTGGCCATTTTCTTCATATATTCGCGCCTTTTCGTCCAAATAAGTGCCATTCCAGCATTTTGCCTTCACGAGACCTAAAAAGTGAAAAGGAACGATATTAAGCAATAACGGATACAAAAGTGATCAAATAAGGACTTAAACGACCCCTCAAAATGGTACCTTTTAAAACCTTATCAAATATCCCTACACTTGTTATTTGCTTGTCCTCAAGCAAATGTGCATTTAGCCAATTAATTTATAAGTTAGGGGTCATGAAGCATTAATTCAAAATGGTCCACAACACATATAAGCCCCGCAAAAGTCATAACAAGCACGGAAATTACATACTAGCACCTCACATGGGGTGTTTGGATACTCACATCTCTCTCGGGTGTATAAATAAAATATAACAATATAGTAAATGGAAGATAAACACTCATTAACCGGTCCTAGTACATAGATTACCATAGGCTTGAGAATAGATCAAACCTCCATCGCTTTGGCGTAAGCACCTAGGAAAGACTATCAAAGAGGTCTTTAAAGGGTTGTAACGTTAGGCTTACGGTAGGGAAATAAGGGTTTGGTGGGATAGGCTATTTAGTGGTGGTAAGTCCAAAATCTCTATGTTAAATGCATATGAAGAATGGCGTTGCTAAGCCAAGACTCGACACTTCTAAACTCTAGATAACTGAAATAAACAAACATAAAATTAAAGGATAGATGTAGGATGGTAGCCCGTATTTTTTTTTTCATACTCTATTTTTTTTTTCTTTTTCTCTTTTTCTATTTTTTTTTTCAAATTTTTTTTTTTTTTTTTTTTTTCATACACTTTTACTTTACCATCCTTTAAGATAACATCAAAATACTAGGGATTTATAAGCATATCCCTACACTTGAGTTTTTATTACTCTAACACTAATTTGACCCGATTTGAAAAGATCAAAACACTTGGGGTACATTATTACGCAAACAAAGGGAATTTGAATTTAACATTCCCTTCCCGTCATTTCATAAACTTTAACTTTTCCCATGAATCCCAATCATCCCAAAACTGTATACAAAGGATATGACTCGACTTAGCAACTTATGCAAGCAACTAGATAATTGAACTAAGGGTTTGGGGTGATAACAAACATTTGCACTAAAAGTGAGTGCATAAGGGGTAGGCTAAGGCGATTTGGGTGTATATTTGGGGGTGGGGTGTAAACAATGCTCTTCATTGATATTCCGGAAAAACCGAAACATCACGAGAACCGCGAAAAGGATAGGCTCTGAGGGGTTAACTAGGGGTATCGTGTACTAAAGATGAGTACAACGCAAAGGGTGTGGGGGAATTACTCAACCGAAGTGGAAGAAGTAATTATATTACAGGTATCAAACAAGGGTTATCCTAATGCCTCTTATCATTTAGTTATTCCTAACTACACAAGTGTAGCCTCACTTGCGATCTCGGAATGCATCACAAAACAAGTTCTAGAATCTATTATACTACCGGTTCACACTCTAAGCATTAAAGATGAATGCTTTTAATTCCTAGTAATCTAAGGGCGATCCTCACATTTTGGGTGGAATTTGGGTGGTAAGGGTTTTTGTGCTAGTCATGCAACTTCCTATCCGTGAGACGCTTTTGTTAAGACTAATGGCCCACTCCTATATGTCATGAAAAATTTTAAATTTGGTGCCAAAATTACCCTATCCAACATTTTCTCATGGTTTATTACATAATCACAATTGGACAAAGCAAATAGTCAAGGATAAGCATAGTTTCAAAGTTCCCGTTTTATTTTCCCTCCCTACACTTAAACTGAACATTGTCCCCAATGTTCCCCGAAAGTATCAAAGTTATGATAAAAGAAGGTAATTAAAAACGAAAGAAACTAATACTCCCCTGATTAGCTCGGTAGGATCCGTGTAAAGTGGTGGTTAAACTCTTTTCCAAGAAGAATTATTGCGTGAAAAGCTCCTTCCAATCTTATGTAACTTCTTCTTGACAAACTAAACCTGCACACTTGAAGAAAACAAACGAAACCTTCGTGTAAAATCGGCGGTAATAATATATATAAGACTCTATTTAAACTAGGATATAATGCTTGTGGAATGGATGTTTACAGAATTTCTAAGAAAATTAAGACCTGGAAAATTCCAAAAATTTATAAGTAGCTCAGAAAATGAGAAAAAGTAATCTGATGTTTTTACTCCTTCCTGACGCCGTCAGGTTGCAATCCTGACGCCGTCAGGTTATCCTGACAAAAACTGGTCTGCGATTTTCTGGAAAAAATTCTGGAAAATTTACATCTTTAGAATCTGGAAAAATTTCTGCAAGACATCCATTATGACTCGATACAAGAATTTGACTCGAACAAACAAACATAAATATCTTTTAGTTAATTGTTATTCTCATGTTTACGTTTCTTTTGAAAACGTGTGTAATCCTCCCTACACTTATCCCTTATGTAAAATACCTTTATATGCAATTAAGACGAGGTTAAAAACAAAATAAAGCATTTTTACAAATTTAAACATGAGGATAAACAATTAATAAAAGATATATGACACTAACAAGCAAACAATTAAGCACGGGTTGCCTCCCACGAAGCGCTTTTCTTTATTAAAGAGTCTTGTAGCTAGACTCGTAGTCGTGCTCCTACGTACCGATATACGTAAGTCTATCCTCAACAATGTCGTAAGGATCAAACTTATCATTCAAGTTCCTAGTAGTACGTTCGGTTAAATATGCCTTTTCAAACATCTCACCATCGGGATCATAGATTTGTATCCTAATGTGCCACCTTCCATTACCATCACTAGGCGGTCTATTCCAATTCCACATGTGCTCGGATTTCTCAACTATCCACTTATTCATGATAAGGTTAACGGGAAAGCTTCCTAGGAACTCGGTCATCTTCCTAAATACTAAGGCGTCCTCGAACGGGTTCACTTCTATGTCCCTAGCCATTTCTTGTTCTTGGAAAGTTGCTGCACTAGCAAAGGCCTTATCTAGATAAAAAGGTCTTTGGGGGCCTATGATGTTCTTATCAATCCAAGGTCCATATCGAGAAGGCTCTCTATCCAACCCTATCTCTTGTGGGATTTCCTCATCCTTATAGTATGTATGCTTTTTAACATCGTAAACGGATCTAGCACTCCCCTCTCCTACCACTATTTTGGACATCTTACAATCGATGATGGCACTAGGGGTAGCTAAAAATCCTCTTCCAACTAGTAATGGGCATTTCGGGTCCTTATTCATGTCTAGTACATGAAAGTCGGCCAAAAGAGTCAACTCTCCTACATGTACTACCATGTCTTTTATTATTCCTACCGGACGTGCTATACTACCGTCCGCTAGACCTAAGATAGTTTCCGTTGGTTCAATTTTACCTAGGTTGAGGCTTCTATGAAGGGACAATGGAACGAGATTGATGCATGATCCTAAATCGGCTAGAGCATCGAGTGGCTTGGAAGTTCCAAGTCTACACGGAAGAGTGAATAGCCCGGGATCGTCTAACTTCTTAGGTAAGTTGTTTCGCACAAAGGCGGACCCATGTTTTCCAAGCCTAAGTTCTAACTCATATTTTTCTTTTAAAGCATTATAATAAGGTGCATGAGCTAAGACTTCAAGAATCGGTTTTTCTTGATGGAGTTCCTTGTACTCCTCCTCTAAACTAGGTTTGGATTCTTGGCTGACGGGTTTCTCAAGAGTAGGCTTTACCAAAGGTGCCGGGCCTTGGTATCTCTTGGATGACTTGGAACCCTTTTTGATAGCATTTACCGAGTGAACCATTGGGTGAGAGGGGCATGGATGTGCACTCTCCCATGGTGAACTGGAACATGAAGTTGATGCAATCGAATTCACTTTTGGGTTCTTAATGGTCTCACTTGGGAGTGCTCCAACTTCCCGCTCATTGAAGGCTTTTAAGAGGGCATCAAGCTTGGTTGTCATCTCGCTCTGTTTTCGCTTAAAATCGGCTTCAAGCTTATTCAATCGAGTTTCTTGGGATGACAAAAATCTAGATGCAATTGCCTCAAGATTAGTGGGGTTCCCAGTATTAGAAGAATTGAACCTATTAGGCGAACTAGATGAGCTTTGGGGTGTGTTTGAGTTTTGGTTCCACTTAAGATTAGGGTGATTTCTCCATGGGGGGTTGTATGAGTTTCCTAAGTTGTTTTGTTCAGGTTTGAAAGTGTACCACTTCTCTCCCGCTCTGTCGGTACGTATGGAGGCGTAGTCCGCAAAAGCTTGTTTGGAGAGCCTTGTGCAATCACGAGTGTCATGGGGACCAATGCATAACTCACAAGGTAGAGTGATTTGATTCACTTGTCGTGAGGACTTAGGATTTTTGTAAGAACTCATGAGGAATTTAACTTGATCTTTAAGTTCGATCATCCTACGGTCGGGAGGAGGCAAGGAGATTACCTTGACGGTTTTGGGCAGCTCATGGGGGTCATCCCAACTTTCGTTGTCATAGAGGGCGAGGTCCTCTATTATTTCCCATGATTCTTCTGCGGTGAAATCACTAAGTTTTCCACCGGCCGCTTGGTCAATGGATCGCTTAGTGGGGAAGTTGACATGATCATAAAAGATTTGGACTTGGAGCCAAAGATCAATGCCGTGATGAGGGACTTTATGAAGTAAGTCCTTGAATCGGGTCCATGCTTCGTAGAGAGATTCACCTTGACGTTGTTGGAACATCAAGATGTCATTCCTAAGCTTAGTGGTTCTCCCCGGTGGGAAAAATTGAGCAAGGAAGCGAGAAGTAAGATCATCCCAACTTGAGATGGAGCCGGCGAGAAGTCGCTCAAGCCAATTACTAGCTTGGTCCCGTAGAGAGAATTGGAAGAGACGCAGGCGCGTGGTCTCCCGAGTAGTAGCATCAAGGTCGATGGAATCGACGATTTTGAGGAAATCCCTTAGATGCTGATTTGGATCTTCGGAACGAAGTCCATGGAATGCACATCCGTTTTGCACCAACCGGATTGTGTCGGATCGCAGGGCCGTAGTTTGGGCTTGGTCGGGAAGCTCAATGGTGTTCCTATAGCCTAGGTGGCTTGGTCTTGAGTATTCACCAAGAGTACGGGCTCTTGGCGGGTCATTTGGTGGTGGGTTGATGAATGGTAGTGGGTTATCACCTTCCATGATGAAAAGTGATGAGGTTACTAACAAAGGTCACGAAGAAGGGGGATAGACTAAGAGAAATCTAAAAATGAGAAAAATGTTTACTTGATAGGAATCAAGCAAAGAAACCTAAACGAGGTGGACTACTAACTAGCTATTCTATTCCCCGGCAGCGGCGCCAAAAACTTGATAACGCTACACGCGTCGTTCGGGGTCAAAGGAACTTCCTTTTCTTCGAGCAAGTTTTATAACACCCTAGGCAGTGAACCTAATCGTTGTAGTGTAGTAATTAGGGTAAGCCACGGGTATTGATATCGTTCTCTAGGGGAATAGGAATGCTAGTAGGGAGTTACTACGCTAAGGTTAAGGTTGAGGAAGATTATTTTTTATCTTTTTATATTTTATGAAAATGGAAAGGTACGAATCTCGGGTATTGGATTTGGGGGGTTGGTATTTCTACCGATTACTCTACTATTATCTAATTATCTAAACTAAGGTTGTAGGAGTCTATGTCTAATTAATGTGTGCTCGTATGATAGTTTAAAGATGTGTTTACTTAGTTTGTATTACTCCTTAATTATCTCCTATTGATGGTTGAGTGTCACGTCTTATTCCTAGTTGCGTTGTGTGTCTAAAGTTGTAGGGTATGCGTTTCTCCCTAACTCTTCGAACTTACCAAAGGGTCTTGTCAACAAACCCACTAGAGATTATAGACTCCTACTCTAAGGCGCTCTTCGGATGGTTTAGCCTACAATTACTCAGGTAATTATACTCTAAGGTTCACAAAGATGAATCAAGCATTAAGTTCACAACGAATGACCTATCGCATTACTAGATCATTAATCAACTAAGATAAGAAACAACCAATCAATATTCAATAATTAAGTTTCATACTTCCTAAGCAAACACACAAATAAATTAGCCGGACATGGAGAACATGCAAGCATACACACAAATAATGAAAGACATAATTGAATTAATGAAGTAAAGACTTATCTTGATGTAAGATAGGGTTTAAAACCCTAAAATACTGTACAAGACACCTTAGGTTCGGTTTTAGGTTTTTACTCCAAAGACTCTCCACACAAAGACTGAAAAATTCGGATTCTATATATAAGATTACAATTGCGACAGCGTCACCTTATGTTTAGTGACGCCGTCGTGTCGCCGCCATTAGGGTTTCGTCTTGGCCACGTTAACCTTGCGACGGCGTCACCTTATGTCCGTGACGCCGTCCTCTTCAGCTTCTGACGTCGTCTGGATTGCATCTAGGCCGTCTGAGTAGCGACGGCCTACTCTTTAACCACTAGACGCCGTCTCTTGAAAATACGAGTTTTGGGTTCTGTCCCGTCACAATAATTTTGGGACGGCGTCGCCAATAGCACCTGACGCCGTCGCCTTCTACTTTCAGCAACTGTGAGTGTCTCGATTTCGACTTTGGCCATTTTCTTCATATATTCGCGCCTTTTCATCCAAATAAGTGCCATTCCAGCATTTTGCCTTCACGAGACCTAAAAAGTGAAAAGGAACGATATTAAGCAATAACGGATACAAAAGTGATCAAATAAGGACTTAAACGACCCCTCAAAATGGTACCTTTTAAAACCTTATCAGTTGCAAAGACCAAAAGGCATACGCCGATATGCGTAGGTTCCAAAAGGACAAGTGAAAGTGGTCTTTTCTTGATCGTTAGGATCAATAGGTATTTGGAAATATCCTGAAAATCCATCAAGGAAACAAAAGAATTTATTTCCTGCCAGTCTTTCAAGCATTTGAACCATGAACGGGAGTAGAAAGTGATCTTTTCTGGTGGCTTTGTTTAACTTACGATAGTCAATACAAATGCGCCAACCAGTGACAGTTCTAGTTGGAACTAGTTCATTTCGTTCATTAGTCACAACCGTTATTCCTCCTTTCTTGGGAACACAGTGAACATGACTAACCCAAGGGCTATCCTCAATTGGGTAAATGATTTCAGCATCGAGAAGTTTTATGATTTCCATTTTAACAACTTCTTTCATGTTGGGATTGAGTCGACGTTGACGTTCTACCACAGGTTTAATCCCTTCTTCAAAATTGATTTTGTGTTTGCAGAAATTAGGACTAATTCCTGGGATGTCGGATGTTTTCCAAGCGAAAGCTTGTTTGTGATTTTTGACGGTAGAAACTAAACTTTCTTTCTCACTATCATCGAGCAATGAAGATATGAATACTGGAAGAAGTGAGTTTTCCTCCAAGTAAGCATATTCAAGATGATCTGGGAGAGGTTTGAGTTTGAGATCTATGGGTGGTTCTTCGATAGAGGATTTAATTCGCATCTCGTCATTGAAAGTTATTTCTTCAAAATTTTCTTCCTCTTCCTCCATTTCTTCTTCTTCTGAGTTATCTCCTTCGAATTCTACTTTCATGAAATCATCAAACTTTTTGTCAAAGTCTGTTTCATTGATTTTTTCAGAAGTAGTCATGAATGTATCGGATTTGTTAAGTAATGCGTCCAATTCTTCATCAGCGACTTCATCAATAATATCGATGTTAAAACAAGTATCATCACTAGAATGTGGGTAGCACATTGCTTTATCGATTAGAAAAGTGATTTGATCTTCCCCAACTCCAAGGTTGAGTTCTTTTCCTTTCACTTTGATGATTGCATCAGCGGTATTTAGGAAAGGTCTTCCTAAGATCAGTGGAACTTTACTATCTTCTTCAATTTCCAAGATCACAAAGTCCACGGGAAAAATGAATTTACCGACTTGAACGAGCATATTCTCAGCAATACCTACAGGATATTGATAGGTATGATTTGCTAATCGGATGCTCATCTCTGTTGCTTTCAGGTTGTTGTTGCACAAATTGAAATACAGCGAATAAGGCATCAAATTAATACTTGCGCCAAGATCGGCCAAAGCATCACATTTAACATTATTCCTGAAAGTACATGGAATAAGAAAGCTCCCAGGATCTTCGAGCTTTTGTGGGATCTTGTTTTGGACAATAGCTGAGCATTCTTCGTTAAGGAAAGTAGCTGATATTTGCTCAATCTTGCTTTTTTTATTAAGAAGTTCTTTCAAAAATTTCCCGTAATTGGCCATTACAGCTATGACATCAACGAGAGGAACATTGAGTCTAACCTCCTTGATTATTTCAATTAACTTCTTATAACGCTCTTCCATCTTTTCTTTCTTCAGGCGTTGAGGATAAGGAATTTTTGGTGTATACGCCTTGACGGATGCATTGTCTTTCTTTTTGGTGGTTTGATTTGTGTTTGGTTCCTCGGTTTCATCCTCACTATCAATGGTGACAAGAGAATCAGGATTTGGTGGTGGATCGTACGAGAGACCACTTCTTGTGAAGACAGCATTGATATGCTCATTTCTTGTTTGTGGTGGACGGTACGTCTTATCATTTGATGGTTTTGGGTTGGATTGGGTTTTAGTTGGCAATGAACCAGATGGTCTAGAGGAATGTTGGTCAGAAAGTCTGCCAAACTTGTTTTCAAGATCTTGGATAGATGCTTGATGATTTTTCTTTCCTTGCTCAACTTTGGCTTTGAGATTGAAAAATTGATTTTTGATAAAATCTGTTAGCCTCGCTAAAGTGAAGTCATTACGGGAATTGCATTAGTTTCTTCTTTTACTCATTCACAAGGACTAGTTTAGTCAATAGTGCTAAGTTAGGCTTGTTGAAGTATAAATACCCCTCCTAGTCCCAACTAGGAGGGTAGGAAGTTCATTTTTTGTAAAGAAGTGTGTGTGGTTTCTTCTTCTTCTCTCTAGAAACACACACATCTTCCCTTTACTTTAATCTTAATAATACCATGTCTTATTCATTCTTTGAGCTTCCCCGACCCCCCGAACCACATAAATCACTAGTTTTATCGGTCCTACAATTGGTATCAGAGCCAGGTTGTTGTTTTAATAGATTTGTGTGGTTTCGAATGTTTGTTTAAACTGTTTTTCTATAATTTTTTATGTCTCGGAAATTTTTTTTCCAACTTTTGAGGATAACAGTTTATTCACATACTTTGTATCATTTTGGTCAAAAATAAAAAGTCAACAACTTTATTGATTGTTTCCATGTTTCTGGTTCTTCTTTCTTCTGTCCTTGAATCAGTTTCTGGGTAACATCTTTTTGTGACTAGTTTTTTGTACCAAATTCGTGGAAAATATTGTGGTCAAACCTTGGTCAAACCGTCATCTTCTTGGTTAACTGGTCAAAATAGAAGCAGTTCACATGCTTTTCTGGGTTTTTGTATGAAGATGGTCGGAAAAACATGGTCGAAAAACTCGCCGGAAAAAGTCAACCGGGTCAAAACCCTAGTTTTCTACGCTTAAGAATATCTACAGTGCAAGTTGCGCGTAGCTGTGAAGTTACGCGTAAGAAATTGTTTATGCGTATGTTTTCGCCTAAGACCAGGTTACGCGTAAGGTTCTTTACGCATAAGCCTTGGCTTACGCATAACCATGACCAGGTCTACGCTTAAGAAGCTACGCTTAAATGTTACGCATAAGGTTTTATTATTAAGATATTATGCGTAGATCTGAACCAAGAAAGTTACGCGTAGACCTGACCACAACAAAAACCAAATACCAAAATCTCAATCTCAACAGATCCGAAACTCTAAACCAACCAACATCAAATCCAAACCTACCCTATAACCATCTCATTCTAGACGCGTACTAAAAAAAAAGGATAAAAACAATTAATCTCAGTTTTTTTTCTTTCTTTCGCATCTATAACAGATATACCAGACCTTGTAGGTCAATCAATCGAAAGAAATCTAAACATCACAGATTATATTTGAAGCTTATGCTTCAATTGATTTTTAAACTTTAAGAATAAGAGAAATAACCATTAGGTTAGTCCCTTTTCTTCGTTCAATGACAAAAACACAAAACGAATCATAATAACACCTACCCGAGACCCACCTAGGATCTAGAAGCCTTGTAATGCTTTCTTGAATCGGAATGCAAAAAATGAAGAAATCAAGTACGGGTATGGTTGTGGATTAATTGTTTGATTCGATTATGATCGTGTTTGATAATGAGCTTCATGGTGATGAGATGAGATTTGATGTGTTTTTGTCTGATGATAAGAGATGAGATGAGTTTTTATTAGATCTATTTTTGGTGTGAGAAGCGTGTAGGTGGAAGAGGTGGAAGAGGCGGATAAATTTATTGGGTAGATGTTATTATCCAGATTTAAACATGGGCTTGCAATTCATGATGTTGGACTGATGGGATACATAAACAAAATGAAAACTTCGAATGCATATTGTAAATGTTTTTACAATTTTGCCGAATTTTTTGTTTTAACTGAATGGTATTTTGGTTCACGAATTTTCACGTGGATACATGTTCACGGCTAAAGGTTTCGATAAATTTGAAGTGTGACCACGAAGATGATGCTTTATTATTTATTTGGGTTTGAAGTGACGTTTGACGGACGAGTTTACTTATTTCGTCTTCTTTCATTCTTCCCTTCCGCGAAGATGACTTGTCTGGGCAAATATGTTGACTGTGATGAAGACTTGCTATCTAGTTAGTTTTGTGATTCTTTCTCTCTTAACCCACAAAGTAGCTATCACTTCGGTGTCTCACGTAGTTGAGGATACGCCAAGAGGTTTTGTACATTGGGTACACCGTTCTTTTTCACAAGGATAGTACAAGCTTAAGTAATCAGTCCGGGAGATTTGACTTCATTCTCAAGTTCGTCATATTGGGTTATCCTCACATGTGGTTACTACAGACAGCCGTTGAATTTTGATACAGGGGGTTGAGATGAGTTAGACAATTTCAAATGGTATTGTTCATCGACATCTTCTCACGGGCTGATTTGATTTATGATAGAATGCTTCCAGTTAATGCTTCATGTACACAATTATATGCTGATTCTGATAAATCGTAACCTTCAGGGGAGAGAAATGTGTACATTATGGGCTGATTTGATATATGAAAAATAACTGGAATGCATTTGGTGAGATGAAGATGTTGATATCTTATTCCCCCGAATGGACAATCTTGAAGAAGGTCGAGTCGACAGTTTTTTCTACATTTTCCGCTGCGTGTTAGAAGACTAAAGATGGTTCTAATTTAATTATTAAAAGACTTCTTCGAATTCAGGAAATTCATCAGAAAGGTTGTCAGTTTGGGGGAGAGCACTAATTAGGGGAGAGCAAAAAGGTCAGATTTAATCCCTAATTAGATTTGCTCATATTGTTCTTCTGCAAGTAAAGATATGGCAGCTGAGAAGATTCATGAAGTTTGATGACTGTGAAGACACTCTTGGAGCTGCTGAGCTTATGTTTTGTATTTGATTTTGCTTGTAGGGAACATTGTAAGCAACTCCCGTATGACATCACTTGGGGAGAGATTGTTAGCCTCGCTAAAGTGAAGTCATTACGGGAATTGCATTAGTTTCTTCTTTTACTCATTCACAAGGACTAGTTTAGTCAATAGTGCTAAGTTAGGCTTGTTGAAGTATAAATACCCCTCCTAGTCCCAACTAGGAGGGTAGGAAGTTCATTTTTTGTAAAGAAGTGTGTGTGGTTTCTTCTTCTTCTCTCTAGAAACACACACATATTCCCTTTACTTTAATCTTAATAATACCATGTCTTATTCATTCTTTGAGCTTCCCCGACCCCCCGAACCACATAAATCACTAGTTTTATCGATCCTACAAAATCATTTGAAGATTTTTGAGCAGCCACGAATTCTCTCATGGTTTTCTCGAATTCGGTTTCTTCCATCTTTTTTAGGGGTTTTGTGGTGGTGGATCGTCAGTTCGTGGTTGAGAATCACAATTGTCATCCCTTGGTCGGCGATCTTGCCAATTTCCAGAATTTCGACCATAATAATTACTACGATACCCTCCTCCACGGTATCCTCCTTGAGCGTAACTTGCTTCTCCTTCCTTCGTTCCACCCATAGGCTTATCGTCGCACTCGGACGGGATGATTTCCTCCACAATTGTTGCATCCGTCTCGCATTTCCTTCATTTCATCTTTGATATCTCTGTACTGCGAGTCAATTTTTGAGGTTAACGCTTCCATTTTCTCCATGAGTTTTGAATCATCGGTGTTTTCGACAAAAGCAACAGTTTTTCGGAGAGGTTTAGTTTTGGAATCTTTGGACCAATCAAGTTTGAGAAGTACTCGATCTTCGAGTAATTTATGTGCATCGTTGGGAGTCTTATAGAGAAAAATTCCTCCAGCATCAAGGATGCCTTGAGAGATTTCATCTAGTCCATGGTAAAAGATTTGGATAATGATTCCTTTAGATATTCCATGTCCATGACAACTACGAAGCAAATCTTTCATTCGAAGCCAAGCTTCGACAAGTGATTCGTTTGGGTTTTGGGTGAAAGCACGAATTTCTCCCATTAATCGATCAAAAATGGCAGGTGGAAAGAATTGGCTTACAAAAGCTTGCCTCATCTCCTCCCAAGTATTGATGATTCATGGGGTTAATTCATTGTACCATACTTTAGCATCTCCGGCGAGTGATGATGGGAAAAATTTGAGTTTGATGGCATTGACATCGGTGTCGCCATAACGAAACATGCAGTAAATTTCGATGAATTCGGCTATGTGCTTGTGCGGATCGGCCCGCGCACGGCCATCGAATTGACGGTCTTTGATCATAGAAAGGTGATGTCCCTTCACGGTGAAGTTGTCACCCAGATTGATAGCAACAATAGAACTTCCGGGAGTTGGTGCTACGGCTCGGTTGGTTCCCCACATAGGTTGATCGTCCGCCATGGGAAAAGGTAGATTGGTGAAAGGGTTGTAAACAACTTTGGCTTCTACGAGGTTATCAAATGGTGGGTTTGGTACTCTTGGTACACGATTTTCCAATGGTATGAAAAGTGTTCTTCTTCTTCTTCGAATCAAACGTTCGGGGTTGGTAAGAGGTGTAATTGGTTCTATTCCCACTGCTCGAGTGTTCATACAATGTCCTAGAGAATCCAGGCAATATCTAAACACACGGACAAACAACGAAAATAGTTTTTCTAGGTCAGATTGGGTAACCGGATCGGTTGCGGGTTGCGACCGATCGGTTAGACTAGTTGGGTAATGGGTAAACTCGTAACCGATTCGGTTGAAGGACAACCGGATCCGGTTAAGGTTTGCGAGAGAAAAATTTTGGTTGAATCGACTGAGGGAAATTCAAAAACTTGCTGAAACACAATCAAATCCCCGACAATGGCGCTAAAAACTTGATGTGCTACGTGTCTACAAGTTTTAAATTTATAGAAGGTAATTACCAATATTACCAATAACACATACGAGCAAGTATACTCATCCGTTATAGCAATATTATGAAGGTAAGTCGGGATCGTTCGCAGGGATTTGAGTGAATCTAAGCACAAGTTTGATTCAACAGAGTCTATCCAAAACATATAACAAAGCAAATAGATATAATGAAATTCAGATGATTAAAAACTACACTTTCTTAAACTAGTTTCATATCATAGATTAATGTGATTGTGTTAACCTCCTAACATGTTGGTTATGATAATTAGTTGGTGGACTAATCTATTGTTCTTACAAGTTAAACCTTCGTCAAGATTTTAGTTCATAAAAACAAGTATTACGTTTAACCAATCAATTCAAGATCAATTCAAGTTTCATAAGTCTACATACATAAACTTAAACACAAAAACATCCACTTGTTTCATCAAATTGCTTAAGAAATGGTCAATACAAAAGGTAACCGATCATAGACAAAAGGCTACACTTGATTCTCAACAACTAATCTTACGACCTTTTAGATGTTTCCAACCAATCCAATTTGATAATCAAAAAGCGTTTCTATTTCAACCACACCTTAGTTCCTTTGTATAATCAAGAATAATGGGTAAAAACAATCTGCCATAGACAAAATGATTATGACTAGTTGAATAACAATAAGTTCTTTCGACCTCAACGATTACTATCAATTAGCCAAACTTGATTAACAAATGTCACTATGAAACTTTAGCACAATTGGATCTTAGAATCAACTTGAAATTGAATTAAAACATGTTAAAACAATCACTAACTAATCATATGATAATCAACATCATTTAAGAAAGTGTATAAAGAAACTAGCCACTCATAGCAAACATGAACATAAACTCAGAACTTTGAACATTAGAAAACATGATTAAAAGTCTTACAATGTTTGGAACAAGATTACAAATGGTGAAGTAATGATTCCTAAAGTATTGGGGTAGACTTCTTGGTGATTTGGCCTCCAAATGTGGAACTTCTGGAACTCCAAACTTCCCTGGACTTCTAAGGACGAATTTGAAAGCTTAAAGCTTTGTTTGATGAGTAGAGAGATTATATTTGAAGTGTGTGTCTCATATGATCACAAATGGTCTCTATTTAGACTAATTCCAAAGCCTAGGGTATTAATTGCTGAACTTGGCCTCCAAGGAGTACCGAAGGGACTAGAATACACCAAGAGAAGGACCTATAACCGTTTGGATGCAAAGGGGAAACTTAGTGATGAAGATTTGGCAGATGCAGCTTCTCCAGCCGGATCGGTTATATGACCAACCGATCTGGTTGGTCTTTTACAAAAGGGGCCAACCGTTCCGGTTGCGGGTGGCGACAGAACGGTTGGTGATGGTCATTTGGCGTTTCTGGTCATAATCCAACCGATCCGGTTACACTTGCGACAGAACGGTTGGTGATGGTCATTTGGAGACCAAGCCACCTAGGCTATAGGAACACCATTGAGCTTCCCGACCAAGCCCAAACTATGGCGCTGCGATCCGACACCATCCGGTTGGTGCAAAACGGATGTGCATTCCATGGACTTCGTTCTGAAGATCAAAATCAGCATCTAAGGGATTTCCTCAAAATTTAAGAAAAATTTCTGCAAAACATCCATTATGACTCGATACAAGCATTTGACTCGAACAAACAAACATAAATATCTTTTAGTTAATTGTTATTCTCATGTTTACGTTTCTTTTGAAAATGTGTGTAATCCTCCATACACTTATCCTTTATGTAAAATACCTTTATATGCAATTAAGACGAGGTTAAAAACAAAATAAAGCATTTTTACAAGTTTAAACATGAGGATAAACAATTAATAAAAGATATATGACACTAACAAGCAAACAATTAAGCATGGGTTGCCTCCCACGAAGCGCTTTTCTTTATTTAAGAGTCTTGTAGCTAGACTCGTAGTCGTGTTCCTACGTACCAATATACGTAAGTCTATCCTCAACAATGTCGTAAGGATCAAACTTATCATTCAAGTTCCTAGTAGTACGTTCGGTTAAATATGCCTTTTCAAACATCTCACCATCGGGATCATAGATTTGTATCCTAATGTGCCACTCTCCATTACCATCACTAGGCGGTCTATTCCAATCCCACTTGTGTTCAGATTTCTCAACTTTCCACTTATTCATGACAAGGTTAACGGGCAAGCTTCCTAGGAACTCGGTCATCTTCCTAAATACTAAGGCGTCCTCGAACGGGTTCACTTCTATGTCCCAAGCCATTTCTTTTTCTTGGAAAGTTGCTGCACTAGCGAAGGCTTTATCTAGGTAAAAAGGTCTTTGGGGGCCTATGATGTTCTTATCAATCCAAGGTCCATATCTAGAAGGCTCTCTATCCAACCCTATCTCTTGTGGGATTTCCTCATCCTTGTAGTATGTATGCCTTTTAACATCGTAAACGGATCTAGCACTCCCCTCCCCTACCACTATTTTGGACATCTTACAATCGATGATGGCACTAGCGGTAGCTAAAAATCCTCTTCCAACTAGTAATGGGCATGTCGGGTCCTTATTCATGTCTAAGCACATGAAAGTCGGCCAAAAGAGTCAACTCTCCTACATGTACTACCATGTCCTTTATTATTCCTACCGGACGTGCTATACTACCGTCCGCTAGACCTAAGATGGTTTTCGTTGGTTCAATTTTACCTAAGTTAAGGCTTCTATGGAGGGACAACGGAACAAGATTGATACATGATCCTAAATCGGCTAGAGCATCGAGTGGTTTGGAAGTTCCAAGTCTACACGGAAGAGTAAATAGCCCGGGATCGTCTAGCTTCTTAGGTAAGTTGTTTCGCACAAAGGCGGACCCATGTTTTCCAAGCCTAAGTTCTAACTCATATTTTTCTTTTAAAGCATTATAGTAAGGTGCATGAGCTAAGACTTCAAGAATCGGTTTTTCTTGATGGAGTTCCTTGTACTCCTCCTCTAGACTAGGTTTGGACTCTTGGCTGACGGGTTTCTCAAGAGTAGGCTCTACCAAAGGTGCCGGGCCTTGGTACCTCTTGGATGGCTTGGAACCCTTTTTGATAGCATTTACCGAGTGAACCATTGGGTGGGAGGGGCATGGATGTGCACTCTCCCATGGTGAACTAGAACATGAAGTCGAAGCAATCGAATTCACTTTTGGGTTCTTTATGGTATCACTTGGGAGTGCTCCAACTTCCCGCTCATTGAAGGCTTTTAAGAGGGCATCAAGCTTGGTTGTCATCTCGCTTTGTTTTTGCTTAAAATCGGCTTCAAGCTTATTCAATCGAGTTTCTTGGGATGACAAAAATCTAGATGCAATTGCCTCAAGATTAGTGGGGTTCCCGGTATTAAAAGAATTGACCCTAGTAGGCGAACTAGATGAGCTTTGGGGTGTGCTTGAGTTTTGGTTCCAATTAAGGTTAGGGTGATTTCTCCATGAAGGGTTGTATGAGTTTCCTAAGTTGTTTTGTTCGGGTTTGAAAGTGTACCACTTCTCTCCTGCTCCGTCGGTACGTATGGAGGCATAGTCCGCAAAAGCTTGTTCGGGGAGCCTTGTGCAATCACGAGTATCATGGGGACCACTGCATAACTCACAAGGTAGAGTGATTTGATTCACTTGTCGTGAGGACTTAGGATTTTTGTAGGAACTCATGAGGAATCTAACTTGATCTTCAAGTTCGATCATCCTACGGTTGGGAGGAGGCAAGGAGATTGCCTTAACGGTTTTGGGTAGCTCACGGGGGTCATCCCAACTTTCGTTGTCATAGAGGGCGAGGTCCTCTATTATACCCCATGATTCTTCCGCAGTGAGATCACTAAGTTTTCCACCGGCCGCTTGGTCAATGGATCGCTTAGTGGGGAAGTTGACATGATCATAAAAGATTTGGACTTGGAGCCAAAGATCAATGCCGTGATGAGGGACTTTATGAAGTAAGTCCTTGAATCGAGTCCATGCTTCGTAGAGAGATTCACCTTGACGTTGTTGGAACATCAAGATGTCATTCCTAAGCTTAGTGGTTCTCCCCGGTGGGAAAAATTGAGCAAGGAAGCGAGAGGTAAGAACATCCCAACTTGAGATGGAGCCGGCGGGAAGTCGCTCAAGCCAATTACTAGCTTGGTCCAGTAGAGAGAATTGGAAGAGACGCAGGCGCGTGGTCTCCCAAGTAGTAGCATCAAGGTCGATGGAATCGACAATTTTGAGGAAATCCCTCAGATGCTGATTTGGATCTTCGGAACGAAGTCCATGGAATGCACATCCGTTTTGCACCAACCGGATGGTGTCGGATCGCAGGGCCGTAGTTTGGGCTTGGTCGGGAAGCTCAATGGTGTTCCTATAACCTAGGTGGCTTGGTCTCGAGTATTCACCAAGAGTACGGGCTCTTGGCGGGTCATTTGGTGGTGGGTTGATGAGTGGTGGTTGGTTATCACCTTCCATGATGAAAAGTGATAAGATTACGAACAAAAGGTCACGAAGAAGGGGGATAGACTAAGAGAAAGCTAAAAAATGAGAAAAAAATTACTTGATAGGAATCAAGCAAAGAACCTAAACGAGGTGGACTACTAACTAGCTATTCTATTCCCCAGCAGCGGCGCCAAAAACTTGATAACGCTACACGCGTCGTTCGGGGTCAAGGAAACTTCCTTTTCTTCGAGCAAGTTTTATAACACCCTAGGCAGTGAACCTAATCGTTGTAGTGTAGTAATTAGGGTAAGCCACGGGTATTGATATCGTTCTCTAGGGGAATAGGAATGCTAGTAAGGAGTTACTACGCTAAGGTTAAGGTTGAGGAAGATAATTTTTTATCTTTTTATGTTTTATGAAATGGAAAGGTACGAATCTCGGGGTATTGGATTTGGGGGGTTGGTATTTCTACCGATTACTCTACTATTATCTAATTATCTAAACTAAGGTTGTGGGAGTCTATGTCTAATTAATGTGTGCTCGTATGATAGTTTAAAGATGTGTTCACTTAGGTTGTATTACTCCTTAATTATCTCCTATTGATGGTTGAGTTGTCACGTCTTATTCTTAATTGGGTTGTGTGTCTAAAGTTGTAGGGTATGCGTTTCTCCCTAACTCTTTGAACTTACCAAAGGGTCTCATCTACAAACCCACTAGGGATGATAAACTCTTACTCTAAGGCGCTCTTTGGATGGTTTAGCCTACAACTACTTAGGTAATTATATTCTAAGCTTCACAAAGATGAATCAAGCATTAAGTACACAACGAATGACCTATCGCATTACTAGATCATTAGACAACTAAGATAAGAAACAACCAATCAATATTCAATAATTAAGTTTCATACTTCCTAAGCAAACACACAAATAAATTAGCCGGACATGGAAAACATGCAAGCATACACACAAATAATCAAAGACATAATTGAATTAATGAAGTAAAGACTTATCTTGATGTAAGATAGGGTTTAAAACCCTAAAATACTGTACAAGACACCTTAGGTTCGGTTTTAGGTTTTTACTCCAAAAGACTCTCCCTAAAACTGAAAAATTCGGATTCTATATATAAGATTACATATGCGACGGCGTCACCTTATGTTTCGTGACGCCGTCGTGTCGCCGTCATTAGGGTTTCGTCTTGGCCACGTTAACCTTGCGACGACGTCACCTTATGTCCGTGACGCCGTCCTCTTCAGCTTCTGACGTCGTCTGGATTGCATCAAGGCCGTCTGAGTAGCGACGGCCTACTCTTTTACAACTGGACGTCGTCACTTGAAAATACGAGTTTTGGGTTCTGAACCGTCACAACAATTCTGGGACGGCGTCGCCATTAGCACCTGACGTTATCGCCTTCTAATTTCAGCAACTGTGAGTGTCTCGATTTTGACTTTGGCCATTTTCTTCATATATTCGCGCCTTTTCGTCCAAATAAGTGCCATTCCAGCATTTTGCCTTCAAGAGACCTAAAAAGTGAAAAGGAACGATATTAAGCAATAACGGATACAAAAGTGATCAAATAAGGACTAAAACGACCCCTCAAAATGGTACCTTTTAAAACCTTATCAGGAACCGTGGGATCCGGGCAAACAGTTACCTGATACATATCATGTTTCATCAAACCTATCCTCTTGATCACATCATGTTATCTAAACATGATTCTTTAAGACCACTTAAGTCTTCTTCAAGCTCAGTAGGTCTCACATTCACCCGTAGCTAACTTAGGATAAAATTCAAAGTGTTTTTGATTTATCAACTCATTAAAATTCACCATATTTCTGCTCCAATGCTCACACATTGTTCCTCACATCTCAAAACACTTAGTTTGATATTTGTATCAATTTTGGCAAATTAATTTTAGTCATTCTTACCTGAAAATAAGCTTAAAACTAGTTTTTCATTCTTCTTTATTTTTTAGGAATTTCTCTTGAGTCATCATCTGATTTCTAGGATTAATTGCCATCATTTTTCATTCTCAAATCAAATGATATCTTCCTCAAACACTTAGTTGCACTCTAAAAAGTCTACTTCCTTACCCAAAACCATCATTAAGTATCCTCACTCCTTATGGTTGAGTATTTAAGACATCCACCACTTAAGACATCTATGGAAAGTCAAACCCTCAAGATTCATAGGTACTAGCCTTACAAAAAGGATAATCATTTCACCACATCTCTGGCTGACAGATGGATCCCTGGTTTATAACTTGACGGATCCCTAGTGAGAGGATCCGTGGGATCCGTGTCTATAGAAAGCTTCTAATCAGCTTTTCCTTCAAATTTAAACCATCTTTGGTAAACTAAACACCTTTAGTTACCATTTAATGATTCCTTAGAGCTGAACAACACCTTAGTTGACCTTGGTGAATGCCTAATTCTCTTAGTGGTCATGAATTTAATTCCTTAATTCAAATTCACTCTTTATAAACCAAACACTCTTGAGGTTAAGTCATCACTCTTACCACATTCCTAAAAATCAGTAGTTAAAGGCTTCTATTGCATCCTCACCATCACTATGACTAAAGCACCTAGCAACAACTCCTCAACCAAAGGTTCATCCAAAAGGAATGGTCATATGGTTCATGAGATTTCATCCACCGAATCATCACCCGTAAGAGATCATAGTGCTAGAATCCCGCCTCAACAAACCAAATCAACAATTGCCAAGAGAACCGCAAGAATTAGCAATAGAACTTTTGGGTTAGAAAAGGGTTCATCAATCTCTAAACCAAACGTACCTAGTTCTAGTAAAACGCCTAAGCCTTCATTCCTTGAGCGTAGACTAAACACCTTCACCGAGCCTCTCTCTCACCCAAATCTCTATTCATTAGAGCACTCACCACCGAGAACTTCCCATTCACCAACCTTCTTGTTAAATAGGGAACCATCTACATCACCAACTAGTCTATCGTTGGAGACAAGAAACCACCAAGGACTTGATCATATGGAGGAATTTCCATTACCACCACCTTCATTCTTAGTAGAACCTCATCCTACATTGCTTAATGTACCTCCACCATCATTTGTAGGACCTCCTCAAAACATCCAATCTCCTCCGGTTCCTAATCAAGACAATAATTGCTCTAATTGTCTAATCACCCAAAGAATTGTTCAAGAAGTACGAAATGGGTTACATTTCATGTTTAATCATCTTCTTGAAAGATTAGACCAAATCAATAAGTCTACTCATCCTTAGACTCAAGCACATTGATGCTTTTTAAGTTTTTGGTCATTTATTAGTATTAGTAGAAAATGTATTACATGGCTAATTCATTCTCTTAGTTTTAGAGATTTGTAGATCATCTCTCATATTTTATTGAATGAAATTACATGTTATATGCCATATTTATTTTGAGTATATGTTTGTTGCTTGAATAAATATCTCACTTTGATGTTAACATGATTTGTTACATCACCATTGTTGGATTATGTTTTCAGATAGATGGATCCCTGAGTTTTGCCTAGACGGATCCCTCCAAGGAGGGAACCGTGGGATCCGTGCAACAGAAGACTCTTTTTCAACTAACTTGAGTCTCATTTGCAGGAAATTATGCATTATATACTTGTTTTTCTAACCTTTGTTTTGTAGATTTTCAAAATACACATGAAGACTTTGACACCCTAAGCTAGGGGGAGCTTTGGGTCAAACAATACATTGCAAGACCATTTGCAATATAATCCTCATATGGATTACATTTCATTACGTCCCTTTGCAAAATTGAAATCATCAAGGGGGAGCATTAACGTCACAAAGACGAAACCATTTGCAAACATAGTTGCAATGCATTAGCTTAACAATTGTTCTTACTTGAGGCCCTCACAAAGGGACGGACTCATAAAGGGGGAGTTAAGACGATAACTCTTCCCGTCACTTGCTCTCTATATTTTTTTTTATTTACAAGTTTTTCTTAAAACATTGTGTTAGTTTCTTTTCGAAGCTCTTTTTGTTTCGACAAAACGGGAGAGAAGAGAGTAAAAACTCCAATTCGAACTTTTATGAATTTTAGTTTTTCCTTAAAACAATTTTATGTTTTGTCATCAACAAAAAAGGGGAGATTGTTAATACAAATAAGCTGTAAAAACGTTTATTTATATTTTATGATCTTCTAATGTTTTATCGATAACAAACGTAAAATTATTTTAACGAAACAAATCAAATACGTAAATGGTTTGAGCCAATAGTTTACTAACACACTTACAGTTTGACATAAAACACTAAAACAAGTAAAAGTGATTTTATGATTTAGTAATACATATGTACAACAACTAGTGTTTACATATTGGGTAAATATATACATAACTAGTATGTATGATAATGGGTAGAAACTTAAGTATTTGACCTATTGACCAAATACATTGAATGTAGTTGGGTATAACCCAAAGTCCATGACCCATAACCCATTGCATGCCATCATGCATAAGTCATATATGGATATTATCCATGACCCATGGTTTTAACCCATGACCCATGGACTAGATGCATTGCATCTTATGGATACTGATAACGCTCAGATTGTGCATGTTTTTAGTAGCGTTATGTGTGCTTTTATATATGTTATATAGTTATATTTGCGTAATTATAGTGCTTAAACGCATCGAAAGATGTTTGCCTAGTGTTTATAACCAAGTGCAGGGAAACGGAAGGAAAGTAAAGAAATGTTCAGCAAATTAAAGATTCCCGTTTCAGTGAAGCTAAATCAGTATCTCAAGGACCTTTGAAGACCATAGTGATTGAAGAACCAAGTTCTACAAGATAAAGAGAAGTCAGGTCAAGTTTCCGTAACTCAGGAAATCCAACCGGATCAGTTACCAGTGTAACCGGATCGGTTGAAAATTGACCAGAAACACCCAAATGACCATTACCAACCGTTCGGTCGCCACCCGCAACCGGAACGGTTGGCCGTTTTTGTAGAAGACCAACCGGATCGGTTGGTCATATGACCGATCCAGTTAGAGAAGCTGCAGCTGCCAAATCTTCATCACTAAGCTTCTCCTTTGCATCCAAATGATTCTAGGTCCTTCTCTTGGTGTATTCTAGTCCCTTCCTTACTCCTTGGAGGCCAAGTTCAGCAATTACTACCCTAGGCTTTGGAACTAGTATAAATAGAGGCCATTTGTGAGCATATGAGACACACACTTCAAATATAAATCTCTCTACTCACCAAACAAAGCTTTAAGCTCTCAATTTCGTCCTTAGAAGTCCAGGGAAGTTTGGAGTTCCAGAAATTCCACATTTGGAGGCCAAATTACCAAGAAGTCTACCCTAATACTTTGGGAATCATTACCTCACCATTTGTAATCTTGTTCCAAGCATTGTAAGACTTTTAATCATGTTTTCTAATGTTCAAAGTTCTGAGTTTATATTCATGTTTGCTATGAGTGGCTAGTTTCTTTATACACTTGCTTAAATGATGTTGATTATCATATGATTAGTTAGTGATTGTGTTAACATGTTTTAATTAAATTTCAAGTTGATTCTAAGATCCAATTGTGCTAAAGTTTCGTAGTGACATTTGTTAATCAAGTTTGGCTAATTGATAGTAATCGTTGAGGTCGAAAGAACTTATTGTTATTCAACTAGTCATAATCATTTTGTCTATGGATTGTTAGGAATTGGAAATTCCATAAGTAAAGTGTCGGTCACCCCAATTATTATCTAGCATTAGTTAGCTCGTAGACATGTCGTTTGTTACGTTATTTAGCAGCTTATTAGTTAATTTGTAGCGTAGAATAGTTTAGTGTAACACCGTGGAGGAAGGACGGGTCTTTACCCACTGTATGCCTGATCCACAGTCCGATAGGAGGACGTATTGTTTGTAAGTATGTTGGGATATGAAAGTGCTGAAGATATGAAAGTACTGTAAACTGCAAAGTACTGGAAGAAGTCAAAGAGTCAAAGTACTGCTAAAGACAAAGTCAAAGTACTGCACTATGAAGTCAAAGTACTGCAAGAACAAAAGAACTATTATATTCGTTTATGGAAAGAATTGTATTCCATGTTTAGATTACTTGTCGTGCAAGAATACAAATTGTAAACCGACTAGGATATCCTTGAGCCTATAAAAGGACTCCTAGATTGGCATTAGAGGTACGATTCCAAAAAAGAGTTTTAGAGATTACGAATTAGTGTTTTAGAGAGAAGTTCGATTATCTTAGAGTTGTATTAGAGTATCTACATAATAAGCAGATTTAGAGTTTATAATAAAAGTTATTCTTCTTAGCTTTGTTAAGTAAATTCCGCGTACTTGATAAAGATTGCTCAGTGTTTCTTTGTTAATAACTTAGGATTTATCTGAGGTTATTAAACCTTAACAAGCTAGTTAAGTTAGGTTGATTAAAGTATATCGATCCAACAAGTGGTATCAGAGCTTGTGTGGAAACTCTGACTAGGAAGAAATCCTACTTCAACAATATTCAAGATGTCGACTGAAGCTGTTCCACCACCCTTAATTACCTCACTCAGAATTCCAATAATCAAGAAAGGAGAATATGATCTCTGGTGCATGAAGATGAGGCAGTATATTGCCATTACAGACCATGCTCTATGGAATGTAATTGTGAATGGGAATGAAGTAGTTACTGAACCCATTAATATTCTTGGACAACCAACTGCACCAAAGGCAGTCTTACCAGCAGCAACCATAAGGAATCAAGAAAAGGCACTAAACATTCTCTTATCTGCCATTCCAGATGGTCATCTTCTCAAATTTCATGATGCTAAAGATGCTAAGCAACTCTGGGCTGCTCTCAAGACCAGATTTGGAGGGAATGAAGCCTCTAAGAAGATGCACAGAAATTTGCTGAAGCAACAATTTGAAACTTTCACAGTTGGTGAAAGAGAGAATCTTGATGCTGCATATGATAGGTTTCAAAATCTCCTCAACATGTTGGAGTTATACAAGGCAGAAGTGTCAGTTGAGGATGCTAATTTGAAGTTTCTCAGGAGTTTACCGTCTACATGGCATGTGATTGCTACTATGATTAGAGGACAACAAGGATTGGATGTCATGGACTTTGATGATCTCTATCATCAACTGAAGGTGTATGAACATGAGATGAGTGGTCAACCAAATTCCAAATCTCACAGTATTGCTTTTCTATCATCTGAAAAGAAGAGCAGTACTTCCAAAAGTACTGCTTCTCCTCAAAGTACTGTTTCTCAAGGTACTGCTGTTTACAATCCCCCTTCATATGCTCAGCAGGCCCCACCATCTACCACTTTTCACTCAGATGAAGTTGTGTGCTCCTTCTTTGCACAACAAGCAAGCTTACCTATCACTTATGAAGAGGATCTAGCACAGATTGAAGAAGATGCACTTGAAGAAATTGATATCAGGTGGCAAGTTGCTATGATCACTACAAGGATCAAAAAGTACATGAAGAAGACAGGCAAAAGTATTGATTTCAAACCAAAACAAGGAATAACTTTTGACAAATCTCAAATTGAATGTTTCAATTGTCAAAAGACTGGTCACTTTGCAAGGGAGTGCAGGTTTGCTAAGTATCAAGCAAACAGAACATCTGAGAAGCCAAAACTTGAGCTCAAAGAAATTCCAATAACTGAAACAAAGGCTTTGGTTGCTCAAGAGAAGTTATCAGAAGTTGACTGGAGTGAAGAGTTTGATGATGAACCGGTGACTTACTGTATGGTAGCAGTGGAAGATACAGTTGAAGACACAGTGGAAGCATTGGACTGGAGCACTGCTTTTGATGAAGAATCTGAAGATGCTGCTTTGTAATCTGTTGATGGCTTTGGAGGATTTGATTGGAGCAAAGAAAGTGAAGATGATCCTGTTCTTCTTGCTATGGTGGCTACTTCACCAACTCAGTCTCCTATCTCTAAGGTATGCTTAAACTGTTATGAGTTTTATCTAAAATTAATTAACAATTATGTGATTGAAAGAGATAATTGTGTTAGGGCTAGGTCTGAGGTAGCAGGTTATCAAATCACTTTAGAGTCTATGGAAGCCAAAATATTAACTCATGAAAATAATGAAATGGCTTGGGCTGAAAAATATGAACAACAGGATTATCAATTAAAACTTAGTGAATGGAAACTAAACTGTAAAATTGCTGAAATTGAGAAATTGACTAAGGAAAGAGATGAATTGTCAGCTAAGTTTGCTGCTTGGGGAGAGTCTGGCTTGTCCCATGTTGCTTATGTTGAAAAACAGAGAAGGGCCTACATTAGAACAGGCTTAGGATTTGGAATGGATTTTAGTAACATAGATGAAAACCAACCTAGTGATCAGGATGATGGTGATTTTGAGGACATAACCACTAGTGATGATGAACTCATTAAATATGTAGATACAACTAGTAATGAGGGCTCAATAAGTGAACCACCTCCTGAATATAAGAAAGACAATGGTTATCATGCTGTTCCTCATCCCACTGGCATTCATCAACCCTCTAGGCCTGATGTTTCTCGTTTTGGAGTAGACAGTCTAGATTTTAGGAAGAAACTTGTAGCTCAATCTAGGTCTGAAAAACCCAAAGAAGCTGTTGAAAATAATGTTCAAAATCAAGCAGTACCTTTAAAACAAAGTACTGCTCAACAAGCAGTACCTTCTGCAAAACCTTTTCAAAATAGTACTGCTAAACCTTTTGGGGATAACTTTGGTCAAAACAGATTTTATCATTCACCAAGAAGGCAAAATAATTTTGGGCATAGACATAGAAGAAATCACTTTGGACATATGGGTCAAAAACTGTGTTTTGTGTGTTACAGTCCTTATCACTTAATCAAAGATTGTGACAAACACTCAGAATATCTAAGCAAGTTTCCAAGGAATAAGTCTACCAACCAGAAACCTAGAGAGCATAAACCAGTTTGGAATAATTCAAATAGGGTTAATCACATAAACTTCACACCAGATCATAGATACCCACATCAGAGAAGACCTTTTTCAAAACCTTCAGTATCTCACAGTACTTTCCAAAGCACTGCTCAGAAACAAGGTACTGATCACACTGCTTGGAATAGAAATTCTAGGAGATCTCACTATCAACCTAGAAGGTATTACAATTCACATAGGGGATCTAGATCACAGGAACCACATGTTAAACCAGAATGGGTTAAGAAGGAAGGTACTACTGAGGGACATACAGTACTTTCAACAAAAAGTGAATTTGATGTTTTTATGATACAAGAAAATGCTAATAATCTGGTGAAAGAGATTTATGTTGAAAAACCAGAAAGTTTTGAAAATCCGCATGTTAAAGATCAAAAGATAATTTTGGATCATCATTTGAAAGATAGTGGGAATTACATACTCAAAGAATTTGAGTTTGTAACTCCACAAGGGGAACACAAGTCAGTAATGGCTTGGGTTCCTAAAAGTTACTAACTCTTTTCTTTGTGTACAGGGCAACCCAGAAGAGGAGCTTAAAGATCATCTTATTGTGGATAGTGGTTGCTCTGGAAGTATGACAGGAGACAAAGATATCCTGTCTGATTTTAGAAATATTAGTGGAGGAAGAGTTGCATTTGGGAATGATCCCAATGGAGGAAAGATTACTGGCAAAGGAACTATCAAAGCAGGGCTTATTGACTTTGAGAATGTTAGATATGTGAAGGAGCTTAAATTCAACTTGCTCTCCGTCTCTCAAATTTGTGATAAAAAGCATCCTGTGTTATTCACAGACACAGAATGTCTCATCCTTTCCTCTGACTTTAAACCTGTTGATGATGAAATGGTAGTACTTAGAGTACCAAGGACAAATGATGTGTATAGTCTAGACATGAAGAGTCTACATTCTTATGGAAGAGCCACATGTTTGGTGGCTAAAGCAACATCTAAAGAGGCACATCAATGGCATAGAAGATTGGGACATGTTAATTTCAAGAACATCAACAAACTGGTCAAAGGAAATTTAGTTAGAGGTTTACCTTCAAAGACTTACAAGAATGATCAATCATGCTTGGCATGCAAGAAGGGTAAACAACACAAAGCTTCCTGCAAGAAGCTTGAGTAAAGAACTATTAGAGATCCATTGGAGCTGTTACATATGGATTTATTTGGACCTGTCTCTGTGGCAAGTTTAAATAAGAAAAAGTACTGTTTGGTTGTTACTGATGATTGTAGTAGATTCAGTTGGGTTTTCTTTTTGGGTTTTAAAGATGATACCTTTGATGCTATTCAAACATTGATTATAGCACTTCAAAACCAATTAAGACTCAAGGTTAGAGGTATTAGATATGACAATGGGACTGAATTCAAGAACAAGCCTATGGATGACTTTTGTGTAAATAAAGGCATAAAGAGGGAGTTTAGTATTGCTAGAACACCACAGCAAAATGGTGTTGCAGAGAGGAAGAATAGGACTTTGATTGAAGCAGCAAGGACAATGCTAGCAGATTCCCATCTACCTATTCAATTTTGGGCAGAAGCTGTAAGTACTGCATGCTATGTACTTAACAGGTCTCTGTCACCAAAACACAGATGAAGACACCCTATGAATTGCTAATGGGCAATATACCCAACATTCATTTTATGAAGCCTTTTGGATGTCCTCTTACTATTTTGAATACCATTGATAATCTGGGGAAGTTTGATGGCAAGTCTGAAGATGGTTACCTATTGGGTTATTGCACTAACAGTAAAGGCTTTAGAGTCTACAACAAAGTTACTAAGAAGGTTCAAGATTGTCTACATGTTGAGTTTTTAGAAGATCAAGACAATGAGAAAGGTAAAGGTCCTGATTGGATGTTTGATCTTGAGGTTTTAACTCCTTCAATGAATTATGTACCCGTTAGAGAAGAAAATCAACCTATGCACAATGGAGAAGATTTACAATATGTTGTTCATGGAGTTCATATTAGACCTGATGTTGTTCTAATGAAGATCCTATAAGTCCAAAACAAAGTACTGATGTTCCTAAGCAAAGTACTGATTCTCCAAAACAAAGTACTGTTGCACCACAATCCTCATTATCTGCTGAGGATCAATCTATTCACGAGGAACTTAATCAGATGCTTCTTCAAGATGTATTAGCACATTCTCACACTGATGAGCAAAGGCGAGCTTATGAAGAGGCAAATAAGACCAAGACTGCAGAATACTCTCACAGTACTTTGGACAGTACTTTCGACCAAAGTACTGCTGCACCTGTTGACAGTAATTTAGATGATTTGGATGATCCTACAATGCCTGGATTAGAAGATACTGATGATGAGCTTGAAGATGAAGGTATTTTCTCAGACTCCAATGAAGGTGCTGATTATACTAACTTGGATGCTACATATGGAGTTCCACAGTCACCAATATTACGGATTCATAAGAATCATCCAACTGATCAAATCATTGGTCCTTCTACTTCTGGAGTTATGACAAGACACAAAGCTAAGGGTTTCACAAAACCTCATAATGCTTTACTTAGCTTTGTGTATAAACAAAACAGGCTGAATCATAAGGACCATCAAACCTGCTTATTTACATGTTTCATCTCTCAAGAGGAACCCAAGAATATTGCTCAAGCATTGACTAAAGAAAGCTGGGTTGAAGCTATGCAGGAAGAACTTCTTCAATTTAAACTTCAAGAAGTTTGGGTTTTATGTGATCTTCTAGATAGGAAGAGAGTTATTGGAACCAGATGGGTTTTTAGAGTCAAAAGAGATGAAAGAGGCAATGTTATCAAAAACAAGGCAAGGTTAGTTGCACAAGGCTACAGACAAGAAGAAGGAGTCGATTATGATGAAGTATTTGCTCCTGTAGCAAGGATTGAGGCTATTAGAATATTTCTTGCTTTTGCTTCATACATGGGTTTTCAGGTCTACCAGATGGATGTCAAGAGTGCCTTTTTATATGGTACTATTACAGAAGAGGTGTATGTGAAACAACCTCCAGGTTTTGAAGATCCTAAACACCCAAACAAAGTCTATAAGGTGGTTAAGGCTCTTTATGGCCTTCATCAGGCACCTAGAGCTTGGTATGAGAGGCTCTCTACATTCTTATTACAACATGGATACAGGAGGGGAGCTATTGACAAGACTTTGTTTATCAAGAGAGATAAGAAGGATATCATGTTAGTTCAAGTGTATGTTGATGATATCATCTTTGGAGCTACCAAACAGTCCATGGTTAAGGAGTTTGAGCAGCTGATGCAGAAGGAATTTCAAATGAGTTCAATGGGAGAGTTAACTTTCTTTTTGGGACTTCAAGTTAAGCAGTCAAAGGAAGGAATTTTTATCAGTCAAGATAAGTATGTTACAGACATACTTAAAAAGTTTAATTTTGATGATATGAAGGCTGTTACTACCCCTATTAAATCTATCAATTCATTGGGCAAAGATGAAGATGGACAACCAGTTGAAGTCAAGCTTTACAGATCAATGATTGGCTCTCTTATGTATCTTACTGCATCCAGGCCTGATATCATGTTTGCATTTGTTCTTTGTGCAAGATATCAAGTCTCACCAAAGATCTCTCACATGAATGCAGTAAAAAGAATTTTCTGTTATTTGAAACAACAACCTAAGTTGGGGTTGTGGTATCCTAAAGAGTCACCGTTTCAATTAGAAGCTTTTTTAGATAGTGATTATTCAGGTGATAATTATGATAGAAGATCAACAACTAGTGGATGCCAATATCTTGGAAGAAGGTTAGTCTCCTGGCAATGTAAGAAGCAGACAATTGCAGCAACATCATCTACTGAAGCTAAATATGTAGCTGCTGCAAGCTGTTGTGGACAAGTGTTGTGGATGCAGAATCAACTCTTGGACTATGGGTTCAATTTCAAAAATACTCCTATCAATATTGATAATGAGAGTACTATTTGTATTGTGAAGAATCCTGTTTATCATTCCAAGACAAAGCACATTCAAATTAGACATCACTTTATCAGAGGTTGCTATGAGCATAGACTTATTAATGTGGTCAAGGTTCACACGGATGACAATGTAGCTGATTTACTCACAAAAGGTTTTGATGTGTCACGATTCAATCACTTGGTCGTGAGCATTAGAATGATTAACTACTGAGCTACATTTGAGGGGAAGACTATAAGGTGTTAGTGTAGTCCTGTGCTTTGTTTGAGGGGAGGATATTATATACTTAGTTCGTACCGAGGAATTTCGGAAAGTACTGCTTTTACTTTTTATGAAAGTACTGCTTGGAAAGTACTGCTTGGGAAAGTACTGCTTATGTGGAAAGTACTGTTTGTCGTATTAAAGTACTGTTCCAATGGTAATATTGATGGGTAATTGATAGTAACGGTAACTTTGTTATTATGGGCTGTGATTTTTTAAATTCCACCTATAAATAACTACTTCCCGATTTTCCCTCTCATATTATTACTTAGAATCTTTTCCATACTTATCTCACAATCACCATCTCTTCATTATTCGATAATATTTTTTCATTGTGCTCACTTATTCAACAATGGCGAATCGATTAACTGTTTCAAAGCACAATATGGTGGCTAATTTGGACAAGACTGAGGCGAATGTGGTTTTTTATGATATCATTGATTATCTTACTGGGTCGCCTATTAGTTATGCTCTTTTAGTTGAGCCAGATATCATTGAACCTTGGATTCAAGAATTTTGGGCAAATGCTAGAGATAATATGGAAGAGGATGAATATTATATTAGATCGACAGTTGCTGGACGGACTATCAAGATTACAGAGGCCTCTATTCGAGAAGATTTATTATTTGTTGATGAAGACGGGGCTATTCGATTTGACAAGCAACTGATTTGGGATACTTTTAGGGATCTTGGTTATGAAGGATCTTTGACAGAACAAACATTCAAGAAAGCATTATTCTGTCCTCAATGGAAGTTCTTGATTCATGTCCTGCTCTATTGCATAAGTTCAAAAAGTACTTCTTGGGAGCAGTTTGGGTCAAATATAGCATCTGCAGTGGTTGGATTAGCTACAAACAGAGTGTTTAATTTTTCAAGGCTTATTTTGGATGGGATGCTTTCACATATATCATCTAGGTCAAAACGGTTGATATACCCAAGGTTTGTACAGGTTTTCTTAAACAAGCAATTGGCTGATGTTCCAAAACCTGCTGATTTGTTACCTGTCATTGTGCAACAAGCCAAAATATTTACATTTATGGCTAGGCGAAGTGATTTGTTCAGAGGTGGAGATACTCCATTGACTACTACAATGCTGGAAGTTGTTCAAGCTGTACGTGATGAAGCTGGAGAGGCTGAGGAAAGTGAAGGTACTGATTCTGTACACGGTACTGCTTCACAAAGCGCTGCATCTCAGAGTACTGCTTCTTCAAAATCCGCATCACCAAGTGCTGACACACAAGGTACTGCTTCTCGACATAGTACTGATGCTCAAGAACATGTTGCTGTTACACCTCCATCATCTTAACAAGAAGTTCACTCACAATCTCAAAGAGATGAAGTTTCTATGGAATCTGAAGGTCAAGTTCTCAACAATTATGCTTTAACTCGAGAATTGACAAGGTTGAAGAAATCTTTTGAAGAGCAAGCTAAAGCGCTTAGGAAGTTGAAGCGTAAGTATATGTGGTTAAGGAATTTTATTAAACCATATATTCAAGGTTACAACTTATGGGTTAAGGAGGAAAACAAACGTCGTAAGCAACTTCGAAAGGAATTAAAACGCAAGAAGGTTCATAAAACATCTTCTGTCCATTTGGGGAGGAAATTAGAAGAACAGAAATTGAAAGAAGATGATAAGGAGAAAGAAGATGACAAGGAGATTGGATCTCAAAGTACTGAAGAACTGGTTAATATTGAAAGTACTGAAGAAAGGATTGAACCTCAAAGTACTGAAGAATTGGTTATTGAAGATCAAGGTACTGAACATGAAAGTACTATTTTTCATGGAACTTTCAGACAAGAGGTTATAACACCAAGAGTATTGAATTTTGAAGAAGAAGCTGGTCCTTCTACAACTGTTATACAAGAAGAGGAGGAAGCTACATTCAAACCAATTCATTCTGCAAGTGATGATGAATTCATTGCTACTATTTTAGGAGATTTGTCACAACCAAGAGGTGGAGTTACTATTAGAGATGTACAAGAAGAATAACAACAAAGAACTTCTCAACCTGAAATTGATCCTAAGGATAAAGGGAAAGGTGTTCTGGTTGAAACCAAGAAAAAGAAACTAACTTTGGCAGAACTTAGAGCAATTGAAGTTGCTAGGAATGAAGCTGTTGCTAGAAAAGTTCAAGAAGAGATAAATCCTAAAGATAGAGAAGCTCAGGAAACTCAAGAAGCTCAAGATAGAGAAGCAGCTCAAAAGGTACAAGATGAATTAGATGTTGAAGCTGCTGAACCATTACAATCACCTGTTCCAGTTAGATTTATGCCAAGACTTAATAAAGCTAAAGACAGATATGCTATGATGGCTTATCTGAAAAGTCAAGGGTATAAAGGATTGCAGAAATTTAATTATTTTGAGATGAAAAGATTATATGATGCTGCTAGGGGGATTATGAGAAAGATGTTGCAGGCATTAAAGACTTTAGAGAAGAAGTTACTTGGACTGAAGCTGAAAGAAAGAAGAGTTTGAAAAGAAAAAGGAAAACTGAAGTTACAGATGTTCAGTTCTCAAAGAAAGAAAAAGTTGAATTAAGATCTGATACTAGTGATGAATTAAAGAATTATCTCAGAGTGGTAGATTTTGATTATACAATGGAAGATGATGACATGAAGATGAACTGATCAAAGATTAGTGTTTTTGAAGTTGTGAAATCTAAGGATGGAGATTACATGATTTTTCATAAAGAAGATGAAAGCTTCAAAGTTTTCAAAAGGCTATGGGATATACTGCACATTATAGATAGAGTAGACTTATTCTACTTATATCATGCTGTGAAGGCTTACTTTGAAAATAATCCATTAGAAGGGATTGGTTTAGTTTTACATGGTGATCTCATAACTATATGGGAAACTGAAGAAGATAGCACTGATGATATTTGGAAGAATCAAGAAAACTGGGAAATTGTTTGCTGGAGATTCTTTGAAGAGTCTGGAGTTCATGTTTTAGAGTTGGAAAATGGAACAATGATACACATGTTTGCAGAAAGAAGATACCCTCTCACAGTTGAGCTCATGAGAAGAATGCTAGAGCATGGATTGGAAGTTGAAGAGGATAATGAAACTGCTTGCATGGTTATCAACTTATTTATCAACTGGACTACCATTGCTGAAGATGATCAATAACTGGTATGAATTTTATTTGAATAAATACTTTTTGATAAATCAGTACTTTTATTCAAAGTACTGCTGATCAGACAGTACTTTCATCAAAGTACTGTTTGCAGAAATAAACCAGTTAAATGAATTTTAGAAGAAACCTTTTGTTATTTAATAAATATTTTGAAATAAAGGTTGAATAAATGGTTTTTGTGATGATAACATCAATAGGTTATCAATCCACCATGGTTACAAAAGGATTGACTAATCCATGAGCAAACGGCTCTGGTAAAGATATATCAAATCCGTTTTTAGTTGACAACTTGCTAATAAGTTGGATGGTAATCAACTCACCATATCAGTAATGTGAAGAGTTGGCTAGCCCACAAGAAAATGGCTTGTGGTAAAGGCTGTGGAAAAACCATTATTGGTAATTAGTTCACCATTAGATAGAAGAACTAACTAGTCTAGAAGGGTACAGCTTTTGGTAAAGACAAAACAAATCTGTTGATAGCTGGTGGTTTGCTAAAAATCATATGGTTATGATTGTACCATGGTCTTACACACCAAAACATTTGGCTACTCCATAGATATTCTCTTTGGTAAAGAGATCTAAATCCATTAAATTTTCAATGATTCACTTGGAAGTGATGAGAATAGTATGCAACTTAAACTGAATCAATGTACAAAATTGTCATATGTTGCTGTGTTGCTGAAAAGATGGAGATTGCTGGATGCTATTGTGAAAAGAACAATTCTAAGAGATACTTTGACAAGCACAAATATTACAGAGATACAATCTAAAGACTAAGAAACAATCCGTTTTTAAAGATGAAGCTGTTAAAGATATATTTACAAAGGAACTTGAAGTCAAGAAAGTAGAATTCAAGTTAGGGGAGGATTGTTGGGATATGAAAGTGCTGAAGATATGAAAGTACTGTAAACTGCAAAGTACTGGAAGAAGTCAAAGAGTCAAAGTACTGCTAAAGACAAAGTCAAAGTACTGCACTATGAAGTCAAAGTACTGCAAGAACAAAAGAACTGTTATATTCGTTTATGGAAAGAATTGTATTCCATGTTTAGATTACTTGTCGTGTAAGAATACAAATTGTAAACCGACTAGGATATCCTTGAGCCTATAAAAGGACTCCTAGATTGGCATTAGAGGTACGATTCCAAAAAAGAGTTTTACAGATTACGAATTAGTGTTTTAGAGAGAAGTTCGATTATCTTAGAGTTGTATTAGAGTATCTGCATAATAAGCAGATTTAGAGTTTATAATAAAAGTTATTCTTCTTAGCTTTGTTAAGTAAATTCCGCGTACTAGATAAAGATTGCTCAGTGTTTCTTTGTTAATAACTTAGGATTTATCTGAGGTTATTAAACCTTAACAAGCTAGTTAAGTTAGTTTGATTAAAGTATATCGATCCAACAAAGTATAAATACCCCTTCCATCCATGGAAGGGGTGTGGCTTGGTAATCTAACCTTTTACATTTTATTGAACCAACTCTCTACGAAGAACACCATCTCTCTACTTTCTCTCTCTAAAATGTTAACATGTATTTTGATCATCCAAGGCCACCCGAATCATCAAACATAATAATATATTCGATCCTACAAATGGTACCAGAGCCGGGTTTATTGTGTTATCTTTGATTTGTGTGGTCCGTACCATGGTGGTTGTTTGTGGTTTGTTTTTGGTTTATGATGTTTACTGTTTTCATATTTTTTGTGGTCTAAAAACTTTTACACTATTTGCTAAATCAGTTTTACATGTTTTTGTTTTAACTGGTTTTAACAAATTTATTAGTGTTAGTGGTCATATGGTCAGATTGTCATGGTCCATACACTGCAGTCTAACATGGGTCAAAAAATGAAGCTTTTCTGCATAAGTTTTCTGGGTCTATAAACTGGTCATATACATCAGTCAATAGAAGCAGTTTTGTTAGTCACTTTTTCTGGGTTTATTATAAACATGGTCGGAAATAACGCTGAAATAAGTCATATATCATGTTAGCGAGTTGTACACAAAACTGTCCAGATTCAATGTATCATGTAGCGACTTGTGTTTGAAGACCTAGCGACTTGTCATTTTTTGGTAGCGATTTAGGCTAGCGAATTGTTATTTAACAAGTTAGCGGTTTGTAAAGGAAAAAAAAAAGGATAGCGAGTTGTTTGAATAATCTGCTAGCAACTTTACTCATGGTAGCGAGTTAAGACATGTAGCGAGTTGACTCTTTAGTCAACTCAAGTCAATGGCGACTTGCATTAAAAGTCAATAGCGACTTGACTTAACTCGCTAGCGACTTGGTTCATGACTCGTTAGCGACTTGGTGAAAGAAATGAAGAAGAAGAGTGACTGAACCATGACTACGACCACAAAATGACTTAAACCATATACCAAAACTTCAACACGACCTCAGTTCTAAACAACATCATCAGTCCATAATTTTATTCATCAACAGCGGTTAACAAAAACTTTATGTAGTAGTCTACATCATCAATGATATCTAAACCTCTTCCAAGACCTCAAAACAAGACCTCATCACTTATCAAGACTCATTGAACGAAAAGTAATTAAAAATAGATCTCAGAATCATATCTCTCATTCCATTAAAAGTTTCTTTCAAACTTTTGGAGGTCAAGCCTGATGAAAGATATCCATCCCATCATTGATCTATGACTCTATTACCATAACTCAAAATGTTAAAATGATTCGTGATCTCAGCCGTGTTCATTTTTGTGAATGGTTCTAAAATAACTCATAGATCTCAAAAGATCTACTCACTAATGAACGAGTACTTCATTGATCTTAATATGTTTGCTATTTTATCCGAATGTTTAAGATTTTTCAACTAACAAATCTGTTAATTGAACATCTTGATTCGTTATGTCTTTCATCAAACATATTCGAAACCATGAAGTGAGTTTAACAATTAACGTTAACTCATTTTCATTCGTTCGTCTATTCTTATTTGTAACAAGATTGAACAAACCTACCTGGTACCTTGTATGTGAATGGCTGTCTCGTTTACATAACCATATCTATGGCTGTTTCTACCACGAGCCATCCCTGTGGCTAATCTTGTCCTTGAAGCGTAGGATTTTGGAATGTAAGACGAGTGATCTTTAGGGTTTGGTTTCTGTCTTTGAAACTTAAGATTAGATGTGTACCAAATGTTTTTTTGATCTGTTATGTGAGATTGAAAGATGGGGGCGGATGAGTTTATTGATGTGAGATGTTTTAGGGTTTGACTGAAAGTAAGCTTTAGGGTTAATATGTTATCAGTCTTTTATACACACGAATTTTCTTTGGGTGTAACCGGGTGTAATTTTTCTTGGGCCCTTATGTGGCTTTTGGATCGGTAGGATAGGCCTTGACCACTCATACTTAATGAATACAAACCAGGCCATATGACTACACAAGGAGGTTGGGACGAATTTTTATCATGGGCTGTGTACTGATGTGATACAATTTTAATGTTAGTCTCATTCGTGGGCATGAGAGGATCGTTCCAATTTTAATCGTGTAGTACTGATGTGAGATCAAATCTCATATACCATTTTAATGGTTCTTGATATCACATTCTGTTATAAAATTGGTTGATACCCATTGATTGTTAGATCGAGATTTAGAGTTTTAAGTGGATCATGTATTAATGAAAAATGGGCCGAGATTTTTTTTGGGTTTGAAATTACTAAATCACATTTTGGATATTAAGAACTTTCTGGTCGTATTCTCATTTGTAATATGTGATATCAATGATATGTGGAAATTTGAAGCTTATGTGATAATCTTGGTCCCACGTATTATTAATGGCTCGGGTATATGAATTGTGGTTGAACCGATCATATTCTCCAATTGTGCTTTGGTGCAATAGTGATGTGTTGAATTTATTTGGATAAGCTGATTTATTGAGGAGGTCGGTGAGTATTATGATGGACTTTGTGGACAAATGAAATAATGTTTGGTCATTAACCTTCAACGAATGATACATTTGTTTATAGCTAATGTTGGTATTTCACTTGGCTAAAAGGTTGAGACTTGATATTGAGATTTGTTGAGTTAATGAGATTTGGTAATGAGGATTGGTACTTTGGGTTATACATTTTCACGGAGAATATTATGTCACAGCTTGAATTAATGGTTAAACAAAGTTGACTACGGGGTTTTGTACGGTATTCCTTATTTGGACTTGAAGTGAAGATTTCCAGGCGCGTCTACTTATTTTGTCTTCTTTCTTTCTACCATTTCGTGAAGAAGACTTGTTTGGGAATTTATAGAGTGTGATAAAGACTTGGCTATTTAGTTACGGCTGTGATTCTTTCTCGCTTAACAACGTAGCTATCACTTCGGTGTCTCACTCTGTTGAGAATGTCAAGAGGTTTTGTACATTGGGTACATCGTTTCTTTTTTACAAGGATTAGTACAAGTTTAAGTAACAAATCTGGGGAATGTTACTTCATGGTCAAGTTTGGCATATCGGGTTTACTTCTCCATGTCATCACTGCAATAGCTATCGAATGCGTGAATGATGTGTTTACCAAAGTATTTATTGGATGGTTGATAATGTTGATGATGTTGGATAATGAACCGTTGATGAACCGCTGCATGTTCCCCTAAAACAGATATTCACCGAAACCAAAGTTATCATAACTCATTCAAGCTAACATTGTTTACGGTTTTGTCTTGATTTTCTAAAATCCCACAAAAGAATCTATTTCTCGGTTTAAATCATAGACTTGTAAAATCCTGTGACAGTGAAAACATCCCAATAATTATAAAGTGCATTTTCGGATCTATCTTACGGTTTATTCTTGGTTTTATAAAATCCCGCGAAAGAAACTATTTCTCGATTTAAACCATAGAATAGTAAAATCTTGTATTTATGGAACCATCCTGGAGAAAGGAAAGCGTATTTCGGGATCTTATTTGATGCTGGTGCTACGGTTTCTACTATGATGAATGGATAAAAGGGTGTACTTCATGAATTGGGTGTGTGTTTGGATTGTCCTCATGGCAGTTTGGTTACTACATGGCTTTACGGGGTTACGTGCTTTTAACCATGGTCGGGATGAAACCATTATCAAAGTTCATTTAACTATCAAAGAAGGCTAGATTTGAGCAGTTCAGAAGATGTGAAAACGGCGTTAATTCAATATTATTTATTTGAGGTTGAAGTGAAATATCACGGGCAAGTGTACTTAGTATCTGAAAGTATCGGGGATGGTTGGATGAAGATTCTTCATGATCCTTGTTCGAGCTTATTATCAAAAATGAAGACTTGGAAATCTAGTTATTGTTGGGTGTCTTTTACCTTTTCTTTTACCACTTGGGGGAATTGGGCTCATACCACCACAAAATAACTATCACTTTAAGGAGTTACGTTGTAGTGCTTAGTATCACATTCAATTGTGGATTTTCAAGAGGTAATGTACGTCTTATACTTGATGGTTGGTTGGTTGAAGAGTATAGAGTACATTGAGAGTACTTAGAGATGCTAACGGAAATCGGCACCGCTCTTTGTTACATATGTGAAAGTTTAAGTCACGAGTTCGGGTTAGTTTACTTCACGGTCAAATTCATCATATTGGGTTTTCTCCATCAGCTGTCACGACAAAGAGCCTACAGAATGATAATGGGGATGATTACATGTTTTGCTAAGAGAGTTGAAAAGAGAGAGATTATGACGTATGAACACATCAGTTCATGCCTCGTACTCTAAAGAAAAGAAAAGTGTACGTGTTAGTGCGCTTTATCTTCTGAAGAAGAGAAATCTTCTTATTATGACCATTCTCATCAACATGCTTCATGTTTTTTCCATGCGCTTTTAATTATCAAGTGAACCGGGCTACCATTGATTGTTTTCTCATTCCACTTGCTCGATTATAATGAAGATGGAGACATCATGTACTAATTTTGCGGGGCAGAAGTGTGAATAGAACATTCGGATGATTTTCACTTATTGAATCAAGAATGGCATCTCTGTATGCAATTCTTGAGGGGGAGAAGAAGTGTGATAATTCTGCATGGTTGATTGATATTTGAGAATATATGGTCAAACGGCTCCTAACTCATGTAAGAACCGAGCTTCTTCTTATCGGGTCATCTTCACATGGAGTTGTTCTTCTAAGAGCCGTTGGTTGACATCTTCACTCGGATTGATAAGTTTATCGACAAAGTGCTTCCGGTTAATGCTTCACGTATACATCAACATGATAATTCCGAACAATCTCTCTGTTCTTGTTTGATGTGATTGGTAGTTTGGTGTTACCATCTCGTGTGTTCGTTGTGGCCTGATTGCTGATTTCCTTGATGAACATCTTTCTGTTCTTGTTTGATTGGGAGAGATTTTAGTTAAGGGGATTTGCAAGATGTAAGTTAATTGGGATGCTTTTTGGTGTAAGTTGAAGATGTTAACTATCTATTCCCCAACTGAACAATCTTGAAGAAGGTCGAGTCTACAGTCGGTTCTACATTCTCTGCTACATGTTAGAAGACTAAAGACTAGTTGCATTTGATTATCTAAAGACTTCTTCTTATTCCATGCATTCATCATAAAGATTGTCAGTTTAAGGGAGAGCACTAATTGGGGGAGAGTGAAATTTCTGATTTAATCCCCAATTAGACTTGCTCAAATTCTTCATCAAGTTGATTCCCACAAGAGTTCAAGTGTTCTTCTCAGCAAATTTCTAGTATACGGGCTTATAATGTTTTGCTGATTCTGAAGTGTCAAAACCAGCAAGGGGGAAGGAGACAAGCATCTAAACGCGAGTAAACTTAATGAACTTAATACTTCTAAGTAATTGAAGATATCCCGGGAAGAAAAATGTTATTACCGCAGAGAAACTCAAGGTTTGACTCATGGCGAGTAAACTTGATAAGTGATTGAAGATATCCTGGGAAAACAAATGTCATGATCGCAGAGAAACTCAAGGTTTTACTCATCAAGGCGTTTAGTGTTCTTATTCCAACTATGTGGGGGAAGAGATGGAAGAGTTAGTTTCTGAAGATGAAAGAGGTACACAAGTGTGTGATGATTTTGATGTTATCACAATCATCATGGGAGAGAGATTGTGTACATTGGGGATGCTCAGCTGTTTCACTTGAGTGCTTAATCAGTGATTCTGAGATATAATCACTTATTCCGGAGTTGAAATCCTAAGAGATAGTCCTCCATAGAGATAATAAGTGATTCGGCCTACTTTTTCAATGTTATCGGTTATTCTCTCTTTGGGCATTCGGGTATTTTGGGTTCTTGAGCTTCATACACTTTCTTTAGGGGAGAGAAAAGTATTCATCGGGGTTATTCTTTGGCTATTGGACTTAATCTGCTACTCCGATGGTTTAAGTTTCTTTGTCTTCGGGTATGTGTATTCGGGTTCGTGAGCTCTAGTCTAAGACACTGACTGCATCAATTCAACTACTCAGGGGAAGTGTTCTCTTGACACCTTTTGGAATGGATTGCTTCAGACGTTAGTAGAAAAGAAATTTGAGAAGATTGTTTTATGTGTGGGATGATACGTTGTTGTTGTTCTATTGGATGATATAACCTCGAACGAAGAATCACTGTGATTATTCTTAAAAAGAGTAGCAAGATCGATGATAGAGGTGTGCTTCTTTGTGCACCTGGCTAATGGAAGCTTGTAAGAAAGCTTTGAATCTGCTCACCATAAGGATTTTTGGTTTGGGGGGAAGCTGCCAAAGTCTCTCTTTCTCAAAGGCTCATGTTCTATCTTCTATTCTGGAGCCTCGGAAGCTTTGGTGGTGGATGTTTAAGAGATGATGATTCCTATCTTCTACAAAGGGGCTGGTCGATATCCTTATCTCAGTACTCGTATCATCATCTTCTTTAAATTATATCATCTACTCTATCTTTGTATATATTTTTCAAAAACAAAATACAAAAATATAAAACCAACAAAAAGAAAATAGAAAATTATAAAACCTTCAAAAACCCATAAAAATCAGAAAATTTGAAAAACTCCAAAAATATGTTTTCTCAAGACATGTCTTCTGGTATCGATAACATCTGCGGTCTTAGAAATGTCATTCAATAATGGCACAGGACCATAGATGAAGTTCGATCAGGAGGTGTAAATATTTATTTTCTAAACATGTCTCAAACAATAGCTTACAGTTATTTCAGACTGTAACCCGCACTTAAAACTATGGCTTGCTATTATTTCAGATAGCAACCCGATCTTCAAAAGAAAGGAAAGTGTTGCGCTAAACTAATTTTCAAAATATTTCGTGCACTTATCCTAAAACAAAATGAGGAAAGTATGTCGAAGGACTGCTGTTCCTACACAAATGTTTTTCCGTCTAAAATTATTCAGAAAAATATTTGTTTTTTTAACAAAAAGGTGGTAAATAAGTTTCTTTAAAAACAATCAGCTTCAGAGTTCTATTAAATTTGAAAACTCGATCAATAACTTCAGCGCTTTTAATCCTTTCAGAAAATGAGTCATTGATTGAGGGGGAGAATGTTTTCAAATCTATATCATCTAACGGGCGTTCTTAATTATCCTAAATGCTTAATTGAAAAATGATGTTAACCTATGTTGAAGGACTAGGTGCCTAGGATATGATTGTTAGGTTTAGATGATTAGAGTTTGATGAACACATAATCCCATACTTTATATGATCTGATTGACATGTTGAATTGACTGTTATTAGTTGATTGATGTTTGGGTGATGTCGACCACCATATATCTGTGTGTGTACACTAACATATGCAGGTATCACGGTTTAAAAGAATGTTCCCGATCCGTATCCCGTAATTAAAGATGATTGGATGCCGAAAGGAAAGGGTAACTATATCTTGGGTTGACAAATGAAGAAACGGAGCTTAATTGGACTTCTATGGAGAGTTGGCATAAATGCAACGTAAGAGGCATTAATGCATCAGCAGATGGTTTTCTTCTAAGTGATTGAGGAAACGAAGCTTAATTTGACCTCAGTTGGCATTCAAAATGAAACGTAAGAAGAAGTCTCACTGCATCTGCAGACGGTTTTTCTTCCAAGCCCTACAGCAGCAACATCAACAGAAGCAGCTCAACCACCTAATGTATCTTTGTGCAGGATAATTGTGATTATACCAGTTTATTTAAACAATTTTTAACTAATATTGTTTTGAAAAATGGAAATTATTGTTTTTGAAAATTAATTGAAATCAATTTTGAAAATCACCGGACTTCTTTTTATCAAAACTGTGAAAACGTAGAAGGGGGGGGGGGTGAATACGTTTCCGTTTCAAACTTAAAACTTTTGTATCAATATAGTATAAACCATTGCATTTGCTAATCTCGACACGAGGATGCATTTAACGCATTACAGCATGTAAGGCCAACCCCTTGACATCACATAAGATTCCGCAAGATTAATGGTTCATTATAAATCAAGTTTCACCATTATTAGTCCGGTTGCTTTTTCTTGATCAAGCGTGTCATAATACATAAAGTGTTGATTATAGTTTGTGACTATATGAAAGACCAAGTATGCATCACAAACATAGACATCAACCACATAGAAAATAAACAAAGTAATGCAAGAATAAAAGTAAAGCGATAAGTAAAAGGATAGACAAACCAACACGAGGATTTATAGTGGTTCGGCTACAAGGACACCTTCCTTGCCCTACTCCACTCCCCGAGTCACCTACTCGAGAGTTCATAATCACTACACCAACTCCTTATGGCGGAGAAGCCTTCACAACGTCGCCTACTCTTTTTCCGGTACTAGGCTAACCACCGGGTTCTTTCACTCCAAGGTGAACCACACCTACACAACGTCGCCTAACCTTTATTCGGTGCTAGGCTAACCACCAGGTTCTTTTATACCAAGGTGAACCACACCTATCACAACGTCGCCTACCCTTTATTAGGTTCTAGGCTAAGCACCTAGCTCCATTATGGAGGAACTACTACCTATCACAACACATCACCTAATCTCAAGGAGATCCACTCCTTGTTACAACACCATCAAGGATATCACCATCCTTGGATCTAAACTAATACTATATGTATAACGATGCACCTCGTCGATTATACGACCTAGGCATTCTTCACTAATGCCATTTACACGATCCTTCAGCACCATTCACTAATGCCTTCAACACGAATCTTCAGCACTCTTCACTAATGCCTTTGACACATCTATGATACCCATTATGTTTTGTGGCCCAACATAACAAACCTTGTGTTTTATGGCACAAATACATAAACCATCTAGTCTAGTCATAGATACAATAATATGATACTAGACAATATCCAAGACAATGTGTCTAATGGATATGAAATCCTAAACTAAACATCAAGAACCCAAAGCACGATGTAGTTAGTCTTCTATGAATAAAGATGACAAGTTTCCCAAGCTTGTTGTATAAGATCTTCATGTGCTTGTATCTTGTGATGGGTGATCACTTTAGTAGGTAAGGAAGCAAGATCTCTAAGCTTGCTTTGGAGGATCACTTCGGGAGTATGCTTACAACAAATGAGAGTTAGAAGCATTATGATCATATGAGATGAGGGTGGTTTACATGTTTCCTAATGATCTAACTATCCTAGAAATGGTGGAGAGAATCTATGTGTGAAGGTGTAAAGAAATGGTAAGAAGTGGCTTGCTATTTATAAGCAAAAAGACCAAAACCATGTTCTGCCCCAAGGATCCCTTCTGGAGGGATCCGGCCTTTCTAATTCCAAGGGATCCGTGGGATACTTGAGGGATCCGTGCACGCTCCTGTTTACCCATGGTTTATAGGTTAAAACTATGGGCTATGGGTCAAGGATTTGAGTGCCCACCAAGGTACAATGTATCTAGACATTGGGTATGGGTCTTGGGTCATGGGTCATGGGTTTTACCCAACACATTTACTTATGTTTACTTAAGTGTTTTATAAACTATTTAACTAAACATGTTTAATGGTTTGTAAGGGGTTTGATCATAACGTAACATAACAAACATGTATGAACCTGTGTTGTAGCATACAAGGACTTGAGTCGTCGAGAGGTGTTGAGAGTATGTTGAGACAAGATATAATTACAAGTAACTTATACATTTTACGTTATGTATTACAAGTTACATATTTGTCATCAAAAAAACAAATGAGAATGTATAGATTAAATATCGTAATATTTACACTAACAAAAACTTAAGTCACTCAATCATCGACTACGGTCATCGATTGAGGGGGAGAGTGATTTAAATTAAAATATTTTCAAAACAATATCTCTTCATAAAAGTCCGTTTGTCCAACATAAAGTGGTGATCTAAAGATTTAATGTTATGTCATGGTATGATCTTTCTTTTGATTCAAGGTCTTTCAAAATGAAATTTTTTATGTTCTTGTTTGATTCTGAAATTGTTTTATTTTACTAAAAGATCTCTTAAAAACTATCATACCTGACACTAACAATCTTTAATGTCTTAAATTGGTCCTTATCTGTCATTTTTCAAAATTAAATCTTGCCACGTCTTTCCCCAAACTTTTCTAAATGATTTAAATCTTTTGGGATCACAAATCTCAAATGGTTTGAAATTTTTGATCGGGGGAGAGATCGTGATTTAAATCTCAAATCTGTTTTAATGGAATCAGTTTTAGTCCTTTATAGGCACTCCTGCCTCCATGTGCCAAACGATTTCAAATACACTATGCACATGTTGAGGAGGAGGATTTATCCAAAAACAAGATGAGTATTTAAACCTGGCCACATATTCTCCCATGTTTTCCAAACCTGATTAAATCACTTGAGATCCAAAATCTCAAAGGGTTTGATATTTTTTATCGGGGGAGAATTTTTGATTTAATAATGAAACTTGATATAAGATGATCGTTTTGATTTAAAGTGCAAGTTCTCTCTAATATGTGCCAAACTCTTTCATTTATTGATGCACATATTGAGGGGGAGCGAATGGTTTCTTAATGGCTTGTGTGATCTTAAATGTGCTTCAAAAGAACTCTTTCCTCTATGTGATAAAATGTTTTCAAATATCCTATGCACATATTGAAGGGGAGAATTTACCAAAGAAAATCAAATGGCTTTTTCTATGAAAATTGTGATCAAAGAAAATATTTCAAAGTCCTCTTGCCTCCATGTGCTAAACAATTTCTAAATCATATGCACATGTTGAAGGGGAGGTTTTCTAAATGATCAAAACTATTAAGGTGTAACCACCGGTAAAAAAATCCATCTTTATACTAATAGTAATTCATTTTTCTACGTACATTTTTTTTCCTACGACTAGATAATAAGCCGCACTCACAAACTGCTCACTCTCATAGCTAATGCTTTTGATATGCACACTCTTAAGTGACGATGAAAGTCCCACAACATCACTCTTATGTCTTACTTGAAATCTCCCGGCATGGTCACCCATGCCAGTTGTGCCCTCACATAACATACGGGATGTCCGGTATAAAGTAATCTTTATATTATTAGCGTCATTTCCAATACAATGTCACAAGTAAATTAGGGTTTTCTTAAAGTCTTATAACAATTTCGATACTACGTCATAAACCCTAATGTATAAACCATTAAACTTAATGTATAAGTTTAAAGCATAAAACCCTAACTCTAAGGCATTTCCCGGTTAAAACCCTAATATGTAAATCTTATGATTTTATGTAAATAAAATCACAAACTAAAATTAATGATATAAATAAAACGTTTACAAATTTCTAAGGTACAAGTTTATTAAACCAATGTACAAGTCATTGATGCTTAAAGGTATTCAATTAACTTAAGATTTCATTATAAACCTTAGTGTACTTAATGCTAAGCACATTATACAAACCTTTCAAAGCACAAGTCTTAAATATATATTTCATTTTTAGTAAAGTACAATAAAACAATGCAAATGTATACACTATAGTGCACTAAACTTAAGTCTTTATTTTTATTAATTACATGCATATTGACCTAAACTAGCTTTTACCTAAAATAAATTAACAACTTAACTAAGTACTTTTACCATTTCTACAATAGGTACAAACTAAAAAGCCTTAAGTACTATCCCTAGAAGCTAACGCCCCCCCTTATTTACCTAGTTAAAATTTAACTAACCAAGTTACTACCTAGTTACTATGTGATATTAGTAAAAACCTTAGCCTCAACTAGTTACTTGAACCTAAGAATTACACATCATAGAGTTTTACCATGGTCAAATATGGTGGGTAAAACTCTTGGCTAGAGTTTTACCACACCAAGACATGTTCCCTTTGTTGGTGTCAGTTGCCCAGCAGCAGGGTAAAGACAATCAATAACAGTAGCAATAGCACTAGGTGGTTACCGGATATCACTTGGAATCGTGTGATCACTTTCCAAAGTAAACTATTCGACCCTAATGCCAAGGTATCACGAATATCTACTTGGGATAAGACCAAATGCAGTTAGAGAATTAGGCACAATTCTATAACCCTTTCACTAATAAGTGTTTATTGTTTTCTGTGTGTCTTCATGCATAATCGGGTATCCTATTTATAGGACATTACTCTCAACCGTTCAAATGGAATTATGAGGATTAATCGGCCCATTAATCACCTCATAACTATCCCCATTATAGCCGTTAGAGGTTACATGACCAATTAAACGTGGTCATAATGCAGTTGTAACTGCCATCAAGCAGTACTTTCAATAAGCAGTACTTTCCACTAGCAGTACTTTCCACTTGCAGTGGAAATACAACCTATCAATGGAAACACTGCTTATCAGTGGAAACACTGCTTATCAGTACTTTCATAGTACTAGCAGTGGATACACCACTTCAGTGGAAACACTGCCTATCAGTGGAAACACTGCTTATCAGTGGAAACCACAAGCCGTACTTTCCACAAGCAGTACTTTCCACAAGCAGTACTTTCCTCAAGCAGTACTTTCCACAAGCAGTACTTTCCTCAAGCAGTACTTTCACCAAGCAGTACTTTAACCAGTACTTCCAATACAAACCACTATAAGAGTCAGGGTGTTCATGGACCTTATGGGTGTACACTCCGTACCTCCTAACCCATTACAAGGTGTGAACTAATCCCACAAGTGCACTAAATTTTCCAACAATCCTCCCCAAATTTAGTTTACTTCCTTTGCATGAAAAATAAACATCAAGCCAAACATGTGAATAAACGAAAATGTCTTGAGGATTGAATTTCCATCTTAGTAAATTACACGTTCAAATATTCGTGAATCAGGGTGATCTAAGAATTGAACCCTTCAACCCATTTGAATACCTGAAGATAAAATACACACAAGTTTTCAAACACTTAACAGCTCCTGACACTATACAAGCCATGTGTCCATATCTAAATTCATAAATGTTGTAAAAGCTAAAAGTCCAAAGCTTCCTGAAGCGGCAAAACTTCAACATTTACATAGGTGGTTCCTCTTTAGTCATGCTCCTGCCAAGCACTTTTTCAAAGAAAATTAACCATTGAGAAGTAAAGACTTCATCCTCCTTCCAGCAGGTTCTGAGCACAACCTTGGGATGTAAATAAAACATGTGCTCCAGTCCACTGAATGTTCAGCTTTCCACATTGAACTCAGCTCCTGAGTTTCCTCAGGAGGGAGTTGGGTGTCCTAGCATTCAGTGACTAAGTTGGACTTAAACCCATCCCTTTAGCAGACTTTATAACCAAGTCTCTAGCCAGACCCTTCGTCAAGTGATCAGCTAAGTTCTGTTGAGATCTCACAAACTCTATAGATACCACCCCATTCATGATAAGCTCACGAATCATGCTATGTCTGACACCTAAGTGTCTAGACTTACCATTGTACATTTGGCTATAAGCCTTAGCCAGTGTAGCTGCACTATCACACCGGATAGAAATAGGTGCTATAGGTTTAGGCCACAATGGAATCTCAAGAAGCAAGTTTTTCAACCATTCAGCTTCTTTACCAGCAGCTGCTAAAGCCACAAATTCAGATTCCATTGTTGAACTGGTGATGCAAGTTTGTTTCTTGGATGCCCAAGAAATTGCACCTCCACCAAGTAGGAATACCCAGCCACTGGTAGACGAATTGTCTTCAGTGTTACTGATCCAACTTGCATCAGTGTAACCTTCCAACACTGATGGGTAACCAGTATATGAGAGACTATAATCCATAGTTCACTTCAAATACTTCAGTACCCTTTGAACTGCTTGCCAGTGATGAGCACTAGGATTACTAGTATACCTGCTCAATTTTCCCACTGCAAAACCAATATCAGGTCTTGTACAAGTCATGGCATACATCAGGCAGCCAATTAACCTAGAATACTCAAGTTGAGATACAGCCTTGCCATGATTAGGCATCAGCTTCTCACAAGTATCCATAGGTGTACTCACTGGAGTACAATCAAAGTAATTGAATTTCCTCAGTACCTTCTCAATATAATGAGACTGAGAGATAGAAATTCTATTACTTTCATGTTTAATCCTTATACCAAGGATAACATCAGCCTCCCCCATGTCTTTCATGGAGAACCTTGATGACAAAAATTCCTTTGTCAGGTCAACCTGATTTTGGTCAGTGCCAAAGATCAACATGTCATCAACATATAGACAAATGATGACTCCTTTACCAGATTCATCAAATTTGCTATATACACATTTGTCAGCTTGGTTAAGAACATAACCACTAGACAAAACCACTTCATCAAATTTTTGATGCCATTGCTTAGGTGCCTGCTTAAGTCCATAAAGAGACTTAATCAGTTTACACACCTTGTTTTCATTGCCAGGCAAGATGAAGCCCTGAGGTTGGTTCATATAAACCTCCTCTTCCAATTCACCATTCAAGAAAGCTGTTTTCACATCCATCTGATGAATAACCAGATTGTGAATAGATGCCATAGCAATCAGCAGTCTTATGGTACTGATACGAGCCACAGGGGCATAAGTATCAAAATAGTCTATTCCTGACTTTTGTTTAAAGCCCTGAATGACTAGTCTAGCCTTGAACTTTTCAATAGTTCCATCTACCTTCATTTTTCTTTTGAAAATCCATTTGTAACCCAAAGGTTTGCAACCAGGAGGTAGATCAACCAACACCCAAGTGTTGTTGCCCATGATGGAATCCATCTCATCATTGATTGCTTCTTTCCAGAAAGCAATATCCTGGGACTTCATTGCTTCTTCAAATGTTTTGGGGTCATCCTCAACAATGAAGCAATAGGAGTATTGGTCTGAGACCTCATCCCTGGTACCTTCAACTAAGTATAGTTGAAACTCAGGTCCAAATGACTTTGGAGTCCTGACTCTTTTGCTTTTCCTCAGCACAGGTTCAGGTTGCTGAACCACAACCTCATCAGGGACCACTGATGGTTCATCATCAGTTACCTCTGATACACCAGTGTCATGAGTTCCATTAGGAATCCTCTGACTTGGTCTAGGAACTGATGAGAATCTATTCTCATCAAATTCTGCATCCCTTGATTCAATAATGGAGTTAATTGAAACATATTCATTAGGTTCAATAACATAGAACCTAAAAGCCTTGGAATGCTCAGCATATCCAACAAAGATGCAGTCAATGCCTCTTTCACCCAAAGTTTTTAGCTTTGGATCAGGGAGTCTTACAATAGCCCTACAACCCCAGACCCTGAGATAGTTCAGGTTGGGTTTCCTTTTAGTCCAGAGTTCATAAGGGGTAACCTTGTTCCTTTTATTGGGAACCCTATTTAATAAATAGCAAGCAGTTAACATAGCTTCACCCCAGAACCCTTGACTCAGTCCTAAATAGGACAACATGGAATTAACCATCTCCTTCAGCACCCTGTTTTTCCTTTCAGAAATACCATTTTGCTGAGGAGTATAAGGGGCAGTCATTTCATAGATTATTCCAACAGACTGAAAGTACTGAGTATCCATGTACTCACCTCCCCTATCAGTCCTTAATCTTTTCATCAAAGACCCAAGTTGTAATTCAACTTCAGTTTTAAACACTTTGAATTTATCTAATGCTTCATCCTTGGTATGTAACAGATAGACATAACAAAATCTAGAAGCATCATCAATAAATGTCACAAAGTACTTCTTATTCCCCAAAGAAGGAGTGGCATGCAAATCACACAGGTCACTGTGAATAAGTTCCAAGATCTTAGTCTCACGACTAACACCCTGAAAGGGTTTCTTGGTTATCTTGGTCAACATGCAAGTTTTACACTTTTCAGTGTCCATGTCAAAAGCAGGGATTAAACCATCCCTAAACATATCTTGCATTCTTTTATAGTGAACATGACCAAGTCTAGCATGCCAAAGGGTAGAATCAGTCTGATCATATGTGGTCACAAAAGCTGAAATAACACTGTCAGTGGTAATATTAAGCCTGAACATTTGATTACATAAATAACCAAAACAAATAAAAACACCACATTTAGAAAGAACAAATTTATCAGATTCAATAACTTGTTTATATCCATGATTATTCAAAACACTACTTGAAACCAAGTTCTTCCTGATATCAGGAACATGAATAACATTAAACAAAGTTACAATCTTTCCAGAACTAAACCTAAGATCTACACAACCACGACCATGCACCAAGGTTGTTGACTCATTTCCCATGTGAAGAATAGAACCATCATTCAGTGACTCATAAGTCTTGAACCAGCTTCTATCTTTACACACATGAACTGTTGCACCAGAGTCAACCCACCACGCAACATCATCATCCTGCACATAAAAAGATTCAGATACATATGTAACATAATAAATCTGAAAAGACTTATTAAACATATTCTGACCTTTCAGTGAGTTGGCTGAACCACCACTCCCTGAATCATTAGTGCCTGATCCATTGGCTTTACCACCAACTTTAACACCCTTGCAGTCCCTTTTAATGTGACCAGTCTTGCCACATTTCCAACAAGTAGGTGTTGCCTTCTTGTTAGGATATGCCCTTGTGTTATCATGAAATTTGCGTTTGCCTTTGTTGTCATTGTACCTGGTGGAGTTGTTATGCTCCACCATATTGACAACAGATGGTCCAGCAGCATTGCCACTCTTTGGCTTGTCATTATCCTGCACCTTGAGAGATTCCTCAATGTGCAGATGACTGCCCAACTCAACAAGAGTTAACTCCTCCTTCATATGTTTCAAGGTATGCTTGAAATCTTTCCATGAAGGAGGGAGTTTGTCAATGACACAAGAGACTTTGATAGCCTCATCCATGTTCATTTGGTGTTGTGTAAACCTTCCAAGTATTCCAAGAAGTTCATTGTATTGTTCCATAACTGGTCTTGAATCAGTCATTTTGTAATTTGTGAAATTACTAACAAGGAACTTCTTACTTGATGCATCCTCAGCCATATATTTGGCATCCAAGGAATCCCACAGTTCTTTGGAAGATTCAAAGTTCTGATAAATATCAAACAAAGAATCAGACATACCATTCCGAATAAGACCTCTGCATATGTAGTCATCATTCTCCCACTTGCTCCTCCTCCTGATCTGCTCCATAGTAGCATCATCACCATCATCAGGAATTAGAGTAGTCAGCACATAGACCACACTCATGCTTGACAGCAAGAAGTGCATCTTCTTCTGCCACCTCCTAAAGTCCACCCCTTCAAACTTGTCCAGCTTAGCAAAGTTTGAAGCCATGTGTTTCATTGCAGCAGTTGCCATTTATTATCACAACATAGTTTACTTTGATTGTTAGCGTCAGTTGCCCAGCAGCAGGGTAAAGACAATCAATAACAGTAGCAATACCACTAGGTGGTTACCGGATATCACTTGGAATCGTGTGATCACTTTCCAAAGTAAACTATTCGACCCTAATGCCTGGGTATCACGAATATCTACTTGGGATAAGACCAAATGCAGTTAGAGAATTAGGCACAATTCTATAACACTTTCACTAATAAGTGTTTATTGTTTTCTGTGTTTCTTCATGCATAATCAGGTATCCTATTTATAGGACATTACTCTCAACCGTTCAAATGGAATTATGAGGATTAATCGGCCCATTAATCACCTCATAACTATCCCCATTATAGCCGTTAGTGGTTACATGACCAATTAAACGTGGTCATAATGCAGTTGTAACTGCCATCAAGCAGTACTTTCAATAAGCAGTACTTTCTACTAGCATTACTTTCCACTTGCAGTGGAAATACAACCTATCAGTGGAAACACTGCTTATCAGTGGAAACACTGCTTATCAGTACTTTCATAGTACTAGCAGTGGATACACCACTTCAGTGGAAACACTGCCTATCAGTGGAAACACTGCTTATCAGTGGAAACCACAAGCAGTACTTTCCACATGCAGTACTTTCCACAAGCAGTACTTTCCTCAAGCAGTACTTTCACCAAGCAGTACTTTAACCAGTACTTCCAATACAAACCACTATAAGAGTCAGGGTGTTCATGGACCTTATGGGTGTACACTCCGTACCTCCTAACCCATTACAAGGTGTGAACTAATCCCACAAGTGCACTAAATTTTCCAACACCCTTGAAACCACATGCTTCTTCCATTTGGCTAGCTACACATCACCTTGTCTCCTCTCTTGTGAGACAAGGTGACTTAACACTTGGAAGATTCATGCATTTCCCTCTCCTATATATACGTCCATATACTTTCCTTTTAAGTCCCATGCAAACACAAACACTATACCATACTCTCACATATCACACGCACCATAAATATTTTTCAAAATCACAAGCATTCTGAAATTTTACCCTAAGAAGTGTAAAGAAAGGTTAACTTGGAGCTTAGAAAGTATGGAACTACTTGAAGACCAATAGCAGCTTTTAGGCATTTTCTTGGTTTAGGCAACCCACAAGCTGTAAGTATTCCAAACTCTTTTACTTTAAACATTTTTACACATTTACTAGCACTCACTTAGGGTAATAAACTTATAACATGTAAAAATAAAGTTGGAATATAGTTATTGTAAACTTACTGATAAAAACGCATATACATAAAAACAAGTTCATTTTGAGGTATTGGTTAGGGTAAACACTATAAGGATTAGCCACTAAGGATGTTACATGATCGGTAGTGAAACCCTAAACCTATGTCCTAGGCCTCGCTAAGTTAAAATGTTTTTCCACTCTTTTCTGTTTCAGTTCATGGCGCCAAAAACAGGCCTTACCCCCCAACTTGCCCCGCATTTATCTACTTGGTGTTATAGGTACTAGGGTCATTCAAGTTACCGTTGTAAAGACCACCTGGGATACTACAAAACGCCCCCATGACCCGGTTAAAAAGCCTAGTCGATATCTTTAAAAACAGCCATCATTTTGGGCAAAAGTCATAAACACCAAAAAGTCTTTTACAACAAATATATGGGAAAACATGGGATTTTTGATAAATTTGGTTAGGAACTGTATTAGAAACATTAGAAATGGATAAAAAAATATTTCACAAGGTCGCATGCAAAAGATATAGCTTAAAACTGAAATTTTCATAAAACGCGTCGTGGCTAAGTGGCCATATTCGTGGACTTGTATCTTTCTAACCAAAGACGACTAGGACATGAGGCTTATGCCATTTAAGAGATCTTACAGCATAGTGTTTAAAGGGTCAAATGCGATGTAGAAACACTAGCTTGCCTCGTGTAAAATCTGCCATCTTTTAGCCCCATTATCGCCCAAAAACAACAAAAAGCACATAAACCCCCTACTTTGGAAAATCATTGCGACCAAACCGTAAGAGCTTAAGACCTCTAGTTTGAGCCATTAGAAAGACCACCAGAAAAACTCTTGAAAGGAACAAGAACGTAGTAAAAACCTATTAAGGCCTCGTTTTTATTCACCCGTACTTTTACCCATTTAAGCCAAAAACTAGTTAATTTCTCTTATAAAATTTTAAGCATGAAAATTGTAATTTTTGTAAAATAAAGTTCCTTTGGACTAAAAACGTAATTTCTGTGAAGTTAACTATATAAGGGTTAATTTTGTCAATAACCCATAGATGAGGGTTTAAAGCGTCATTTTTTAAAGTACAAGGGTAAAAACTGTAAATATTTAAAATTGTAAAATATAACATTTTGGAAACATAAGATGTTTAACAACTTTGGTTTTGATAAAAACTTATTATTAATCATTTAAGTCATAATAATAAGTATGATAAGTATATTAAATTTTTGTAGAGATTTCATGTTATCTATAGAACATTTCCGACGCATAAACTTGAATACGAATACTAAATACATGATATACTAAATCAGGTCAAGAGTCGGAGCAGTTTGTTCATATTATCTAATTTGTTTTCCATCCAGACTACAATAACACCGAGGTGAGTTCATAGTCCCACTTTTACATAATTGTTTTCAAAACTTGTGGGGAGATACATGCTACAAAAACCGAACACAAGTATTTTTCTGTATGCTATCCTGATTGTTATTGCTTAAGTTACTTACTATTGCCACTAAAAGTCCCTCATATCATGAACCATTAATCACTTGCGAGTGAACGCGAATATCGTGAATAGATCTATTGGCAGTTGACGCCCCATTTGTGTTAGCCGGATAGGTAACCAAATGCACGTTATTTGAGAATACTAGGAGAATGGCAAACTCCTACAGAGGGCATCGTTGCTCACATCATCACTATGATGTTTGTAACTTACATCATTATTATGACGCGTTCGTGTTAATGTTTACGTTCATGAGACTTAAGGCAATATACACTATGTTGCAATGATACAAATGCTGCAACTACTGAATATACTGTACTGCAATATTACTGATTTTACTACTGCTTGATCTTGTGTTCAACTGATTATTATTCAAACACTATGGATTCACTCAACCTTTGTGTTGACTTTTTTGCATGTTTTATCTCAGGAAACTAGAGCACGAACTGGCACGGAGTGGCAATGGACTTTCTTATATAAAGGGCGTCCACTTTTGTTATCATTCACAAGAATAAAACTATGTATTTTCGTATTTCCGTTGGGACCTTTATTATGTAAACTCTGATTTAAATAAATGAATGATAACAGTTTTATCTAAAACGTCTCTTTTGAGCCGTTTATCTATTATTATGACTGTGCTCCATGAAGTAATACCCCAACCTTAATTCCTCTGTGTATACCGAATTTGGGGGTGTTACATAAGGTACAAAATGCTTTGATCTCGTATCACAAGTACCTTGATTGTTTTTCCAAATGATTGTTCAATTGGTTTTGAGAAGGAATGAACTGTACCAAAAGACCGACCATTTTACTTTATGCATGGAGTTATAAGGATGGTGAGGTTAGGTATTAGTTCCCACGATCCGCCAGAACCGGAGGGATCTACCCAGGGACAATCCACTAGATAGTGTAGAGTCTTTAGGTATAATGAAAAAAGGAGAAAAATGAGATATGGGAAGAGTGCCGACTGAGACAGAGCTAGATCTGGAATAAACCCAACAAGGTTCTAGTTATGAAGTCTCGGTAAGCACTGAAGGGGTTGAAGAATGAAAAAGAAATGAAATGAGAAAATGGTGAAAAGAAATAGCCCTCCAATAATTCAACCTTAGGGCAGAAACTGGGTTCAATACATATGCTACTGGTGTCTACTACGGTAACACTGGTATTGAAGACAAGACGTCATGGACCCAGTGACGCACTGCACCTAACTTCCCAACCTACTCAAGTTCCTCTTAAAAGGACTTGTTTCATTCTCACGGGGAACCGACATAATCTATCGACTTTCTCGTAGAGATTGTTGATATTGAAGAAGGAGACCCTCTCCCTAGTCTCCGGCATAGGAACCAAATGTGCACTATTGAGTCTAGAGCCAAGAGATCATCCACAATATCTCATTAGGACACAAAATTAATGAAGACTTGCTATTTCACACAATGTGGAAAGTAAGTATATATTAAGAGTCCTACGCATTATCCTTGTGGTATTGCCAGAACATCTGAGTGGTATGTAAAAGTATTCACGATGAAGATGGAAATCCTTCTAGAGCCAACATCAAACAAGCTCTTGGTGGGTGACATGTGAAATCTTTCCAAAAGATCAAACTTGTGACAACTGGATAGAAACGATGGGGCGATTCACTCTTGAATCAACCTTGGTCCAGGAATGGAATTGACGAATACTTTTGGAAAAACCGTTCGATGTGCAAATCTTCTTTTCTCTAGCACGTCGAATGTGTACTTATGTTTTCAAACACAAAAAGTATCTCTGATTGAAAAATACTTTTGGAAAAACCGTTCGATGTGCGAATCTTCTTCTCACTAGCATGTCGAATGTGTACTCTTTTCAAATACAAAAAGTATTTTTTATTGAAAATTGATTTGCTCCGAACGGTCTATCTGTTATTAGTCAACCACTTGTGAATGGTCAACCATAAAAGTCAAACAGCTCAGAACAAAATGCAATTAAGTCCAGAGGAGTTTAGTGTATCCCCGGGTCGTTAAGTCCCAACGAGGTGTGTAAACTGTAATACAACGAATCTGTGATCGGGTGATATTGAACAGGAAAGGGGTTTTGAGTGATTACACTAAGGAAATTAAATCTAATAAAGACTTTGAAGTCCTTTTAATTCTATATTTTAAAAAGCGTTTAACGTTTATAATCTAAAACCTACGTTTAAATTAAAAACTACGTAACGTACGAAATAAAACGTGAAAATAAAGAATTAAAATACCTACGGATATGGAAAATATATTTTTACAATCCTAATTATACTAGAAAATTATTGGAAAAAGAAAATTATTTTTAAAACTATTTATCTAATTATTATTAATTAAAAACTATTTTTAACTATTTAAAAATACATTAAAATACAAGAAAATAGGAAATTAACCTAAAAAATGAAATGATAAATTGGAAAAATCTAAAATATTATAAAACTAATGTTAAAACTGAAAATATATTTTTTTTGACTTTTTCTCAATTTATTATGAATTTAATACTATTTAAAACTAATTAAAATGCTAGAAAATCTACTTTAACTAAGATAATTCAGGAAAAATACTTTTTATGACTTTTTGAATATTATAGAACTAATAAAATTGAAATTGTATTTTTCTGAGCTTTTTCTAATTTGTTTGAATAAAATGCTATTTAAAAAGGCTTAAAAATGAGATTAAATGCAGAAAAATAGAAGATGAACAGGGAAAAATAAGAAAACTTCCAGAATATTATAAAATAAAACTGAGAACAAGGGAAAATTAACAGAAACAACTATGGAATGCAGGAACTATGATTTGGGCACACAACTAATATGAATAAGCACTTGAAATTAAGCTAAAAGCCTCAATAAGCTACCACTACTGAACCAAAGGTTGAATAAGCTATAAACAAGTTATGGGAACTTAGAATAAGCAACAACAACAAGAAAAACACACTGAATAAGCAGAAACAAGGAATAAGCAAAAAGGGAGGTTTGTGAAAAAGAGCTTAAAAGAAGCTAGCAAATAAGCAGTTTACAACACTAACTAAAAATTATAAAAAATACTATGATGAAGACAAGCAACAGAATGACAAATATCCAAAAGCACAAGTCTTCACTCCTAATATTAAGTCCTACATGAAATTCGCAAGTTTATTCAAAAATGGGTTTCTATGAAATTTTGACTTTTTGAAGTTTTTTGAAAATTTGACTTATGTGAACTTTGATTGATCTAAATTGACTGAAAATGGAATAATAAGCTACAATGCAACTAAACTAAGCTACTTTAACTACTTATGTACCCCTCTATAGGAGTATGCAACTTAAATTTTTAACAGTTAACTAAAAAATGGAGATTAAAGTTCTTTTTGACTATTTAAGGAAAGACTACTGAGTTTGATGCTAGAATTGAACTATTAAGGCCTAATGAAACATGACTGAACAAAAATCACCCACTGAAATAACTTGTAGCTCAGTGAAATGCACTAAACCAAGCACCCCTTTAACAAAGCTTCAAATGTGATTTTCAAAGGATCAATGAGATTTAGTCCATGACACTGAGTTACAAGAACTTATAAGGATAAAAGAAACTATTTTAAGCACAAAGTGACCACTGTTAACAACAAAAACCATGAATCAATAAGCAAGCTAATTTGACTGTGAAATTCTTGAAATGAACAACCATATAAACTAATGAACAAGCTGATTATATTAAGCATTAACTAAGCTAACATACATCAAATAATCACAAACAACAGAGATGAATGATGAGTGTGTAAATACTCATCATTTTTGGTTAAATCTGAACTGCAAAACACTTAAAAATGCTCAAAAATGCATCAAAATACTGAAAATATCTCAAAATTGCATTTTATATGTTTCAGATGCAAAATGTTTAAAATCAGATGAAAAATGAGCTAAGTTTGCATAATTGGCAGTTTCAGTCCCCCAAGTTTCAAAAGTTGTCTGAAATAGTCCTTGAGCACTTAATTTCAAAATAAAAATCACCAAAGGTCCTTTTAAAATCATAACTTGTCAAAATTAGTCCTTTGGTGAAAAATATCAAAAGTTTTGAGAAATTACAAAATTGGTCCTCCAAATTTAAAAATTGGCAAAAATGGCCCTTGGAAATTTGAAAATGTCAAGTTTGGTCCTTGTATTATGGAAGCTTGTCACTTTCAGTCCCTTGGAGCAACTTTGCAGATTTGGCAGTTTTGGTCCCTTGAATTTTAGAAATTACAAAAGAGGTCCTTGATAATTAAAACCCTTCACACCCTTTTGGCCTTGTCAAAACCCCAAGTGACCCCCCTGCCAATCCATGTGACCCTTTGCCTTTTGACCCCCCCTTATAATATTAAAGCCCCAGTCAAAGCCCTGGTCAAACCCCCTACGCGCCAAAACTTCTTCTTCACCAAATACCTCTGCAACACACTACCACCCATCCCCCCAGCTCACATTTCCACTCCCCTTATCCCTCCACCTCCACCAAACTCCAAATAGCATTAAATGCTTCTTCAATCCCTTCACTCAACCCTCCCAGTTGATAAAAGCAATTTGGCGCCAAAACTTGATCAAACGGCCAAGATAGCTTCAAGAGATCCAATGGTCATGAAAAATGGTGGGATATGCTCAGGGTAGTGAGAGAAAGCATTTGGGTATAAAAAGGAAGCAAGAGAAGAAAGAAGGGAGCAGTAGTTAGTTTGTAAAATTTCTTTCATGTCGTTTTTAGTTTAAATGTGTTAGTTCAAGTTCAAAGCTGTTATCTTTTGTTTCAATGTATTAAACTCAAGTGACTTTATCATTATAATCTAATTTTAAGCATCAATTCCAAAGTTTATCTAGTTTCATATTTTTAAGCCACTGTTGAAAATTTCAGTTTCAATTTCATATATTCAAGCTTCAAATAGCTTCTTTCCAAGCTGAAACAAGCTTATATAAGCTTATTATAGCTTTTTGTAAGCCTGCATTTAAGTTTCAAGCCAACTTTGGAATTTGGTCAAAGAAAGTCAAACTGGGGAAAAAAATGGAGATGGAAATGGATATGGGTTGAAGCAGAGCTGGAATTGGGTTGATATTGAGCTAGGTTAGGGTTTGGAATAGGTTAGTTGTTCTTGTTTTCTTTGGCAAGCCACTGTGGCTAGGACCCTATGTAAGTCCATTTTCATGTTCATTGCATATTTGGTATCTGTGGTTTGAATTAGTTGAGACTTGTTTATTTAGTGGTAGCTAGGTTAATTTAACTCAGTTTAATCAGTTATACAAGTTGGATCAGTAGTTAGCTTAATTAAAATTGCATATCAGTTGTTAAAAAGTGTGTTTGGATCAGTGTGTAATCTGAGATTGAGTCTTTGTTTATACCTGACAGTTGCATACTCAGTCTCAACATGAGTAGTTAGATTCATTTACAGTCATTTTAGTGCATCTTATAACATCAAAAGTCAAAATCTCAATTCATCTGTCTTAATAGCTTATCTGTTAGAATTTTCAAAAAACAAAATCTTGTTTTATGTTTAGAAATCTTAGAACTAGCCTGCATTAGTCTCATTTTATCATATTACATCTATTTCAGTCCATAAATCTGGGTTCAAAGTTCAATTTGGTCAAAATCTCAAAAACAGTTAAAAGTCAAAACTGAAAATACCAGTTTTCATCCAAATGGGGTGATTTTTCTTGGATTCATTTCTGAGCCAAATTAAGTGAAACTTGTTGTTTTAAAAACTTCAGCTAGTCTAATTCCTTATTACCATTTTTATAGATTTTTACAAATTTTTTATAAGCTGCAAAACTGCTTATCAAAATGGGCTTATATGCCCTGTGCACAGGTACTTGAACTGCACAGGTGTTCTGCAGTTCTTGCAGACCTTGCACAGAGCTCATAAGAGCTTGTGAGTAGCTGATCTTTGGTTTATAAGTAGTCAACCAGGTCTACTCTAGGTCTCCATATTTGGTTTTTGATTTCTAGCTTATTTGAGTGCTTATTCTTAGGCTGCAAGTAGGTCCCTTAAACCTGTTTTAGCACAAGTAACTCAAATCAATCAAATCTGTGTAGATTGCTATTTAGAGGTTTAGGCTTGTTGTTTTTAGTTTCATTTGGGTACTTTTAGTATATTATAGCTTTTGTATTCAGTTGGTGGCTTGTGGTTTTCATTTGCTTATTTCAAAGTGCTTATTCATAAGCACTTTGCTTAGCAGTTGCATTTTCTCACACATAGCCCTCTGTTTTTCTATTTTTCCTAGATTCTCTATATTATTTTAGACTTATCTTGAATTTTTCATATTTTTCTATTACTGTTTGTTATTTTTCTTGATTTAAATCAATTTTTAGCACTTTTTAATTAGCATTTAATACAAGTAATTCAGAAAAAGTTCAAAAAAATAATTTTTCATTTTTCCTAGGTTAAGATAAATATAAAAAGTCAAAAAAATATTTTTCTAGATTTTTCTTAGTTAAATTTGTATTTTTAAGTAATTTAATTAGTTTTTAATAGTTTTAAATTCATAGAAAATAGAAAAATAATCAGAAAAATACAAAAATAGTTTTGAAAATTCTCTTTTGATATTTTAGATTTTTCCAAGTCATAATTTTATTTTTCTAGCTTTATTTCATATTTTTTTGTATTTTAGGTTATTATTTAATAAGTAAAAATAGTTTTTAATTAATAATAATTAGATAAATAGTTATAAAAATAAGTTTCTTTTTCTAAAAATTTTCTTTTATCATTAGGTTTGTAAAAATATCATTTTCATATTTTTAGGATTAATACTGCTTCAGTTTCACATTTTCAATTGTACGTAACGTAGTTTTTTTATTAAAGTTTTATAAAAACATAAAATCAAAAACATCATTTTGCAAATAGTGATAGCGTTTATTTAATATTTTTTATCTTTTTAATTCTCTTTAATTTGCATTTAAGCCTTTGTAATTATAGGCTATTTCTGTAGTTATAATAATTCAAAACCTCTTTTCCGTTCAAATCTCTCGATCACTATTCGTTTGGTGATTCATCGCATAGCTCGCTGGGACATAACGACCCGGGGAAACACTATACTCTCCAGATCTTCATTGCATTCGTTTCTGGACTGTTTTAAGTTTGTTACGGTCGGCCATTCACAAGTGGTCGGCTTGAGTGATAAAACTTGACGGTCTAGGAACGAATCAATGAACAACAATTAAAGATTGCTACAGTAAAATGCATGAAATTGAGAAAAATGCTTACACAGATTTCCAAGCACAAATCAGTGAACCAAAGGCCAAATACACTTCCTAAAGCCTCCCTTGAGGCACTAATACCCTTGCAATCCAAAATCAACCATGATTCTGCTTCCCTTCTTCTTTTTTCTTGATTTTTGAATTAAGGACTATTTATGTGGTATTTTTGTAATTTTAGAGTTTTCACAATGAAACTATGTTTTAGGCTTACTGAGCTATTAGAAACAAGTTATTAGGCTAAAATGAGTGTAAGAGAATAGTTAACAACAATTTTCAACAACATCAAATTCAAAACGAGATTTTCACTAAATATGGTAGAAACTGAATTCAAAAAGAAAGCTTGGAATTTGGCTTACAACTGAAAGGGCTTATGGAACAAAGAAACAAGGACCAGAACTAAACTTGGATTGTCACTAACCAAGCTTAAATACCACTCCAGCTTAATCACCCCAGCTTATTTTGACCACAGAGTTGACTTTTTGACTTTGTGTGAAAATTGTGCATTAAGAACAGGAATTACTTTACTTTATTTCTATTAGCTTTAATAAGCTTAAAGGAGCTTGTTTGAATACTTGTGACAGTTTAAAACATGAAAAACGACCAAGAACACTTTTGGCGGGAAATCGAATTAGGACTGAAAACATGAAATTGCTTAATGAAAACACTTGAATTATCACTAGTTTGATTCACACAATACAGAGATTATAAAACCCAGAAGTCTTTTACATGAAACTTAAAAGTTGAATTACAAGTTTACACTACGAATGGTCAAAAACATGTGACAGCTTGTTCTTTGTGTCTTCTTTCTTCTTTATAGCTATCACTAGTTGCTCTCAATCCTTTTCTGGCCATTGGATGGGTCAGAGTTGATCACAGCAGTTGATTCTACTTTTTGGCGCCAAAAATATCTCATGCCAGGTGTAGGTTGAGTGTTGAGGATAAGAAGCAATAAATGCTTCTTGGTTTGTTGTGTTGGTGGAGGGGATGAGCTGGTGAGACAGGTGGAAAGGTGGTGTCCAGGTGGTGGTAAAAACCACCTGGTTTTGGGTTGCAGGTGAGGTAGAGGGTGATGTACAGAGAAGATGGTTTGGAGGGATTGACCGGGTCAAACCCCGTTTATATACAAAGGATGTTTTGGACTGGGCTTGGTTTTGGGCTGAATTTGGATTTAAGGTTTATGTAATAAAAAAGGGTTTGGTTGGTTTGTATAATAGATAAGCCCAAGGACTAAACTTGTAAACTGCTGAAACTTAAGGGGCCTTGTTTTCCAATTATCCAAACTTCCTTCAAGGGACTAAACCTGCCAATAAACAATAACACAAGGACCAAAGTTGATAATTTTAACATTTTAAAACTTTAAGGACCATTTGTGTCAATTTTGGATTTTTAGGGTGTGACAACCCGTACTTTCAGGTCATTTCTCGACACATTTCATGTCTCATTATTTCAACATTTTTAGTAAACTTGGTTTACTTGTTTCAAATTCGCGTAACCTTGGAGGTTTAGCGGCGAATTCATGATCATGACATTCACGTACATTTCATATGGACTATGATTAGTCTACATTTCATTGACATCATGTGCATTTCATTAGTTCATGCACGACATTTCATTTCACCCTTCAATGCGTAATTTTTATGTTCAATAATTTTTATCGCGTGAGTTTTTATTTTGATTACTAACCCGTTACTTTCAAAAATGATCCCGAGGTATTTTTAAACTTTCATTTAGTTTATAAAAACTATACTTTTAGTTTTACTAGTGTTTCAAATTTATTTGGTATTTTAATCGTTAACATTAAATTATTACGTCGTTTTTCTTAAAAATCTTACGATAATTATTTTATCACCCGATTTTCACAAGGAAAGTATTTTTACAATTTTTATCACCTCATTACAATCTATTTTGAGCTATTAAAAAAAAAACCTACTTGCACCAAAATTTTACCATTTACCTTACAAGAGTTATTTACTTACACATTTATACAAAAACCTTACAAATTATACTACAAGTAACAACATTTTAAAAAAAAAAATATATAAAGGGGAGACAACCCTCCCCCAAAACCGGCCAAGGGGGAGGGAGTCTCATAAATATGGTATGGTTCATGTTTTGGCAATAATTCACAATACATCTAAAGTCTTACTTAACTTTATCAATTCATTCATTCTACACATACTCAAAGTGTGAAAAACAAATAAACTCTCCTCTCTTTTGCTCTCAAGAAACCGGCCACATAGAGACACCAAAGGGATCAAGAAAATTTTGCAACTTCAAGTGTTTAAACAACCTAGATCATATCCTTTTTCATGGTTTTGAAATAAAAACCAAGGATATTTAAGTAAACCTTTGTTACCTACACCTCTTCATATCACTAGTAAGCATGTTTTTATCATCCTTATGTTTCCTTATCATTTTTATATGTTCCTTATCATTTTTGAAGCTCATATGCATGTATTGTGGTTTATACCATTTATTTCTTGATTTTAAGGTTTTATATACATGTTAGTCATCCTATAATTATTCCCAAGTTAATCTTTGGTCTTGATGGTGATTAGGAACCCATGACACCCTAAGAAGGTGTATGGTAGGATTAGATTAGCTTTGGAGTTGATTTGAAGGGATTAGAATAGGTTTTGTCCGAGAAAAACTATTTTCGTAAACTATATATTACGTTCTGTCCTTAAAATGAAATTCTGGAAAAAACCCACTGATGGTACGACCCTTTGGCCTTGATTTTTAGAAAATATACTTTAAAACGAATCCGTGGCCGCTTGAACGGATAAAAACGGAGTTATAACGAAGCCGTGGTGAATTTTTAAAGTTTTACGACGAAAAGTATTATTTTCTGAAAATGACAGCATGCAGTTTTTACATATTTCGGGTCAAAAACGAGCCTTAAGCTTCACAAATTATTTCGACTAGTCAAAAATATATTAGTTTACTTCGATACGAAGCTAAGGACATATTTTACGTAGAAAACGGATTTAAAACGACAAATATATGGCCGTTTTCATAAAGTTGCCGTAAGTATTATTTTCTGAAAATTATATTATTTTTGACGTAACAAGTATTTCATTAGCTATATTGTCCATGTTTGCGGCAGTTTTTAACCATGATGCAAAACTTTTTATAACAAAGTGTCTTCTAGTAAAATCAAGTTCATCGGCCATATTTTACAAAACAAAAAGCCGTTTGTCAAGCGGAGTCATAGTGATTTATTTACGGATGTTCAAACAGTGGCCGAAACTCATTTTCTGCACACAATTCACAAAAACCACCATCTTTAGCCTTGGATATCTTTATGATCGAGACCTTTTGAACGAAAACTCCTGAACTGAAACTTTTAGATATCGATACAAACTTTCCAAAACCGTCGAGTTCGTTCTCTAACGATCGACGTACACCGTTTTACGACCACTTTTCCGGAGCTATTTTTGTTGATTTCATGGTTTTTCCGACGACATTGTTTTGCGACGAAAAGTGTTTATTTCACCAAAAATCATTATAAAACCATTGTAGGATGACATTTTGACGTAAAAACATGTAAAGTCATTTTTGAAGGGTTAAGACGTCAAAAGAGTATTTTTCGACGACGAGTAATATTTTCAAAAACCCGTAAATGGTATAAATAACATACGAAGTGCATGCATAGCATTACATTGCAACTCATGACATATCATATCATTGATAATAGGTCCCGGTTGACGCTTTACATTATAAACCTCAGTGTACTCACTATTGCCGTTATTTCCAGTTTATCCAAGTGAGTTCCATAGCCCCACTTTTCTTGTTTTAATACTGTTATTAAACTCTTTGGGGGAGATACATGCTCAATAATGTTTATTGCATTCATGACTATTTGCAAATTACATGTTTAGCCGAATAGAAATGCTTAGTCATGCGTGGTAACAGTTTGGCCATACGTAGTATTTACATGGTATATTCATTGGACTGATGGTCTTGGTATATTCATTGGACTGATGGTCTTGGTACATTCATTGGACTGATGGTCTTGGTATATTTAGGTCAAGTAAACATCGATACATTAAGTCATGCACTATTATGTGAATTCATTTGACTTCATATGTTTGGAACATAAACTTTACACACTTTGGCAGTGGGTTGTGAACACACAGGTTGCAAGTTTTGTATGGGCGGGACTTGGAACTGAGTGGATTTACAATGCCTTTGCTACATAAACGATTTCGAAAGACTTTACATTTCGACGATTTACAATGCCTTTGCGGCATAAACGATTTTTGAAAGGCTTTACATTTCAAAACAAACTCTATGAACTCACTCAACCTTTGTGTTGACACTTTAGCATGTTTTTATCTCAGGTATCTAAGGCATTCACTTCATGGCATGCATTTGGACACATCATGGAGTCGTGGTGACGACGCGTCTCACTTGGGTTTTATGTACTCTAAAAACATCGTTTGAATTGTAACAAACTTGTTTCCGCATGAGATGATTTTTCATTTGGGACCTACTTTGTAAACTCTGATTATTTTAATAAATCAAACGATGTATTTTCCAAACGACACTTTAGGTCGTTCAATATAACTGTGATTGTGATGCTATGACAGTCAATCCCCAGGAATTCCATTCCGCTGCAAAACAGGTAATTTGGGGGTGTGACAGATTGGCATCAGAGCTTCAGTTATAGAGAACTAGGTTGCATCATTGACCCTAGACTATAACTACATTATCATAGCATCTCATCATTTCATCATAAGTGAATGTTCACTTTACATGCGGTTTTTACGTACATTTTCGAGTTATTTACTTTCATTTCACAACGATTGTCACATGGATGCCCTTAAATACCCATCCCATTATCCTTTTCCTCATACTCCAACGTGGAGAATTCCTTGTCATTCCCTATCACGATTTTATATCAGCTGATTCATCACCGATAACGTCAAATGCCGGGATAAACTTTAAATAGGGCGAAGACACTCTCACTCCTTTGTTTCACCACTAACATGTCGAGTTACACTTTATTCACACATTAAGTCACTAAACCATCATACATTTGAAGCACTTACGACATCTCATAACCCATTTCTTAGGAAACCGTCGATTATTTTGAAAGATAACCTCAAACTTATCATTTCTTATCACATCTCTTTAGAGCGCTTATTATTAACATCGGATTTTGCTACGTCTCACATTTTCTCTTGTTTTGAAGAAGATATGGCACCGAAGAAAGCTACAGTTGAAATGACCCAAGCGGCTATTCAGAAGTTAGTGAATGATAGCATTGCAAATGCTCTAAGAGTTGAAAGGGAAACGGTGGCTGCTGCTGTTGCTGAGGCCATGGCTGCTGCCGAAGCCGCTAGACTAGCTGCTGCTACTGGTAATGCAGGAGGATCTGGGGTTAAGAAATGCTCGTACAAAGATTTCAAAAGTGCTGAACCCACTAAGTTCCGAGGTACCGAGGGAGCAACAACAATGGTTAGATGGTTTGAAAAGTTGGAGTCGGTATTCTTGCTTTGTAACTGTCCGGATGACAGTAAGGTTAAGTATGCTACGAGTACTTTGCTCGATGGAGCGTTGTCATGGTGGAATTCATACGCTCAACCGATTGGTATGGAGAATGCTTTTAAGCATACGTGGGAGGAATTCAAGAGCTTGGTGACTAAGAAATTCTGTCCTCGAACAGAAATCAAAAAGTTAGAGACGGAGTTCTATGAATTAGTAACCATTGGGTACGATATTGACACTTACATTTCGGAGATTCCAAGAATTGGCTGTGTTATGCCCGTCCATGGTTTCTGATAATGAGAAGTTGCTAGAGGCTTTCATCGGGGGACTTCCCGAAATTATTCAAGGCGATGTGACCTCTTCTGACCCGCAAACGATTGAGGAAGCTATTCGATTGACTCAAAAGCTCATGGCCCAGGTAGTGAAGAGAGGCAAGTACCCCAACACCAACCAAAACAACAACAACCCCAACAACTGCACCAACTACTACAATAACCAAAACAACAACTACAACGACGATAACCAAATCAACAACAACAAAAGAAAATGGGAAAACGACCAAGGAGATTATAACAACAACAACCACAACCACAACACTAACCATCATCAACAGCAGAAAAGAGGGCAAGAAACTGCGATGGTATATGTTGCTGCACCAATAGAAGACAGAGGTTATGCTGGAACCTACCCACTATGTAATCGATGTAAGTATCATCACACGGGTCTTTGTCCTGCTAAGTGTTACAAGTGTCAACAACTGGGACACCTTGCCAGGAATTGTAGAGGCAAGGCCATGGTTACATGTTACAGATGCGGGGAGCAAGGACACTATCGGAATCAATGTCCTCAAAACCAAGGTCAACAAGTCGAAGGTGCTCATGGGAATGTATATATGTTAGAAGGAGGAGGAGGAGCTCGTCAAGGTATCAACGACGCGGAAGACTGAAGAAGTTCGGAAACTAACAGTCTTATTTCTCCTAATGTACTATGTTGTACTAATTTTATGTCTTCCATCGTATCCGAAACTTTATAACTTATCGATGTATTACTTTTGTTAAACTACTCGTTGTAAAATATTCTCATCTATCGTACTTTATTTCCTTTCGATTCGATATCATTTACGAGGATTTTAAGTCTTTTTACATTAACTATCATTTTAACGATACTTCTCCATGTCTTCTCTCCTCGATGTTCATCACAATTTTAACATCAGTTGACTCAACACCAAACATTATATGAGTCGACTAGTCCAAGCATTGTATAGTTACTCCTAAATTATACATAGCCTGATCACCTATGTCTAATTCAGGAAGAATCATGCAATGAAGGGAGTAGCAGTCTTATATGAGTAAGCAATTCCGTAATCGAGCCAAATTTTCAAAAGATTTTCTTCAAATCACTTGTTTCCAGTTTGATCCGCGTGACAGTTCTTGTTTGATGAGTTGCAAAGATCGAGCTAGAAACAAGTTGTTACCTAAACCGATTTAGCCTAATCTCATGACAGTTCTTGTTTGATGAGTTGTGAGATTAAGTAAAAATCGGTTACCACAAAGTCTTTTGAGGGTTTTGCTCGGGAATGGGAAAGTTTGCTACCTCAAACCCTTAACCCGTTAGACCTAACAACGATTGAATTCAGGGACTGAATTCCTTTTTGGATGGGCGAATGTGACAACCCGTACTTTCAGGTCATTTCTCGACACATTTCATGTCTCATTATTTCAACATTTTTAGTAAACTTGGTTTACTTGTTTCAAATTCGCGTAACCTTGGAGGTTTAGCGGCGAATTCATGATCATGACATTCACGTACATTTCATATGGACTATGATTAGTCTACATTTCATTGACATCATGTGCATTTCATTAGTTCATGCACGACATTTCATTTCACCCTTCAATGCGTAATTTTTATGTTCAATAATTTTTATCGCGTGAGTTTTTATTTTGATTACTAACCCGTTACTTTCAAAAATGATCCCGAGGTATTTTTAAACTTTCATTTAGTTTATAAAAACTATACTTTTAGTTTTACTAGTGTTTCAAATTTATTTGGTATTTTAATCGTTAACATTAAATTATTACGTCGTTTTTCTTAAAAATCTTACGATAATTATTTTATCACCCGATTTTCACAAGGAAAGTATTTTTACAATTTTTATCACCTCATTACAATCTATTTTGAGCTATTAAAAAAAAAACCTACTTGCACCAAAATTTTACCATTTACCTTACAAGAGTTATTTACTTACACATTTATACAAAAACCTTACAAATTATACTACAAGTAACAACATTTTAAAAAAAAAATATATATAAAGGGGAGACAACCCTCCCCCAAAACCGGCCAAGGGGGAGGGAGTCTCATAAATATGGTATGGTTCATGTTTTGGCAATAATTCACAATACATCTAAAGTCTTACTTAACTTTATCAATTCATTCATTCTACACATACTCAAAGTGTGAAAAACAAATAAACTCTCCTCTCTTTTGCTCTCAAGAAACCGGCCACATAGAGACACCAAAGGGATCAAGAAAATTTTGCAACTTCAAGTGTTTAAACAACCTAGATCATATCCTTTTTCATGGTTTTGAAATAAAAACCAAGGATATTTAAGTAAACCTTTGTTACCTACACCTCTTCATATCACTAGTAAGCATGTTTTTATCATCCTTATGTTTCCTTATCATTTTTATATGTTCCTTATCATTTTTGAAGCTCATATGCATGTATTGTGGTTTATACCATTTATTTCTTGATTTTAAGGTTTTATATACATGTTAGTCATCCTATAATTATTCCCAAGTTAATCTTTGGTCTTGATGGTGATTAGGAACCCATGACACCCTAAGAAGGTGTATGGTAGGATTAGATTAGCTTTGGAGTTGATTTGAAGGGATTAGAATAGGTTTTGTCCGAGAAAAACTATTTTCGTAAACTATATATTACGTTCTGTCCTTAAAATGAAATTCTGGAAAAAACCCACTGATGGTACGACCCTTTGGCCTTGATTTTTAGAAAATATACTTTAAAACGAATCCGTGGCCGCTTGAACGGATAAAAACGGAGTTATAACGAAGCCGTGGTGAATTTTTAAAGTTTTACGACGAAAAGTATTATTTTCTGAAAATGACAGCATGCAGTTTTTACATATTTCGGGTCAAAAACGAGCCTTAAGCTTCACAAATTATTTCGACTAGTCAAAAATATATTAGTTTACTTCGATACGAAGCTAAGGACATATTTTACGTAGAAAACGGATTTAAAACGACAAATATATGGCCGTTTTCATAAAGTTGCCGTAAGTATTATTTTCTGAAAATTATATTATTTTTGACGTAACAAGTATTTCATTAGCTATATTGTCCATGTTTGCGGCAGTTTTTAACCATGATGCAAAACTTTTTATAACAAAGTGTCTTCTAGTAAAATCAAGTTCATCGGCCATATTTTACAAAACAAAAAGCCGTTTGTCAAGCGGAGTCATAGTGATTTATTTACGGATGTTCAAACAGTGGCCGAAACTCATTTTCTGCACACAATTCACAAAAACCACCATCTTTAGCCTTGGATATCTTTATGATCGAGACCTTTTGAACGAAAACTCCTGAACTGAAACTTTTAGATATCGATACAAACTTTCCAAAACCGTCGAGTTCGTTCTCTAACGATCGACGTACACCGTTTTACGACCACTTTTCCGGAGCTATTTTTGTTGATTTCATGGTTTTTTCCGACGACATTGTTTTGCGACGAAAAGTGTTTATTTCACCAAAAATCATTATAAAACCATTGTAGGATGACATTTTGACGTAAAAACATGTAAAGTCATTTTTGAAGGGTTAAGACGTCAAAAGAGTATTTTTCGACGACGAGTAATATTTTCAAAAACCCGTAAATGGTATAAATAACATACGAAGTGCATGCATAGCATTACATTGCAACTCATGACATATCATATCATTGATAATAGGTCCCGGTTGACGCTTTACATTATAAACCTCAGTGTACTCACTATTGCCGTTATTTCCAGTTTATCCAAGTGAGTTCCATAGCCCCACTTTTCTTGTTTTAATACTGTTATTAAACTCTTTGGGGGAGATACATGCTCAATAATGTTTATTGCATTCATGACTATTTGCAAATTACATGTTTAGCCGAATAGAAATGCTTAGTCATGCGTGGTAACAGTTTGGCCATACGTAGTATTTACATGGTATATTCATTGGACTGATGGTCTTGGTATATTCATTGGACTGATGGTCTTGGTACATTCATTGGACTGATGGTCTTGGTATATTCATTGGACTGATGGTCTTGGTACATTCATTGGACTGATGGTCTTGGTATAATTAGGTCAAGTAAACATCGATACATTAAGTCATGCACTATTATGTGAATTCATTTGACTTCATATGTTTGGAACATAAACTTTACACACTTTGGCAGTGGGTTGTGAACACACAGGTTGCAAGTTTTGTATGGGCGGGACTTGGAACTGAGTGGATTTACAATGCCTTTGCTACATAAACGATTTCGAAAGACTTTACATTTCGACGATTTACAATGCCTTTGCGGCATAAACGATTTTTGAAAGGCTTTACATTTCAAAACAAACTCTATGAACTCACTCAACCTTTGTGTTGACACTTTAGCATGTTTTTATCTCAGGTATCTAAGGCATTCACTTCATGGCATGCATTTGGACACATCATGGAGTCGTGGTGACGACGCGTCTCACTTGGGTTTTATGTACTCTAAAAACATCGTTTGAATTGTAACAAACTTGTTTCCGCACGAGATGATTTTTCATTTGGGACCTACTTTGTAAACTCTGATTATTTTAATAAATCAAACGATGTATTTTCCAAACGACACTTTAGGTCGTTCAATATAACTGTGATTGTGATGCTATGACAGTCAATCCCCAGGAATTCCATTCCGCTGCAAAACAGGTAATTTGGGGGTGTGACATAGGGGCTGAAATTGTAAATTTCCCAAAAGTTATCAAAAGGTTCCAAATTGTAAGTTATGAATAGTACAAGGGTATTATTTGATAAATTATACTTTTAAATACCCAGGGACTAATTTTGCCATTTTTGAAACTCGAGGGACTAGACTTGCCATTTATGTAAACTTTATAGTTTTTCAATCTTTTTCAATCCTTTTGCATCTGAAATATATAAAAACACATTTTAATGATATTTGTAACATTTTTATGGTCATTTGTGTGCTTTTGATCATTTTTGTAGGTTTTAACAAGGTAAAATATATGTGTTTTTAGACATATATCAAAAATTGATCTTTCTCATAAAATCTTCGTCGTATTGCAAAACTCTTTCTTCTAAGCAATACGCGATTGTTTTCAAATCAATTTTTCATCAATCAGTGAATCTCAATTCGCTGGTTCACTCACTCCGTGTTGTCTTCTTTGAGACATTCCGGTTTGAGAACATCTAGAGCAGCTGCAAAACCCTATCAAGGAGATTCTTAGGAATTATACCTGATCACATGCAGTACTTGTACTGATCAACGAGGAACCGTGGGCCGTGTACCTCAATTCAACGAAAGTGATCAAAGACACTTTCATGTGTTTTATTGCTAACTATTGTTTGCAGGTACATTTGGACGGTTGTAGCTGATCAGAATTGAGGAGTCAATCCAAAGCCGCATGCTCACAACATCCACACTTAATTGAAGAAATCATGACTGGCGCATATCTACATAACGTGGCTCTGATATTTCTATACTATGCTTCTGCTACGCTGCTGCAAATATCATGAACCAGTAAAGCTTCCGCTACTCTGATAGAAAGATGTCATGATCCTGAAAGTGTGAGCATGTCGGTCCTAAAGTCACAACATCACATGATGGAAACACAATAAAGGGTGATCCAGAGATTTACTGTGGCTGATGATCTCAAAGAAAGCTCAAAGATCATCAATGATGTGGATCAGTTAAAGACCTCCACTCAAAGTACAATATAATCGGACTATGAAGAGTCACTGCTAAAGCACAATGATGCGGAAGTTGAAGAATTAAAGTCTACGAGCTCAAGAACGAAGTCAAGAATAGTATGCTAAGATTCAAAATGTAAAACATGGGGTGACCTCCCTTAGGGGGAGATTGTTAGGAATTGGAAATTCCATAAGTAAAGTGTCGGTCACCCCAATTATTATCTAGCATTAGTTAGCTCGTAGACATGTCGTTTGTTACATTATTTAGCAGCTTAATAGTTAATTTATAGCGTAGAATAGTTTAGTGTAACACCGTGGAGGAAGGACGGGTCTTTAACCACTGTATGCCTGATCCACAGTCCGATAGGAGGACGTATTGTTTGTAAGTATAAATACCCCTTCCATCCATGGAAGGGGTGTTGCTTGGTAATCTAACCTTTTACATTTTATTGAACCAACTCTCTACCAAGAACACCATCTCTCTACTTTCTCTCTCTAAAATGTTTAACATGTATTTTGATCATCCAAGGCCACCCGAATCATCAAACACAATAATATATTCGATCCTACATGGATGATTGTTTTTACCCGTTATTCTTGATTATACAGAGGAACTAAGGTGTGGTTGTAATAGAAATGCTTTTTGATTATCAAATTGGATTGGTTGGAAACATCTAAAAGGTCGTAAGATTAGTTGTTGAAAATCAATTGTAGCCTTTTGTCTATGATCGGTTACCTTTTGTATTGACCATTTCTTAAGCAATTTGATGAAACAAGTGGATGTTTTTGTGTTTAAGTTTATGTATGTAGACTTATGAAACTTGAATTGATCTTGAATTGATTGGTTAAACGTAATGCTTGTTTTTATGAACTAAAATCTTGACGAAGGTTTAACTTGTAATAACAATAGATTAGTCCACCACCTAATTATCATAACCAACATGTTAAGAGGTTAACACAATCACATTAATCTATGATATGAAACTAGTTTAAGCAAGTGTAGTTTTTAATCATCTGAATTTCATTATATCTATTTGCTTTGTTATATGTTTTGGATAGACTCCGTTGATTCAAACTTATGCTTAGATTCACTCAAATCCCTACGAACGATCCCGACTTACCTTCATAATCTTGCAATAACGGACGAGTGTACTTGCTCGTATGTGTTATGGGTAATATTGGTAATTCACCTTTTATAAATTTAAAACTTGTACACACAGAGCACATCAAGTTTTTGGCACCGCTGCCGGGGATTTGATTGTGTTTCAGCAAGTTTTTGAATTTCCTTCAGTCGATTCAACCAAAAAAATTTTCTCAGAAACCTTAACCGGATCCGGTTGTCCTTAAACCTAATCGGTTACAATTTTACCTATTACCCAACTGGTCTAACTGATCGGTCGCAACCCGCAACCGATCCGGTTACCCAATCTGACCCATAAAATTGTTTTCGTTGTTTGTCCGTGTGTTTCGATATTGCCTGGATTCTCTAGGACACTGTATGAACACTCGAGCAGCGGGAATAGAACCAATTACACCTCTTACCAACCCCGAACGTTTGATTCGAAGAAGAAGAAGAACACTTTTCATACCATTGGAAAATCGTGTACCAAGAGTACCAAACCCACCATTTGATAACCTCGTAGAAGCCAAAGTTGTTTACAATCCTTTCACCAATTTACCTTTTCCCATGGCGGACGATCAACCCATGTGGGGAACCAACCGAGCCGTAGTACCAACTCCCGGAAGTGCTATTGTTGCTATCAATCTTGGTGAAAACTTCACCGTGAAGGGACATCACCTTTCTATGATCAAAGACCGTCAATTCGATGGCCGTGCACGGGCCGATCCGTACAAGCACATTGCCGAATTCATCGAAATTTGCGGCATGTTCCGTTATGGCGACACCGATGTCAATGCCATCAAACTCAAACTTTTCCCATCATCACTCGCCGGAGATGCTAAAGTGTGGTACAATGAATTAACCCCAGGAATCATCAATACTTGGGAGGAGATGAGGCAAGCTTTTGTAATCCGATTCTTTCCACCTGCCATGTTTGATCGATTAATGGGAGAAATTCGTGCTTTCACCCAAAACCCAAACGAATCACTTGTCGAAGCTTGGCTTCGAATGAAAGATTTGCTTCGTAGTTGTCATGGACATGGACTATCCAAAGGAACCATTATCCAAATCTTTTACCATGGACTAGATGAAATCTCTCAAGGCATCCTTGATGCTGGAGGAATTTTTCTCTATAAGACTCCCAACGATGCACATCAATTGCTCGAAGATCGAGTAATTCATAAACTTGATTGGTCCAAAGATTCCAAAACTAAACCACTAGTACAAAAACGGGATTTGGTCATGCATGGTCGAAATGGAACAGCCACACATTCGCATATTTGTGTGGCTGAAGGTACGAAAATTGACAACATGTACTAATTAGTCACACATGAAAATTTTAATTGTGTGACCATTAGAACTGTATCGCCACACAATTGAACGTTGTGTGGCTAAAGGTATCTGGTGATTTTTTTTCAGGTCATTTAGCCACATATGAATTTGGAACGCGTGACAAATACAAGTAACCTTGATGCGTTAGTCACATGAAGTAATTTTTTGTGTGTCTAAATCATAGAGTCAAGTTTTGTCACACATTATTTAAGGGTGACTGATATGTTTTGCCAACTCTTTAGCCACATCTGAAATTGGAACAAGTGACAAATGAAAAGTAAGGTTGAAGCATTAGTCACGATATACATATAAACAGTGACAAATATATGTCACACACTTGAACACTGTGACCAAAAGCCATATATGGTCACACTAAATGTTTTGTCACACATTCGTTAAGTGTAGCCAAAATCCAGTACATATGTTCACGTAAGTTAAAATGTGTGTTTAAAGTTTAGTTTGTGTTAGCTTGCCGAAAGCTAATCTATAAAGTCACATTTGCTACTAACACCGTGACCAAATGCCATATATGGTCACACTAAACGTTTTGTCACACATATTATTCAAGTGTAGCCAAAATCCAGTACATATGGTCACGTAACTTAATATGTGGTCATTGGATGATGAATAGTCACTCAAAATACACGTTTCCTCACTTTAAACACCATATGGTCACACTTATTAACACTTTTAGCCACTTTATGGTTAATTGTATGTGACTAAATACCCAAAACAAACATGCTTTGTGTGACTAAATGTTAGAAAAGGCCACACAAACATAAAATTCATGTGGCCATTGGATGATCAATAGTCACCCAAAATACACCTTTCTTCACTTGAAACACCATATGGTCACACTTATTAACACTTTTAGCCACTTTATGAGTAATTGTATGTGACTAAATACCCAAAACAAACATGCTTTGTGTGACTAAATGTTACAAAAGGCCACACAAACATAAAATTCAAGTGGCCATTGGATGATCAATAGTCACACAAAACACACATTTCTTCACTTGAAACACCATATGGTCACACTTATTAACACTTTTGGCCACTTTATGATAAATTGTATGTGACTAAATACCCAAAACAAACATTCTTTGTGCGACTAAATGTTAGAAAAGGCCACACAAACATAAATTTGATGTGGCCATTGGATAATCAATAGTCACAAAAAATACACGTTTCTTCACTTTAAACACCATATGGTCAAGTTTGTTGCATTTATTGTGCTGTTAATGAAAAGGTGGGTTTGTAGGTGATGGCTTTTATAGTCACATTGATATGCACACACATTAACACTTGTGCAACACCACAATATACTAAACTTGGATAAATCCAAACTAATTATATATATGAAGAACTCTTTAACAACGAGTACTTGATTTTTAATGCGGAATCTTAACAACAAGCAAGAAGAACACAAATACTATTTCACTAATAAACTTATTTTATTAATATTTCTATTCGTCTAAGTACAAGTTCATTTCACTATACTTTAGGGTTCCTTTATACACTTAGGAAAACCTAGTATACAAAACGTGTAGAAGGATATAGATATCTCTTCCTAAGATATCTCTACGCGTACATATGCCTTCCCTAAACTCTAATAAACTATTATGTTTTTCATAAACAGAACTAACTACGAATACTACCAGACTTAACTGTTATACTGCCAGTATTATTGCTGTTGAGCTTTTGATTCAATTAACCTCAAAAGCTGATAGCATGCATCATCCTTTCTTTCACCAAAAAGCTTCTTCTAGAGCATAGCCCTGCAAATACTGTTTGGAAGTAGATACTCCACTTCTGTAAGTATATAAAGAATTGCAGTTTCTAATTCCAAACAGTGCACCTGACAAGTGTGGAAATATCTCCATCTGATCACTTTTTCTTGACAGGCCAGCTTCCACATTTCATCATCAGCATCTGGTGTCTCAAACATGTTCTTCAAGTCACCCCAAAGGACTCTTTCATATTCCTCTTCAGGTCTCTCATCACCATGCTTCTCCATCATCAGCTGGTACATGGTCTTCAAATCATCCCTGGACAAATCACTCAATAAACCAGGAAAGTTCACATATATAGTGTCTGTGTGATTTTCCCTTACTATCAGGTAAACTACCTTTTTCCCATTTTTGATGATCTGACCCTTTGCAATCTTAGCAGGAAGTGCTGAACCTGTAGGAATGGAGCCCATGGTAAACTCTTCTGATGACGGTTCATCAACCTTATCCTTCATGTACTCTTCCACTTCCTTCTTAACATTTGTCTTATTCTTTTTCATTCCTTTCTTTCCAGTGGATTTCTTCCTTGTCATATTCAAAACTGGTTGCTTAACCTCATCTTCCTCCTCTTTCTTTACAGTTTTTGGCTTATCACCAAGTTTTTCAGCTTCAGCAACCTTTTCAGTCTCTGCAATCTTGTGCTTCTTAGCATCCTTTGGTTGAAGATTGTAACCCTTCCTTTTAAACGTTGAAGCTTCCAACTCTGAATCCATTGGAATAAAAATTTTATTTTGGTACATTACTTTTTCAAATTCTGCTTTTAGTTCATCATTCTTCAATTTCCTTAACTGGCTCAACTTCCAGGTAGGATTCCCTTGACTTTTGACATAGTGGATCATATAATCCCTTTGCTCAGCTTTGGTCAAGGGTCTGTTCATCCTTTCTCTTTGTCTCTGCTCTCTGAGAAGCCTCTTCTTCGCATTAATAATCTCAACCAATTTACTTGCATAGTCTTCTCCGCCAATATCAGGAAGGATATCTCTGTTTACTAATAATCTTGCATTTATAGTATCCCATTCTTCATCAGTTTAGAATTTGGCAGATTCCAGAACTTCAGCTTTTCTTTTCATTTGTTCTTCAGTTAATTGTGGTTCCTCCTGCAGAGTTTTGGCAATCAGCTCATCATCCCTTGTTTGTTCTGCACGTTTAGCTTCTTCAGCCGCATCCTCTGCTTGAATCCTAGCAATCTCAGCAAAGCTAGCTTCCTCTTCTGCGAGTTGCTTTTTGATCTTCACTGGCTCAGAAGATTCTTGCACTATTCCTTTGCCTTCCCTATGCACAAACTCCTCACCAGTACTACCTGGATCACTACCAGGATTAATATGTTCAGTACTTGTATTAACTTCAGCATCAAAGCTAGTATTAAAATCTTCATCAAAAGCAGATTTAATTTCAGCACCACCAGACTTATCGTTAGTAAAGTCACCAGACTTATCCACTCCACTAGAACTTGCAGCTTCTTTATCCAGTCTCTTCTTAAAGGATTTCTTGTGATTTAAATTCTTAACCAAGATTTCAGCTGCTTCCAATCCTTGAGGGCTAATTTGAGTTTCCTCAGAGGATTCCTCACCTTCTGAGTCTGTAATGTCTATCCCCGTCTGTTTGAATTTCCCCTCCAATTTCTTAACTCTTTTGCGAGTAGTCCCCAGTGACTTCTTGGTCTTCTTCAATTTTTTCTCCAACTCATCAACCCTTGAAATCAGTTATGGAACCAGTTGAAGTAGATCTTCCATAGATAAGGAACTGGGTTCTGCTGTAGTAGTGGGTGTTGGAGGTTGTGGTTAAGGAATCACTGGTGGTTCTTCCTTATGGACTGAAGGTGAAGGTGGTGGGGGTGTTGGTGTCCTCTGTTGAAACTCTGTTTTTTCAGGTTCAGATGTAGGTTGAGCCTGAGCTTCTGATGTAGCAGTAGGAGATGGAACAGATGTAGATGTACCTTCAGGGTCAGTAGCAACAGAAGGCAACATAGCAGACAAAAGTGGCTTGTGTGCCCCTTCAAAACCCCTTTTCATATTACCAAATATCTTTTTAGTAAAAGGGAGAGCAATGTAAGGATGTTTGCTTGCTGTTTCAACATTTAAGATCATTTGCAAAAATCTTGGGTACATCAAAAACTTTTTCTTATTCTTGGAATTAGCAACCATGGCATCAAAAATCATTTTTGAAAAATTGAAGAGTCTGCCAGTGGAGAGACAGACCAATGCAGAAGCAATATTGCTTCCAAATTGATCCCATCCACCACTTTTAGAGCTCATACAATGTAAAATATGATGCACAAGGAAACGCCATTGTGGCGTAAAATGACTCTTCCAAAAAGTGAATGTTCCATCAGTTGGATATCCAATCTTTTCCAATCCCTGAAAGAGGTCATGATTTGCCAACATTGAAATCCCTGAGGCATCAGCCAATTGAAGCTTGCTTCTGACTGATTCCTCAGTGATTGAATACTCTAACGTATCAATAGTTGCATTTAACTCTAGTGTCCCATCAGCAATAGTTCTAGCAGTAGCAGTCTGCCAGAACTGTTTGACTAGGGAATCATAGATAGTTGGATTATGAGTAAGGGCATACCTGATATGACTACCCTTTAGAAAGTCCACTATCTGCTCGAAGCCTGTGCTTTCAGCAGGCTTTTTGAGAAATCCCACTTGATTGTGCTTGTCTACAAACTTTAATTGTGCCATCTTTTATGTTAATTGAATTACTGGTAGTGCAGGGCAATTAGGGTTTAGTGCTGGTGAGGAGACTTAATCGAAATAAAATAATTAAACTTTTAAAGATTAGGATAAAGTAATTAAAGGATAAATATGATTTATAAAAATAAAAATTATCCATATAAATACTTCTGACCATCTAAAATTAGGTAACGGTACTATTTAAACAGTAAAAATCGTTTTTTATTTTTTGCACTACCAGACTAAAGAATGGTCAAACAGACTTAAAAATGACATCACCAGAATTAACTATGTACTATAGCACATCAACTAGCACAGCTTCCATACATCTCCAATCTGTGAGAATTCTTTCTTTTCAACATATCCTTAAACAAAAAAATATACCTAACAGATTTAACTAATATTAAGTCTTGTATTATAAACATAAATTCTTAAAAAAGTACAAAAAATCGAATGTCTATATGCTTTAAAAGAGTGAAATATGATAAAGGTAGAGTGTGACAACTTGACCATAACATGGTTCACTTGGACTTTCGTATAACAACACCTCCACAGTCGGTTCGATAGTAGTCAGTTCGTGATTCGTTACCCAAGTCACGTCGATCCACACATGGCAATATGTTATCATTGTGCTGGTGAATGACGGTACTAAATTCCTCATCGGCTTCGTCATACTTATCTTTGTAATTCTTGGGAGGTGTCTTAAACACAATAGACAATTTTTTATCTACCTGGTCTTTCACATAAAACACTTGTCGTGCTTGTGCGGCTAATATGAATGGATCAACCTTGTGGCCTAAACTATTCAGGTCAACCAATGTATACCCAAGAGTAGTATCGCGTTTCACACCACCAGCTTTGTGATTAACCCAGTCACATTTGAAAAGAGGAATTTGCATGTAACGGTAATCTAGTTCCCATATCTCCTGTAAAACCCCATAATAATATGCTTTTCTTGTGGTTGCAACTTCTTTAGATATGTGGATATCTAATGCCTCAACACTAACCCCACTGTTCTGGTAAACTTTGCCTTCATGATCTTTCGTACGAAAAGTATACCCATTGATGTGATATGCATCGTATTTCACTACGGTGGCCCGTGGTCCATAGGATATCCACCTTACAGTTTCTGATACACTTTCTTTGTCGATTTGTAACTCTCTCTCAACCTGAATTTCATTAGAAGTATATATTAGCTCAAAACAATAAGTACACCAATTTTCAGATCAAAATGAGCTGAGAAATAAGGTTTAGAAAGGGTATGTTGAGTAACATAAGATTAATTACTTCTTTGCGTAACCAATTGGCAAAAGATTTGCTGTGCTCATTCTCCAGAAATGCTATTCGTTTACCCGGGTTTTCTGCTTTCAAAACTTGCTTGTGTCGCCTGAAACAACGTGTTTGATTATTATATTTGATACATCATTTAATTTTCAGTAACGAAATAGACATGTGTTAGTAAGACTTACTCGATATACGGTACAATTTCATCTGTATTATTTATTACATACAAATGTGCTTTCTGAAAGAGTTCCGCAGAAACTTCAGTTGATTTGCCGGCCGACAATGGCTTTCCTTCCTCATTTTCATCTGTTTCATGTTTATCAGGTGGGATACCAACAGTTTTCATGGATTTATGATATTCGCTAAAAAAACTCTATTGTTTCTTCCGCAATAGTCTCCTCAGCAATGCATCCTTCTGGTCTATTTCTGTTCCGCACATGTCCTTTAATAACCTTCATACATCTTTCGAATGGATACATCCATCGAAAGCATATGGGACCGCATAATTTTACCTCCCTAGTTAGGTGCACAGTCAAATGTATCATAATATCAAAGAATGATGGAGGAAAGAACTTCTCGAGTAGGCACAGTGTCACTACCAGTTCTGCTTGCATATTATCTAGTTCTTGCAATATTATTTCTTTGCAACATATTGATTTAAAGAAAAAGCAAAACCTGATAATAGCATATCGTGTGGGTGGGTGCATGATTGAACGTATTGCAATTGGCAGAAACTCTTGCATTAGCATGTGATAGTCATGCGATTTTAGGCCAATGAGCTTCCTATCCTTTAGGCTGACCAAAGAAGAGAAATTTGAACAATAGCCTTGTGGTACCCTGATGTTGTGTAAAGTTTCACAAAAAATATCTTTTTCAGCATTCGTTAATGTGTAACCTGCTGGAGGTAGTGTTGTTTTGTCTTGTTCTTGCATAGCAAACAACTCTTGTTTTACCCCCAACTCAGCCAGATCCAATCGAGCATTCAGTCCATCTTTCGTCTTTCCTGGAACATGTAGCAAAGTTCCGACGAGACTCTCAGCAACATTCTTTTCTACATGCATAAATTCAATACAATGTGGAACAGAATTATGCCTCCAATACCTAAGTTTTTGATACCAAATGTTGAATTTCTTCCAATACGCACAGTTTTGTCCGTTTACTTGGCTTGAACTACCCTCTACTTCTGTTATGTTTCTTTTCTGCTTTTGAATCTTCCCACCTCTACCTCTCGTATCTTCTTGGTTTTCTGATGCATTATTGTTTGTTCGTTTTCCTTTTCCCCACTTATTTTCAATATGTTGTACCTCGTTGTATATTTGTTCCCCGGTCATTGGGTTTGGAGCCGGGAGAAATTCTTGTTATCCATTAAATGCCTTCCTTTGCCTTCTGAACGGATGGTCATATGGTAGATATCGTCTGTGACCAACATAACTTTGTTTGGATGAGGCAGAAAGTCTAACACAGTTTGTATCTTTCCCACATACTACACAACCTTTGAATCCACTGTACGGGCAGCCACATAATGTACCAAGTGCAGGGTAATCATTTATTGTCCATAACACAACGGCACGTAGATTAAAGTTATCTTTTGTGGATGCATCATATGTATCAACCCCTGTATCGAATAAGGTTTGCAGATCATCAACAAACAGTCTAAAAAAACATCGATATCATTTCCCGGGTATCCCGATATTAATACCGAAAGCATGATAAACTTTCTTTTCATACACAACCATGGAGGAAGGTTGTATATGACCGTTAAAACTGGCCATACACTGTGATGCCTATTTCCTGAGTTTACGTCAACCCCATCAGCCGATATTCCTAGCCGTAGATTTCTTGGATCTTCAGCAATTTCGGGGAATTTTTCATCTATGGTACGCCATGCCTTTGAATCTGCGGGGTGACGTAACACACCATCGGTTATCCTCCGTGTCGCATGCCATCTTAAATCCTCTGAAATACTTTCTAGCTTAAATAGTCGTTGCAGTCTTGGTATAATTGGAAAGTACCACATTACCTTTGCTGGAATGTTTTCGTACACTTTCTTAGTCTTATTATCCACCTTCCATCTTGATATCCCACAAGTTCGACACGCAGTCAAATCCTTGTCACCCTTCCAGTAAAGAAGGCAGTTGTTGATACATACATGTATCTTTTTGTATCCTGATCCCATCAATTTCAAATATTTTTTGGCTTGATAAGTTTTTTCCACCATTTCGTTACCAGCAGGCAGCATCTTCTTTAACAATCCTAGTAATTCAGTAAAGAACTTATCAGAACATCCATACTTACCCTTCAAGTTGAGTAGTTTAACTATTGCGGACATCTTTGTGAAGTCAGGACATCCTGCGTAAAGAGGCTTCTCTGCGTCTAATAATAATTGTTGAAACTTGACAAGATCATCCTCATCAAAATTATCTTTTGTAGCATTAACCATTTCTACTGTTGTTGGGGCATCTGTTGGAATATCTGAAGCAAAATCCGTGTCGTCAACAAACTCTGTTGTAGCGTTAACAGGTGTTTCGGTACTTATTGATGACTCATCCTTCTCTCCATGTTTAGTCAAGTTTAGGTAGCTTAGATCAAACCCATTGCTGAATAAATGGAACTGCACTTTCTCCACTTGATGCTCTATGTGGTTTAAACAATCTGTACACGGACATGGCATTGAAAGATCATTTTTCTTAACTCGTGGGTCGATGTTCCCCATCTTCCGTAAGTTGTGTACTGCATAATCAATAAACGCTGCTACTCCATCAACATAAAATTTGTTGGTCCTATTAGTTCCTATCCAAGACTTGTCCATGTTTATAAATGTGTCCCACTTATCCGAGCAGCAATGTTTATAAATGTAGTCCCTGCAGGCATGTTAAAAAGACAGTCCAAGTTATTGAAGATTATACAAGACAACATCAAACTTCAATTGATGATCTTAAAAGTTAAAAAAGACATTCCAAGTAATGAGGATAGCTCAAAGATTGAATGTCGTATTGAATTATGCTAAGAATTGAATAAAGTCTAATGAAACAGTTCCTAAAGGGATGTTTGGGTCAAGGAAAAATAAGAAATTAACTAGCTAAATTATGGTTCCATGTTCATGTGGTAACAGGCTTAACAGGGTTTCTTAAATTTTTTAACCAATTATCTATCTAAATTTAACAAGAAACTGACGTAATTTACAAGAGGATATCTCGAAACAAATGTTCAATTATAATACGCTTAACAGGGTTATTTTATGTGTTAGAACGATGTGTACAAAAGGAAGATAACAATACTTACCAGTGGTGACGGGACTGGTGGGTCTATGACGGGAGAGTTGTGGTGGTGACGGGATTTGTAGTGAGATGAGAGGGAGGTGTGGCGGTACCGGAGGAGGAGGAGGAGTTAATTTTTGCAATTAATTTGAAATGCCTTGATGCAAACTTTGGGGGGAATAAATTTAATTTGTGGGGGGAATTTTAAATTTGCTTAAATTTTTGAAAATTTTTCATATTAGTTTAAAAATGTTTTTTCTCTTATGATTTAATGATTTTTTTCATTTAATTAGTTTAAAAAGATTTTTTATTCATAATAAATAAAATAAAATTCAGAAAAGTATAATTTAAAATATATATATATATATATATATATATATATATATGTGTGTTTAAGTATTTAGGACTTTTAAAAAATAATTTTAAATTTTATGCTTAAATTTACAATATTTGGTATTTTTAGGATTAAGTGCATTTTACGTTATTTCGATATATGTTAGTTGATTTATTTGCTTATTTAGTTGTTTTTAGTTTAAAAAATAAAAAAAATAAACTAACTCCCAGTACCGTCTTCCACGGGTTATGGGTCCCAATATCGTCTTCCACAGTGTATGTGGGAGGTTGAGACGTAGACAGCCTTACCCCTACCTAAGGTAGAGAGGCTGCTTCCGGTTCTACCAAAGGTTGAAAAGGACCTCCGGCCTTGCAAGGGGTGAGGATCGAACCCTTGAGAGGCTGCTTTCTTTTCTACCAAAGGTAGAAAAGAACCTCCGGCCTTGCAAGGGGTAAGGATTGAACCCTTGAGAGGCTGCTTTCTTTTCTACCAAAGGTAGAAAAGAACCTCCGGCCTTGCAAGGGGTAAGGATCGAACCCTTGACCTCTTTCTCCAGAGGCAAGAGTGTTAACCACTTGATCTAACCTTGCTATTTTTTTGTTTTTAGTGTATGTTTCATCAATTTATTCACGAAATCCAAATATCTTTCATTATTATTTATCACCCGATCACGAACCGAACACGAATTTCCAAAACCGTAACATGTGTGACTATAATTTTATATATACTATTGATTGAATGTTTGAATTTCCTAAACCGAACGCGAATTTCCAAAACCGTAACATGTTTGAATTTCCAAAACCGTAACATGGTTTCAGATATAATTTTATATATACTATTGATTGAATCATGTCGTAAAATGAAACTCTAAGCAACTATAACCCAATGATTTTGACCCATATTATAGCGTGAAGGTTATATGAATTGTATTAAAGTTATTAAAGGTGGGCACGTTAATTTTGACATTTCAGGATGACATAAAATCATTAACTCATGTGTCGTACTCAAAACATTGTGTGAAACTGTGTTTAGGGTTGCGTTATATACGTTGGGCACGGTAACACAACCCTTGTGCGTTTTCGTGCGTTTTAGTCTGTCCTATATGTTTTCGTCCGTGTTCATACGTTTTCTTAGTTTTGTACATGTTTTCTTCCGATTTTGTACGTTTTTACACGTTTTCGTCTCTTTTCACATTTTTTCGTCCGTTTTTGTACGTTTTTACACTTTTACACATTTTCATACGTTTTTACACGTTTGCGTCTATTTTCATACTTTTTCCACCGTTTTCGTACGACTTTTTCCTTTTTAATAAGGTTTTATATGTTTTTTGTTTTTGTTTACACGTTTTCGTCCGTTTTCATACTTTTTCCACCGTTTTCGTACGACTTTGTCCTTTTTAATAAGTTTTTATACGTTTTTGTTTTTGTTTACACGTTTTCGTCCGTGTTTAAACTTTGTCGCTGGTTTTTCATGTTTTAGTCCGTTTGTACAAGTTTTTGACCGTTTTCGTCCGTTTCTAGCCGTTTTCATCTATTTTAGACGTTTTGCGTCTGTTTTCATATGTTTTACATATTAACATACATTTTATTACATTCTTATACGTTTTCGTCCGCTTTAGTTCGTTTTTTGTCCGTTTTAGCCATTTTCATATGTTTTGAAGACTTTTTCGTCGTTTTCATATGCTTTCTTACACTGTTACACATTTTCATACGATTTTACACGTTTGCGTCTGTTTTCATACTTTTTCAACCGTATTCGTACGACTTTGTCCTTTTTAATCAGTTTTTATACGTTACGTTTTTGTTTACACGTTTTCGTCCGTGTTTACACTTTCTCGCTGGGTTTTTCATGTTTTAGTCCGTTTGTATAAGTTTTTTGACCGTTTTCGTCCATTTCTACCCGTTTTCATCTATTTTAGACATCTTCGTCCGTTTTCATACGCTTTAATATGTTTTACATATTAATGTACATTTTCTTAAGTTCCATACGTTTTCTTACGTTCTTACACGTTTCCGTCTGCGTTAGTCCGTTTCTTTCCGTTTTATCCGTTTTTAAGACTTTTTGGGTCCACCCAAGAAGCGAAGTGAATTCATATTCGGTTTTCGGCTCGCTTCGGTTTAATTCTAGTTCGGTTCGGTTCGGTTTTCGTGTTGAACCGAATAAAAAGATTACCGATTTAACAAAACCAAACAACCCGATAACCAAACGGATAAACACCCCTAATTAATTTATAGTGATAGTTTAAAACGAGGACTTGTTTTGCGGTTTTAAAGTTTAGGTCTTTATAGTTTGAATTCATAAGGAGTTACAAGTATCTTCTCTATCACACTATCCCCACAACTCTTCTTCAACCTTTCTTTGCAATCTTTCAATAATATCATATTTTACCCAATTTCATTATCAATGGCAGCACCATCACCACAAAACCATTTGGCTAAGCGTGTTATTGATGACCTAATTGAGTTTAGCGGGGAGACATCTGTTGATGGTTACATGAGTTTCTTCAAGGCTCAGCAAATTTCCATTCTCCGTGGCTTTATAAACCGGATGCGCGAAGAGGCCACCACAGTAAAAAATGAGATTGAGCATTTTAATGCTTTAATTGCTGAGATGGTAGCTATTGGAGATGGGGATGAATATTTTGACACATTGATGGATCTTAGGCATGACATGGAGGCTACGAGGACTAAGCTGCAGGAGTTGAATGATCTCATTACTCAAGCTGAGGAGGATATCGAGACCAAGGAAGAACAAATTAAGTCGATGAATGGTTGAAGGGTTGCTCGCTATGTAAAGGGATGGTTTCTTTTGCTATAGTGTCATCTGTTTATAATGTCTAATGTCTTGGTTTAATATTATGGTTTGTAGATATATTAACGATGAAACATGTATGGATCTTTTGATGGTTTATCCAATGGAATGGAATGGGTTGCGCTCGCTAGTTTGTTTCATCTTTTTTTAATGTTGTTTTGCATTTAGGAATTGGTTGTGGTGTTTAAGTTCATATCTGGTAGAATGTATTATTGTAGGTTTGAGGTTGATCCAAACTCTGTTCAATGTTGAGCCATGGATATGCGGTTCATAAGTGCTTTGCTTAGGTTGTTCATTTTTTAGGTTGTCAATTTTTAGGGTGTTTTTGTTGTTGTTTTTGCTTTAAGTTAATTGCATTTACATGATTTCTTGATTTTTTTTACTGTTGGAGGATGTTAGAGCTTATTTAAGTGCTTATAAATAGTTTATTTATAGGCTTAAAGTAAGGTATCAGGGCTGTTTGTTGTGTCAGCAGTCCTTGGTTGGATTTGATTATTTTTGTGCTTACTTGTTTATATGGGACTGCTTATTAGTTATAGTTGCTTAATTAGTTGCTTTAATTCCATTTTTTTATTTTAGTGTAGCTGCAGTTATATGTGCTTTGATACAGCTGGTTTGAAGTTATATGGGTGTTTGGGACTGTGGGTAAGAACCATTTCTGTCATGGGTGTGTTGGTTTCAAAATGCAGCCAAAAATGAAATATTTAAATTCTATATTATCAATTTGGAGCCACATTTTAAAATTATGAAATTTGGAGCCAAATTTCAGCCAAAATTTTTAAAAGTGCTTAGGAATTTATGGTTTCCTTATTTGAAAAACTGCCCCATAATGAGCCCTAATTTTACTCCAATAAATCAGGATTCAAGCAAAACAACCAGAACTTCAATTTTTACACCATTATTTACCAATTAAGTTTACTAATTTTCTTTAACACATTACTTCTGACGAATCATGGCAACTCAAACCAATTGTCAGGATGATTTGGTTTATTCTGATCGTGAAAATGATAACGCATTTGGATATGAATCAGAGGCGTATTCAGATGAGGGTGAGGATGCTGAAAACAACCATTCAAATGTGAATGTTGTTAAGAGGGGCATAACTAGGTTAGCTAAGTTTCGCAGGGATTATGGAAAAACCGACGGAATAAAGGTCAGTATAACCTTCGATGCACTGAATAGGATATCAGGAAAAAACAGGGCATTGTTTTCGAGTTTTTTGGGTGGTTTGGTTCGTGAGCATATAGGTGTCAGGATTCTATCCTGGAGGAAGGTTGATTCATAAGCAAGAGATAAAATGTGGGACGAAATCACGGTACACATATACTTTTTTTAACTAGTAGTGGCTTGGCTGTCGTAGGTACAAGGTGTTAATAAGTTTATCTCTGCATTTACATTATGTGCAACTAATTAACAACATTGTGTTAATCTTTGCAGCGATATTTTGATGTTGGCTTGACTGTCCGAAAGCTGATAATGAATCGTCTTGGTCAACTTCTAAGGAATTTTCGAAGGAAATTGACCGAAAACTACATATTGCCCAACCAAAATACCCTTTCAAAACTTAATGAAGTCCCGGCGAAGTATAGTGCAATTATAAAAGCTGTAGATTGGGTAAATTTTGTAAACTACACGGCCACCGAGGAATACAAGGTGTTAATTATTCATTTTTATTCAAGTTCAAATATCTGTCACATTTGATGTTTCTAAATATATTAGTTGTATACTATCAGCATTACTACATCTAAACACCTTTTTTTATTTTGTGTTGCAAGGTGAAATCAGCTGCATCTAAAGTGGCGCGTTCCAAGTCTGTTTATCAGCATAGAATGGGACGAGGTGGATACGCCCGTGTGATGGATAAAATGGTAACATTAAACATTAAACATTTGCAGTTAATAGCATCATACTTTCGTTTATATTGGTTTATCTTACAAGTGTATGTATTTGATGTTTATAAGATCGAGAATAAAGAAATTGAACCAGATGAAGAACCACCGCGTGGTACGCTGTGGTTGAAAGGAAGGGTGAATAAAGACGGAGAATTTCACGATGATGATATCAGAACAGTTGGACAAAAAATTGTAAGTTTGACTCATTTTATGATTATGTTTATTGTTAGTTATAAGTTAATACTGATAGTGTATTAGTTAAAACTGATAGTGTATTAGTTAAAACTGTTAGTTATTAATTAATTATGTTAGTTATAAGTTAATACTGTTATTTATAATTTGATACTGGTAGAATTAAATAACCTATTTCCCATATTGTGTGTGCAGAAAGAGACGGAGGAGAAGATCAAACAAGGAACCTTGAAGCTTGATCATGGCACTGATGCCATGACATTTGTATTAGGTAAGGAAAAGGGAGGATATGCGAGAGGAGTGGGAGGTGGAGTAACCTACAAGAGGTATTTTGATCTGCCTCGAATCAGACAAGCATCTGATGAAAGAGTGGTGTTACTTCAAAGTGAACTTGATGATGAGAGGCGCCAACGTCAAGAAAAAGAGGCGGTAATACAGGATTTGATGAAACAATTGGCTGCACAAAGGGGGAAGTTGCAGTAAACTTCAACTCCATTGACGGAAACGGAAGTAAGACATAAGAAAGTAACATTCCATCTTTTTTTTACCCTTTTAAATACTGCTGCAGTCTTCTTAAACAATTTATATTTCAGGTGTCTCCGGTGAACATTAATCTTTTAAATAGCAGTGCTGATGAGGATGCCGGAACACGTGTTGCTGGACGTGAGAAAGTTGCGAGCATTGAGAAGTCTAATGGACTTGCAACTTTGGAAAAGGAAATTCAAATAAGTGTAAGTAATAAATCACCCCCCCCTGGGATTTTTGAATTCTACATACATTATTTATTTACCGTGTATTATACATATAGGAAACTGTTAAATCTGTCGCATCTAAGAAATCGACTAGATCAAAACGAAAGGATTCTTCACGTCAACTTTCTGGATCACAAGAACAGGAGTCTCCATTAACAGTACTACCACAAGTATGTATTTAAACATTTTCATATGTTCTTTAGTTTAATTAATTACTGATACATATATACATGCAACAAATTATCTTTTTAGGTAATTAAGTGCAGACTGTGGCACTTAAAGAAATCAACTATTATTGCGGAGGGTACCGTGTACAAAACTGATGGAAAACAAATGCTTCATAACAAACCACTCCCAAAGGATTGCTACAGAGTGTCTATTGAAAAATCTTTAGTGGATGCAGCGTGCATACCGGATGTAGGAAGTAACGGTCTCAAAACAGTTAAGGATGCAGTAGGTGGTTTTTATGCATGGCCAAAGGATCAAGTGGTTTTCGATGAAAAGGTACATAGATGCATGTGTTTTATAAACCTACATATATCATTCTTCATATTTAATTCAGTGTTTGATACCCCGGCTTTTGTTTCCTACAGGTAACACCACCAAGTACCATAAAACTGATTGGTGAGAACAGAACTGCACCTAAATTACATACGAAGCGCTACGTCTCTAGTCATACCATGCAAAAGGAAGCTAAGAAGATCAAGAGTCAGAAGTCGTTAAATTATTGAGAATTTTATTATGTACGACATTACAATTTTATATACATTCCAATTTTATTGTATTTGAATATATTTTTATATATTAGAATTTGTTTTGATATATATTGATTTCTTATATGTGACTAAAAGATTCATATAGTCACAATTATTAACACTTTTTGGTCACAGTTTGCTTAATTCGATGCGTGACTAAATGTTAGAAAGCGCCACACAAACATAAAATTAATGTGGCCATTGGATGAGCAATAGTCACACAAAACACACATTTCTTCACTTAAAACACCATATGGTCACACTTATTAACACTTTTGGCCACTTTATGACTAATTGCATGTGACTAAATACCCAAAAGAAACATGCTTTGCGTGACTAAATGTTAGAAAAGGCCACACAAACATAAAATTCATGTGGCCATTGGATGATCAATAGTCACACAAAACACACATTTCTTCACTTAAAACACCATATGGTCACACTTATTAACACTTTTAGCCACTTTATGGTTAATTGCATGTGACTAAATACCCAAAAGAAACATGCTTTGCGTGACTAAATGTTAGAAAAGGCCACACAAACATAAAATTCATGTGGCCATTGGATCATCAATAGTCACACAAAACACACATTTCTTCACTTAAAACACCATATGGTCACACTTATTAACACTTTTGGCCACTTTATGATTAATTGCATGTGACTAAATACCCAAAAGAAACATGCTTTGCGTGACTAAATGTTAGAAAAGGCCACACAAACATAAAATTCATGTGGCCATTGGATGAGCAATAGTCACACAAAACACACATTTCTTCACTTAAAACACCATATGGTCACACTTATTAACACTTTTGGCCACTTTATGATTAATTGGATGTGACTAAATACCCAAAAGAAACGTGCTTTGTGTGACTAAATGTTAGAAAAGGCCACACAAACATAAAATTCAAGTGGCCATTGGATGATCAATAGTCACACAAAACACACATTTCTTCACTTAAAACACCATATGGTCACACTTATTAACACTTTTAGCCACTTTATGGTTAATTGTATGTGACTAAATACCCAAAACAAACATGATTTGTGTGACTAAATGTTAGAAAGCGCCACACAAACATAAAATTAATGTGGCCATTGGATGAGCAATAGTCACACAAAACACACATTTCTTCACTTAAAACACCATATGGTAACACTTATTAACACTTTTGGCCACTTTATGATTAATTGCATGTGACTAAATACCCAAAAGAAACATGCTTTGCGTGACTAAATGTTAGAAAAGGCCACACAAACATAAAATTCATGTGGCCATTGGATGATCAATAGTCACACAAAACACACATTTCTTCACTTAAAACACCATATGGTCACACTTATTAACACTTTTAGCCACTTTATGGTTAATTGCATGTGACTAAATACCCAAAAGAAACATGCTTTGCGTGACTAAATGTTAGAAAAGGCCACACAAACATAAAATTCATGTGGCCATTGGATGAGCAATAGTCACACAAAACACACATTTCTTCACTTAAAACACCATATGGTTACACTTATTAACACTTTTAGCCACTTTATGGTTAATTGCATGTGACTAAATACCCAAAAGAAACATGCTTTGCGTGACTAAATGTTAGAAAAGGCCACACAAACATAAAATTCATGTGGCCATTGGATCATCAATAGTCACACAAAACACACATTTCTTCACTTAAAACACCATATGGTCACACTTATTAACACTTTTGGCCACTTTATGATTAATTGCATGTGACTAAATACCCAAAAGAAACATGCTTTGCGTGACTAAATGTTAGAAAAGGCCACACAAACATAAAATTCATGTGGCCATTGGATGAGCAATAGTCACACAAAACACACATTTCTTCACTTAAAACACCATATGGTCACACTTATTAACACTTTTGGCCACTTTATGATTAATTGGATGTGACTAAATACCCAAAAGAAACGTGCTTTGTGTGACTAAATGTTAGAAAAGGCCACACAAACATAAAATTCAAGTGGCCATTGGATGATCAATAGTCACACAAAACACACATTTCTTCACTTAAAACACCATATGGTCACACTTATTAACACTTTTAGCCACTTTATGGTTAATTGTATATGACTAAATACCCAAAACAAACATGATTTGTGTGACTAAATGTTAGAAAAGGCCACACAAACATAAAATTCATGTGGCCATTGGATGATCAATAGTCACACAAAAGACACCTTTCTTCACTTGAAACACCATATGGTCACACTTATTAACACTTTTAGCCACTTTATGATTAATTGTATGTGACTAAATACCCAAAACAAACATGCTTTGTGTGACTAAATGTTAGAAAAGGCCACACAAACATAAAATTCAAGTGGCCATTAGATTATCAATAGTCACACAAAAGACATATTTCTTCACCTTAAACAACATATGGTCACACTTATTAACACTTTTTGCCACTTTATACTTAATTGTATGTGACTAAATACCCAAAACAAACATGCTTTGTGTGACTATACAGTGTTTATGGTCACTAATACGGATTAATCCAACAAAATTTGTACCTAATTAGTCACACATGTTACGGTTTTGGTTACTCTTTTGCAATAGAGACTAAAAAAAAGTCAAACACGTGACCATAGGGTACCTATGGTCGCGCGTCCTTTAGTCACACACGGCCGAAAAAACATGTGTGACTATATGTATATCGTCACACATATTCGGTGTGGCCAAATCCACTTTTTGTTCTAGTGAACCTCTCCGAAAAACTGTAGCTTTTGTCGAAAACACCGATGCTTCAAAACTCATGGAGAATATGGAAGCGTTAACCTCAAAAATCGACTCGCAATACAAAGATATCAAAGATGAAATGAAGGAAATGCGAGACGGATGCAACAATTGTGGAGGAAATCATCCATCGTCCGAGTGCGACGATAAGCCTATGGGTGGACCAAAGGAAGGAGAAGCGAGTTACGCTCAAGGAGGATACCGTGGAGGAGGATATCGTAGTAATTATTATGGTCAAAGTTCTGGAAATTGGCAAGATCACCGACCAAGGGATGACAACCGTGATTCTCAACCACGAACTGACGATCCACCACCACAAAACCCCGACAAAAAGATGGAAGAAACCGAATTCGAGAAAACCATGAGAGAATTCGTGGCTAATCAAAAATCTGCAAATGATTTTATCAAAAATCAATTTTTCAATCTCAAAGCCAAAGTTGAGCAAGGACAGAAAAATCATCAAGCATCTATCCAAGATCTTGAAAACAAGTTTGGCAGACTTTCTGACCAACATTCCTCTAGACCTTCTGGATCATTGCCAAGTAATACCCAATCCAACCCAAAACCATCAAATGATAAGACGTACCGTCCACCACAAACAAGGAACGAGTATGTCAACGCTATCTTCACAAGTAGTGGTTTCTCGAACGATTCCAATCCGAATATCGTTGTTTCCGCCGGTGGAAGCAACATCAATACCAATCATGCCTTATTGATCGGGAAATTGGAAGCTCTTTCCACAAACATCGATGACCAATTCATAAGCATACGGAGAGAGATGATGGAACTGCGAAATAATCACCACGCTTCAAAATACGATGTTGAGGATGACACGCCGATGTGTGATCCCATGGAATTAAACCACGTCCAACATGAAGGATATCACGGAGGATATTACAACCAAAATTCCAGAAATTCGTACTCCTTTCCATACCACAACCCAACCCATACATATCCTTGATATCAGCCATGGAATACAATACCTCATCCATCACAACATTTCAATTCACCTAAAACCTCACCGGAGGAGATGATGAGAGAGTGGATGGCCAGTCAAACGAAAGCCAATAAGAATATGATGACCATGTTGGTTGAATTAGAACATAAAGTCGATCAAGGAAGAAGGAACCAACAAGCGATAAGCCAAGACTTGGAGAGGAGGATAGAAAGATTAAGTAAGGAACAGGAAGTCCCTCATGCTGAATCTCTTCCTTACACTACAGATTTCAACTCGAGACATGAATTTGTCTACAAACCACCCTCAATTCAAAAAGAGAACAATAAGGGTGAGGTTGAATTTATCGAAGAGGACGAGACCGAGCACATTCCAACCACGCCTAATCTAAACCAAATCATGTCTAACTCACCAACCGTATCACCTTTTCTTGAGGATTGCACTATGCATATTCCAATGACTCAATTAAAAGGTCCTGAACACAATGTATTTCCAAATCATATTGGTGATAAAAAGTTCAACAAAACTGGTGACAACTGGAATGGAGAACTGGAAAGAAAGATAGACAAATGGTCTGAACCACAAAATCCAAACGGGAGGACTAAGCCACCTCCTACATCTCACCTTGAGAATATGGATGCCATATTCACTGGGAGTGGAAAGTCCAATGACCCTCTGAAAAATCAAAAAGATCCGCCAACTATCCTTATTTCTAATGAAATTGACCAAACGAAAAGGGACTATAACATGGTCAAACCAAAAGAGTCAAATGTATTTCCATCATTTTTGGAGTACAAACCAAAGATCCCATACCCTCAACGTTTAAAAGCTGGAATTCCCCATTTGAACCGTATGGTCAAAGTATCCTAACCCAGGGAAGATTCGAGTCAGGTTGATGACTCGGTAATAAAACAAGCGCTTCTCGGGAGGCAACCCGTGTGTTTCAGATTTGATTTTCTGTGGTCACTCCCCAAAGTTTAAACCTTTGGTTGAACTTAAGTGTGGGGGGGGGTGCCACCTTTTAATAAAACCTTTTGTTTGTTTATAAGATTTTGTGCAGGTTATGATTTCTCCAATGGACGCCAGGAATGAAGGAAGATTTTAAGCTGATCAACTCATTGACATATCTGGTTTCATCTCTATTTTCCCTATTTCTATGCTTTGAAGTTCTTTTTTCATTGAGGACAATGTCTAACTTAAGTGTGGGGGGGGTGAATAGGAAAAATTAGAGTTTTCATGCTTAAATTTTAAATTTTGTTTGCCCTTGTGATCTAGTTGTTTTCACGCTTTTAGGATTATCTATTAGAATAACTGGATCAATCCACTGGTAAAACTGGTAATATTTGAAACATTCGAGATGTGTTCCGATTACTATTGCAATCCATTCTGGGATCGATAAACATTTGCTAGCACATATTATACCCTTTTTCACAAATTGTGAGGATTGAAGCCCGTTCTATAAAAGCATACATCTTTTATGCTTGAATGTTTTGCTATGAGTGTGTCAGTGATTTTATTTATTCTAGAACTTGTGCTTGTAAATCATTACCAGACCGCAGTGAGATCGCATTCGTGCGATATAAGTGAATTTGTGTGATAAAGAGGCACCTTAGGATTTAACCCAAATGGCCTTCCATTTTTCATATCATGATATATTAGCTATCCGCATTGGTTAGTTAACCAACCACACGGACCCATTTGTAGTGCTCATTTTTAGCACTAGATACCCCTAGTTACACCTTCTGAGCCTTCCTTTTCATTTTTGCTTCACCTAAAAAATACAAAAAGATTTTACACTTTAAACCTTAGCTTACCCCGTATCAATGTCTAAACGGTTGGTTGCTAGTCACCTGGAAAGTGAAGATTGTTCAAATGATTATGAGTACCATATCTCGTGAGATTGATTGGGCCATGCATTATGTTATATTAAAAAAAATTGTGTTGAGAGTATGAAAATAATAGCCAATGTGCTATGATCAAAGAACAATTGTCATGGCAAAGCAAAAAGCTGTGGAAAGCGGAAAAGAAGAAATTGAAGCTATAATCATTTATTTGGTTCGTGGAATGTTTGGTAGCTAGCAACACGGATATTAGACTTGATTTCATTTTTATTTTAACACCAATTTCATATACATTTCCATGCCTTATCCATATCCTTAACCCTTAGCCTATCATTATAACCCGAATAAAAGTCCTCTTTAGATGTTTTTACTTGGTGCTCACGCCACGTCGGTGGAGTTTTGTTTCTTGTACAAGCTTATGATAATAATTTAATCATGACTGAGCAATGAGTGCGATTTATCTTGTTACTCCACTAAAAATGAGTGATTGAGTGAATTATATTTCGTTCCTTTTTCGTGGGGTGTTTTGAAATATTAATCATGCAAGAAAATCATTGGATATTGTCAAACATCTTGATGTTTCACCTTTATAAAGCATAATTGATGAATCCTCTCTCGTATTTATACTTGGTTGATTTGCATCACATTTTTCATAATCACAATCTTGTACCAGTGGATGTTTTTCCTAGATTTGCTTGAGGGCAAACAAAGTTTAAGTGTGGGGGAATTTGATAACGCTCAGATTGTGCATGTTTTTAGTAGCGTTATGTGTGCTTTTATATATGTTATTTGGTTATATTTGCGTAATTATAGTGCTTAAATGCATCGAAAGATGTTTGCCTAGTGTTTATAACCAAGTGCAGGGAAACAGAAGGAAAGTAAAGAAATGTTCATTAAATTAAAGATTCCCGTTTCAGTGAAGCTAAATCAGTATCTCAAGGACCTTTGAAGACCATAGTGATTGAAGAACTAAGTTCTACAAGATAAAGAGAAGTCAGGTCAAGTTTCCGTAACTCAGGAAATCCAACCGGATCAGTTACCAGTGTAACCGGATCGGTTGGAAATTGACCATAAACACCCAAATGACCATCACCAACTGTTCGGTCGCCACCCGCAACCGGAACGGTTGGCCGTTTTTGTAGAAGACCAACCAGATCGGTTGGTCATATGACCGATCCGGTTGGAGAAGCTGCAGCTGCTAAATCTTCAACACTAAGCTTCCCCTTTGCATCCAAACGATTCTAGGTCATTCTCTTGGTGTATTCTAGTCCCTTCCTTACTCCTTGGAGGCCAAGTTCAGCAATTAATACCCTAGGCTTTGGAACTAGTATAAATAGAGGCCATTTGTGAGCATATGAGACACACACTTCAAATATAAATCTCTCTACTCACCAAACAAAGCTTTAAGCTCTCAATTTCGTCCTTAGAAGTCCAGGGAAGTTTGGAGTTCCAGAAGTTCCACATTTTGAGGCCAAATCACCAAGAAGTCTACCCTAATACTTTGGGAATCATTACCTCACCATTTGTAATCTTGTTCCAAGCATTGTAAGACTTTTAATCATGTTTTCTAATGTTCAAAGTTCTGAGTTTATATTCATGTTTGCTATGAGTGGCTAGTTTCTTTATACACTTGCTTAAATGATGTTGATTATCATATGATTAGTTAGTGATTGTGTTAACATGTTTTAATTCAATTTCAAGTTGATTCTAAGATCCAATTGTGCTAAAGTTTCATAGTGACATTTGTTAATCAAGTTTGGCTAATTGATAGTAATCGTTGAGGTCGAAAGAACTTATTGTTATTCAACTAGTCATAATCATTTTGTCTATGGATGATTGTTTTTACCCATTATTCTTGATTATACAAAGGAACTAAGGTGTGGTTGTAATAGAAACGCTTTTTGATTATCAAATTGGATTGGTTGGAAACATCTAAAAGGTCGTAAGATTAGTTGTTGAGAATCAATTGTAGCCTTTTGTCTATGATCGGTTACCTTTTGTATTGACCATTTGTTAAGCAATTTGATGAAACAAGTGGATGTTTTTGTGTTTAAGTTTATGTATGTAGACTTATGAAACTTGAATTGATCTTGAATTGATTGGTTAAACGTAATGCTTGTTTTTATGAACTAAAATCTTGACGAAGGTTTAACTTGTAAGAACAATAGATTAGTCCACCAACTAATTATCATAACCAACATGTTAAGAGGTAAACACAATCACATTAATCTATGATATGAAACTAGTTTAAGCAAGTGTAGTTTTTAATCATCTGAATTTCATTATATCTATTTGCTTTGTTATATGTTTTGGATAGACTCTGTTGATTCAAACTTGTGCTTAGATTCACTCAAATCCCTGCGAAGGATCCCGACTTACCTTCATAATCTTGCTATAACGGACGAGTATACTTGCTCGTATGTGTTATTGGTAATATTGGTAATTCACCTTTTATAAATTTAAAACTTGTACACACCCAGCACATCAGATACATTGTATCTACTTGGATACCCATGGTCCAATGTCTAGGACCCATGACCTATAACCCATGACCCATGACCCAAAACCCATGGGCAAAAGGGTGCATCCCACGGATCCCCAGTAATACATTGGACAGATCCCTCAAGTGAGGGATCCGTGGGATCCGGGGAACAGTAGCTAAATTTCTTCTATAAATAGTGAGTCATTTCTTCCTTTTGGGTTGCCACTCCCACACATACTTTCCCCAAGTATTGTAACCTTCTAACCTCAGATCCTAAGGATCTCTCTATGTATTTTGTCATTTGTTTTTGTGTGATTCTAGGTTCCTTTTAAAAGCGAGATCACCACATCTTGAAGTCGAGCAAGCTCAAGTCCATGAGTTGCCATGTTGCATCATCATCAAGACTACTGAAGTTCTCGTGTTTATACTTCTTTCCTCCTCCATAGAAGTGTTGTGCCCAACGCATTAGTGAAGGATGCCGAAAGAGTCAAGACAAAGCATTAGTGAAAGGTGCTTAACGTCCATGTCAAAAGCATTAGTGAAGAATACTAAAGGAGTAAAGACGAAGGCATTAGTGAGAGGTGCCAAACGTCCGTGTCAAGGGCATTAGTGAAAGATGCCTAGAAGTCAAGTCAAGTGGCATTAGTGAAGGATGCCAAGGTTGTATACTCGATGAGGTGCATCGATATAAAAATAGAGATAGGTTGTATCCAAGGATATTGATATCCTTGATGGTGTTGTAATAAGGAGTTGGTCTCCTTTGGGGTTAGGTGTTGTGTAGTATTAGGTAGTAGTTCCTCCATTGTAATGGAACTCGGTACTTAGCCTAGTATCGGATAAAGGGTAGGCGACGTTGTGGTAGGTGTGGTTCTACCTTGTGAAAGAACCCGGTGGTTAGCCTAGTACCGGAAAAAGAGTAGGCGACGTTGTAAAGGCTTCTCCGCCATAAGGAGTTGGTGTCGTGTAGTGTTTACGAACTCTCGAGTAGGTGACTCGGGGAGTGGAGTAGGGCAAGGAAGGTGTCCTTGTAGTCGAACCACTATAAATACTCGTGTCGTGGTTATGTGCTTCTTACTCTTTATCTTTCATTATACATTTATATATCTATCAATCAATGTCCAACATACACATCTAAATAGATTGACATAAGCCAATTTAAATATTTTAAAAAAAAGTTTTAATTGGTAAAACTATTCAACCCCCCCTTCTAGTTTTCCACAAATATGAAATTAGATGTCAAGTAGGTTCTAGAAACCTTGTGGGTTTCATAAACCGATCGGATGGGGGGTTTCCTAAACCCAAATCAACCCTAACTTGGACACTAAGTTTCTTTGGGTATATATACAAGGCCTAGGGTCTTTGTAAATCAACTCTTGTACTCATAACCTAAAAACCAAAAAGTGCTTGTGTGTTTTTTGTGTTAAAACCGATCGACCACTCCTCAAGGGTATCGACACATTGTTTTTCCAATACAAATTATTTGTGTTAATTAAACTAGCATTTACTTTAATTCGTTAATATTACGTGTGTACAAGAACGTGGTACAATCACACTATTGATTGTATCTTGGATTGAATTATAAAATGGTTAGGGGTAATTCTTATAATCCTATAAACCCTAATTAGTGTTCATCTCAATTGCTAGTTTTGTGGAATTGATTCTTTTTCGGCTAGAATAAAAAAGTTACGCATACTTTATGTTTTAGTTAATTAATTATTCATTGTATGTTCATATACGCTTCCGTATGTGTACTTGATGTTTATTTTTTATATTTATGATTAGTCATGCTATATAATTTCAACAGTGGCATCACGAGCCAGGTTTAATGAGTAATTAATTACTAAACACGTACAAAACGGATATTGTATGGTGTTTGATATAATTATTCAAGGGTTTTGGTTTTGATTATGTAACCCTAATTTTAGGGTTAGGGCTTTTACACTAATTTGGTTTAAAATTTTTTTTTTGGATCGACCAAAAAAAATTTTTAGGTCGATACCCTAAATTTTTTTTAGTCGATTTCCTTAAATAATTTTTAGGGTTTATATATTAATTGTTAAGTTATCTATATCGAAACCTAGAATTAATATATTTGTTATGTGATAAATTCATGAATAAATTGTTATGTGACATGGAATTGTATGCGATCTTGTGAAAACGTGAATAATTGTTATGTTAAATCCATGAAAGCGTGCATGTTTGGCATGGATTATTGTCGATATATATATTTAATTGTTAAGATTGGTTATGTGAAAATTAATTTTTAGTTTTATACACATGTTTATTGTATTGATAAATCTTGAATATACCTCAATAATATTAATGAATCAATTATGTGCAGTTTGGTATATTTTAATTATGGCTTACGCAATCGATTCGTCGATGTATGTGGCTCACTTTCAATTGGGAGAGTGAAAGCCCTAGTTAATATATACGTTAATTAACCTAGACATTGATTATTAATAGGTTTTATCAAATAAGTTGTATGTGGCTACTTGTTTACACGTATTAATTGTTAGTTATGTGTGCATTGTTTTAGTTGTTTATTTTTTATTGTTACTTGTTTGTTTATTATCTGCGACTTTTAAGCAAAGAGTAATTTTGAATAGAAAAATAAATTGGACTAAATAATGGTGAAATTTGATTTGTTTTTTGAAGAGTTAAATTTTCAATAAGTTTAATTGATTGATGATTTTGGTACAAATGGTCTGAATGGCCCACCCAATTTTGACGGACTGTGTGAGGGGTACAAGGATGGGAGCGCATTAAATTGTGACCCGAAAGAAGGAGGTTATAGCTTCAGCGCTGACCAAATTCTCCGCTTCTTTGCGAGTAAAATTGGAGCTACCAAGTAAGCCATAAATGTACAAAATCATCTTAAGGGCGAATTAGCTTTAATTCCATGAGCAACTTTTGTGGTAATTATCCGAAATACTAAGTCTTTAGACTTATGCAAAAGTACGATATAATAGACGATAATTAAAGGTAAATTATTTGATTGGCAAAACTAATACCTCAATCAAAACTTTGATAATTTGATCTTTACGAATTGGTTAATAATTTTGTTTTTTTTTAAAAAAAAAACTATTGATACAAAGTTGTATGCATGCTTCTTCGTACATGTTTGATTTGACACCATAAATCAGAACTAGTACCTTTTTAAAATTAAGTTAAGTGCCATCTAGTTAAAGGAACACTCGAAGTTGCAATTTACGTCATGTGAGAACTTGGCGAGATTGTGATGGAAAGGTAAATCATCATGTGAAGTCAGACCTTGCATGGACATATTTGCAGTTCTTTAAGTTAGACGACTTAAATTGAGTAGTAAGTGAGATCTGGACTCAAGGCACAAGATGGGATAAAACATGTTTACATTTGCAATAGCGTTGGAAAATGTAAATCCCATAATGATCTAGGAACTGGAAAATGTTTGCCAATTATTGTTCGACAGATTACCTTATTATGTGCTTTCGTTACTAGCAAATCAACTGATGTAATGAACCTATGATAATTTGGATTCTAGTTTTCGAGAAAATTCTATGATTATATGAATATTACCTTGGGTATTTTATTTTCTTGAAAAGTTTAATTATCGAAAATACTAAAATTGAATTTTGGAAATTCTTTAAATGTATTAATGCAACATTAAACCGTAAACGTAGGTTATTCCTGTATTGGTAAATTGATCTACACCTGTCAGGGGTTTTGGTAGAGTCAACTTTGCTAAAAGAATAAATCTAGTCCTCTTTTCATAAAAAAGAGTGAGATTCAATCCTATTCCTTTTCATGAATGAAGAAAGATATGATAGGACAATTAGAATTGTCTAAATTCTAAATGCATAAATTGCAAGCAAATTTTAATAGTTAAGAAAATTACATATTTTTTGAGTTATTAAAATTAGAAGCTAGACTAATTTACTGCAAAATTGGTAAAAGACAAACTAGCATTTTTTTTATCTAGTTGTTTTGCTTTGACCATTTAAAAGTACTACTTATAATTGTTGGAATAGTAGAACTATTAAGAAAGAAATTGCATGCCTAATATTTCAAGTTAATAGCATTGATGGATAATTCATCATCTACATAGTAGAATACACTCTTTTAATACATGAGTAATTGTTATGTATGGACTTTCTCAAAAGTGTAGGGAAGTAAATAGAACATTATTTTCTTTCACTGGTTAATGAAACACTTACAATGTTGTCAAATCTAGTAGGAGTATTGTGTTCTTATTACTGAATAAGGAATTAATGTAATGATCTCTAATTCAGTGGGAGTTACAAGCTTTGTCATCTTGGTAGTAACCCAGATTATCTCTAGAATGTCTTAAGATAATTACTTTTCACTTGTCGACACTTATGTTTTCAAGGATAGTCATGTACGTTTCCTTATTAGACAATTAAGTGATTCTACATCTACTAGTTATGCTAATATCAATGACAAAATCATATTGATCACATAAACAAACATATCTTATCTAGGAAGTATACGTAGCTTTTTACCTGTAGATGGCTCAACCATTGCCATTAGGATATAAATAATAGAGGACTATATGCTTGCTATCTTTTTCTTTTTTTGTCAATTTTCAAACTTACAGAAGGAAAAAAAAAGTACTTATCAGCTATTACCAAATTCCCGATTATGCGGGATTTTCGATTTATTTGCACAGGCTTGGTTTGTGTTATATAATGTGGGTGACCTTAAGACGTAATTAATTGAAAAGGTGACCTTAAGACGTAATTAATTTAGCTTTCTACTTCTTTTCTTTGAGATTTCTTTTGTCTTTTTCTTTTGATATTCTAGACGAGCACCCGCGCTTAGCGGCATCGGTTCTTAGCGGCAGATAATTAACGATATACGATATTGTGGTAAGTGTTTCGTAACATGCGATAATTCAACTGAAGAAAAAATTCTTAACATATGCCAACGAACATATAAAAATATTTATTGAAAATGAATATAAAACATTACATCAATTATGAGATAACTAACAATGCACGTTACTGGCCGCGTAAAATTTCTTAGTACACGGCATTTGAGGTGTTGAATCCTCTTTGACCAAACTCTTTGATTGGCTTCACTTTGTAGTTATCGTCAAGGTTGTAAAAATCGCTAGGCGCTAGTGAGGCGGTCGGGTAGGGCCTAGCGATTAATCGGTTAGGCGGGGATTAATCGGGGATTAATCGGATTGGAATTTTTATGCACAAAATTGTAATTTTAGATATTATTTTATATTCTATGTATGAGATAAGCATAATGCATCAAAGTTCAAGTATTTCAAGTGTTCAAATATAAACATACTACATAATTCTTCAAAGTTCAAAGTCAAACATAGCTATTACTCGGTTTGTTGATCATTTTTAAGCGATCTTTGACCGATTAATCGGTTTGTTGACCGATTTTTAAGTGATTTTGTCTGATTTTTAAGCGATTTTGTTGACCGATTTTTAAGCAATTTTGTTCGATTAATCCAATTAGATCGATTTTTTCCGATTAATCGGTTTGTTGATCAATTTTTAAGCGATCTTTGACCAAAACGATTAAATAGGCCGATTATGATAAATCAAGGCGCTTAGTGAGCGATCAGCGATTATGCGGGGATTAATCGGCCGCCTGGACCGATTTTTACAACAGAGGTTATCGTCCATCAAGGCATGGGATTTGACCAAATCAAAAAAACTTCAAACCTAAAAAACTTAACAACAATATATACGCCGGTTGTATAATGTATTTTGACCAAATTATTTCAGAAAACTTTGTATAATATCTTTGAAATTAATGCACCGGAACAATTAACGATTAAAGCACTAATCAATCACCATCATTATAGCAATATTTGGAAACAAATTTGTATTTAACGTATTTAATGCGCAAGAACAAGAATAAAAAAATGAACCCCGTGACTAAATAATAAATCGATTCAATGTTTTGTGATTGTAAGCAATCAAGTTATTCACAATAATATATATAAATGTCAAAACAATATTTTTAAAAACCATATAATCATTGCACACATTTCAATATTTAATAACTGATATCGCATATGATACACACAATATGAACTAACATAACAATAAAACATAAGTTGTAATATGGTGCCTTATAAAATAGAATATGTTGATAAACTTTTAGAAATTATTACTGTTAAGATAAAATAAATTAATTTTTTTTAATTTATTTTTATTTTTTTGGATATTACATTAGTAAAAGTTGTCAAAATTTGGCATACATTTCTTTAAAATTTTAGGTGTGAATTGTTATGGTAGCTATTTCATTAAAGACAAATTTTTTGAATTTTTATGTAGAAATTTTAGTTTGAAAAGAATTTTTGAAATTTAACATTACTCACTTTTTAAGTTTTAAAAATATGGATACATGCTTTGTATGTATAATAATAATAAAAAACAGTTGTATTGACTTTCCAACATTGAATATGCCGAATTTGTTTCCATTTAATATTAGTTTGCATTTTTAATGGTAATTATATACATATTGTTAAAGAATTGATAAGTTAATGATTATTAATTTATTATATTACATATGATAATTATTTTCTTAATATTCAACAATGTATAAAAGATAATTGGTTTAAACATTGAATCTTTACTTTTAACTTTCAACTTTCAATTTTCACTATTACCTTTGATCATTTTTCTATTTTATGTAGTAAAGATTTGTGTCTGAGTAGATGACTTTAATAATAATGATGGTGTGAACCATGTTGGCTGACGGGTGAAGGTGACAAGTAAGTCTACCTTTGATGCCCTATCTTAAGCAAAGTGAGTTAATTCGTTTCACACTAAAAGAGAAAATGGGATGGGCGACGAGACCTTTGGCGAAGACACATGTCTTCGCCAAAGGTCACTCAACAACAAAAAAACTTTGACTTTTAGGGTGTGTTTGGTTAAGAGAATTGAAGATGGAGAAATGGAAATGGCTTTAATTCTCGTGTTTGGTAAGCCAGAGAAATGGAAAAGCGGAGAAATTGGAGAAATTGGTGGGGAAATGAAGAGAGTTGAGTAGTGTAATTTAAGTAGCCTCATTTCCATTAATTTTGTGGAGAAATTGGAGAAATGGATTAATTTTTTTGAAAAAATGTTTTTTTTTTTTTTTTTTTTTTTTTTTTACATTTAAAAAAATATTTTTTTTTTTAAAAAAAGTTTAAAATTATTTTTTAAAAAAAATAAGTTTTTTTTTAAATAAATACATTTTAAAAAATATTTTTTTAAAAAAAAACAAGTTTTTTTCAAGTAAATACATTTTAAAAAAATAAGTTTTTTTTAATAATTTTTTTTTAAAGAAAGTACATAAATTTTAAAAAAATAAATTTAAAAAAAAAAGATATATTTTTTTTAAAATAAATTTTTTTAAATATTTTTTAAGAATTTTTATTTAGACAAAATATTATTTAAATAAAAAATATTTCATTTCTCGGGTCAAGTCTCTGTTGTTACCAAACATTAGAATTGAACAAAATTCTCTACTGATTTCTATTCTCTGAGATTTTATTCTCTACTTCATTTCTTTTCTCTGAATTTCTCTCTACCAAACGCACCCTTAGATTTTAACTATGCGAGAGTTTGTAGAAATTTTGAGTAAAATCTTTGGCGAGGAAATGTTCTCGCGTGCCAAAAGTTGACCACTTTCCATTGTCCCCCCAAAATTTCATTTTCCTTGTTAGTTATCCTCTAATTTTGCCTGTCAACCCTTTAGCGAGGACATGTCCTTGCCAAAAGTGTCGATCGAAATTGGTTTAATTAAGTAACCTTTGGAGATGATATGTCATCGCTAAAAGTAATTAAATTTATTTAAAAGTAACTTAAAATAAATATAAATTATTTAAATTAATTAAAAATAATTTAAGATAATTAAAAATTATTTAAATTAATTTAAAAATAATTTTAGTTAAATATAAATAATTTTAATTAATTAAAAATGATTTAAAAATAATTTAAATTAATTAATAATTATTTAAAAATTATTTAAATTAATTAAGAATGATTTAAAATTAAATATAAATGATTTAAAATGGTTTAAATTACTTTTTTTAAAGATAAACAAGAATAAGCTTCCAATATCCTCACACTTTCAACTTCCAATTCGCCAATAAAATAATTCGAGCCATATAAAAAATATGGCCACTCAAATTATATATCTTAACTGAACTCATTCCGATTCTATTCAACACATCATTGCTGTTGATACTGTTGATAATCCTAATGGGATCATGGGAGGAGTCTTTGGCCAAGGTTGCGGTCCTAAATCTGCAATAAATGTCTCATGCCTCTTTTCTCTTAAAAAACAAAAACCAGTATATTGTTAGAAATCATCAGACAAAAGAGCACTAGAAACTTGAAATTAAAGAGCTTTGATGCTAATTAATTTAAACACACTCACGATAATACATAATGCACGGTTAAATCATGACAAATCATATTTAGATACATAAATGACCTCAAACGCACTTCAATGCTGTCTTGACTTAACCAATTTATTCTAGTAGATACGTAAATGTGTTAAATCATGAAACGCGCGTTTTGATCAACTTTTATTACATGATAGTTAATTCCAGGGATTCATTCAAACTTGGAGAATCTTCCGGTATCTGACTCTTCGGCAGTGCGTGCCAATTGTCAAGGTACGCCATAGAATCCATATCAAGGTTAGGAAGTTGGCGCCCTTTGAGGATATTCAAGATCTCTTTGGATTTTCCAAGAATACGAGCTGCGGTGCGGATGCTGCCTTGCCTTTTCTCTATTGCATCGTGATGGCACTTCATGGTTATGACGAGTGGTAAATTGGTAAAGCAAGCAAGAAATATATCTGCAATTATTATCGATACCCATTCAAAGACTTCCTCATCTGTGGGCCACTCTTCTTGTTCGCTGCAATGGATCAGTATGGTTTGGGTTATTCGGTACATGGTGTTCGCGGCAAGAACATTTTCATGTGAGTAATCTTGGATTCCTTTTTTGTTGCTCTTGAACTGTACTATTTTGGCTGCTCTATCACCCAACCATTGAAGAATGTCTTTTGATGATTTTCCTTTACGAGCCTTCATTTTAAGATCAGCTTGTAGCCAAGTACGATATAGTTCAACTTCTATGCCCACACGCCTAGATGCTTTTCTTGCCTTCACCAATTCTTCACTTACATTGAGGCTCTCTTCGATATGTTTTACAAATTCGAGACCTTCGCTCATGCTTACAAGTAACCCCTTGACGTTATCATTTGCTATGTTAGGAAGTGCAACAGCAATGGCTGTTAACGTCACTGCTACCAGACTCCAAGAATTTTGGGCTTCTTCTGAATATAAATGCCGTACTTTGTCATTATCAAACTTTAATACTCCACTGAATCCTTTAGATTTTGTTAGAAGCTTTATCAGATTTTTAGGCTTTTCTTTTTCAGACGCATGAAGAAGTCGAGTTATAGACTTGAGAGTATTTTTTTGTACTCTCTTTGAAAGCTTTACATCATCTTCAATTTGTAATACATAATCCGTATATTCTTCCATCTCGGATATCACATTACCGTGAGAGACATTTTCTTTCTTTTCAAAGATTCCAATCAGTAATTTGCACAAGTACCAGCAACTTGACAGTAAGAGCAAAAATAATACTGGAACAAGACATATGATTTTGCACGTAACCACAGCAATTACTTGCAATGCAATGCAAAAGTTTAAAATCACGTTTTTGAGGAAATTGAAAGTTATTTTGCAGTGATGGCCTGGGATATGTGAACTGACATGGCTGAGTTTCCACACATGAAACATTTGGATCCAACGTTTCTCGACTCTGAACACATTAAGATGGTTTTTGCTTAATTTTGTGGAGAGGTTGAAATAACTAATGCTCGTCAAACATCGAAAAATTGGTGCTATACTACCTACTACAACCCCACAAAACTGCACGATAATAATTACTTTTAGTGACCCCTTATAATCTGACTTTTTGTCGGGTCTATAATATGGGTAGGGCAGTAAATATAAACTTAAAAAGGCGAATGAAAGGAAAACAAAGACTGAGCATATAACCCCATATGCAGAAGAAACCTCCGAACAAGCAATCGAAAATTGGGGGTTACCAGTTTCTGCCATCATCCAATACTTTTTGACATGGTGCTTGAGTTCTTCCGAGGAGAACTTTATATCTTGAGGATATGAAGCCAATTTGTGCAACTCCTTGTACTTGTGCTCTAAAATTCTTCTCGAAGCCGGAACTGTCAAAGCTACCGGGAACAACAATAGAAGAGGAAAAGGCACAAAGACAAGAACCACCGACCAAACAGGCAAACTGTCGTCAGCGAAAATTTGGAACAATACATTTACGGTAATGGTGATCAAGAGAATACCCCATGCTATCATGTTTACAAGGAGTTCTTTGTCATCCATAAGCCCTAAAGAAGGGAGAAAATTGGCTAACAAAACCACCAAGAAAAGGATGCTAACAACCTTTGTAACAATTTCGGGAACAGTGTTTGCTGATAAATCCACTGGTAGCTTCATTACTATTGCTATAAGTGAGATAGATACAGTATTCAGAGCGAAATATTTGTTTGGAAACCAAAGTTTCCATTGTCGAATTCCTTGGAAGGCATCGGCCGCCATTGCAAGAGTGCAAACCAAAGATGCACCAGCAATATACAGCCCCACCCATGGCATGGCTTCCTTAGGATCCTTCAAACCCATCCTTCTACACGAGATAAAACTAAGGATTTGATTTAATTTAGTAGAACAACAGCTAACGAAGGCTTTGAGATATATATATATATATATATATATATATATATATATATATATATATATATATAGGGAGTGTTTCATGTGAGAAGTCCAATTTTGGTGAGAACGCGAGAAGAGATCTTAGCCATCCATCTAATCCCCTCTTTTTTTAGATCTAATGGCCAAAGTTAATTTACACTAACTATGTATTTTTGTAATTAACATCCTATAATTGAAGGTGAAATACAATACATTCTCTCAATCTCTCCCAATCCAACCACTTTCATAACCACCATCATTACCACTGTTTAAACGACCGCCATAACCACTGTTCAACCACCGCCGTTACCACCATTCAAACCACCGCCATTACCACCGGTCAAACCACCGCCATTACCACTATTCAAACCACCGTCGTTCAACATCAATTAACAGCTTAAGCAACATAATTGAAGCTGAGATAACAGAAGAAGCCAATATTTTCAAATCAGATTACACATTCAAGTAACTGTTATTTTTTTTCTTATTATTATTATTATTATAATGAAATTTAATTGTTGAATTGTGAATTATTATGCGTTTGAAGTTATTACCATTTTTTTAATTGTAAAAATGTCACATGTGAATGTATAGATTGCGAATTAGGTCTTGATTGTTGTTGGTGACTTAATTAGTTTGCGTAAAGTAGAATATAGCAGTGATTAAGTTTATTAAGAGCATCTTTGCGCGCGAAAATATAGGAGATATTTTTCTTCACGTGTGAAAAGTTTAGTAAGAGCATCTTCGCTCGTGAAAATACAAGGAGATATTTTTCTTCACGTGTGAAAAGTTTAGTAAGAGCATCTTCGCTCGTGAAAATACAAGGAAATATATTTCTTCACGCGTGAAAAGTTTAGTTGGGAGTAATAGTATCTTCGTGCGTGAAAATATAGGATATTTTTCTTCGCGTGTGAAAAGTTTAGTAATAGTATCTTCACGCGTGAAAATATAGGAGACATTTTTCTTCGCGTGTGAAAAGTTTAGTAAGAGCATCTTCACGCTTGAAAATATCAGCAAGGAACGAAGTTTTGACGTTTTGATATGTTAGTATTGAATACTACGTTTTGGCACTTAGTAACTACCTAGCCATTTAAAGTTAATCTACCTAGCCATTTAAAGTTAACATACTGTATAGGTAAGTTAATCTACCTAGCCATTTAAAGTTCTTTATACAGACAAAGTTTTTGGATAATGTGGAGAATGACCTCAAAAGCTTGAGAATTAACATCGTCAAGACTTCTCTCGAGAACAATGACGAGGTGAGTTGATATCGGTTTTTAAATTGTGATGTTGCTTACATAAGCTAATACATTTTTTTTATTGGTAGTTCAACAAGTGGGTGACATTTTCAGAAAATTTCCCGTCAGATACAGAGGCATGCTCAAAAGGTCTAACCCAATTAAACGAGCATTTTCTTGAGAACGCTGTTCTTGTTGGTGGTGGATACTCATCTGAAGCTGATGTAATTGTGTTTTCGACTGTTCACCCATATGTGGTATGCAACACTAATTTTATGTGATAGTTCCATTCACCATGGCCTAGCTCATAGTTTTAGTCATTCCTGATTTGCTGTCTGCTGATTGCAGATTAGTCTTTCGGACTCTCTGACAAGAAAAAACTGCCACATTTGCTGAGATGGATGGATTACATCCAGGTAATGAGATTTCTTTTCCCTTGAGATATCGTGCTTTTTTTCTTAGTACAAATATCTACGTTATGAAGCTTGATGATTAATTTTTTCTAAGAATTATTGATACATTGATATCAGTCCATATATATATTTCTATATTGGCACTATATATGGCTGTCTTTACTATTTGGGTTGCTCATATAAGAACATCCTATGAACTATATGGGCAAGTTACATTAATATATGGTTAGGAACAAGATTTAACAAGCACAGTTGAGCAAGCTTAACTATGTGCGTATAAAGATTGCTGTAAATGACTACCTGGGTGTTTAAACGTGCGTCTTAAGTAATTATTGCAATTTGAAGCGGTATTTGTAAATTTTGGATGGTTATTGAGATAAACATGAAGCTATCTAACTTTTTGTAGCTGTTTCAACGGATTATCTGGTTCTTTTGATTATTTAAGTTACACCACTTGCAAACACGTGTACGTATATTTCTCTTGCAATAGTTAGAAAATATGTACAGCTATTAAGATGCATTTGTTTCCTATTATGCAGCGCCGTTGCTCTTTGGAGGAGTGGATAACAAAGTTGCTATCTGACATCGATATATCAAGAAGTACTGTAGTGGCATCCTTTCTTGAACTGGAATCTGCTGCTCGATCTTGTATGTATTTGATTACTTCACCCTGTTTGACCAATTGACTTCTTAGAAATAGAACTTAACCCGAATCTACCCATTTATAAGTAACTAGGCTGGCGTTGCACCTCTATTGTCTACCATGTCAGAACTTAGATCTCTGATTGCATATCATAATTCTCTTACAGCATTTCAAGATGAAAACCCACAAATTGGACAAGGAAACCATTCTGTGGGTAACACGATGTCTCCGTATATTTATCCCAATTCAAATGAATCCCTCGCTTCTGGTAGTACGCCACTTACACCAGACTATGGTAGTGACACTGCTTATGAGAATTCGGAAATTGGAACTTCAAGCTCTGGAAGAGATAATATATCCGAAGCTGGTACAGAGGATTTATCACTTGATGAAGATTTGACGGGTCCACTAGAAAAACTTGTCAAACATGGTATGTCTAATATAGACGAAGGCTTATTAATGGGAAATGCTATCTTGGAGCAGGTGGAAGGGTATTCTAGGAATACAGTTCATGCTCGTGAGATTAACAAAGTTATAATGGGTGGTGAGAAGAATGGGAGTGTAGGGGATTATTTGTCTGATAGAGAACATGGCAAGTTAATTCTCAATTCTGAGAAGCTTTCAAATGGGACTTCCAAAAATGTGAGATACTATGTTATGGCAGCAACCCGAGCCCTTAGCAAGGGCGACTTCCAAAAATCCTTTGCGGTCATCAACTTACTAGACGTCTGGAAGCTTCTTAAAAATCATGAATCGATCCTAGAAATGCTTAAAAACAAAATAAAAGAAGAAGGTTTAAGGACTTACCTTCTCACCTATTCTTCATCATACTGAAATGTATCAAGCTATACCAAAATTACTTGTTTCGATCCGTTATCCAACCCGTCTGGCCAACTGAATTTTTTACTTTCCAAATTATACTCCAACAGAAGTCGCTTCACCATACGTGCTCAGGATCTACTAAAATAATGGCAAGTAAACACAGAACATTGGTCTATTGATTAAGAGCTAGAACCAGGTTGATCTTTGCAGGTGCCAAGGGAAATGAATTTGACTGTTTTAGACATGACAACAAACACAGGTAAAAATTACTTTCTTGGTGCACGCTGTATGATACTCTTAGATTGCAACAATAGTTTCGTACTTTTCCTTATGTGATAAAAAGAGTGGTATTTAGTACTAAACTAAATGTAAACTTTTTTTGTAATAAGTTTATTATCAACCAGCTTTTTGACCAGATCTTGTCATATATAATTATAACAGTTATGTTTTTTTTACTCTAATTAGCATACTAACAACAAAAAGGTGAGCACAAGATCTGCAGAATGCATCGAGTATAATCCTGGATATATTTTAGTTATTCATTAGTATACCATAGGATGCCAAATATATTTCTCATATATGCGTTATCCTTGCCCATTATCTCAAATGAAACATTCATGGTCTTTTTTTTATAAGAAAGTACAACTGTATTGGTCTGTGAATTTCCTACCATCATTGTGAGACAGTTACAATGTTGCTAAAGACATAAAGCTCATGTCTCGAACGCTTTGTTCGCCAGGTACATAAACAATGTTACCCGCCAACCTACTCTTTGGGCAATTACATACTTTATTGTTGATTTACTACCAAGTTTGCATGGGACGTTTATATCTAAGAGTAAGGGAAACCAGATTATCGTAATGTATGCTGCTAATGCCTCATATTTTTTTTTTCATTTCTGTTTCTATTTTGCAGTCGTAGGTATTCAATTAACGGACGTGTTTATCTATGTACCTCGGTACGTTATATTCAATCTTCTGTAATACTATCTGTGATCTTTAATAAGTGTTTATGAGAATTGTTTATGGGATTTGATCTGTTTTTGGGTTTTTAGTGTTTTAGGCTACTGTCACTGACCTGTAGGATGCTACTGACAGAAAATGTAAGTTTTCAATGTACTACTTTAAATGTTATTTAAGTTTTATTGATTGTTATTGAATTCGGTTTGGAAACATGAAGGTATGCATGTTCGACTATCTATTTCATACATATTCTGCATCTTTGTTCTACTCAAGCACAATATTTATTCTTCTTTTCAGCATCTCAATATAGCAGCTCATGTCAGTTCGATTCGGTATTGAAATGGGCCACGTTGACTGTCAAAATAGGACATAAATGGACCTGTGTTGGGGCTGAAGTTTGGGCTAAAACGGGGCAACTACAAGACTGAAAATTATGTTGAGCAACAACATTGTTCTAGCCCATAACTTGAGTCATGTAAACTGTGTTTTCAGCAGCAACAAAGTTGGGCATTAGAATATCAGTTGATGATTTTGTGGAAACTGAAATCTGCAAGTAAAATTTTTAGACGACTATAATTGATGGAATCATGGAGTAAGAATCACCCTCTAGATTATATTAACGTGAATTGAACGGACAAACAAACAATACACTTAGTTGCCGCTTATATATTGAAGTGAGTAACATGGATATTTGATTTGCAGGTTATAATTGCAGCAAATGGGAGAAGTTTGTACTAACTTTGGGGGTGCGATTTTCCAAGAAGATTGAATAGAAGGAAGATAAATCCTAGTCTAAATTTCCGTTTTTTTTTGCTTCAGAACTTCCGCTGTATCTTTTATTGGGTATCTTTTGTGGGCTGGTTTCTTTGAGTTTTTCTTGGTGCACATCATGGATGATGGTAGCTACTGACAAGATTCAGAAGACCTTTGCTATGCCAAAGGCAGTGTTCCCTGTAGTTGGTGGCTTTACTGTTGGACTAACAGCCTTGATATATCCTGAAGTTCTATACTGGGGTTTTGAAAATGTTGATACTCTCTTAGAGTCTCGACCATTTGTGAAAGGCCTGGCTGTTGATATATTATTGCAGCTAGTAGTAGTCAAAATAGTAGCAACATCCTTTTGTCGTGCATGTGGATTTGTGGGAGGATACTATGCTCCATCACTTTTTATTGGGGCGGCTACCGGAATGGCATATGGGAAAGTATTCGCCTCTCTCATATCTCAAATTAATCCAGTTATTCATCTCTTCGGCATGGAGGTTGCAACACCACAAGCATATGGACTGGTAATACTCTTGTAACCACGTGTCAAGATATATATAGTAATTCTAAATTTTATGCAATTTCCACTTCATTGTATCTGGTGTTGTTGTTTGGATGGATTATATGTTTAATATTGTTGTATCTCGTATAAGAGAGTAAAGACACGACGAAGGGCTATCTTACAATATCATGTATGGTTTTTAGATTTGCACACGTATGATGCAAACCTCTTATAATTTATGTCTTAACTCTTAAGACAGCCTTGTTTTTATTAAGCTCTGGCCAGTTGGATGAAGTTTTCATTGATATCCAGTTTTAAATGAACGTGTTTCTTGTGCAGGTTGGCATGGCTGCTACTCTTGCTGGGGTCTGTCAGGTGCCACTTACTGTTGTTTTGCTTTTATTTGAGCTACACATGACTACCGCATAGTGTTACCACTTTTAGGCGCTGTAGGGTTGTCTTCTTGGATCACGTCTCGGTCCACAAGGAGAAAGGATGGTGTGGGAAATAATTTGCTTAAAGAGAAAGAAGATCCTCCAACTCAACAACCTCAAACATTATCCTATGATCCGAACACACTCCTTTCTTTTAATGATGAACTCTCGCTTGTGACAAATAACTTCAATGGTAATACCGAATACATGACAAAGAAACTTCTTGTCTCACAAGCCATGAAAACCCAGTATGTGACTGTGCTAATGATCACCATGCTAACAGAAGTAGTGGCCTTAATGCTAGCGGAGAAGCAATCTTGTGCTATGATCGTTGATGATGACAACCTCTTAGTAGGTTTACTGACTCTAGGAGAGATACAAGAGTTTTGAAAATTATCAAAAGAAAAAAACAAACTACCTCAGGTTTCTCTCTCTCTCCACTTATACACCTGTGCTTTCCGGCTTATATTTTTAATGATGCTATTTAATGACAAAGGTGTTTTATATTTTAGGAACTCACGGTGTATGAAGTATGTTCTCTGAACAATATGTGCCAGTTCCCGCATACTGTAACACCCATGATGAACCTATACTCTGCTGAGCTGATCATCAATAAACATGGTACAACTCAACTGCCAGTTATTTCATAGCATGTTGCAGACCTCCCAGTTGGCATCTTAGACAGAGAGAGTATCAATATAGCTTGCAGGTTTGCAATCCAACTTGCTATTCTTCATTGCTTGTTTCAGTTGACTGAGTTAGGTGTAAATTCGCTTTTAATTATGTTCTTCTTGTGAAGCTAGGCAGTAATAGTTAAATTATGCTTCCACATCCTTTTTCCTGTACTTAGGGAGATGAACCTTAGGATATCCTGGTCCTAGAGTGCGTTTGAATGAACTAACTATGATGTAATAATAAGAGAGGTATTTGGCGGTATGTCTAGCTCTAAAAGCACTGTCACTGAAGCGACTCAATGAATAGGGCTGGTATGGCAAGTGTTACTCAATGAAGTGTATTTAAGTAGTAAGGCCTGTTGATCAAGCATTGTCAACTAGTATCTATGTGACTGATAGGGTTTGTCCAGCTAAACCTAAAATTCACCATATTCTTGTGTTTACTTCATTAATGGATTGACAATCAGTATATCTCTTTATTTGGTTCTTGTATCTTTGAGCGTGCCACTAAACACCATTTCTGCACGTATAGTGTTTGTAACTTTGTATTATACAACTAGTAAGATGACTATTCTTAGGAGCATAAGTGGCATTTTTAAGCTAATATATCATGTATTTGCTGTTTAACGTTTTCTTATCATGGTTCTGCTACCACACATATTTTGTAGGTTTTCTATGTATGGTTTGATGCACCTATCGGATAGGACTTCAATATTGATTAAAAGGATACTTCGGAGTTTTCTTTATGAGCATTTGTGTGGGAAAACATCGTGAAGGCGCAAGCAACCCGATAGCTTTGTTAAACATGGTTGGCCATCTGTTAAGGATTTCAAAACCATTTTCTTTTTCACATTTTAGTTAATTGTATTTCAAACTTAATTTGTTGTATAGTACATATTGTTTCACCGGTAAATATACATACCTATAAACTTGAGCATATGCTTTTTTATTTATATGCAAATAAACTTTCAGCAATTATTAGTTTTAAGTTGTTCCTTTGAATAGTAATTGTATTACCTATTACATTTCAATTAATTTTAACATGTTATATTTTACATATACGTTCTTCGTGTGTTAATAAACTTTCATTCACTAGTAAATAAATGTACATTTATAAATGAGCATGTATTTTTTTTCGCGTGTGAATAAACACTAGTAATTTTCACGTACGAAGACATTCTTACAAAATATAAATAATCGTAATATCTCGCATTTTTTGCACCTCTAATATAAAAAATACACTAGTAATATTAAAATTTTGAACCTTGCTCATAATCTTCACGCGTGAAGATATTCTTACAAAACGTAAATAATCGTCTATTAAATATCAACATCTCCTATTTTTGCACTTCAAGTATAAAAAGTACGCTAGTAAGATCAAAACTTCAATCCTTACTAATAGTTTTCAAACGCGAAGATATTTCTTACAAAACTTAAATAATCGTCTAGTAAACATCAATATCTTCTATTTTTACAATTCTAGTATAAAAGGTACGCTAGTAAGATCAAAGCTTCAATCATTAGCTCATAATTTTCACACGCGAAATATTCATACAAACCTTAACTTTCGTAAACTTAAATAATATTAAGCTACGAATATCTCCTATATTGCATTTCTAGTATAAAAAATACGCTAGTAAGATATACTTACAAAACTTAAATAATAGTATATTAAACATCAATATCTCCTATTTTTGCACCTCTAGTATAAAAAATATGCTAGTAAGATCAAAACTTCAATTCTTGCTCATAATTTTCACATATGAAGATATTCTTACAAAAATTAAATAATCGTCTAAAAACATCAATATATCCCATTCTTGCACTTCTAAGATAAAAAATATGCTAGTAAGACCAATGATTCAATGCTTGCTTATAATTTTCACATGTGAGGATATACTTATAAAACTTAAATAATCGTCTATTAAACATCAATATCTCCTATTTTTGCACTTCTAGTATAAAAAAATATGCTAGTAAGATCAAAGCTTCAATCCTTGCTCATAATTTTTCACATGTGAAGATATTTTTACAAAACTTAAATAATCGTCTATTAAACATCAATATATCTTATTTTTGCACTTCTAGTATAAAAAATATGCTAGTAAAACAAATGATTCAATCCTTAATTTTCACATGTGAAGATATACTTACAAAACTTAAATAATTATCTATTAAACATCAATATCTCTTATTTTTGCACTTCTAGTATAGAAAATATGCTAGTAAGATCAAAGCTTCAATCCTTGCTCATAATTTTCACATGTGAAGATATTCTTACAAAACTTAAATAATCGTCTATTAAATATCAATATCTCCTATTTTTGCACTTTTAGTATAAAAAATATGCTAGTAAGATCAAAGCTTCAATCTTTGCTCATAATTTTTCACATGTGAAGATATAATTACAAAACTTAAATAATCGTCTATTAAACATCAATATCTCTTATTTTTGCACTTCTAGTATAAAAAATATGCTAGTAAGACAAATGATTCAATTCTTGCTCATAATTTTCACATGTGAAAATATACTTACAAAACTTAAATAATCGTTTATTAAACATCAATATATCCTATTTTTGCACTTCTATTATAAAAAATATGCTAGTAAGACCAATGATTCAATCCTTGCTCATAATTTTCACATGTGAAGATATACTCAAAAAACTTAAATAATTGTCTATTAAACATCAATATCTCCTATTTTTGCACTTCTAGTATAAAAAAATATGCTAGTAAGATCAAAGCTTCAATCCTTGCGCATAATTTTCACATGTGAAGATATTTTTAAAAAAATTAAATAATCGTCTAAAAAATATCAATACATCCTATTCTTGCCTTCTAGTATAAAAATATGCTAGTAAGACCAATGATTCAATCCTTGCTCATAATTTTCACATGTGAAGATATACTTACAAAAATTAAATAATCGTCTAAATACATCAATATGTCTTATTCTTGCACATCTAGTATAAAAAATATGCTAGTAAGATCAAAGCTTCAATCCTTGCTCATTATATGAAGATATTCTTACAAAAATTAAATAATCGTATAAAACATCAATATATCATATTCTTGCACTTCTAGTATAAAACATATGTTGGTAAGACCAATGATTCAATGCTTGCTTATAATTTTCACATGTGAAGATATACTTGTAAAACTTAAATAATCATCTATTAAACATCAATATCTTCTATTTTTGCACTTCTAGTATAAAAAATATGCTATTAAGATCAAAGCTTCAATCATTGCTCATAATTTTTCACATGTGAAGATATTCTTACAAAACCTAAATAATCGTCTATTAAACATCAATATATCATATTTTTGCACTTCTAGTATAAAAAATATGCTAGTAAGACAAATGATTCAATTCTTGTTCATAATTTTCACATGTGAAGATATACTTACAAAACTTAAATAATAACGTATACAAGACATATTTTCACATGTGAATAAAGTTTATTCACATGCGAAAAAAACTGGATGTAAATTATAACGTATACAAGACATATTTTCACATGTGATCAAGTTATTCACGCATATTAATAAGCTACAAAGACGTAAACATATATTTTCACGCGTGACAGTTGTTGCACATCTTAAAAAATTACGAGACATATATTTTCACATCTGACCAAGTTGTTCACGCATCTTAAAAGGCTACAAGACATATATTTTCACATGTGATCAAGTTGCTCACGCATCTTAAAAATCTATGAAACATATAGTTTCACTTGTGACCAAGTTACGAGACATTTGTGACTAAGTTGTTCACGCATAATTAACATATACAAGACATATTTCACGTGTGACCAACTTGTTCGTGCATCTTAATAAGCTACGAGACATAAACATATATTTTCACGTGTGACAACGTTGTTCACGCATCTTAAAAATCTACGAGACATATAGTTCACACGTCTTTAAAATCTACGAGACATAAACAAGACATATTTTCACATGTGATCAAGTTATTCACATATATTAATAAGCTACTAGACATAAACATATATTTTCACATGTGACAAAGTGGTTGGCACATCTTAAAAAACTACGAGACATATTTTTCACATGTGACCAAGTTATTCATGCATCTTAGTAAGCTACGAGACATATAGTTTCGCATGTGACCAAGTTACTAGACATATATTTTCACATGTGACTAAGTTGTTCACAGCGTCTTTAAAATCTACGAGACATATACAAGACATAATTTTACATGTGATAAAGTTATCGCATATTAATAAGCTACGAGACGTAAACATATATTTTCACATGTGACAAAGTGGTTTTAAAAAACTACGAGACATATATTTTCACATGTGACCAAGTTGTTCACGCATCTTAAAAAATAGGCAAAAATGCATATATATCCCTCCTAAAGTGAATAATTGCATATATATCCTTTGTACAAGTTTTTTTAGCACATAGTACAATGGTTTTTATGCATGCTTTGGATATATATGCAATTTTGCATTTTCGAAAGGATATATATGCAAAAGCCCCAAAAAAAATGCTACAAGACATATATATTCACATGTGACCATGTTTTCACGCATATTAATAAGCTACGAGACATAGACATATACTTTCACATGTGATAAAGTGGTTTACCCATCTCAAAAAGCTACAAGACATATATTTTCACATGTTACCAAGTTGTCCTCGCATCTTTAAAATATACAAGACATATTTGACATGTGACCAACTTGTGCGTGCATCTTAATAAGCTACTAGACATATACATATATTTTCACATGTGACAAAGTTGTTCACACATTTTAAAAAGCTACGAGACATATATTTTCACATGTGACCAAGTTATTCACGCATCTTAATAAGCTACGAGACATATATTTTCGCATGTGACCAAGTTACAAGACATATATTTTCACACGTGACTAAGTTCACGCATCTTTAAAATCTACGACACATATACAAGACATATTTTCACACGTGATCAAGTTATTCACGCATATTAATCAACTACGAGACATAAACATATATTTTCACATGTGACAAATTGGTTTGCACATCTTAAAAAACTATGAGACATGTATTTTCACATGTGACCAAATTGTTCTTTGCATCTTAAAAGGCTACAAGACATATATTTTCACATGTAACCTTGTTGTTCACACATATTATTATAGTGACATAGATTCACATGTGACAAGTTACAAGACATGTATTTTCACATGTAATCAAGTGGTTCACGCACCTTAAAAATCTACGAGATATATATTTTAATCTACGAGATATATATTTTGACAAGTGACCAAGTGATTCACGCATCTTAAAAGGTATGAGACATATATTTTCACATGTGACCAAGTTGTTTACGCATCTTTATAATATACGAGACATATATTTTCACATGTGACCAAATTGTTCACGCATCTTAAAAGGATACAAGACATATATTTTCACGTTTGATCAAGTTATTCACGCATCTTAGTAAGTTTCGAAACATATGGTTTTGCATGTGACCAAGTTATTCATGCATATTATAAAGATATGAGACATATATTTTCACATGTGGCCAAGTTGTTTACACATTTTTATAATCTACGAGACATATATTTTCACGTTTGACGAAGTTGTTCATGCATCTTAATAAGCTAGAGACATAGATTTTCACATGTGACAAGTTACAAAACATATATTTTCACATGTAACCTTGAAAAGCCACGAGATATATTGTTTGACATTTGATCAAGTGATTCACGCATCTTAAAAAAGTACGAGACATATATTTTCACATGTAACCAAGTTGTTCACACATTTTATAATCTACGAGACATATATTTTTACTTGTGACGAAGTTGTTCCCACATCTTAATAAGCTAGAGACATAGATTTTCACATATGACAAGTTACAAGACATATATTTTCACATGTTTAAAAGACATATATTTTCACATGTAAACAAGTGGTTCAGCCACCATAAAAAGCTACAAGATATATATTTTGACATGTGACCAAGTGATTCAAGCATCTTAAAAAAGTACGAGACATATATTTTTCACATGTGACCAAGTTGTTCACACATTTTTATAATTTACGAGACATATTTTCACATGTGATGAAGTCGTTCACGCATCTTAATAAGCTAGCGACATAGATTTTCGCATGTGGTAAGTTACAAAACATATATTTTCACATGGGACAAGTTACAAGACATATATTATCACATGTAACCAAGTGGTTCACGCACCTTGAAAAGCTACGAGATATATATTTTGACATGTGACCAGGTGATTCAATATTTTAAAAAAGTATGAGACATATATTTTCACATATGACCAATTTCACGCATTTACATATCCATATTCCATGTGTACTAACATAAGGTAAAAATAATCAACCTAAAGAGATTGTAGGTTTAGCTCATTAGATACAATAGTTACTTAGCTAAAGATTCCCATGAAACGAGATTTCACATGTTCATTGGTATCCATTGCTGAATTTGCAAGACAAAGATCGACCACTTACCAACGAAATGTGAATTTCAAGACGACTCATTAACGTTTTTCACATGTGAAGGTTAACAAGTACTAGTAAGAAATTTAGTGCGAATACAATTCTTAAATAAATAAATGTATATTAGACATCAACTGAGGTTGCAATGGGATTGGGTGGATGAGAATAAGATAGAATGACACAACTATCCGCATATACACAACTTGAAAACATCAAAGTACCAAAGTAAAGTAAATAGTGATGAAACATCGATGGTCGGTCATGGACACGTACTCTAACCGGCCTTGGTCCCCACTTAGCCTAATAGGTTCACTGTCTTAAAAACCCAAAGAGGTGCTGATCATACCAGGCAACGGGATAGCCATTGATACATCTTGAGAGTCAAAGTGATTGTAGGATTGAGTAACATTAACACATTAGTTTTGCTAGCATATGAATCACCGTAATGTTTCCAGAGATAATTAGAACCCTTTCTGGAACAAGCCACGTATCTTCCATAGTGGTTGAAACTCAACATAGCCTAAAAATTGCAAAAGATGTCAAAAGAAACTAGTTTAATCCACATATAATTTGAAAATATATTGATGCCAAACTTGTTACTGGCTTACGCAAAATAAAGATGATGAAAGTTTACCGTGACTGGAGCAGCACCATAACGCCACTTGTTAGAAGGGCTTTTAAGGTTTCATCATGGTGGCATATAACCATTTAGACCAGCTGCCATAATATAGTAACAAATATGTCCAAGAACCTACATTATCAGTGCTTTTGGTTAAGAATAGAGTATAAAATTATAACCGATTTCTAATTCAGAAGAAAAAAATAGCTTACATAGGCATAGTCACAATCAACTTTAAATGGCAAAGAGCCTCGAGCTTGATAACCAAAAAAGTGGCAGATAATATTAAATTTCTTCCGCTTTGTATGACCCTTCTTTTTGTTATAAAATTGGTAAATAATATTAAATTTCTTCGTGTTATATCAGTAATAACTGGGTAAAGCAGACATGTAGCTCGACATGTAGCTCCTATTCTACCTGTCGTTTGTTAATTTTTGCCTTCAACAAGTTCAGCGAGAAGCTTTGCTGTTTATCTGAAGCATGAAACAAGAATTAATCAATGCACTACGATGTGGAAACTTCCATGATGCTAAATTAAACAAAGTACCTAAGACAATTGGGCCGAGTCATCAAATTCAGGATACAGGAGAAGCTGCAGTATTGAAAGGATAAGCCGAGTCATCAAATGTGTATATATCACAGTAAAATACATACAATATAGATCTCGTGTAGTCACCACTACATGCATTGTATTAAAATGTAACAATTTCTCGAACTAGAAAGCACATAAAGAAACTTTTGCTACTGTGACATTCCTATTTATCTTTATACTTATTCAGAGGTTACCATATTATAATACAAGAATATAGCTTTGGGAGATACTATATGAGGTACTCGTACTTCTAATCAAAACCATCAATCTTAATATGCATGAATCATCTTAGAAATGCAAATTGGAAGTATTATATGATAATGTAGGAACTTATAAGCAAAACCCCCGATCTTTACTAAACACCAATAAGTTATAATCGATTGATATGTAAAAATAACTAAGTACAAAAAATATACTATTAGTCACATTTAACTTTTTGAGTTACTGCTTGTAGGTTGGTTAAGAGTTTTCAATCAACTTTCTGCAACCAGGGTACAATTAGGGGATTATTATATCATCTTTACCTCGAAATTCATATGATTGAGAATGTGTCTGATGGACTCATCGCCTTCAAAGACCATTAGGCTGCTATCACCAAAAGTCACATTACAGTTACTTGAAATTCCTGTGTAATCTCAGCTTCATTTGCTCTTCTTCTTCACTCATATTGATCAGATTTTGATTTTTTAGGTTTTAATGTCCATAACTGACCTTGTGTTCTACACCGGAGTCATCATTTTACCATGTATCTACTTATGCCCTCAAACTTTTATATCAAAAAAAGGCATATTATTAAATGTAACAACACGCAACAGGATAATCAACTATCATTAGATCAAGCAACTACACATTGATTATTCAGAACTTAATACTACGCACACAAACAAATCAAATAACCGATCCAAAACATCCTTGAAAAGTTTATATCAGAACATAAAAAGCTGGAAAATGTAAAACATGTAAGAAATTAAAGAGGTGTTTGGGATTGCATATTAAGACTACTAATTTATGAGGGGCCTGGAGATGCAGAATGGAAAACATACATGTGGATGGAATAATTGTGTCGGATGCATGGAGAACGCTGAGTTGATAATGAACTTTTATGGAGAAGCTGATTCTGATGGCTCTTATATTGAAAGATAAAGGAGTGCGATGGATTGGCATTACGAGAATGCAGGGAAATTTGGGCACGAACATGCTAAGGACATGTTGGAACATCTTGAAAAAAAGAATAGCCGATGGATATAGACCTATAAAATATAAATAAAAAGTTTACTTCGTTATTTTGTTACTCAATCTGAATATGTTACTGACTTAAGGTACTATTGTAGGGTGTGAACAAGGTACAACGGCGAATATATTTGAATTGATGGCAGAGGTAGGCAGGAGTGCTGATTTTGTGTTGGGGATTGTAGATGATATAAGTGATGAAGAGGTGTTTGTGGCTATATTCATGAGGGACTGGTTACTAACAATGGTACTGTTTTTTCATGTAATGTGGGAGAAAAATCAAGTGCGGCTAAGTACTTTGTGCATGAAATGGAATTATTCTACCCATGCATTTGAAACTAGCGCGAAACAACATCTGATTTGCTTAAGTTCTTTTGACAACAAGATGTATAGGTATAGCATTGATTCGTATAGTATGAACTTCAGTTATGACAAGTTTGTTGACCAACAAGATTGTTAGGTATAACTCTTGTTTCTTGTTAACTGGTTAAATTATTGTAAGACGATATCTCTGCAAGCTTATGAACCACTCATGGTAACCTTTGTTAATACTTTTAGACAACCACATATATCGATTTTTAAAACTGTTTTTATGACGTTTGAATGATGGCTGATTGGTTTTCTAATCCTATAGTACTATAGCAGCTTAATTGCTTTTAATTTAACTTTAAAATGAAGAGTATAATGGCGAGTAAGGAGAGCAAATGATGTCGAAGTGTAATGATCTTGTTGTTATATACTTACCCATTTTGAAGTTGAACACAGAACATTTACTAATTTGACACTAAGTCAAATTTTGAACTAAAGATTAGATAATTTTATTTCACTAGTAATACACGTACAATCATAAATGAGCGTATACTTTTACATGTGACTATGTGTTTTACGCACTTAAAAAGCTACGACAAATTTTTTTCACATGTGAGTATGCTTTACATGTGACTATGTTTTTTACGCACTTAAAAAGCTACGGCAATTTTTTTTTTTTCACATGTGAGTATGCGACCAAGTTGTGAAGATGTCATTAAAATGTTTCAATTCTTGCTCATAATTTTCCAAATAGATCTTACATTGTCCTACACAAGTCAGACAAAAGATTTGTAACAAGTTCAATAAGTTTGACCTCAAGAATCATAAAGTCAACTTTACCTGAGAACACTCTTTATCTGCCGAACCAGTGGAGGACTTCTTCTCATGTAGCACATCAGATACAGTTTCCAAACTCCTCATTAGGCTTTCAGCTCGTCTATTAAAACCTTGGATCTTCATATCTGATTCAACCGTAAATTGGCTATCTAACCCATTTTGTAATGTTTTCTCTTTAATATTTTCAAGCAACTTTCCACACAGGTGGACACAATCACTAATCAAGCAAGTTCCTTGATTTTGCAAGCAATGGACACGGCTCCACAGTTCTTGATCAAGCTTAAATGTTGAAAAGCCACTGTCTTTTGAACTTCCTTTCAAACGGTGCAATAGGTTTATGTTCTCGTGTCTAAGAGAATCAACCTCAAGCCTATATGATTCCACTTCCTTCCTCAAAGCTTGCTCAACACCAGTTAACCTTAATTGCTCGTTTTGCAATTTTGACTGCTGGTTTTGGTCAAAGTTACTTTCCAAAGAACTTGACTTCCTAACTTCTTTTTTAAGCCCTTCACGCAGCCCATCAATAGTTTTTTCTTGTTCATTGCAAGTTCTAAGGAATCTTGTGACAGCTCGATGCAACTCTTTGCATTCTTTATCTTTTTCAGCATAATTTCTTTTGAATAAATCTCGATCTTCTTCAGCTGCTCGGCATTTATCTTGTAATTTTGAAAGATTCTGTTGTAGATCTTGATTCTCTTTGGTTACCTCCTCCATCTTTACAGTCAAGTCCTTGACTTGTTGACCAGAATGAAGGACTCGGCTTTGACCATCCAATTCCCGTTCCCCAAACATAGCAACTTCCCTTTGAAGCGACACATTTTGTTCTGCAAGCTCCCTTACTCTTTCCCGAAGCCTATGCTCCTCCATTTGGTACTTTTCGAGCTTCATTGACCATTCAGTTGACCGTCTGTCCAACTCCTTTTCCAGTGTAAGCTGCAACTCGTTTTTCTCTTTTTCCAGTTTCCGTGTACGGGAATCCAATTCCGCCCTCAGTAACGTAGTCTCATCAGCCTCTTCTGATTCACCATAATCCAAAACCCGACTACAGTTATTTTCATATCCATAGTTTTTCTCCTCAAAACTTAGAGATTCTTTAACAAAACCATCTTGAGCCAAACAATTTTGGGACCCACCATAGATATCTTCCAATGTGATGGGAATATCATGGTCAAATTCTTTCGAGTCAACCCTAGGCATAAGACGAGACTGTGAAAGTCTTTCAATGACCTGTTTCGCTAGTTTTCTTGGGGATTCATGTGCAGCTGCATTTTCGACCCAGTCACGTGTAGACATATAGAGTTTAGATTCTCTATTAGGGTCACGAAAGGAATGTGACCTTGGTTTCTGAGTCAAATGAGCATTAGTTGGCGATCCTGGTGCTGCATGATGAAACCGTGGTGGCCTTTTGGTGCCACCATTTGGTTGAGAAACATGAGTTCTTGAGTTCGAATTGATTTGCCTAGAGCTTCTTTCTTGGTGTTGTTCACCATCAATGTATCGATCAACAACTTTATTTGATGCATGAGTAGAACAATAAGACGAGCCTTCAGAAGAAAGATTATCAAGTCCAGAAAAATTTAGTTTTTCTATTCTCTGTGCAGCGTCTACTGTAGTATCTTGAACCATTTTTCCCTTGAAGGCCTCTCTGGAGTAAGAGCTCGGCTGCACCAAATATCAAAATTAAAATGGTCAAAATACAGGGCAAACTAAACCAATTTGGATAATCATCTTGTAAAACGTTTCATAGCAATATGCTTTAGCTAGAGGAATAGTATTGTTTAGCTACTGCACAATGATCTTCAGTAATTACATGTATCTACATTTTTCACCTTTATTAAAGGCTCCTGCCTCCGGACTACATTAAGACCATGTTCTTATTATCAGCAAGGCAAAATTGGTCGAAAAAATATGTATTTAGTTACCTAAGAATGGACAAAGTAGGCAAAATATGTTCAAGAACTGATTAGTAACCAGCATATAATTTGTGTGTTACTCCCAAGTCCAAATGCCTAAATTGTATTTTCGGTTATACAGGAAAGAACAAGTGCAGATTTTATCGGCTATTACCATATGTTACTTCAAATGTCTCAAACTAAAAGAAGGTACAACCGGACTAGTTAAACTTGAATTTTACACGCTGAAATGGTTTTGCATTCTTTATAATTTCAAAGCAAAAATATACATACTAAAAGAAACAGATTAAAATTAGAACAGTTGAAGTATAACAAAATCATACTCAAATCAAATTTAATCTGAAAGGCTGCATGTTTGACCTTAAAAGTCAACTGCAATGAACAAAAGCTTAAGTAATGCTCACCGTGAAGAACGAGGAGCAGAATGCTTGTGAGAGACATTACTACTGCTACTACAAGGAGAGTCACTTCGAGTTCTTAGCAGCCCACTATCATGCACGGTACCAGAAGAATATGACCGGCTCTTTCTAAGAAATGGACCCGTTTGACTTTGATTTTGAATATGGTCCTCATATGCAGCCTTTTTAGATCTTGACTTGCGAGTCCCATGAACTCCATCCCCTGATAAACTTTCGTTTGACTGAGGCGACGCAACTGCCACATTACTAGTCCCATTACTAGACGTCGACGACTTGAAAAAGAATAGCTTTTTCATCTTTCTTCCTCTTATGAACTCGCAGTCGAAAAACTATTCACACAACTAGCTGAAACATAAAGTACTCATATAAGCATGATCATCGGATTCGACAAGAAATGCATGAAAAGAAATTAAATAAAGAAACACCAGAAGAACTTTAAATAACATAAAAACAATATAATTTAATACCATTCTGACATCCAGATGAAAAACATTAAAAAGGCTGTAAAATTTCAATTCTTTAAACCCTAAAAAACCCCAAATGAAACAGTAACTGCAAATTTTTTACCCAAAATTATAAAAAAATTACATGCAGACATTGACTTCAGAAAACCATTTTTATAACGAAGAAAATATAATAAAAAACCTGAAAAAAAAAGTAACTCATGTTATCCATAAAAATGAGATTACGATCAATATTAAAAATTAAAAATAATAAAAAAAAAAAAAAAATTAAAAAATTAAAAAATCCAATTTAGAGATCTCCTAGCTTCGATAGTTTTACACTAAACATTGTATGTCCTAAATTGTACACATCTATTTACGAGTTGGTGTCAAGTAACAAGTGAAATCAAACCCATCTTATTTAAAAATAAGTAGCTACGACGGGTCATAAGCTTAGAAAGTTACGCAACATTAATTATATTGCATGAACATGAACATCCCAAATCAATATAAGCTTATATCGAACATGAAGATGATAGCAATTAGTAAAATATATCATTCTTCGTGAAGACAAGCTAGTCCTTTGCATGTTACCTCATCAAGTTCCTGCTCTTTGGCCCCAATTAGAAAGTTACCCAACATTAATGATATTGCATAAAACATCCAAAATCACTATGATATTATTCCCAGATTTCATCAAGAACCTCCAAAAGATGCTTGCATTTTTCACAATCACCGCTCGACGACACTTTTGCTAGTAAATCAACCAATTATCTAGACTCCCAATCAGTGATAGTTGATCCAGGTGGAATGATCATTTTCTCCCACATCATATTTGTGAGAACAACTTGAGATGAAACTGGAGCGGTATATTAAACTCGAACTGTTTGCACAAAATCAGTTATTCCTACTTCTTTTAGAAAACTCCTCCAGCTTAGCATAGACACACCAGGTGGATACATCATATAAGTATTGTCGACCTCATACCATTTTACATCAATGCCACTGATCAACCTACTTATATCAATATGATTCCCGAAGTCATTACCGAAATGGATTTCAACCTCAGATGGTAGTACAAAACCATGATTGGTTAAAATATAAGCTTTATTATAAACCTCAAAGATTATGTCCCCCCGTTCAGTCCCATATTCTGACCAACTAGATTGTAAGTGAACCATTATAAACGATAAGTACTCTGTCATGAGATCAGTAGTCACTGTATTTTTATTGTCGCAAATAGCTGGTAAAACATGTGCCTTTACTATCTCATGTTCGGATAACCACTTGACACCGACTTTCAAAAGCATTTGGGTTAAGTTATTGGTAACAGGGCCATCAAAAATTGAGGGATCAACAATTCGAAGATTGGAAAACAATCTTGTAAAGGCTTCGAGAATGTCCCATGAACCATTTAAACTCATCCAAATCGTACCCACTTCAATTGAACTGTAACAACCGCCTAAAAGTGGAATGAAAGGCGTTTCCATCAGGGTATTCATAACATCAGAGCAGACTTTGAAAGCATTAGTGTTCTGGATGGACTTTGAATGTAATTCATTAAGCCAAGATGATAACCACTTATGGCCCATTGTTTTTAAACCATCTTTTGTACGACATAAAGAAGATAGCATCTTAACAAAGATTTTAGGTCCATAACTCTCGATACCCAATGATCTTGCAAGTGAATCTGATAGTACTATATCCTTATTCAAGTAGCCAAGACCAAGATGCTCCTGAATCAAGCTATCGAGCAAAAGAGTACGAACCTGTTCATTCCAATTTCTTAGTACCCGACACGGTGGGATCCACTTCTCATTTTCGCCTTCTAGAAGTAAACAGTTAGACGTGCATAGCTTTGATATGATCATTCTAGGAAGAGAAGCAAAAAATCCATGCACTTCGCCGAGAAGAGGAACATAGCTCATAAAGACGGAAATGCCCTTTCCTGGACAATCCTTGAAACCAGGAAGGCTGCAAAAAGATCTTTGTGAACTCACAAACAAGTTTGAAAATTCTGATAGCAGAAATTGGTTCCATGGACTATCACCATCAACTTCTTCTCTTGATGAAGGAAGAACAAAATCACCTTGAATTGTAAATTTTAAACCATATGTTCGAAGAGGAAGAAATGCAAAAACATACTGCTGATCTAGCTTTGGAATCTAATTACCATTCCCTGATACTTTAAGAGCAAATGCAACTGAAATTTCAGTAGTTTTGACATCGTTTCGGATACCGTTAGCCTGAAGTTCCAGAGAGTCAACAAACCAAGTCAATGTTTCATTCCCAATGGAAACATTGATTAATCCATTTCCACTTATTTGTTTCCTCATGATGACAAATGAATCCTTAAGCACATCTCTAAACTTGATACATTGAAGAGGATGAAGAAAGAGTAACAAAGATGGATGAAGATCTGAAAACATAGATTTGATGTTCTCCTCGGCAGAAGTTTCTATTGACTTTGACTTTAAAGGAAGGGCAATGCATGTGTTGTAGTCGTGGGTGCTCACTTGATCAGTAGTGTCAAATGAGACCAGGTTTGTGAAATAGTTGATATCACAAGGAGGTACGATTGTTGGCAAAACAAAACCGATTTGACCATCGGTTATGTCAAACTTGATATGGAATCCATTAGAATAGATTTCTGGAGCATCAGAAACCTGCATAATCATCAAAGGAATGTTTTGAATACATCGTAGAAAATAAAAGAATTTATTTGACTAATATTAGAAAAATTCTAATACCCGAAATACTGATTTGAACCCAATGCCTTTCTTGCCAATGTACCCGAAACTAGCTGTCTTCTTGGTAGAATTTACAACATCACAAAGCGCCCTGATGTTCTCAGCAGAAAAACCCTGCTCGTTATTCAAAACAATAATACTCTTCTCCTGAAGAATGAAAGTTAGAGTCGGCTCCACATGTTTTGGATAGACATTATCATCAGCATTCTGAACCTATAGAAACATACAAAATTACACAAACATGTCATTATTGTAACAAAATAACTTAAAATTACCACGTCAAAGGATAAAGACAGAAACTTACAAGCTCCAGTAGAAAATGCGAGTCTTGGGAATATAACTCTGTAGAAAGACAATGAAGTGCTCTTCCTAAACGAGCATGCTGTTTTTCAATGCTTTCTGAGATTGAAATATTTGGATCCAAACCGAATTCTTCAATTCTAATAGACTCTATAATACTAGCTGCATTCTTCTCTCTCAGAATCTAACATGGGCTGCACGCAACCATCATCAGCACTGTGCACTGTAAGAGCCATTACACCATCTCTTTTACCGTGTTCACTCGGTTGGTTGGTTTCACTCTGAAGAAAGTCTTCTATTCTCAAGAGATTCTTTGGATTCTGATAGACATGAACAATTATCATTAAACCACTCCACTATGCCTAATGATAACCCAAGCTCATGAACCAACATATGATCCTCTTTACTTTTACATTCACTCAAAATCGCCAGTTGAGCATCTATGATAATCGAACGAAGTGCAGAAACCAATAACTCTGCTGCAAATCGTTGAAACTCCTTCGGTATATAACCCAAACAATCAAGAACAAATCTTGATGCAATCGGCACACCTTCAAAAGCATTATTTGCATGGAATTTTAATAGGGACAAAGGTAAATTCCTTTTACCACCATATAAAGCAATCAAAGATACGAGCTTTAAAGTTGTTTCAAAAGAAGACCCATGCAGAAAAGATTCTACAAATGGATACAGTGTGGCTGAATGATCTAAACATAAACTTTTCCATCTTTTGTTACTAAACAAAGCAGTTCCTTGGTGGTTACATTGCTCAACAGCCACGCTAGAAGAGGACCTAAAGAAGGTGCAAACTTATAGTCCCAACATGACCATAAACTTAAATCTACCAACATTGGAGCCTTAAGTAACAGTTCTAATGCATCATTCGTGCCAACATGAGTATCTGATGAGCCTTTCTCTGCTCTAAACTCAGATAAAGTAGAAGAAAATAGCACAATACTTGAGCTCACATGATCACCATTCTTGCTGAGATTAGTCAAAAGATCAGTTGTAAACTCATCTTCCAGTAATGTAAGACCGGCAGAAGGAAATTGAGTCTTCAACAACTGAGAAACCATTAAGTTGCTTAATGCTTCATGTTCCCCTAAGCTATTAGCAGCTTCAGATAAGAATTCAAGCAAGTAACATTGGCTCATGCAAACTTTAACCGAACGTTTTATAACTTTGTCTGTAACTGTCAAGCAATCCTGCCATGTGGTAGGTAGTAGAGAAATATGTTCGCCTAAGAAAGTGAAAATGTCTCCAAATCCGAGGGTAGCAAAGTCATCAGCAGAAATATGTCGAGTTAAAGAAGATTCTAGCTTGCGGATTTCCCTTAAAAAGACTAATTGTTTTTTTGGATAAGAGCTTATGTTATCTAAAACTTGATTGCAGACCAAAAAATATTCCTTTGCATATGTCAGAACATCTTCAAGAGTAATGCCTAGGAAGTAAGCAAAAGAAAAACAATTGTTGCAGTCAAAAGACAAGTCAAAGGTACATGAAACATGGTTGAAGATGATCCAATTTTTTCTTAAACTTAAATAATCGCCTCTAAACTCAATCTTATATGATTTTCTTAACAAGTGAAGATATTTTTTCTTAAACTTAAATAATCACCTCTAAACTCAATCTTATATGATTTTCTTCACAAGTGAAGATATTTTCTCTAAACTCAATCTTATATAATTTTCTTCACAAGTGAAGATATTTTTTCTTAAACTTAAATAATCGCTTCTAAACTCAATGATTTTCTCCACAAGTGAAGATATTTTTTCTTAAACTTAAATAATCGCCTCTAAACTCAATCTTATATCATTTTCTTCACAAGTGAAGATATTTTTTTTAAACTTAAATAATCGCCTCTAAACTCAATCTTATATGATTTTCTTCACAAGTGAACATATTTTTTCTTAAACTTAAATAATCGCCTCTAAACTCAATCTTATATGATTTTCTTCACAAGTGAAGATTTTTTTTTTTTTTTTAAACTTAAATAATCGCCTTCTAAACTCAATCTTATAAGATTTTCTTCACAAGTGAAGATATTGTTTCTAAACTTAAATAATCTCCTCTAAATCAACACGAGAGTACAAATTATTCTCATAATCTATCTTTTACGCAAACTAACTCATTCCTAGATGAATTTCTTCACAAGTGAAGATATTGTTTCTAAACTTAAATAATCGCCTCTAAATCAACACGAGAGTACACATTATTCTCATAATCTATCTTTTACGCAAACTAACTCATTCCTAGAAGAATTTCTTCACAAGTGAAGATATTGTTTCTAAACTTAAATAATCGCCTCTAAATCAAAACGAGAGTACACATTATTCTCATAATCTATCTTTTACGCAAATTAACTCATTCCTAGATGATTTTCTTCACAAGTGAAGATATTGTTTCTAAACTTAAATAATCGCCTCTAAATCAACACTAGAGTACACTATTCTCATAATCTATCTTTTAAGCAAATTAATTCAATTCTAGATGATTTTCTTCACAAGTGAAGATATTGTTTCTAAACTTAAATAATCGCCTCTACATCAACATTAGAGTACGCTATTCTCATAATCTATCTTTTACGCAAACTAACTCATTCCTAGATAACTAACTCATTCCTAGATGACTTTCTTCACAAGTGAAGATATTGTTTCTAAACTTAAAAATCGCCTCTAAATCAACATTAGAGTACACTATTCTCTAAATAATCTCCTCTAAAGGAAACATATATGATCGTTGAACTACATAAAAACTTAACATGAAAATCTTCACATGCGAAAAGTTACATTACATATAAATCAACGCCATACATTAAGTTCAAAACTATATAGACATTAAATTTCAATTAAAAAAAGGCAAAATATGAACCAGATTTGACTAAAAAAGAAAGATTTTGTGAAATGAAATGAAATGATACTAGTCGCCGAAAACTTGTTCTACACATATATCCATGAAATTTTAGCCAAAATTACACATAACTAAGTAAGGCATTTCGTCAAACAGTCGATCTACATATATATCCATGAAAATTTCAACCAAAAATACACATAACTAAGTAAGGCTTTTCGTCGAACACTTGGTCTACACATATATCCATGAAAAGTTTAGCCAAAAATACACATTACTAAGTAAGGCATTTCGTCGAACACTTGGTCTACACATGCAATCCACAACATAGTTATGCATTTTGCCAAACACTTAGTCTACGCATACAATCAATCAATCAATTACACAAAGCATCATATAACATCTTGACATGTGACGCAATAGATAAGAAGTTTAAACACAAATTTTATAACTACAACCAGTAAAAACATTCATTAGTTGAAAATAATTACCAATATTAGCATTCAAATCCACATAACATTGTTTCAAATGATTAACAAACGAATTATCTAAAGAAAATTGTTGAAAAGTTGAAATTTATACCCAATTGAATCGGAAAACAATCAATTAAAAAGTCAACGCGGCAGTCAACGTTGCAGTCAACGCCGGAGATGATGGAGATGACGGCAAAGAGATGATGGAGATGACGGCTAATAACCGGCAAGATGAAGAAGATGTGTGATTAAAACCAGGGAGATGAAGAACAGGTGTAGTAGGTTTGTGTGTTTAAGAGTGTTTGGTTTCTCCAGAGAAAAAAAAAGGGATATTTTTTTGTTGGTGGAAGTAAATGAGAATAATACACTTAGACCCCTCTAATTTTTGGCCAAGAATTACAAAAATGCCATTCCGCCCAAATTGATATTAAGATGAGATTTACTTGATCCTACGGTCCAGATCTCTTCTCGCGTTCTCACAAAAAATAGACTTCTCATTTGAACGCTTGTCTATATATATATATATATATATATATATATATATATATATGGTAAAGTTAAAATAAAAAGACAAATATCCGTAAAAAGAATAAAAAGAATTTTTTTTTAAAAAAAGTTCTTAAAAAATTCCACAAGATCGGGTATGTTGGTGCATAAAACTTTTGTGAAAAGAGTTTTTCTAATTTTGAGTTTTTATACGTTTTTTAATGCACAAAAAACGAATTTTAATGCGCAAAAAATTTATGATGCACAAAATTTTTAACTTGTTTTAGTTTGATGCGCAATATTTTTTGATGAAAAAAGTCAAAAAAAGTTGGGTGCAAAAACGAATTTTTGATGTACAAAAAAGCGATTTAATGCACAAACGTATTTTTTCATAAATTTTTTTCGGAAAAAGTATTCACTTTTAGAAAAACTTCCTTCATAACTTTTTCATGCACCAACATACCTGATCTTGTGGAATTTTTATAGAATTTTTCGAGAACTTTTTTTGAAAAAAAATTCTTTTTATTCTTTAAAAAAAAAAAAAAAAAAAAAAAAAAAAAAAAAAAAAAAAAAAAACCATCGAAGTTGCCACCTTTTCCTTTTCTGGGCATCGAACTTTTTTTCTTCCTATAGTAGCACTAAACTTGTCTAATTTTCTTTTTGTGACACAAAATCACACTTAAAACGGGTTTAGTGGGATTAAGAAGGTTAATTACACTATAAGTGTGATTTCGTGTCACAAAAGGAAAATTAGGCAAGTTTAGTGTACTATAGGAAAAAAAAAAAAAAAAAAAAAAGTTTGATGCCCAGAAAAGGAAAAGGTGGCAACATCGATGCCTTTTTTTTTTTTTTTTTTTTTTTTTTTTTTTTTTTTTTATCATTTTCCCTAAAAGGTTAATTACCCTATAAGTGTGATTTTGTGTCATAAAAGAAAAATTAGGAAAGTTTAGTGCTTCTATAGGAAGAAAAAAAAGTTTGATGCCTAGAAAAAGAAAAGGTGGCAACTTCGATGTCTTTTTTTTTTTTTTTTTTTTTTTTTTTTTTTTTTTTTTTTTTTACGGATATTTGTCTTTTTATTTGATCTTTACCCTATATATATATATATATATATATATATATATATATATATATATATATATATATATATATATATATATAGCAGAGTTATTTTACATAAACTTTTCTCACATACCAATGGACTCATCTTCACCATCCATTTAAAAAGAAATCAATGGCTGAGATTAAAAACATTTTATTATTTCACATATTTTTTATAATTTAAATATCTCTTAAACCGTTAATCGTTAAGCGAAAATATTTACACCGTGGCGACGAGCATTTAATTTTTTTTCTATAGACGGGCACTTTGATATACTTTCGAAAAAAGAAAAAAAATCGTTTTTTTCACGTTTTTTCGTATTTTTTTCTTTTTTTTTACGTGATAAAACATTAAGTTGAATATCACATGTGATATTACTGTTTAATCATATATGATATGTAGTATCATATGTGATATTACACTAATATCACATGTGATACTACATATCATATGTGATATTACACTAATATCACATGTGATATTCAAATTAGTGTTTTATCATATATGATTTTTAATGCAAATTTCAGTAACGTAAAAAAAAAAAAAAAAAAACTTAATAAAAAAAGGTGAAAAATACGAAAAAGGAATTGTCGAAAGTATATCAAAGTGCCTATCTATAGAAAGATAATTAAATGCTCGTCGCAATGATATATTATTTTTCGCTTAACGATTAACGGTTTGAAAAATATTAATATTTGAAAAAAATGATGAAAATGGGTTTTTTTTAATTATTGGGATTAATTTCAACCATTAGATCAAATAAAAATAAAGGGTGGAGATTGATCCCTTGGTATGTAAACAATCTTTTGTCCTCAAATGATCTTAAATCATGTATATATATATATATATATATATATATATATATATATATATATATATATATATATATATATATAGGGAAGAGATCCGGTAAGAAGAAAAACTAAAATGAGAAGAATAAGAAGAATTTTTAGCCACACATTTCAAATAAGGGAGAGATTTTCAAGGGGAGATGCATCTATTTTAATAGGTGCATCTCAAATGTGTGGTTGTGGTTTCTTCTTATCCTTCTCATTTTAATTTTTCTTCTTATTTGATCCTAACTCTATATATATATATATATATATATATATATATATATATATATATATACATATATATATATATATGAAAAAACGTATTTTAACAAAGTGACAAAGACTTATTTTCAAGTTCTAGGAAAGAGCGTTCAAATATGAACGTGTGGTTCTCAGTGTTGTAATACAGGCATTATTGAACCAAGCTTGACCCAAAGTAAACGCATATAGAGAAATATTTGGATTTTCTCGCAGCAGTGAGAAGGTTTGATCAGTTATGTTGTGCATGTGGATTGGTTTTGGCCATACAAGATTTGCTTGGATATATATAACTCTTGGAAGTTTCTCCACGATTAGACCTACGTACACGCTAATGCTCCATGCTTATTATTCTTCTTGTAGCGACTTAAACAGAAGTAAAGCATTTTCGTCAATCAAAAAATAAAAAAAGTAAAGCATTCTCGTAAATAAAATAAAAATAAAGTAAAGCATTTTCGTAAATTGCAATAACTTAGAGATAATTAACCCATGCTTATTATTTTTATTGCATTGACTGAGAAATGACTTTTTTTATTCTTAAGGAGAAAAGTTCAATTATAGCCCCTTATAAATACAATTTTTTCTTTCGGCCTCCCTTTTATCCTTCACGCACATATAACATTCAAAATCAACCGATCAAACCCTAATCTAACATTGAATTCATTAAATTAATCATCCATCTTCATCTGTTATAACCTTCAATTTGATCAAATTCGTCATCATGTTCATGCACCATTTGCTGGTATTTATCGCTACAATCATATACCACCACCTTTGCCGCTGTCGTTGCCGTAATCACAACCATTATATCTTCGTACATACAAACAGAGAGTAAGATCTAATGAACTATAACTAATTAATTATATCGAATTCTGGAGAAAGTATGTAAGAGTGCGATCGATTTATGAAGTTAGTGTGTGGATATGCTGTGATTCTATAAGTAAAAAATGATGGATGAAGATTTAGAAATCAAATTAAAGGATTATGCGATTCACGAGGTTGCGAAGCTATTGTCGCTCCGACTACATCACACGACAACAGGTTATCCTTTACTTATTTATTTTGGTGTATATATTTGTTAAATGAAGTAATTGCAAAAGTTAATGGGAAAGCATCGCTGCTGCAAACCGTGGGCAACATATCTACAATAGGGCTGTAAATGAACTGAATATTCACTGAACATTTCATGAACCGTTCAGTAAAAAGTCCGTTTTGTTTCATTTATTTATTAAATGAACGAACATGAACAAAATTTTATATTCGTTTAGTTAAATGAACCAACTTGAACAAAAGTATGTGTTCGTAAACGTTCATTTATTTGTTTCAGTTCATTTATCGTATCGTTTTATTATATACTTTTATAACTACTCTAGTTAAACAAAACAACACTTATAAAACACAATATTATACATGCTTTCATAATTATATTTTTTATTTTTTTTAGACTAAAATACACCGTTGGTCCCTAAACTTGGCAAGGTGCATCGTTATGGGACAAAACTCTGCCTTTTCATCGCCATAGGTCCAAAACATGGCGATTAAATGCCAGATTAGTCCTTTGACAAAGTCAAAGTCTGATTTTTGTTTTGTAGTCGAGGGTATTTTAGTCCATACACATTTATACTTTTATAACACATTTATATTTTACCCCTTCATCTTTCATCCTCTTCATCATCTACCCAAATCATTCATCTCCCCAAATCATCATCTCCCCCAACATCATCCTGGTCATCATCTTCCCAACATAATCATCATCTCCCCAGCAACAATTAATGTGTTTCATATGCTCTTCCTTAACACCAACTACTGTATTATCTTTAAATAGCAACTACTGTTTCAGCAATGTTAGTTGCGAGTATTACCTAACAGTAACAACACACAAAAATTAACTTTCTAATCTAGTATAAATATATTTGATCATAAAAATTCTAACACTGTGTAAATATATTTGATCATACTAGATGCAGGTAACACTATCACTCATTAATGTTTCTGATAAGAAGTCTACCTTTCTGAATCCTACTGCAGCAGGAGTGAAGAATTTCATTTATTTTTCCAATGGAAGAGGAGAACAATGGTAAGATCAAAAGTTTCTGGTTCGCTTCAGGTAATTTCTTAAGATTCTCACGCACAAGAGACTCGATAGATTTGATCTCTTCTTGACCAGAAAGAAATACAAGTATATCACCAGGTCCCTCTTCCAAATGTATCTAAAAAAGCAAAGTTTTTAAAAAGGGTAGTTAATATCCACTGGAAATTGTCGCCCCTGAACATGAACAACTTTCGCACCACTAAAATACTCAGAGAATCCACGGGCATCCAAACTAGCAGACATGATACTTTAATGGATTCAACTTTTTCGCTAGTTGCTTAAAACTGTTGCTGCTAGTTTGACCATCATTTTCTTCTTTCACCAAAACACCATCGTTGGACTTCACATGATCATTATTAGATGCATTAGAACTTCGAGATCTTTTCTTTTGTACATCTTTCAGCAAACCTAGCAACACATCAGTCTGCACGGTCCTTTCATGAGCTGCATCAACGACTATAACCGAGTACCTTGAAAGATACGGATCCAAAAGTGGTTCCCTGTGAGCATATGCAATCCTAATCAGCTTAAAGTTTACAATCATGCAGTAAGAGCCTATGTGATTCTAAAAAATGGATGCATGTAACATCATAAACATACAAACGTGTGCACTATGCAACAACTCAATACTGTTTTGGGTATAGTCATTCATCTCAGGACAAACGACCTCTCAAAACATTTTATTTATTACGCCTAAACTGGGGAGGATAAACCACATTGTAGGCAAACATAAACAAGGAAAAACATTTTCAGGCAAGCTTAGATATTTAAGTATCATATGGTCTTCCCTTCATCCACATTATTTCTAATTGATATAGTTCAGACTTGCAGGCGTGAAGCATAAAATATTTGAATATACAGAAATGCTACAAGATGTGCAAGCTTGTTTATTCACCTCAATAACAGTCCGCCCATCATGTACTTAATCCTCGTTGACATGGAGGTCACATCTTCAAACCTAATGGAGTACCCAACCTTTAGCCAACTCAACACCATATTCTTTCAGCAACACGTCATGGTTGAGTGATTCCAATAATTCCTCCATCTCGGCAAAACCCTCCATTAAATAAATATTGGGGTAACTCTGTCATAAGAAAATATATCAACCGACAAGTTAGAGGTTAGAACTAGGTGTAAAAATCCTAATAAGGTCAATGGACATGAAAATACGCCCTTTCATCCCGTCTTCGGAAAGAAAACCATATGAGGGGCCTTCCTGATTGGATATGGGTCATTATGTACGAGTAGCAAACATTCATAGCCCAACACCATGGCCACAAAAATGCTAGCTTAATACATAAGAGGAAACCAGTATGAGGCCAACATCATATATACGTAAAACCATATAAATAAACAAACTTGAATAATGCCTTTTTCAAAAAAATATAGAAGTAACTCACGTGTAGTCTTCCCACTTCCGGTTTCACCAACAATTGTTTCCTTGTCAACAAAAATAATGAAACAAACATTCTTCTTGGAGTATTGGCTAATCTGCAACATTACATAACAATCACAAGTAGTTGGATTATCGAAATGGAAGCTACCACAAGGCAATATAGTAATTCAATACCATTAAGACACTTGATAAGTCATTAACATCATTATATCATAATTAAAATCAGTCATCGTAGTTTTATTAAAGCAGGTAAAATATAAGAAAATGGAGTAACTTATAAATACCATTTTGCTAGTTGGTCTTCTCAAAAAGTCTGAGCTTCCAATATTCAAACAAATGAATTGCTTCAAATATTCAAACAAATGATTATTTAGCACTCGTACTGGTTACAGGTTTGTAAGGCAAGATGGGGGTGTTTGAAATTTGGGGAGATGATGATTTGGGGAGATGAATGATTTGGGTAGATGATGAAAGATGAAGGGGTAAAATATAAATGTGTTATAAAAGTATAAATTTGTATGGACTAAAATACCCTCAACTACAAAACAAAAATCAGACTTTGACTTGGTCAAAGGACCTATAACGAGTGAAAAACTTGAAATAGGGACCCCCAATGATGAAAAGGCCCAGTTTTGTCCCATAACGATGCACCTTGCCAAGTTTAGGGACCAACGGTGTATTTTAGTCTTTTTTTATGTTCGTTTAGTGCTTAATGAGCGAAAATAAACGAACATGAACAACCTTATTTTATTAATAAACGAACATGAACAAGAAAACTCGTTCGTTTAAGCTATCATGTTCTTTTCTTTGTTTGGTTAAAAATAAATGAACGCACATGAATAAGGTTTCGTCCGTGTTCGTCCGGTTCGTTTACAGCCATATCTGCATCAAAAAAAAAAGTTTACAACTTACATTTGTTACGCTTCAGCATTTTCTACTTTGCATAATTAGTCCTTCCTTATGGCCTTTCGTAGTAACATCCCTGCAGCCAACCGCAGGGATGATTTCCTATGTGTATCAAGCTTGGGTTATTAATTAGTTACTCACAATTGAGTATATTTATTAAATAATGGTTAACATGCTAAAAGAACAGCGTGGCGGTAATTTCATATCTAAAACGTCTATAACAACAAACCGTAGAAGTTAAAAGCTAAAAAAATACATCTCCCATGTAAACTTATTGCCTATACGAAAGAAAAAATAAAATTAAAATGGACTAAGTTATATTATTAAATTTAATTGTAATTTTTTCTTAGTATGTAATTGTGAATTTGAGTGGTGGGTTTCGGGGAAGAGAAATAGTGGACTTAAATGGGTCAGAAAAAACACAAAACTTATTGACTATTTGACCTACCTCTTCTTTTTCTTCTTTAAGTGCTAACCAAGATCTCCTACTGCTTCTTTTTTACACAACATCCATCTATTTTGTCACATTGAAGAATTAGAAAAATCGCAAGTTGGATCTGGTACGCACTCGTATTTTTTCTATGTTCCAAATGGAGTGCACTCTTAACTTCTTAGTGTATTTTGTATTGCCTTTTAAGAAAAAACAATTTTTTACACTACGAAATTTTACACAAGGTATGCACGTGCATACTCTGTGTTTCATGTAGATCCGCCGCTGATGCCATATTTCCTAAACATTAATTCAAGTGTTAGTGATTCATATGTAATAGTTAGCTTAATATGGCCTTTCTGTTTGTTATTTAGCTAAGGCTTATGTAGAAGGCCCATAAGCCTTGGCCCAAGTCCAATAAGGAAAGGAAGGGACTAGGAGTGTTTCCCTAGCTCCCTCTCCTATAAATATCTTTGTAATACCATCACTTGAGGGTTGGTTGTTGTGACAATCCGTAATTTCAGGTCATTTCTCGACACCGTTCATGTTTCATTATTTCAACATTTTAGTAAACTTGGTTTACTTGTTTCAAATTCGCGTAACCTTGGAGGTTTAGCGGCGAATTCATGATCATGACATTCACGTACATTTCATATGGACTATGATTAGTCTACATTTCATTGACATCATGTGCATTTCATTAGTTCATGCACGACATTTCATTTCACCCTTCAACGCGTAATTTTTATGTTTATTAATTTTATCGCGTGAGTTTTATTTTGATTATTTAAACCGTTACTTTCAAAAATGATCCCGAGGTATTTTTAAACTCATATTTAGTTTATAAAAACTATATTTTTAGTTTTCCTAGTGTTTCACATTTATTTGGTATTTTAATAGTTAACGTTTAATTATTACGTCGTTTTCTTAAAAATTTTACGATAATTATTTTATCACTCAATTTTCACAAGGAAAGTATTTTTACAATTTTTATTATATCATTACAATCTAATTTGACCTATTGAAAACTTACTTGTACCTAAATTCTACCATTTTACCTTACAAGAGTATTTACTTACACATTTATACAAAAATCTTACAAATTTACACAAAATATACAAGTAAAGTTTGAATAGAAAAAAAAAATATATATGGGAGACAATCCTCCCCCAAAATCCGGCCAAGGGGGAGGGTATGTCTTAATTGATGTATGGCTTTCTTACTAAAATGTCTACACTATTATTAACACATTCATGAACCTATTTTCACATAGTTTCAAAGTGTTTTACAAAAATTTTCTCTTCTTCTTCCTTGGGACACCATAACCGGCCATCATCAAGAGACAAAGGGATCAAGGATTTTTTTTTTATCAAGTGCAAGCATTTTACAATCTAGTGTATACTCTTCTAAGATTTTGAAATAAAAATCTAGAGTATTTAGGTTAACCTTGTTACCTACACCTCTTCATATCTCTAGTAAGCATGTTTTTATCATCCTTATGTTTCCTTATCATTTTCATATGATTCTTATCATTCTTGAAGCTCATATGCATGTATTGTTGTTTATACCATTTATTTCTTGATTTTGAGGTTTTATATACATATTAGTCATCCTATAAATATTCCCAAGTTAATCTTTGGTCTTGATGGTGATTAGGAACCCATGACACCCTAAGAAGGTGTATGGTAGGATTAGATTAGTTGTGGAGTTGATTTGAAGGGATTAGAATAGGTTTTGTCCGAGAAAAACTATTTTCGATATATATATTTTGTAATCTGTCCTTAAAATGAAATTCTGGAAAAACCAACAGTTTGTACGAAAGTTTGGCCTTGATTTTTAGAAAATATACTTAAAAACGAATTCGTGGCCTTTTGAACGGATAAAAACGGAGTTATAACGAAGCCGTGGTGAATTTTTAAAGTTTGACACCGACACGTATTATTTTCTGAAATTGACAGCATGCAGTTTTTGTGTATTTCGGGTCAAAAACGAGCCTTAAGCTTCACAAATTATTTCGACAAGTCAAAAATATATTAGTTTACTTCGATACGAAGCTAAGGACATATTTTACGTAGAAAACGGATTTAAAACGACAAATATATGGCCATTTTCATAAAGTTGACGTAAGTATTAATTTCTGAAAATTTTATTATTTTTGACGTAACAAGTTTTTCATTAGCTCTATCGTCCATGTTTGCGGCAGTTTTTACCCATGATGCAAAACTTTTTATAACAAAGTGTCTTCTAGTAAAATCAAGTTCATCGGCCATATTTTTCAAAACAAAAAGCCGTTTGTCAAGCGGAGTTATAGTGATTTAATTACGGATGTTCAAACATTGGCCGAAACTCATTTTCTGCACACAATTCACAAAAACCACCATCTTGAGCCATTGATATCTTTATGATCGAGACCTTTTTGACGAAAACTCCTGAACTGAAACTTTTAGATATCGATACAAACTTTCCAAAACCGTCGATTTCGTTCTCTAACGATCAACGTGCACTGTTTTACGACCACTTTTCCGGAGCCATTTTTGTTAATTTCATGATTTTTCCGTCGACATTGTTTTGCGACGAAAAGTGGTAATTTCACCAAAAATCATTATAAAACCATTGTAGGATGACATTTTGACGTAAAGACATGTAAAGTCATTTTTGAAGGGTTAAGACGTCAAAAGAGTATTTTTCGACGACGAGTAATATTTTCAAAACCCGTAAATGGTATAAATAACATACGAAGTGCATGCATAGCATTACATTGCAACTCATGACATATCATATCATTGATAATAGGTCCCGGTTGACACACTACATTATAAACCTCGGTGTACTCACTATTGCCGTTATTTCCAGTTTATCCAAGTGAGTTTTCATAGCCCCGTTGTACACTTTTAATTATTTTCAAACCCACGGGGGAGAATACATTGCACTACATTTTTCTTTGTACGATACCAAGTATGTTAAATTCATTACATTGCTTAAGTTACCACATATGCCAATTTGAAAGTCCCCATTTCCTGAACCATGAACCGTTAATCATTGAAGCGAGGATGAGTGGATAGATCTATCGAGGGTGACGCCTCCATCCGGGTTGGTGAATCCCAACCAGGTGAACGGATGCATTTCATTTGATTTCATTACAGAGTTGTCTGGCAAACACTCTGTGGAGGGGCATACATAATTGATCAGTCTAGTTTCGGGGTCATGGGCTTAAGGCAATTGTAACATTATTTTTACGTGACTTGATTGTCATGCATGGTCTATACTTGTGTAGTCGTATAAAATGTTTACATAAACCTATGATTTCTCACCAACATTATTGTTGACGTTTTTAGCAATGTATTTTCAGGTAACTGAGGCACGTTCATCATGACATGGTTAGGGACCCATATTTTGAGTCGCGGCGTCGACTTACATTATGTACATTATGGTTTATTTCAAAACATCGTTTGGATTTGTAACATATTTGTATTTTGGCAAACTTGTTAAACCTTTTGGGACCGATGTTGTACTCTGATTATGTTTTTATAATATATCCAACGATGTGTTTTTAAAACGACACTTTAGGTCGTTCAATATAACTGTGATGTGGTGCTATGACAGTCAATGCCCCCAGGAATTCCATTCCGCTGCAAAACAGGTAAATTGGGGGTGTGACAGATTGGTACCAGAGCTACAGTTATAGAGAACTAGGTTGCATCATTGACCCTAGACTATAGCTACATTATCATAGCATCTCATCATTTCATCATTGTACATGTTCATTGTTATCATGCGGATTCACTTACACTTTGTTCGAGATTATTTACATTTATTTCATATCGGTTGTCACAGACATGTCTTCAGATTCTCACCCTATTACCATATCATCGGATGATGATCCATCACATTCCACTGAGGTTGTATCTTCTATCGGTTCTACTGCAGCCTTCCCACTGATCATGACCGACACCGAGACCGAACCCTTTGAGGAGGGCGAGGTTGCACCCACACCTCACGTTAGCCCGGCTCTTAACCCATTGCTTGCACCATCACCACCACCAGCACCACTGCCAGTACCTTCATCTCCATCATCGTCATATTTTCTTAGAGATCCTGCACCCGCATCGGACTTGCCGCCCAAAAAGCGTGCACGTTTCGATATCCCTACACCACCATCGACTGAGCCTGAGCCGCCCGTTAGATTTGAGTTAGGCGAGAGTTCTAGGGCAGCTGCTGCACGTCAGCCTTCTACAGTGGCACTAGGAGCCCGCATCGATGCTCAGCAGTTACAGATTGATAGTCTGACGCGACAGCTGGGGGAGTTGTCGGTTGATAGGATTGAGCCCATAGCCGAGGAGGTTGAGGGTTTGATATTAGGCAGGGTTTGCATTGATTTAGATTTTCAGAGTCTCCAGCATAGACAGGTTGAGGATAGGGAGCACATCACAGAGTTGAGGCAGGAGATGCCTGAGCTGTTTGACAGGGCTGATATGGCACGAGATGGTTTACTGAGCCAGTCACAGGAGTTATCTTCAGCCCATGAGCGTATTGTTTCATTGCAGGGTCAGATGGATGAGATGAGGAGTTTGATTGATAGTTTGGTTATTCAGGTTCGCGATCTTCAGGATAGGGCAGGCGGAGCACCATGAGGTGCCCTATGTAGACTTTTGTCATTGTATAGTTTTGACCATTAGTATCCTAGTCACAGGGTGTGTGACGTAGTTTAAAGAACTTGTTGTATTTTGGTTGTTGTACAAACAAATTATCAAGTATTGACTCTACTATGTAGGAATGGTTATTATTATCTATGATATCGGTCCATGTAGGCCGAAATTTTCATGTATATTATTCACGTGTGTTGTGATTATATTGTGATATTTCGTTATTGTTCCGTTGTGATTCCATTTATCTTTGTGCATGTTGTGGTTGTGGATATATTTGTATGATGGTTGTTTCTACTTACGAGTTCTCATGATTGTTTCATCTTGTGATTTTGAAGAATTATGGCACCGAAGAAAGCTACGACTGAAATGACCCAAGCCGCAATTCAGAAGTTAGTAAACGATAGCATTGCTAATGCTTTGAGAGTTGAACGGGAAACAGTAGCTGCTGCTGAAGCCGCGAGGCTTGCTACTGCAACTGGTAATGCCGGAGGATCTGGGGTTAAGAAATGCTCGTACAAAGATTTCAAAAGTGGTGAACCCACTAAGTTCCGAGGTACCGAGGGAGCAACTGCAATGATTAGATGGTTTGAAAAGTTGGAATCGGTATTTTTGCTTTGTAACTGTCCGGATGACAGTAAGGTTAAGTATGCTACAAGCACTTTGCTCGATGGAGCGTTGTCATGGTGGAATTCATACGCTCAACCAATTGGTATTGAGAATGCTTTTAAGCTTTCGTGGGAGGAATTTAAAGGCTTGGTGACTAAGAAGTTTTGTCCGCGAACAGAAATCAAAAAGTTAGAAACGGAGTTCTATGAATTGGTCACTATTGGTTACGACATTGACACATACATTCGGAGATTCCAGGAACTAGCCGCGTTATGCCCATCGATGGTTTCTGATAATGAAAAGTTGCTAGAAGCTTTTATTGGAGGACTTCCCGAAGTGATTCAAGGAGATGTGACATCTTTTGATCCCCAAACAATCGAAGAAGCTATTCGAGTTACTCAAAAGTTGATGGCACAAGTGGTGAAGCGAGGCAAGTACACCACTACCAACCGAAGCAACAACAGCAACCCCAACAACCGTTTCAACAACAATAACCGAGGCAACTACAACAACAATAATAGCAACAACAACAAACGCAAGTGGGACAACAGGGGTAGGAATGCTACACAACAACCGCCCAAGAGGCAAGAAGTTGCTAAGGCTTATGCCGCGGGTCAAAAAGAAGGAAGAGGATATACGGGAGTTTTGCCGAAATGTAACAAGTGTTTGAGTCACCACAATCCGGGTCGATGTCCTGATCCGTGTGAAAAGTGCAAGAAAGTTGGTCACCGTACTAGGGATTGCAATGCACCACAAGTTACTTGTTTTGGTTGCGGGGAAATTGGACACTACAAGAGGGATTGCAAGAAGGGAAAGAATCAAGCAAATCCGAATCAAGGAGGTATGGCTCAAGGAAGGGTTTATGTTATTGGAGGAGGAGAAGATAGGGAGGACCCGAATGTCATAACGGGTACGTTCCTTCTTAATAATCGTTACGCTTCAGTTTTATTTGATTCGGGTGCCGACAAAAGTTTTGTGTCCAATGCATTTGCACCTTTGCTCAACATTAAACCAACCACCTTAGATACATCATACATTGTTGAATTAGCTAATGGTAGCGTAGTTTGCACCAACACCATTGTTCGCGGTTGCACATTTAATTTTCTGAATCATCCCTTCAACATAGACCTCATGCCCGTAGAGCTTGGTAGTTTTGACGTCGTCATAGGCATGGATTGGTTATCTAAGCATCGCGCAAAGATCATTTGTGATGAGAAAGTTGTTCATCTTCCCTACAATGGAGAAACTTTGATTATTCGTGGGGAACGAAGTGGAACTCGAATTAGTATCATATCGAGTATCAAAACGGAGAAGTACATTAAGAAAGGTTGTCTTGCTTTCTTAGCTCATGTAACTGAGAAAAAGTCGGAGGAGAAGCGACTTGAAGATGTTCCTATTGTTTGTGAATTTTCTGAAGTATTTCCCGAGGATTTACCGGGACTTCCACCGGCACGACAAGTAGAGTTTCAAATTGACTTAGTGCCCGGAGCTGCACCGATTGCACGAGCACCGTACCGTTTAGCACCATCCGAAATGCAAGAGTTGTCTAATCAATTGCAAGAGCTTCTAGACAAAGGATTCATTAGGCCGAGTTCATCGCCTTGGGGAGCACCGGTCTTGTTTGTGAAGAAGAAGGATGGATCCTTCCGAATGTGCATAGATTATAGAGAATTGAACAAGTTAACGGTGAAGAATCGTTACCCACTCCCCAGGATTGACGATTTGTTCGATCAGCTGCAAGGTTCTAGTATTTATTCCAAGATTGATCTTCGTTCAGGTTATCATCAGCTTCGAGTTCGGGAAGAGGATATTCCAAAGACTGCTTTTAGAACACGTTACGGTCATTACGAGTTTCAAGTGATGCCGTTTGGATTGACTAATGCACCGGCGGTATTCATGGATCTTATGAATAGAGTTTGTAAGCCGTACTTGGACAAGTTTGTTATTGTGTTCATCGACGACATCTTGATCTACTCCAAGAGCAAAGAAGAGCACGAAGAGCATTTAAGGACGATCTTAAGGCTACTCAAGAATGAGAAGTTGTATGCCAAGTTTTCGAAGTGTGATTTTTGGAACCACAAAGTGCAATTTCTTGGTCACATCATTGATAGTCAAGGACTACAAGTTGATCCCGCAAAGATTGAAGCCGTGAAAGATTGGGCTACTCCAACGAATCCTACGGAAATTCGACAATTTCTAGGACTAGCCGGGTATTACCGAAGGTTCATCGAAGGTTTTTCGAAGATAGCGAGACCTTTGACCAAGTTGACACAGAAAAACAAGAAGTACGAGTGGGGAAAGAAACAAGAAACTGCTTTTCAGTTGTTAAAGCAAAAGCTTTGCAGTGCGCCGATTTTGGCACTACCCGAAGGCATTGAGAACTTTGTTGTATATTGTGACGCTTCGCATAAAGGACTTGGGGCTGTTTTAATGCAAAATGAGAAGGTGATTGCGTATGCTTCTCGACAACTTAAGACGCATGAGAAGAATTACACAACTCATGATCTCGAGTTAGGAGCCGTAGTTTTCGCGCTCAAGATTTGGAGACACTACCTTTATGGTACAAAGTGCACTGTGTTTACCGACCACAAGAGTTTGCAATACATTCTTGATCAGAAGGAGCTCAACATGAGACAACGTCGTTGGTTGGAGTTACTCAGCGACTATGATTGTGAAATCAAGTATCACCCGGGAAAAGCCAATGTTGTGGCTGATGCTCTTAGTCGGAAAGAGAGGCCTAAACCTTTAAGAGTTCGTTCATTGGGAATGACGATTATTTCTCCTTTACCATCGAAAATCCATGAAGCACAAGTCGAAGCACTTAAGGAGGAAAACCGACCAAGTGAAAAGCTTTATGGTATGCCCGAAAGCGCAAATGGTTTTGTGAAGAGAGCAGATGGAGTTCTATGTTTCAAAGATAGAATGTGGGTTCCATTGTATGGCGGAATACGAGAATTGATTATGCATGAGTCGCATAAGTCAAAGTATTCTATTCATCCAGGATCGGATAAGATGTACCAAGATCTTAAGAAGCTTTACTGGTGGCCGAACATGAAAGCGGAGATTGCCACGTACGTTAGCAAATGTCTTACCTGTGCTAAGGTAAAAGTCGAATACCAGAAGCCGTCAGGATTGCTCCAACAACCAGAAATTCCTCAATGGAAATGGGAACGCATTACGATGGACTTTGTTACGAAACTTCCTAAGACATCGGGAGGTTACGACGCTATTTGGGTAATTGTTGATCGCCTTACCAAGTCAGCTCATTTCATACCGATTAGAGAGACTTATTCCATGGAGCAACTCACTAGACTTTATGTCAAAGAAATAGTCTCGAGGCACGGAGCACCAATTTCTATCATTTCCGACAGAGATAGTCGATTCACTTCAAACTTTTGGAATTCATTGCAAGATTCATTCGGAACCAGATTAGAGATGAGCACAGCATATCACCCACAAACCGACGGTCAAAGTGAAAGGACCATTCAAACATTAGAAGATATGCTTAGAGCATGTGTCATTGATTTTGGCAATGGTTGGGCTAACCATTTGCCATTGATTGAATTCTCGTACAACAATAGTTATCACACCAGCATCAAGATGGCACCATTCGAGGCACTGTATGGTCGTAAGTGCCGTTCACCTGTTTGTTGGGCCGAAGTAGGAGACGCACAGCTTACTGGTCCAGAAATGGTACGGGAAACCACTGAGAAGATTGTTCAAATTCGTGATCGACTTAGAACCGCAAGGAGTCGACAGAAAAGTTATGCGGATGTTAGACGCAAGGATTTGGAATTTCAAGTGGGTGACAAAGTTATGTTGAAGGTATCGCCTTGGAAGGGCGTGGTACGTTTTGGAAAACGTGGAAAGTTAAACCCGAGATACATTGGACCATTCAAGATTTTGAGCCGAGTTGGTCCGGTAGCTTATCGTCTTGATCTTCCGTCAGAACTTAGTCATGTGCACAACACGTTTCATGTTTCAAACCTGAAGAAGTGTCTTTCAGACGAATCGCTCGTTATTCCATTGGACGAAGTTCATATTGACGACAAACTCAATTTTGTGGAAGAACCTGTAGAAATCATGGACCGCGAGGTCAAGCAGTTGAAACAGAGTCGAATTCCTATCGTTAAGGTTCGCTGGAATTCTCGACGAGGTCCTGAGTTTACTTGGGAACGGGAAGACCAGATGCGACGCAAGTATCCACATCTTTTCGCCGACACCGTTACACCTAACAACGTTTGAATTCAGGGACTGAATTCCTTTTTGGATGGGCGAATGTGACAATCCGTAATTTCAGGTCATTTCTCGACACCGTTCATGTTTCATTATTTCAACATTTTAGTAAACTTGGTTTACTTGTTTCAAATTCGCGTAACCTTGGAGGTTTAGCGGCGAATTCATGATCATGACATTCACGTACATTTCATATGGACTATGATTAGTCTACATTTCATTGACATCATGTGCATTTCATTAGTTCATGCACGACATTTCATTTCACCCTTCAACGCGTAATTTTTATGTTTATTAATTTTATCGCGTGAGTTTTATTTTGATTATTTAAACCGTTACTTTCAAAAATGATCCCGAGGTATTTTTAAACTCATATTTAGTTTATAAAAACTATATTTTTAGTTTTCCTAGTGTTTCACATTTATTTGGTATTTTAATAGTTAACGTTTAATTATTACGTCGTTTTCTTAAAAATTTTACGATAATTATTTTATCACTCAATTTTCACAAGGAAAGTATTTTTACAATTTTTATTATATCATTACAATCTAATTTGACCTATTGAAAACTTACTTGTACCTAAATTCTACCATTTTACCTTACAAGAGTATTTACTTACACATTTATACAAAAATCTTACAAATTTACACAAAATATACAAGTAAAGTTTGAATAGAAAAAAAAAATATATATGGGAGACAATCCTCCCCCAAAATCCGGCCAAGGGGGAGGGTATGTCTTAATTGATGTATGGCTTTCTTACTAAAATGTCTACACTATTATTAACACATTCATGAACCTATTTTCACATAGTTTCAAAGTGTTTTACAAAAATTTTCTCTTCTTCTTCCTTGGGACACCATAACCGGCCATCATCAAGAGACAAAGGGATCAAGGATTTTTTTTTATCAAGTGCAAGCATTTTACAATCTAGTGTATACTCTTCTAAGATTTTGAAATAAAAATCTAGAGTATTTAGGTTAACCTTGTTACCTACACCTCTTCATATCTCTAGTAAGCATGTTTTTATCATCCTTATGTTTCCTTATCATTTTCATATGATTCTTATCATTCTTGAAGCTCATATGCATGTATTGTTGTTTATACCATTTATTTCTTGATTTTGAGGTTTTATATACATATTAGTCATCCTATAAATATTCCCAAGTTAATCTTTGGTCTTGATGGTGATTAGGAACCCATGACACCCTAAGAAGGTGTATGGTAGGATTAGATTAGTTGTGGAGTTGATTTGAAGGGATTAGAATAGGTTTTGTCCGAGAAAAACTATTTTCGATATATATATTTTGTAATCTGTCCTTAAAATGAAATTCTGGAAAAACCAACAGTTTGTACGAAAGTTTGGCCTTGATTTTTAGAAAATATACTTAAAAACGAATTCGTGGCCTTTTGAACGGATAAAAACGGAGTTATAACGAAGCCGTGGTGAATTTTTAAAGTTTGACACCGACACGTATTATTTTCTGAAATTGACAGCATGCAGTTTTTGTGTATTTCGGGTCAAAAACGAGCCTTAAGCTTCACAAATTATTTCGACAAGTCAAAAATATATTAGTTTACTTCGATACGAAGCTAAGGACATATTTTACGTAGAAAACGGATTTAAAACGACAAATATATGGCCATTTTCATAAAGTTGACGTAAGTATTAATTTCTGAAAATTTTATTATTTTTGACGTAACAAGTTTTTCATTAGCTCTATCGTCCATGTTTGCGGCAGTTTTTACCCATGATGCAAAACTTTTTATAACAAAGTGTCTTCTAGTAAAATCAAGTTCATCGGCCATATTTTTCAAAACAAAAAGCCGTTTGTCAAGCGGAGTTATAGTGATTTAATTACGGATGTTCAAACATTGGCCGAAACTCATTTTCTGCACACAATTCACAAAAACCACCATCTTGAGCCATTGATATCTTTATGATCGAGACCTTTTTGACGAAAACTCCTGAACTGAAACTTTTAGATATCGATACAAACTTTCCAAAACCGTCGATTTCGTTCTCTAACGATCAACGTGCACTGTTTTACGACCACTTTTCCGGAGCCATTTTTGTTAATTTCATGATTTTTCCGTCGACATTGTTTTGCGACGAAAAGTGGTAATTTCACCAAAAATCATTATAAAACCATTGTAGGATGACATTTTGACGTAAAGACATGTAAAGTCATTTTTGAAGGGTTAAGACGTCAAAAGAGTATTTTTCGACGACGAGTAATATTTTCAAAACCCGTAAATGGTATAAATAACATACGAAGTGCATGCATAGCATTACATTGCAACTCATGACATATCATATCATTGATAATAGGTCCCGGTTGACACACTACATTATAAACCTCGGTGTACTCACTATTGCCGTTATTTCCAGTTTATCCAAGTGAGTTTTCATAGCCCCGTTGTACACTTTTAATTATTTTCAAACCCACGGGGGAGAATACATTGCACTACATTTTTCTTTGTACGATACCAAGTATGTTAAATTCATTACATTGCTTAAGTTACCACATATGCCAATTTGAAAGTCCCCATTTCCTGAACCATGAACCGTTAATCATTGAAGCGAGGATGAGTGGATAGATCTATCGAGGGTGACGCCTCCATCCGGGTTGGTGAATCCCAACCAGGTGAACGGATGCATTTCATTTGATTTCATTACAGAGTTGTCTGGCAAACACTCTGTGGAGGGGCATACATAATTGATCAGTCTAGTTTCGGGGTCATGGGCTTAAGGCAATTGTAACATTATTTTTACGTGACTTGATTGTCATGCATGGTCTATACTTGTGTAGTCGTATAAAATGTTTACATAAACCTATGATTTCTCACCAACATTATTGTTGACGTTTTTAGCAATGTATTTTCAGGTAACTGAGGCACGTTCATCATGACATGGTTAGGGACCCATATTTTGAGTCGCGGCGTCGACTTACATTATGTACATTATGGTTTATTTCAAAACATCGTTTGGATTTGTAACATATTTGTATTTTGGCAAACTTGTTAAACCTTTTGGGACCGATGTTGTACTCTGATTATGTTTTTATAATATATCCAACGATGTGTTTTTAAAACGACACTTTAGGTCGTTCAATATAACTGTGATGTGGTGCTATGACAGTCAATGCCCCCAGGAATTCCATTCCGCTGCAAAACAGGTAAATTGGGGGTGTGACAGTTGTTCAAGTTACACATTTCACTCCCACGCATAACATTTTATTTACTCATACGTGTGTGTTTGTGTGATTGTTCATCCTATCTCTTCTCTATTTCTTCTATTGATGCTTGTGTTACAAATATGGTGACCTAACAGTGGTATCAATCTCCAAATAGATGGGTGAATCGGTATTTTTTTTAAGTAAGTTTTGGTCTTACACGTAACATACGGTTCATAACTTGGTCACGCTTAAAAACTCAATTTTTACACTTTTTAATTCAAGATTCTTGTACTTTCAACTTTTTAAGGTGTTAAAATATTTGTTTTTGGCATAAAGTTTCAAACTTTACGCGTAGATCATTGTTTTTAAGCTTGGTTTTAAGCGTGGGTTCATTTCTACGCATAACGTGTTTAGCAGTTTTGGATCATCAAGTTTCACACTTTTGTGTTATTTTGGTGATATTGAAGCTATTTCATCACAAAAATCTGGTTTGGAAACATCAGTTGGCAGAAATCATTTTTGGTTGAGTTTTACGCGTAGCAAAACCCTAAAATTACGCGTAACTCATCCTTGGTTTGATCTTCAGTTTCGTGGTTTACTCAGTATTTTTCTTGCTTGGATAAGCCTGAAAACACTTCGACTTTGGATATCCTTTACACTGTGATAGTGTAAAAGATCTTTTGGGCAAAACCCTAATTTTACGCATAAGCTTAAGCTTACGCGTAGAACTCTTTACGCATAAGATTATTCTTACGCCTAAGCTCTGTCTTACGCATAAGCTAATCCTACGTCTAAGTTTTCTACACCTAACTTTCTGTTTACGCATAACTTTAGTGTTTCTCAATTCTTTAGCGTAAAGCTAATCCTACGCGTAAATACTGCTTTTACGCGTAAGTTTGGTGTTTTTTACGTCTAAGTGTTACCAGCTTGCCTTTACGTGATTTCTACGCCTAAGGATACTTCATCAACAACGCTTCATTCGACTACAAAGATCCATTTAACAACACAAGTTTTCAACATGTCACAACCACCATACTCTAGTTATTTCCCTTACACGTATAATCAACAACAACAACAACTAAGTCCACAACATCAACAATTCAATCAACAACATACTCCACAACTTGGAGTAATTCCACAACCTCAAATGGTTCAACCACCACCAAGTCTTCAAGTACAACCTTACACAAACGTTTACAATCAACATCCATCAAGGAGCACTATGAAGGAACCGACTTGGTTTGCAAAGATGTGTGAAGCTTTAAGTAGCCAGCAATCCATTCATGAGGCTGGATCACTTGATAGACCTCCAATGCTCACTCTAGGAAACTACGATCAATTGGTGATTAGGTTCTTTAGGTTTTGTGATCTAAAGAAGCCACATGGAAAGTTCTTAAAGAAGGTCATCTTGGAAGGACCATTTCAGATGCCTATTATCACTACACCCGGAGATCCTAAAGCTGTTCCACCAAGAGATGATCTCACCAACATTGCAACTGTTGCTCAACTGTCTGGAGATGAACTTCTACACTATGAAGCTGATGATCTTTCAATGCAATATATCCTTTTAGGATTACCAAACCCAATTCTTCGCAGTGTTGATGCTCAAAAGACTGCAAAAGCAATGTGGGAACATATTCATCTTCTCATGGAAGGTACTGCACTCAATTAGGAGGATTTGGAATCCAAAATTTACTTGGCTTATGAACACTTCATGATTGAACCTGGAGAAATACTAGAGTCTTATCATCATCGATTCTCAGACATCATCAATGATTTGGATAAACACAAAATCATCATGCCAAGAATTGCTGTCAATTCAAAGTTCCTAAGTAGTCTTGGTCCTGATTGGGAGAAGTATGTCATTTTCCTTCGTCAAGCGAAGAATCTTCATCATGCCTCTTACGAATTGTTGTACGACTATTTAAAGCCTCATAAAAAAGAAGTTGACAAGGAAAGGATTCTCCGTGGCCAAACTGTTTCACCTTCACTTCCGGAAAATCAACAACTTGCTTTGTGGGCTCAAACTAGTTATCCTCCTCAACCAGCTCCTCAACCTACTGCCACAATTACACCATATGATCCGTCACAGCAACAATCTCAACAAAATCAATTGGTTCCATACAACAACAACAATGATCAAGCACTCTACAGTGAAGCTAATGAGGACTCAGATGCTTTCGATGCATTGCAACAAGGATTGGTTATGATTGCTAAAGCTTTTGGCCGTTATACAAACAAATCCAACAATCGCATCCGCTCCTCATCAAATACAAGGAATCAGGCTGTTGTGAACAATGGACGAGTTGAAGTTCAGAATTGTAGTTATGGTCGTCAGATGGGCGGTGGTCAAGGATTTAATGCTATGTGTAGGAATAACATGGGTGCTCCACAACAACAGAGATCTCAAGTGGTTGAACAGGGAAATGCTCATAATGGGTTGAATGGTCTTCGATGCTACAACTGTAATGAGAAGGGACACCTGGCTAATGCATGCCCAAAGCCGAGGACTAGGGGCGGTGCTTATCACAGGGAGGCTTTACTTTTGGCTCTTAAGGATGAAGCTGGTGGAACTCTCACAGATAAAGAATAGAGCTTTATGGCAAATGCAGACTCAGATGATGATATGGAGGACTTGCAGGCCAATGCAGCAGTTATGTTGATGGCTAATATGCATGAGCTACATATGAGTGACACAGGCCCAGTGTATGACACTGATGGCTTGTCTGAATCCGGCAAGGCTCCGAATGTTCAAAATGAGTCGTCCATATCTCACGATTCTCAACTAGACCCCGTAGTTACATTTGACGATCAAGATGACCTTATGGTTTCCTTTGATAATCAAATTGACTCCATGGTCATACTTGAGGATCTGCACAGTGATCATGTTGTGACTCACGTTGAACACGCTGAACCTTTGCCTAATCCAGATATTGATCTGTTACTTAAAGACCAACAATCCCGAATGGAAGAATGTCGTGCATTAAATCATAACTTACATAGTAAAAATGCACTGTTAACTAGGGATATTGAATGCTTAAAACAACAACTCAATTTTTTCAAAACTCTAGAAAAACGTGAAAAAGGTTTTGAAGCCGCTTTTGCTAAATCTCACCAAAACGAACAATCATTAGAAAGACAGATGCGTGATCTAGCCACTTCCAAGAATGCTTTATTGTCTCAATTAGAACAACTGAAACATGAAAGTAAACAACAAATTAACGCTCTTACCTTGGAAACTCAAAAAGCCAAGGCTGAGTTGTTAACTTATCAAAAACAGTTCTCTGCATACAAAAAGCATTCAACAAAACGAATAGATGACCATCTTGAAGAAATTGTCGGCTTACAAAACAAACTCAAAGTGTTTCGAAATGTTGTTTACAAACATGGTGAGTCAATCACAACTATTCAAAAGTTTACTTTAAAACCCAATCCAGATGGATATGGACCGAATCTTGCTGATTACAAACCTAAGCTTTCAACCAAAGCATTCAAACCAAATCCCGAAGTTTCCAGTGCAGAATATAAAATTGATGATTCTGTTATGAGTGTTGTTGAATATCATCGTCGAGAGGAGTTAGATGTAGAAGACGAGAGTCGATCAAAATTAGAAAATGTTGTTTACAACAAACCTTTTACCTATTTACAAGCTGTCACTTTCGTAACACCAAAGGATTCTTCTAACACACCTCGGATTATCACTAAAAAATCTGAGTCTTCTATTGTTACTTCCCAACCAAATTATGCACAAATTTATGGTCCTTTACCTTCCATCAGTGAAGTAAATTCAAAACCTAAAAATCATCATATTCTTAGATATTTTGACCTTTTCACATCTGACCTCAAACTTTTAGAACATGAGATTGAATTTCATTCTGAAATAAAAGTTGGACATTTTCAATCGCTCTGGCGTGAGAACAAAGAGATATTTTTCAGAAAAGACTTTTACCCCATGTTAAAATTTTGAAAAATTGTGCATTGTATTGGGAAAGGGAATTTCATAAGGAACTTGGATTGATGTAAGTCGTTTTCGAGAAAACATAAACATCTATTTCTAATACTAAACGTAAAAAGAAAATGTTACGAAAAGATGTTGATCGACTCTTGGAAGATGTTATCTGTGCTGATATCCACAATGCTGTGTTATTGCATTCTTTGCCCTATGCATCTGATTATATCTCTGCTGATACTGTTGATTCTGTTGTAATTGTTGAAGATACTGATAATGTGCATCAGATCGAGTCTTTAAAAGTTGAAAATGAACGATTGATAAACGAGCTTTCAAATGTAAAACTTCGTCATAATTGGTGTCAAAAAGATATTCACGATAAACAACTTGCTTTTCAAACCAAAATCAACCAGTTGCATTCCAAAACGTTTAATCCAAAATTTCAGCAACTGGATGATCAAAATGCGTCTTTGAAATGTCAAATCTCAAAATATGAACAAGAACTTGTACAAGTTAAAAAGGAATATGGTGTCATATTTGATTTACTCAAATAGACTCGTGACGAAGCATCAAACGAACTTGATCATTATCTTGCACACACTAAAGAAGTCATGAATTTTGCTGGAAATCTTCGTTCTGAAAATCAAGATTTGGTGCACACTATTATTAAGTTAAGGGAAATGTTAGGAAAGTATGAACAAGTTCAGCCTAGCATCATTAAGAGAATTGCACCTGTAACAATTAGCAAACATGAACCCAAAATGCCTACTGACAAAACACAAATTACTAATGTGCATCACTCTATTGAAATAGGAATAATTACCTCTTTTCCAAATGTCCGCACTTCACAACCTAGGAGCAATACAAGGAAGAATAGGAAGTTGCGACCTAAGAAAAGAACAATAAAGAATGCTGAAGTAGAAGAATACCATAGGACTTTGAATAAGACTCACGTTGCACTCACTTTAGATATTGCGTCTGACAAATGTAATGGAAAAAGTGTTGTAACGAATGCTAAACCTTTAAGTACTTTTGATATTCAGTCTGATGCTTCTTGTGTTATTTGTCGTAAAAGTATGCTTTCTGATTGTCATGACAAATGTGTTGCTAGATCTATCTTGTCTCGTTTACGGAATCCTAAGACCCGGAATACCTCTAGGCCCACTAATGATTCTAAGTCTGTGCTTGGTAAACCGCCCTCTTTAGATTTTAAGAAACTCATTGATGTCCCTGTAGCTCCAGTATCACCTCCAAGGAATAATGTACCACCTAGTGCATTCACTAAGACTAAAGCTAAGACTAGTTGGAGATGGAAGAAATGGTTACATAATACACTAGGATTTAAATGGATGCCTAAAGTCATTGATGTGTGTATTTCTATTATAACTGATTCGGAACCCTCTACCACTTCGGGTTCCACATCTACTTCTATTCCATCTGTGTCGTCTGTGTGTAATGCAGGTGATACAGATCATCCTTTGGATTGTTGATAGCGGATGTTCCCGACACATGACATGAAATCTTAAACTGTTATCAAACTTTATTGCAAAGTTCATTGGCACTGTCAGATTCGGGAATGATCACTTCGCAGCTATCATGGGCTACAGATATTATATCAATGGCAACATCAAAATTAGCAGGGTTTATTATATGGAAGGCCTCAGTCACAATCTCTTTTCAGTCGGTCAATTCTGTGATGGAGACTTGGAAGTTGCTTTTCGGGAGAAAACTTGTTTCATTCGTGATCTACAAGGAAACAATCTTATGTCTGGCTCTCGCAATTCTAGTCTGTACACAATCTCAATGCAAGACATGGTTGCTTCATCTCCCATCTGTCTACTCTCAAAGGCTACATCTACAAAATCTTGGCTATGGCACCGTCGTCTCTCACATCTAAACTTTCAAACCATCACCAACCTTGCTCGACACAAACTTGTTAAAGGTCTCCCGAGATTCCGGTATTCTAAAGATCACCTTTGCTCAGCTTGTGAACAAGAGAAAAGCACTCGTGCCCATTTTCCTTCAAAGGTGGACCACAACTCTCAGCATGTGCTTCATCCTCTTCACATGGATTTATGTGGCCCGATGCGCGTGCAAACGATTAATGGCAAACGCTACATCTTGGTAATTGTTGATGACTATTCACGATGGACTTGGGTCTACTTTCTTCGAAGCAAAGATCAAACTCCACAGATGATCATCACCTTTCTCATGAAAATTCAAGTTCAGCTCCGGAACACCGTCAGACAAATTCGAACAGACAAAGGAACTGAATTTGTAAACCAAACTCTTCGAGAGTTTTATAAGAAAGTGGGAATTGAGCATCAGACATCTATAGCACGTACACCAGAACAAAACGGAGTTGTTGAAAGACGAAACTGTACGTTAGTGGAAGCTGCAAGAACAATGTTAATTAATGCTAAACTTCCAGATTACTTGTGGGCCGAAGCTGTATCAACTGCATGCTATACTCAAAACCGATCAATGATTACAAAACGCCACAACAAAACACATTTTGAGCTTATCCACAACAGAAAACCGAATCTCAAACACTTTCATGTATTTGGATCCCTTTGCTACCCAAAAAATGATCGTGATGACTTTGGAAAGCTAAAAGCCAAAGCTGACATTGGAGTCTTTATTGGATACTGTGAGAATTCTAAAGGTTACCAGATCTGGAATCGTCTTACAAAGCAGGTTATGGAAACGATTCATACTAATTTTGATGAGCTTACAGAAATGGCTTCTGAGCATAACAGCTTGGAACCCGGTCACAACCGTTTAAACTTCCCTCAAACCCCATCTTCAGCTGAACAAAGCCCCCAGCTTACTCGTCAACAAATGGAAAAGCTATTTGCTCCTCTGTTTAGTGATGACATTGATGAACGTGCTCCAGGTGTATCCAATGTTTCCGCTGCTCAACCTGATCAAATTCCAATACCTGATACACCGGCTACAACAACTACTATTGAAGAGGCACCACCAGTTGACTCAACTACAACAGTTGAACAAACTGCATCCAACGACGCTGAACCAGCTGATGATGTTCTGAATGAAGTACCCCCACCTGCAGATTTTGATCCAAATGCATTCTTTAACCCGTTTGCTAATGAAACTGCTGCACCTGATGTCGCGGAATCATCTACAAGCCATTTGAATCCTCAGAATCTGCACAATGTATACCAACATCAACCCTCTACACATCGCTGGACAAATGACCATCCTCTTGAGAATATTATTGGCAACCCAAATCAACCAGTCGTCACAAGACAACGTCTTCACACAGATGGTGAACATTGCATTTATGCACTCACTGTCTGCCAATCTGAACCTAAAAATATTAAAGACGTAATGACAAAAGACAACTGGATTGAATCCATGCAAGAAGAACTCAACCAATTCAAACGTCTTAAAGTATGGGAACTGGTTGAAAGACCAACAGGGGTCTACGTCATTGGTCTCAAATGGATTTGGAAGAACAAATTGGATGCTAAAGGGAACGTAATCAGAAACAAGTCACGTCTGGTGGCTAAGGGTTATAGACAGGAAGAGGGTATTGACTTTGAAGAATCATTCGCTCCGGTTGCTCGTCTTGAGGCTATTCGGATCTTTCTTGCGTTGGCAGCTCATATGAATATAACGGTCTTTCAGATGGACGTCAAAACTGCTTTTCTGAATGGTCAACTGAAAGAAACGGTTTATGTCAGCCAGCCAGAAGGATTCGTTGATCTCGAGTTCCCGAACCATGTCTACAAACTGAACAAAGCACTGTATGGTCTCAAACAAGCTCCTCGGCCGTGGTACGATAAGTTATCATCTTTCCTCATTGCCAATAATTTCACCAAAGGTTCGGTCGACCCAACTCTTTTCATACAATATCAAGGGGCACATATCTTAATTGTTCAAATTTACGTGGATGACATAATTTTTGGGTCAACACATAAAAAGTACTCAATCGCTTTTGCAAAACTAATGAAGAAACATTTTGAAATGTCCATGATGGGTGAACTTACGTTCTTTCTAGGACTGCAAGTTCATGAATCACCCCGTGGTATTTTCTTGAGTCAGTCCAAATATGCCCTTGAAATTCTTAACAAATTTGGAATGAAAACCTGTGACACCTATGCCACACAAATGACTCATACCAAGAAGCTAGACACTGATTTACATGGGAAATTGGTGGACCCAACCAAATACCGTAGTATTATTAGGTCTCTCATGTATCTAACAGCTAGTAGACCTGATATATTTTTTGCCGTATATCTCTGCTCCCGTTATCAGTCGCGACCAACTGAAACCCACCTCTCTGAGGCTAAAAGAATCCTCCGATACATCAAGGGAACCATTAATTTGGGGATCTGGTATCCGAAGGATTCTGGTTTTGAACTAATAGCTTTTTCAGACGCTGACCACGCAGGATGCTTAGATTCACGGAAAAGTACTTCAGGAGCTTTACAATTTCTTGGTGATAAACTGGTGTCATGGCAATCGAAGAAGCAGGATTGTACATCGCTTTCCTCAACAGAAGCAGAATATGTAGCCATGTCGGCGTGTTGTGCTCAAGTCATTTGGATGAGAACACAACTCAAAGACTATGGTTATGTATTTGACAGAATCCCGATGTACTGCGACAATCGGAGTGCTATTGCGATCTCGTGCAACTCTGTTCAACATTCGAAATCAAAGCACATCGATCTTCGATATCATTTCATCAAGGACCACGTGGAATAGGGTACTGTTGAATTATACTTTGTGGGTACTGAATACCAACTGGCAGATCTTCTCACCAAAGCCTTAGCTCCTGCTAGGTTTAATGAGTTGGTCCACCGGATTGGTATGCGGTGTTTGACTTAAGAGGAACTGGATGAACTCTTAAAACATTCTTAAAAACCAGTCTAACACCAAAACTTCTTTTGTAAATAATTTTTCAAAAACAAAATACAAAAATATAAAATCAGATAAAACAACAAAAATATTCTTCTATCTATATTTCCTTTAACATGGCAAGCACAATTCTTCCGTCAACACTCAAATCTTTGAAAATTAATTATTTTCTCGATCAAGTGTTGAGGGGGGAGAAAACAAATATTTTTCAGCTTCATAAAACCTTGTACTTGCATGTTATTTTATCCGGTTGTTTCTTTATTAATGGTGGTCACATTTCTGGTTTACTGACACTCCTCGGACTAAAATTCATAAAACTTCATTATTTCTTAAGTCGAGGGGGAGTGTCGTCAAAATTATTTCAAAATATCATTCGTTTGATAACCAAAATAGAAGTAATGGGTATTGGTTGTAAATGGTTAATGTGGAGGGACTAAAACTGTCAAAACTTCAAACTTTTTAAACAAAATATCTCTTCCACAATAACTCTTCTCATTTATTACTCAACAACCCAAATCTTACGCCTAAAAATCAATATACAAATCCGAGTTCTTGATCACAAATTTGTAAGTGGTTTCTTAATCTTAATGTGTTTACAAACAATGGTTTTGAATCTTTCATAAATCCAACGGTTAAAACATGAGATTGAGTGATTTTTGTGTTCTACGCATAAGCGTATGAACACGTAATCGAGTTTGAGTGTTTTTTTGTTAAAATGGTTATGTCAAAACGTTTATTTAATCACTATGATTCCATTTTTATCATCAATACTCGCCCAAAAATACGAATTGTTTGATTTTGAATATTAGGGTTCATGCGTTAGTTTGGGGGTTTTCAAATGTGAATGTTTTTGGCTAAAAAGACAGTTGAGTGATGTTGTTCTTATAGTGAATTGATGATATCTTGGCTCAGAACCAATCCAGAAACACTAATTGATCTTTAATTGGAAATTAGGGTTTAAGTTCATAAGTATTTGGGGATTTTTGATTCACTTAGATTCTGATGTTAAAACTTGGATAGAACTACTCATAAGGCTTCTTAGTATTACCAGAACAAGTTTTGTGCATTTCCTATGGCTAGAATTCTTAGTCGTAATTCCTAGGGTTTAGGTTTACACCTAAGTCTTCTTACACGTAACTGTTTTATGAGTATTCATGATTTGATCTGAAAATAACTGAATGTATATGTTAATATTGGTGCTATGATGAAATTATTTCAGGTTTATTACGCGTGAAAATTCAGAATCAAGGGTATTTGCCATCTACGCATAAGGATCACCTTACGCGTAGCATGTTATGCGTAAGAGAAATCTTACTCGTAACGTTTACGCGTAAGATTCTACATAAGGGACTACGTGTATCCTGTGAAGGATATGCGTAAACAGTGACCTCTACGCATAAGGTTGACTCTTACGAGTAAGCCTTACGCGTAAGGTTCCATATACGCTTACGCGTAAGCTCTACGCATAAGGCACTCTTTTCCTACGCGTAATATTTCTTACGCGTAAGTCAAGAACCTACGCATAAGCTTGCGTTTACGCGTATACCACTCATGTTTACGCATAAGCTTTCAATTTTTACGCCTAAGCCTAGTTTAACCTTAATTATGAATTGTTACGCGTGCAAACTTGTAAATAAATAAATCATAACGCCACGAAACCAATAATGTCACTATAAGCTTAAATGTTTAACAAGTTGTGAATAATAAGTGAAAACATGCACTTTAAAACTTAAAGTTAATCAACTCACGAAACTTATCACGACGTCATTGGACTATTAGACAAACAAGTGACATTGGACTCGTAACAATCATCGACATATCACATTCAATAATTAGACAATAAAACCATCTGTTGACTAACATAATGTCTTTCGATATGCTGGTTTTCTTGGCTAAATATCTTTCAGATCATGACATGGACGCTCAAATGCAGAATGTGGATGCACCAAATGTTCTCACCGTTGCTGATATCTTCCCGAATGGTTATCCGATGAAGATTGGAAAGAACAACCTTCGTGTTGATTTTGATACTCTCACATGCTCAGAGTATTCTTGTTTAATTGCTGTGGATATTCTGAAGAATCATCCTTATCAGAACATACTCACCAATTCTGCTACAGTGCCAGAGATCTACATTCACCAGTTCTGGAATACAATGCAAAAGATCAAAGGACAAAATGTTGTGACAGTGACTCTCAATGACAAACAAGTCACCATCACACCTGCAGACTTAAGGGCTGTTCTTCTCATTCATGTCATCGAGCCAACCGAATACAATGCCACACCAACTGAAGAGATTGTTCTGCAATTCATGATAGATATTGGTTATGACGAAGCTATAGGAGTAATCACAAAGCATTCATATTTGGATCTTAAGAATATTCGTCAGCCATGGAGAACTCTCTACATCATCATCATCACCAAATCTGTCTCTGGACGTGATAGTGGCTATGAGCATCCCAAGCTCATGGAACTGCAGATCTTTTGGGCTCTGGTCAACATGAAACATATTGAAGTTGAAGATCTAATAGGGACGACATGATGTCTTTCCTCAAAAAACTTGGCTCCAAGATTCCATACATCAGCTATACAAAACTATTGATCCAAAGAGCTCTAGGGTATAATCCTGATATCCCCAAGAGACTCAATGACCCCAACAATCACTCCATGTTGTATGAGCCTACACTCATGGTTAGATTGAAGGACTCTACAACAAAGAAACAAGGTGCTGTGTTGCTAGATCACCTTCTAACTGATGAAGTCAAACAACTCTATTCATACAAAAGGTATCTGGTAGCGGTTGATGAAGGCAAATTCGGTTTTCTTGATGAAAAGTCCACCGGTACACATACTAGGACAACAAGGAGAGGCAGTGCAGGAAGCATAACAAGCACTGAGAGTCAAAGAAAGTTCCCTAAGAGGAAACCTGCACTCAAAAGGAAAGTTCCCTCTAAGGAAGCCATTCCTATTCCCAAGCCTAAACCGCAACAAAAGCTAAAGGATGAAAGCTCTGAGGAAACTGAATCAGACGAAGAGGTCATCTACTCTGAAACTGCAATTGATGACACTCCAACAGTAGCTAAACCTCCCAATCCAATAGCTGATAAAGGAAAATGGAAAACGCCTGTGCTTGAGCATGATAAGGAAAGTTCTGAAGAAGAACCATTTGATGAGGAAAGAGATTATCAAATGAAGTTGAAGAACCTCAGACAAGAATACTTTGCCGATGAATTCGTAAAAGATCAAACTCGTGGTCCTGGAGGGTCAAGTGGTGGAACTCAAGCCACACTAGTTTCCGATGCGGTTAATCAACCCGATAAGGAAACTGGTACTACCACCACCCACGAACCACAACAAAGGCAGATTGAGGATTCCATCAACTTTGACACAGAGGAACCAGACACCGAAAAGACTGAGAAAACTTCTGGTGATGATCCTAAGGCTCATGAAACGGCTAAGTCTGAAGATGATAAAGATCATGATTATGATACTTTTTTTCTAGACTGTCTCGCACGCTCCAAGGAGGAAACTTCTAAGCCTCCTAAGGACCCTGAATCACCTCACGACTCCTCATCATCCGATTCATCTTCTCACTCTTCACCCCCACCATCCAAAGGAATGAACAGATCCACATCCAAATCCGTGAAGAAACCAACGGACTCTTGGATATCTCGGGCAAAGACAAGGATTGTTAAAGCTGTCAAGCAGGTCAGGAAGAAATATGTGACCAATAAAAAGTTAAATATACTCGCTGACAACATCAAACATCTTCATGACGAGATAGACAAGATGTCTAATGAAAGGGAGTACGTCCAGAAGTTCATGCAACGTGATTTTCAAGGGGAAATGAACAAAATGATCAAGGAATATACTCACAAGTTCCTTCTCGACAAAGTTCCGGGTGTGACAAGAGAAATGTTCAACAGACAACTCTATCCGAATCTGATGCACTTGGCTAAGCAAACTATAAGATCAACACCTATGACCGTAACAATCAACCCAACTGATCCTATAGTGTTCTCAGATGCTGAATTGGTTTCCAAGCTAGTAACTCACATGTCTAAATGATCTGCAACATTTACTTTTTACGAAGGTAAATTGTTTGAAGCATTGCTGGAATACCAACTCAAATCAGCATGCAGAGAAGAAGCTCAAAGGCCTAAACATCCAAGAGACGATGAAGATAAGGATAAGGATAAAGATAACGAGCCTAAACATCCAAAGAAATCTGGAGAACCCTCCTCTGTGCCACCACCACCCCTAAGGACTCCAACAACAAGACAATATCCTCCACGCTCTTCTACTGAAAAACCTTAGGACTCTGAGTTACCACCCCAGACAGAGAAAACCGGTGATCACTTCGAGTATACTGGTGGTAACGATGAGGAAGTCCCTAAGCCCCAACAACAACCCACCTCTCCAGCTTCATCAAAGAAACCAGAATCCTCATCTAGGCCAAAGAAAAAGAAGAAGAAGACGCCTATGGCTGACGTCGTATCATGGCTAGACGAAGATGACACCGAATATGACTGGTTTTCGACACTTGTTGATGCTACTCCTGCTCTAACTGATGATCAAGATATGGTAGAAGGTCGTACGTTGGATCATGCTAAGTTTCTGCAAGAAAAGTTCCGAGTGAAGAAGATGACGAAATCAGAGTTGAAACGAATCAAGAATGAAGCCTTTCAACTACTCAAAGACAGTTCGGAAATTGCTATTGAAGTTGAATATCACCTTGATAACATAGCACGAGCCATGTCTAACAACATTGATTGGCTCAACCCTGAAGCAAACATCGACTACACCAGACGAGACAAAGCTCCATACTACACCGATTGGTCTAAACCTCTACCAATGATTGGCCAACCAGATCAACCTAAGATTCCATTTCGCTACTTCTTCAACAATGATTTGGAATTTCTTCTACACGGTAGCGATGGTTCTAAGAAATAGGCTACATCACTTACAGTTCCATTCCCGGCAGCCATATACTCCAACTGCATAGCCATCGAAGAAAAGGCTACCCACATGTTTTCCAACAACGTGGAACGGTATGACATTGATGCAATGTACGGGATTCATCATTGGTCAGAACGCCGACGAATCTACTACAAAAGCTGCCAGGTTCGAAGATCTAAACATGAAGTGCACAATGATAAAGGGATTCTTGCTGTCAAGCATGTAGCTCTTTCGTCTAAATGGGACTACACTTTCCTCTCGAAAATCTTAGTCAAAAGACAAGATGAAAGGGACTATGATTTCTGTGAAGCGGACTTTCAGAACTTGTCTCTCAACGACATTGAAGATCTGTATCTTGCCAAGGTACAAGGAAGAATGAGACAATTCTCGACTGAAATTCAACGTAAATACATCAAGTCCTTGCTCATCTTCATCAGAAGCATAGTGATCCAGGAACGTGTAGAAGATTTACAAGTTGCTGTTGAATCGTATCAGACTCGTGTCAACCTCACCAGACCTCAGCTAGAACTTCCTGACATCAATCAGCTTCCACAATACACTCTCGTCAGCAAACCATTCGGAATAGTTTATCGTAGTGAACTAAATCGCAACTACTTGATGGCGTGTAGAGATCTTCATAAGTTTGGAGATCACACACTGAAGAAAGTCAGGGATGGCTTAGCTTATCGGTTAAAGGAGATACATGAAGGCATTGGGTCACCAAAGTGATGGAATTCTCAATACAGACGGGATGTTAAGAGAATCATCACTCGGATAGATGAAAGGTTGTACAGAAGGGACCAGTTAAGAAATCTAGAGAGCTTCGTAGGTAGTCGTCCCAGGATTACTCTCACAGGCTATCAACGCCCTGTTCGCATTCCTGGAAAGCTTGATGGACTACCTGGTACCCCTTAAACTGTTTCAATTTCATATTAATTTGGATGTGTGATTATATAATGACTATGGCTTGTGCACATATACAGTGAACAACCCGTTCTTGTAATGAAAGGACCCTGTGGTACGCTTCAGTGACACAATCCTTATAAAAGGAGCAAAAGCTTCTTACTTTTGAGTAAAACTTATCAAACCTTTCACTTTTAAAATGTTTTGCTCAAAAGAACAAGTACTTCCCGTTACGTATTTCAAAACCTCAACCGTTCATATCACTTGTTGAGGGGGAGTATTTTATTTTAAAACTTGTGTTCACAAATTGTTCTTTGTTGTAATCTTCCTAAAAAACTCAAAATGGTCATATTTATTCTCAACATTTCTTCAAAAATAACATATTTATATGCCATTTTTTAGGGGGAGAAAAAATTTATGTGATAACAAATATGTTGTGTTTTGCTATTGAATCCTCGTGTGAAAAGACTTCAACCCATGAATTGACGAGATCTGAATAGTCATATATTGAAAAGACTTGTCTTCCAAGACTTGTCCGAGTAAATTGTACCCATTCGAGAAGCTCCTGATAGACATGAACTTTGACGGGTTTGACAACCTTTCGGGGTTGTCCACATCTTCAAGGCGGTTATTAGAGCTAGTTGTCACCTAAAAGCTGACAATGTAACTCTTTAACTATGCAACGTAATCGTGTCTCGCAAGGAATTGTCTATCTTGAGTCGATCAATTCAATAAAGTGCGCGCTCTTCTCTCACCATGCACATTTCTGTCAAAACTCTCAAGCATGTGTGGAGGGGGAGTATTTCTGCTAAATACCTAAACTCTCACAGTGGTACAAAATGCTTTTACTCACAACCACTTTGAGAGATTTTCATGTAAATGGTTTTATGGCAATGGAGTTATAAGGTGATTAAGGTTAGGAATAACCGTCCTATGATCCGCCAGAGCCGGAGGGATCTACCCAAGGACACTACCAATAGTTAGAATTAGAAGTCCTTAGGTATGATCATAAAAAGGAGAAAATGAGAATCGGAGAAAGAAGGAGTTGAAGAATTAAAAAGAAAAGCAAAGAAAAGGGTGAAAAGAAATAGCCCTCCAGATTATTCAACTTAGGGCAGACACCAGGTTCAATTCATATGCTACTGGTTGTCAATTGATGACGCCGGTATTGAAGATTAAAAATCGTCATGGACCCAGTGACGCATGCACTAAACCTTCTTAGCCACTCAAGTTTCTCTCAACAGAAGCTTGTTTCATTCTCACAGGGAACCCTACGTAAACTATCGGCTTTCTCTTAGAGATTGCTGGTATTGAAGAAGGAGACTCTCTCCCTAGTCTCCGCTCAGGAAAATCAAAAAGCACTATTGAGTCTAGAGCCACGAGATTCATCATAAGATCTCATAGGTACACTTGACATTTCATCACTTGTCGTTCAACAATAAGAACAACAGTGGTACGTTATCGAGTTCTACACAGATCCTTGCAATCTGTCGAGAACATTTATGAGAGGTTCACAATTGTGATCCTTAGTGATTGAATGGAAACTCCTGCCAGGGTCAACATCTAACAGCCCTGACAGCAGGTCACTTCGGTAACTCCCCGTAGATTACGCTTAGTGTGTCTCAAACGGTCTACAATCGTGAGGTGATGCTTCAGTGTACCTCAATGACTCATCTGAACTGTAGGTGTACTGCGGTACATCGCGTTATCTCACTTGTGGGACTCCAGTTTAGGAACGGCCTTTGTGAGAATTAGAGTTGTGTTTTCACACTATGCTGTTAACACTCTCGAAGTTCAAACTTATAAGTGCCGGAATCCGCTTATTACTAACCTTTCTTATGTTTTCTTCTTATGGAAGCTCCGGAGCGGACTGATCGTGCAGATTCTTCACATGATCATACCAACATCATCACTAATGGAAGTTCTCTCAAAAGGCAACACAAAAGACAGAATGATTCTTCGTCAAGTCAAAGAATCTACAAAGTTTAAAGACTAAGAGAACTACATCAGTACTGAAATCCAATGTTAAAGAACGTGTGAGCATGTTGAAGAAAGACGAGGAGACACTGGAGCAACAAAGCAGACCTGATGCAGACAACAACAACATACTATCACTACCATCACAAAGAACAAAGATCAAAGAACAAAGAGAATGATGACTTTAATGCAGAACTGTTCAAAGGAAACAATTTCTCTACACTGGGGAGATTGTTCGAATCAAGACACCTCTTCTCACAAGAAAGAAGAATGTCAGAAGACGTCAAAGCTACTATTACATCAGCACCTAAATCGTTTATCACTCTTTCATTCATCAATAACACTTAGGGGGAGATTGTTGGAATCACTCCTAAACATTAATTCAAGTGTTAGTGATTCATATGTAATAGTTAGCTTAATATGGCCTTTATGTTTGTTATTTAGGTAAGGCTTATGTAGAAGGCCCATAAGCCTTGGCCCAAGTCCAATAAGGAAAGGAATGGACTAGGAGTGTTGCCCTAGCTCCCTCTCCTATAAATACCTTTGTAATACCCTCACTTGAGGGTTGGTTGTTCAAGTTACACATTTCACTCCTACGCATAACATTTCATTTACTCATACGTGTGTGTTTGTGTGATTGTTCATCCGATCTCTTCTCTATTTCTTCTATTGATGCTTGTGTTACAAATATGGTGACCTAACACCATATATTCTTAAGAATGCAAGCGCTTGTTCTGTGTCAGATATGTTGTATCACATGTGATATTAACCTGCTAAAAGTGTAAAAATAGCTGCTAAAGTAAGTTTTCTAAGATCATTATTTATTCATTTGTGACGTAGGTAACATCATTTATACTTGTATAAGATTTTATAGACTAGTGATTGCACATTTATAACAAGCTCATGGAACAACACATGAGGTGTAGAAAAAGAGACGTGAAAAACAACATATTAAGGGTGGACAAAAGAGGTCAATCGAGCAAAGTAAAAAATGAACAACGGTTTACACTCTTTGTGGAGAGGTTAATCATAACTAGTGTACATGTACAAACAAAGATAATCGCATGCTTATATACCATAGGAAGAGAAACCGAAGGCGGAGCCGTTGCATCTGCAGTCGAAGTATGATGTTACTTTTAAAATTTTAGTTAATTATCACATGTGATTAGTCCTTTTCAATTTTACCTTCTTGCTGAGAAATTATGTTCAAGAAGAACAAATGTTTATGAGGATTATTTATTCTCTTTGAAAATTTTAAGATGTAATTGAATGTTTTTTAATTTAGACCAAAACACATATTAGTATCCTGAACTAGGAAAACTGGATCATTTAGTACCTTGAACTTTTAAGGATACAGAATGGTACCCCGAACTTGGCAAACTGGAATTACTACTACCCTATACTAAATTGTCTTTAAAATATATTATTTTTTAGTTTTCACAAAAAAATCATTTTACAAAAGCCTAATGTAATATAAATGATTTGTAGTTAAAGTTAGGAGAATTAATCATATTTATTATGAAATTTTAGCTAATTTCATTTTTCTTTTAATTAATATAATATCATATTAAGTTATTGAGAATGAATATATATTTTAAATAATAATTTATAGAAAGTGAATTTAGTGCACTACTTTTGATATATAGATATCTGTATCATATACTGATAAGGATTTAAAGCATACGTTTTTAGGGGGTTATTTAAACTAAATCGACAAATTTTATATCCGTTACTACTTAATATCGTTCATTTTCACATTTTAGGTCTTTTGGAAGCGAAATATCGGAATGAAGCATTTATGGACAAAAAAGAGCGAAAACATGAAGAAACGACAAAGTCAAGACTCAAGCAGATTTTAAAGCCTGGCGGCTGTAACACCCCTAAATCTCGGTACAGCGGAAGACTTAATCAAGTTTTAGAGGCGTTATATTTGATTGGTATCTCACACAAGTATATCAAACAAGATAGTCATTTATAATTCAAAAACCAATCCTAATTTAATTATCCGATACAATCATCCCAAAATAGTTAAATGTAAGGCCCAACATAATTTATAAAATAGGTCCCCATAATATTATCAGAGTTTAAATATGATCCTGCAACCATGCCTCCTTGCCAAGCTTTCACAGAACAAGCACTCCAAACATCACTTATATACCTAAGAAAAACATGCTAAAGGTCAGCTAACGCTGGTGAGTTCATAGGTTTAAATTCAAGTTTAAAATAGTGGACCTGTAGGAGTTTATTTGCTATGCGAAACTTAAGATAGATACACATCATCACACCAATCACATACCAATACCACAATCAACAACACCATCAATATCATATTCGACGTCATAGTAGGGCCCTAAGCGACTCTAGCCAGCGCAATCGTAGCAAAGTCTAGAAAGATTGCTACCCTGGACTAGGTCGAGGTAGAAGTCTATACTTAGCTAGGCAATGTGTTATAGCAATTATGATTGCTACCCTAGAATAAGGAAACAGCTACCACATATCTATCTAAACAGTCAAGCACATAAGCAAATCAAAATAGTTTAAAAAGGTCCTAAAAGAGTAGCATGATTCTCAGCCCAAATTAGTTAAAAACATAAATAAAAGTGGGGGCTATGAAACTCACCTCAAGCAAGCAACGCACAAACAAACACTAGCAACGAATATAACAGCTAACACGGCTCAGCAACTACTGACTCGACACAACCTATTAATATAAACCAATTTTAATATATATTTCCCAAAATCAACGTTAACTACCCCAATATATTCCTTTTCTTTATCTCCAAATATATCTTGTTTCACCGTTTAGTCCTAGCGTTTGGTATCGTCGTGTGTGTTTATCGACTCAACATGATATCATGAGTACACTCAAATAACCACAATGTGACCCAATGCAACATAAAGAGACGTCTAAGCGATAAGCTCCATAGTCCAATAAGTTTTGGAATAAATAGTAGACCTTATCGAATTCGTCAACTCGATAAACTCAAGTATTTATTCATGTTGCTTATTATTCCATAAACCAGTCGCACCCTAACGAGTCATAAGGATAATTCACCCATTAATAACGTTATCCTACGTACCTAGCGGGCTCTTATTAGATTCGTCAACCTAATAAGTCCGCTACCCACGTGGATCGACGCTATTGATGTTAGGTCATCCGTAACCCATACACACAACGAAAATAGAATTAAATACTCAAAAATAGTATTAAATCCTCATAAATAGCACATTTCGATAAACGTGCACTCGAAACATTAAATACTTTTTATTTAGAAAACCTTTCCATTTTTAGTCGTTAATTCCCATTTAAAATAATGATTAACAAGACAAGTCTTGTTATTGATAGTTTTGCTATAAAAACCATTTACTATTTATGTTTCATAGTTTATTAACATTTTCACACATACACACACACACACACATATATATATATATATATATATATATATTACGTCAATTTCAATATTAGTTTCATATCGTTATTCGTTTCGAGTCCACAAGCACGAGTCATGACTTCTCGACTTTTAATCAATCTATAGCCCAAAATACACTAAAGTCCATGTTACGGCGTTGTCGGGGTCAACTATGACTAAAAAGTCAAAGTAACACCGACGTTGCTCAAAGTTGACAATTTATAATATAAGTCCAAGTAATTAATCACAATAGCGCAACTCAATCTCAAATCAACCCAAATCGATCTCGCCATCCAATCAAACTACCAAATATACCCGTCGCCAATGTTATGACCCTAATGTTCATGACACGATCCCGGTTAAGGCCACGTGAACCAAACAAGCTCTAGAAGCTTTTCGGCTCCATGCGTTTCATCCAAACACCAACAACAACTACCAACAAGATACCACAACAACCCGACCCAGACCCTTGGTCCATGAGGGTCTCGTACGCCACACCCACAACCCATGCATGGGTTTTTGTGGCTCGTACGCCTCAACAAACACATCCAAACACTCCCAAATGGCTTCTACTACAACCAAACACAATCAATCAACCTCCAAACAACATCGAAACATCAAACCCATCAACTAATCTAAACCCATCACATGAAACTATGCCTAAAATGAAAAAACACACTAAAATGATACACCACATGATACCAAAACTGTAACTTATAGGATTTCACAAACACATCAAACCAATAACCTATAGGGCGTATACAAATGTTTAGAGAGAGAAAGGGAAGAGAGTTGGGAACTATGTGAAACAAAGAAAAATGGTATTGAAGCTCCAACCCTCTACCTTGGGAGGTAGAGGGTATTTATAGTTTTCTTACAAGACTCGCCTCCTACGGGCTGTAGATCAGGCATACATTGGGTAAAAACCCGTCCGTCCTCCACGGTGTTACTTGACTAAATACTAACAAATATTAAATGACTACGACTACGAGTTTTCTAACGATTAATATACTTGAGGTGACCGACACTTTAATGACTGAATTTTCTAAATCCTAACAATCTCCCCCTAAGGGAGGTCGCCTCAAATTACACATAATACAAACAGATATTACATTAAGATTGTTCTTGGATTCTTGTTTAAGTTCATTGCTCTGTAGCCCGAAGTCTTTGAGGATATTCAAGATCTCTTTGGATTATCCAAGAATATGAGCTGCGGTGCGGATGCTGCCTTGCCTTTTCTCTATTGCATCGTGATGGCAATTCATGGTTATGACGAGTGGTAAATTGGTAAAGCAAGCAAGAAATATATCTGCAATTATTATCGATACCCATTCAAAGACTTCCTCATCTGTGGGCTACTCTTCTTGTTCGCTGCAATGGATCAGTATGGTTTGGGTTATTCGGTACATGGTGTTCGCGGCAAGAACATTTTCATGTGAGTAATCTTGGATTCCTTTTTTGTTGCTCTTGAACTGTACTATTTTGGCTGCTCTATCACCCAACCATTGAAGAATGTCTTTTGATGATTTTCCTTTACGAGCCTTCATTTTAAGATAAGCTTGTAGCCAAGTACGATATAGTTCAACTTCTATGCCCACACGCCTAGATGCTTTTCTTGCCTTCACCAATTCTTCACTTACATTGAGGCTCTCTTCGATATGTTTTACAAATTCGAGACCTTCGTTCATGCTTACAAGTAACCCCTTGACGTTATCATTTGCTATGTTAGGAAGTGCAACAGCAATGGCTGTTAACGTCACTGCTACCAGACTCCAAGAAATTTGGGCTTCTTTTGAATATAAAGGCCGTACTTTGTCATTATCAAACTTTAATACTCCGCTGAATCCTTTAGATTTTGTTAGAAGCTTTATCAGATTTTTAGGCTTTTCTGTTTCAGACGCATGAAGAAGTCGAGTTATAGACTTGAGAGTATTTTTTTGTACTCTCTTTGAAAGCTTTACATCATCTTCAATTTGTAATACATAATCCGTATATTCTTCCATCTCGGATATAACATTACCGTGAGAGACATTTTCTTTCTTTTCAAAGATTCCAATCAGTAATTTGCAGAAGTACCAGCAACTTGACAGTAAGAGAAAAAATAATACTAGAACAAGACATATGATTTTACACGTAACCACAGCAATTACTTGCAATGCAATGCAAAAGTTTAAAATCATGTTTTTGAGGAAATTGAAAGTTATTTTGCAGTGATGGCCTGGGATATGTGAACTGACATGGCTGAGTTCCCACACTTGAAACATTTGGATCCAACGTTTCTCGACTCTGAACACATTTAGATGGTTTTTTCTTAATTTTGTGGAGAGGTTGAAATAACTAATGCTCGTCAAACATCAAAAAATTGGTGCTATACTACCTACTACAACCCCACAAAATTGCACGATAATAATTACTTTTAGTGACCCCTTATAATCTGACTTTTTTTCAGGTCTATAATATGGGTAGGGCAGTAAATATAAACTTAAAAAGGCGAATGAAAGGAAAACAAAGACTGAGCATATAACCCCATATGCTGAAGAAACCTCCGAACAAGCAATCAAAAATTGGGGGTTACCAGTTTCTGCCATCATCCAATAATTTTTGACATGGTGCTTGAGTTCTTCCGAGGAGAACTTTATATCTTGAGGATATGAAGCCAATTTGTGCAACTCCTTGTACTTGTGCTCTAAAATTCTTCTCGAAGCCGAAACTATCAAAGCTACCGGGAACACCAATAGAAGAGGAAAAGGCACAAAGACAAGAACCACCGACCAAAAATACAATCTGTCGTCAGCGAAAATTTGGAACAATACATTTACGGTAATGGTGATCTAGAGAATACCCCATGCTATCATGTTGACAAGGAGTTCTTTGTCATTCATAAGCCCTAAAGAAGGGAGAAAATTGGCTAACAAAACCACCAAGAAAAGGATGCTAACAACCTTTGTAACAATTTCGGGAACAGTGTTTGCGGATAAATCCACTGGTAGCTTCGTTACTATTGCGATAAGTGAGATAGATACAGTTTTCAGAGCGAAATATTTGTTTGGAAACCAAAGTTTCCATTGTCGAATTCATGGAAGGCAGCGGTCGCCATTGCAAGAGTGCAAACCAAAGATGCACCAGCAATATACAGCCCCACCCATGGCATGGCTTCCTTAGGATCCTTCAAACCCATCCTTCTACACGAGATAAAACTAAGGATTTGATTTAATTTAGTAGAACAACAGCTAACGAAGGCTTTGAGATATATATATATATATATATATATATATATATATATATATATATATATATATATATATATATATATATATATGATTGTACAATAATTCGTACGACCAGGACTTCGATGATGATCGAAGGGTATGAGGGGTGATATGCTTGCGCCAAACTTGTAGCCAATCTGCAATAATAAATAGTAGACACTTTGTTAAGTGATTGCGCAGGGGTTGGGCCCTGCGAACCACCTCCGGCGTGAGAGTAAATATGTGATATGAGTTGTAAATAATATGATGTATGTGAAATACTGTGTTTAGTGAACATACCATTGAAATGACTCGTCCAACCTATTTATAGGTGAGGAAAATAGCTTGGAGAGTGTTAGCATACGTTTAGGAGATCATGGGGGCATCCCCTGATTTGTGATAACCGCTAGGGCTTCATCCCCATTATCTCTAACTTGGCGGGGAAGCTAAGGAAATAGTGGGAACGTGGGGGAAGACCAAGTCAAGGTTCTTCTTTGTCTTGGCATCTTCAAGAGAAGACACCGAAGGGCATAGGCCTTCGGCTGGCGAATTCCCAACTGGTAACCATGTCAATGATGAATGGTTTTACGCCACCAATGACTTATGAAGAAAGACTTGGGTCTTCGTAATGCAACTTTGACTGAGGCCGAAGGGGGGTCCTTCGACCTGATCGGAGGCTACGTCATCAAGCCCCCAGTCGAAAGTGATATGTACGAACAAGAAATGTTGCTTACGACTCAGAAATAAGAACGAAACTTCCCCTCCATCACAAAAAACAAACGAAGTTGAAAAGTCTTGTGCCTATTGACCGTAATTAATGCAACTAATTATTCTAACCACCCCTTTTCCTCGGTAAAAGAGAACGTCTTTTCAAAATTTAAAAGAGTTTTGAAATCCGGTGGTAAGGGGAAAAGTAATTACACGTGTAGGGCCGAGATTTTTCATTTGTAGGGTATATAAAATGTAAAAACAGTAAAACCCTAACAAAGTTTTATCTCTCGCCCAAGTTTTTCACTTACTAAAACCTCTTCCGATCAAGCTTTCGATCAAACAAGGTAAAGTGCTCCTTCATCTCTGTATTTCAAATACATTATTGTGGATTTTAGAAGGCTCAATGTCGACCAATAAAAAATTTGTAATAAAGCAACAAGGTTGCACGTTAACAAGGGAGGAGCTTAAAGCGTTCCTCACTGATTACCTGATTCCAAAGGAACATAAAATCATGCTACCTAGTAGAAATCAAGGGATATTTGATGCCCTTGAAAATTATGTAGGCCTGTATACCCATGCCTTCACCACTTCTAACCTTAGGATACCTTTGCATCCTATGATCTTAGAATTCCTCCGGTATTATGAGGTACACATTTCTAGGTTCACCCTTTTGGCCTAGCCAAGCTTACAAGATTCATCATGATGTGCAAAGCTTATGGGTTCGAACCATCCTTGACTGTGCTTAGGGGTTTTCTGAATCTATACCTAGGAGGAGATTGGTTGACCTTGGCCAAAAGGGGTGAAAGGGATGTGCCCATTCTGAAAGATAGGCCTTTTACGAACATAAGGAACTGGAAAGGCAAATTATTTTATATCCGAAACACTATTATCCCTCCGGCATACTCTGCATTGTTAAACCCAGAATTTCAATATGATGAAAAAAGGTTCAACGATCCATTGCCCTATACTGTGAGAAGAAACCCTTTGTATCAGCGTTTGGCTCGTCATCTAGCTGATTGCCAAACATTCCCTGAGCTAATCCTTTTCATGGCTGGCATTGCTGAAAGATGGGAGGGGTCTCCTTTGGTACCTGAGATTATTTGTGATGGATAAAGTATGTACTTTTTTGATTAAAATAAGAAATAAAAACTTATCTTTCTGATATTTATCTTATTTGCTTCTTTGTGCAGAGATGTCGTTCAGGAACTTTGTGGTGGCTGGTGGTGCGAAGGAGGTAAGCTTCCTTCCCAAGAATCCCCAAGAGACAAGCTATGGCGTGGACTCCCCATCAGTGTCCATAAATAACAATGATGTGGAAGCCCAGCCCATCGAGCCTGTATCGTCTGCTCCTCCATCAAAGGAACCCATAGATGTGGAAAATCAACTAGTGGAGAATGTTGCTGACTCTGACGAACCAGTCTCCAAAGGACAGTTGGCCATCGTAGAACCCTCCAGCTTAGGTGAGAGGGTCCGAAGCAGGAAAGGTGCCGGTGCTAAAGCTGTGAAGTCTGCTTCAAAAAGGAAGCTCATCCTACCTACCCCTCCCTCTCGAATAACCCGACAAAAGAGTGCCCAGGGTAAGGCTGTGGAATTTCCAGCCATCGAAGGGCCCAGCGGCGATGATATCCATGGTAAAGTTTCTTACCTGTGAACAAAAATTAGGTACCAATAATAATATATTAACAAATGTACATATGTTGCAGGACTTCCTGATACGAAAGAACTTCCCTCTCACTTAGCTTGCCACCAGCTCGTGGGCCATGTGATCCCACCCAAATGGAAGGGGGTGATGGATAACATGTCCATAGAAAGGCTCTGCGACCTTCATCACAAAAGCTATGTCTGACAGTGCATGCTAGATAACCAACTCAATGCTAGGATAAGGGAACTGCTTCGTGCTGTCACCAAAGCTTGGGAAGAAATGGATGTTATGCTGAGAAGGGAGAAGGCTAGGGATCAGAAGTATCCAGACTTGGAGAAGAAGTGTGAGGATGCCTTGGAAGATTTTGACAAGAATCCCTTGGTGCAAGATCTCAAAGCTGAGAATGAAAAGCTCAAAGGTCAACTGGCAACGAGTGAAGCTGAATGCAGCAGGCTGACTATCGAAGGCTCAATGGTTGTAGGCTATAAAGAGCAGATATCTGTTCTTTCATCCAAGTGTGGAGGCCTAGAACAAGAGAGGACGAAGTTGCTGGACCAAGAGATCAAGCTCATAGAAAAGGTAGATGGGTTAAACCTTCGTCTGAAGATGCTGAAGAAGGACAGGGTGGACTTGGTAACCAAGGTGATCCCCTACATTGCTATGGAACTTTACCATAGCGATGATGTGGGTATTGCAATTTGGAACATGGTGAATGCGGCAATTTTCCATGGCAAGTGTACCACTTTGGAGGAGATAGCTAAAACTGCGGAACCTGTGAAGTTGGAGAAAGTTCCTTACTATAGGGCAACTCATGAGAAAGAGTATGATGATGCAGGTAATCATTTAACTGCTTTAGAGTTCCCTTTCCTTGCAGATGTGACGAAGGACCCAGCGACCTCCATTGAGGACCTGCTGGCCAAGAAGCCAAGGAAAGTCCAACCTCCGTCTCCCTCCAAGAAGACTCCGTCACCCCAGGTTCCCTCCCCAGGTTCAGCTGATCCCACTCATTCCAAGGTTTGATGAAGGCAACCATGTGGTTGTAATTTGATCCCCAGGATGGTATGTACCCTGTTTAAAACAATTTGTCTATGTTCCTTTCCAGACTTCGTGCCTGATGAAACAATTTATGTGTGGTATGTGTGATGTAGGCTATGGCCTAAGACAATATTTTGTTTGGTTGGATCGTGAAGGCTACGGCCTGTTTAGACTAGTTAAACTAGTCAGTAATCTACATTAAAGCCTCTAGGGCTTGAATTTTGCCATGTGTGATTCTTCTCTTTTTATTTTTACTTGCGTAAAAAATATTTTTTACAACCTAAGGCCTATGGTAGATGCATAGCCTCATTGTGTGTAGTTACTTCACCAAGAATATTAGCAATCGTATAATTTGACTGCTGGCAGAGGGTCGCGACCCACTCCATCTTGATCCTTTGGGCAGTGAAAGGCTTAAAATACCTTAAGGCTATATAGGAAAGTTAATGTGAAGTTGAGATGGATGTTATGCATATGAGCAAGACATGTTGTTTAGTCTTTGTACATCCCTTCGACATTGAAACTTATAAAGCGACTTGGTGGACAAATCTTTGTTGTATTGAACGAAACAAGAGATTTGAGGGAAATGTGTTATATCATTAAGTGGGTAGGGAGGATTACAACATTTTAAGAAATGAATACTAGATGCCTACCATTAATGCTTCTTTCCCCAAGTGAGAAGAATGCAAATACATTGATTGAAAGCAAAAATAAAGAATGTCCTTAGACATTGTAAGTTTCATACATAGAACTTACGAAGAGTAGTGCCATTCCAGGTTCTATCAATAACGTCTCCATCCAAAGTTTCCAGCTTGTAGGCTCCGTTGCCATATGCTTCCTTAATAACGTAGGGCCCTTCCCATGTAGGTCCTAGTTTACCCTGGTACTCAGCCTTACTTGCGCTGTTGAGTCGAAGGACGTATTCCCCTGGTTTAAAGGTCGAAGGCTGAACCCGACTGTTGTAGTACTTTTTAATTTTTTGCTTATGGATAGCTTCTCTAATTGAGGCTATTTCCCTTCGTTCTTCAAGTAGGTCCAGGTTACTGCGGAGTCTTTCTTCGTTATCTGTTGCTTCGAAGTTCATGACCCTTTATGTTTCGACGCTCACTTCCGAAGGGATGAAAGCTTCCGTGCCATATGTCAAGCTAAAAGGTGTCTCTCCGTGACTTGACTTTGTATGCGTTCTATGAGCCCAAAGTACTTGAGGTAGTTCATCCACCCAACCGTGGTGACTATATCCCAGCCTTCGTTCTATTCCTTGTATGATATCTCTGTTAGTAACTTCCACTTGTTTGTTACCTTGAGGATGATAAACGGAAGTGAAAGATTGTTTGATATTCAGGCCTCTACAAAACACTGGGAATGCCCCTTCAGCGAACTGCTTCTCATTATCTGAAATGATGATATGAGGTACTCCGAACCGACAGATAATATGCTCCTATACAAACTTTTCCATGTGCCTGCCTGTGATGGATGCCAAAGGCTTCGCTTCCACCCATTTAGTAAAGTAGTCGATGGCTACAACCAAGAATTTTACTCCTCCAGGAGCAATTGGTAGGGGACCTATGATGTCTATCCCCCATTGGCTGAAGGGCCATGCGGACGTCACAAAAGTCATATCTTGTTTTGGTAGCCTTGGGACTCTTGAGTGGACTTGACAGGCTTCACACTTCTGAATTATTTCGACAGCGTCCCTGTGCATCGAAGGCCAATAATATCCAACCCTCATGATTTTGGAAACAACGGAGCGGGGCCCTGCGTGAAGTCCGCAGGATCCTTCATGCACTTCTTGAATGATGTTGACAGCTTGCCTTGGTCCTACACAACGAAGCCATGGGGACAGAAAAGATCTTATGTATAGATAATTTCCCATGATTCTGTACTGTGTTGCTTTGATGCGAACCTTTCGAGCTAACTTCTGATCTTCCGGCAGTATACCACTTATTAGATATTCTCTAATTGGAGTCATCCAATTTGAGTCTTCATCATTTATTACGTCAGACACCTCCTTTCGGACGATGGACCTATCTGCCAACACTTCGACCAGAACTTCCTTAGTTAAATGAGCAAATGCCATTGATGCCAGTTTGCTAAGTGCATCCGCCTTCTTGTTTTGATTTCTCCGAACATGCTCTATGTTGTAGGATGCGAACCCTTCGAGCATTTCCTTGGCCTTATCCAGGTATTGCTTGATCACAGGTTGTCTTGCCTCATAGGAGCCTTTTATCTGGTTGGCCACCAGTTGCGAGTCAACGAAAATAGCCAAGTCTTCCACCTCCATGTCTTTGGCCAATCGGAGGCCTACTAGCAAGGCTTCATACTCCGCTTCATTGTTCGTAGCGTCGAATTCAAAACGGAGTGCATAAGTGTACTCCTTCCCTTTGGGATCAACAAGCATGAGACCTGCGCCAGAACCGTCAGAGCTAGAGGCTCCGTCAGTATAAAGCTTCCACCCTTCGACCACCTTATCAAGTTTCTTTTCAGCAACCTTTGTGTCATGTTTTGGCTCGGAGGGTGTTTCTGCTAAGAAGTCTGCCAATATTTTCCCTTTGACGTTTCTACCCTTGTATTCAATTTCGTGCTCTCCCAGCTCGATAGCCCATTTAGCTATCCTTCCAGATTTCTACGGCTTCGAAAGTATCTGCTTAATTGGCTTGTCAGTAAGTATGGTTATGGGGTGAGCTTGGAAGTACCTTCGAAGGCGTCTTGCAGCATGAACCAAGGCCAAGATTAGCTTCTCCAATGCTGGATAATTTAGCTCTGCTCCCTGTAGAACCCTGCTAACGAAGTAGATAGGGATTTTCTTCTTCTCCCTTTCGGCCAATAACACAGCGCTGATGCTTTCGAAGGAGGCTGCGATGTACATAAACAACACTTCGCCTTTTGATTGTGTCACACCCCCAAATTACCTGTTTTGCAGCGGAATGGAATTCCTGGGGGATGACTGTCATAGCACCACAATCACAGTTATATTGAACGACCTAAAGTGTCGTTTGAAAAGAACATCGTTTGATATATTAAAAACATTCAGAGTTACAAAGATAGGTCCCAAATGAAAATCAACATGTGCGGAAAATAAGTTTGGTACAAGTCAAATGATGTTTTTAAAGTGTATAAATCTCATGTGAGACGCGTCGTCACCGCGACTCTATGATATGTCCACATGCATGCCATGAAGTGAATGCCTTAGATACCTGAAAATACATTGCTAAAAGTGTCAACACAATGGTTGAGTGAGTTCATACAGTTTATGTAAATGTTTTATACGACCAATGCAAGTATAAATTATGTATGACAAATATGTCACAAAAATGGTACAATTGCTTAAGCACATGACACCGAAGCTGGACTGTTCCTGATGTTCGCCCCAACAGAGTGTTTTGCCAAACAACTCAATAATGATAATGAAGTGAAATGCATCCGTTGACCAGTTGGGACCACCAACACGGATGGAGGAGTCACCCTCAATAGATCTATCCACTCACCCTCGCTTCTTTCGGAATTAACGGTTCATGATTCGTGAAATGGGGACATTTAATTGGCAATGAAGTAACTTAAGCAATGTAAATGAATTTGATATACTTGGTATCGTAATAAAAATTGATGTGCAATGTATTCTCCCCCGTAGGTTTGAAATAATGTATAAACTTGAATAAATCGGGGCTATGAAAACTCACATGTTGCAATGATAATGATGATATAATGGCAATACTGAAATGAGGCGCAACCTCTGACCGAGACCTATTATGAATGATATGTTCTAATGTAAATCATGAAACAATGTCGTGCATGCAAACTCATATGAAATCCATACCACTTGTACATTTTGAAAATAATGTTTATCGACGAAATATATGTTTATGACATGTCGTCATTTTATAAAATACTTTACAAGTATTTACGTTGAAACAACCTCCTACGATAGTCGTTTAGTGATTTATTAAGAAATTATAGCTTTTCGTCGTAAAATAATGTACTTTGATAATTCATGAAAGTGACTAAATGGCCTCGAAAAGCTAGTCGTAAAATAGTGAATATCGAGTGTTAGAAAACAAACTCAACGGTTTTGGAAAATATAGGTAAAGTATGGTACTTGTATCCAAAATATTGTAGCATAATCTAAAAGTTTTAGCGTTTAAGTTTTTATCATAGAGGTCTCGATCATGGAGAAAAATATAGGTAAAGTATGGTACTTGTATCCAAAATATTGTTTAAGGGTAACTTTCGGCAAAGTTTGAGTGACCGTATTTTACTCGTTACAACTCCGTTTGGCGAACGGTTGGACATTTTGGAAAGTAGGCTAGGTGAACTTACTTTTACTAGAAGACATCGTTTTATAAAAAGTACTCCATTGATGTTAAAAACGACCCTCAACATGGTCATTCGCGGCCGATATGTTTGTCAATTAGAAAATATATTAGTTATGCTTATATAAAATAGTTACGGCAACTTTGTTTAAACGCGTGTAATTTAATCGTTACAAGTCCGTTTTCTACGTTTTATATGTCCTTAGCTTCGTATTAAAGTATACTAACATATTTCTGATAAGTCGACACATTTAATAACTCTTAAGACTCATTTTTGACTCGTAAAAAGTGGAAACAACATGCTGAATTTTCTGAAATTTATAGTTTTCGTCGTTAAACTTGAAAATAGCATAACTTCTTCGTTATAACTCCGTTTTAACCCGTTCAAGCGGCCACGTTTTCGTTTTAAAGTATATTTTCTGAATATCTAGCCCAAATATTTTTATCAACTGTCGAAATTTCCAGAATTAACAAGAATGATCAGAACCTTTTATATAGTCATCGAAATGGATTTTTCTCGCGCAAAACTTTTTCTAACGACTTCAAACCAACGCCAAAGCTATTCTAAACCTACCATACACCTTCCAAGGGTGTCATGGGTTCCTAGACATCATCAAAAATGATATGTTTCAAGGGTTATTTATAGGATGATTATATTTCATATTAAGTAATAAAAACATTAAAAGTGGTATAGATTCACATGTAACTTGCATGTTTTCTTGCAAAAATGATGAAAGAACATAAATATGAATATGAAAGAGTTATGAAGATCATGAAATGCTTACTAGTTAAGTGATGAGGTTAAAAGATCAAGGGTTTATCCTAATACCCTAGGTTTTTATCTCAAAACCTTGATTAAGAGTATACTAGAATTGTATAAATAACTTGTTCTTGCAAAAATATGAGTTCCTCTTGTGTTCTTGCCCTTGGCCGGTAATGGAAGAGAGGAGAGGAGAGGATTATATTTTTTTTTCACCTTCAAGTATGTGCTTGTATGTGTTTTGGCCAAAATAAATATCTAAGTATCTAATATAAATTTTATAGGTGTACTTGAAGTAGAAGAGAAAATCAAATTGGTCACTTAAGTGACCAAGGTGGCCGGCCTCGGGGCTTGGGGGGGGGGTGAGGTGTAGTTTTGATGTATTAATGTATTATTTGTAATGTATAATGTGTAATTTGTATGTATAATTAAGTATTAATTGTAGCGTTAACTAAAAATAAATTTTAACGGGGCAAAATAAAATGTATTAAAGTCATAAAAATTATAATAATACATTTCTTACAAGAATTGAGTGAATAAATAATTATCGTGTTGAATTTACGAAAACCGTCATAAATATTTATACATAACAATTTATATACAAAATAAATTGAAAACATCGGGTAAACTAATAATATAATTTTTATAGTCTTAAAATGAGTATAAAAATATATCGAAATAATTTTTGGAAGTGTCGGATCAAATGTTTAAATAAATGATTACGCGATAGCGTTTATTTAATAGGAAATTATGCGTTTAATGCAAAGTGCCAAACCATGCATGAACTAATATGATGATGATGTTACTAATGATATGTAGACTAAACCTAGTCTATATGAAATATCCTTGATGATTGTTCATGAATTCGCAGCTAAACCATTAAGGTTACACGAATTTGATACTCGTAAACCTAGTTTACGAAAAATGATGAATAGTGACTCATGAATAGTGATTTTCCCCGGGAATGACTAGTGTTTCGTGAATAGTAAAATTTTGAAATACCCTTTCAAAATATCAAATTGACTTCGAAAACGATGAATAGTAAAATGATGAATAGTAACCGATGAATAGTAAATTCCCGAGATGAATAGTGAATTTTTCAAAGTTTGTAAAATGACCTGAAATTACGAGTTGTCACATTCGCCCATCCAAAAAGGAATTCAGTCCCTGAATTCAGTCCATGTTAGGTTCTACGGTGTTGTCGGTGAAAAGGTGAGGATATTTGAGTCGCATCGGGTCGTCCAATGTTTTTCTGAATCGTACCACGCCTTTCCAAGACGGGACTTTGAACATAAATTTGTTGCCAACTTGAAATTCTAATGGTTTGCGACTTATGGAACATACTTCTAATATTTTGCGTCGTATATCGACGTAGCTTATCTAGCCATTTGTTGTTGCCTGTAACTGATTCTTGATTTGTACAATTTCTTTGTTGTTTCATGAATGAGTTATGGACTAATGAGTTGGGCTTTCCTGATTTTGACCCGTGAATAAGTGATTGACACCTCAACCTTGGAGTGCCTCAATTGGTGCAGTCAATATGTTCATGTAATAACTATTGTTGTAAAGCAACTTGTTCGATGAAGAATGATTTGCCTAATCATTTTTAGAAAATCACACATGCCTTGAGTATATCTTTTAATGTTTGAATTGTTCTCTCGCTCTGACCAATGAGCTGAGGATAATAGGTGGTACTCATGTCCTAATAGATTCCATGGGAAGATTGAAATGATTATCAGGAGTCTAAGGTGAATCGAATAGCTTATAATAGGTACAACTGGAACTGATACCACGTGTCTCATGCCAAATTTCAAAAAGTTAAGTCTGTCGTAAATGACCTTATAGAAAAGAATAGATTATGGATAACAGTTGTGATTCCTCGCGTTTCTCGTTCTAGCGAATGTCATTACTTGAGTCTTACTTGCCTAAGGTGCTTAGTCTCCATTACTAAAATGTTCATTGCTTGATGGTGACACACTTACTTTCTCTTATCGAAATATTTCCATGCTATATGTTGTAAAGTCACCAAAACTTTAAATATTTAAGCGATGTGGTGTGGTGATTGATTTTCAAGATTTGTCCCGATATTGAGTGCTTCTAAAATATTTCATCACTTAGATTGTTATCATGCTAGCAAGAAAATAGATATCAGCTCATACTATGTCGAAGAATGTTTGTTCTAATTTCACTTGTAGATGGGGAGTCATTGTTTGTCTGATATGTTCAAACCTGTTGCATCTCTTGATATAGAAGTGAGGTTACTTGGAATTTCTAGAGAACACAATGCCTTAGGGGAAGTTTATATCGATAACCTTAATTTAACCAAATTTTCCTTTAAGGGAAACTCATTGTAGGGAAGTTCACATATTGTTGAGGCCATATTAAATGGAATGTTCTGCAGTCTCAGTTAGAAGACTTGGTTTATCCCTATAGTGTTGCTTAGTGTGTATTCACTTCGTACTAAATCTTGTAACTCGGTCTAGCTAGTACTTTTGAAATGATATAATTTGGCTTCTAGTCCAAAATAGTGGTTCGAAATGTCTCGTGATGTCTTAAGATTTTTGTTGAGTTTCGAATCATCTTACTATATACTTCTAGTCCCTGTTGGTAGTTCTGAAATCCTTTCATTGTTTTCTTGTATCGAGGAATCCTCCTCGTAGATGGTATAGAAAGCCTTTCCTAGAAAGGTCACTAGTAAAAATTTCAACTTATCGGTTGAGTGTGTGACGAATGGCATAGGTATCTATAGAGTGTTGACAAAAGAGGTGTTTATGAGCAATTTATCTGATTAGAAATCCTTGCTTTTGAGTGAAGATTGTTTTAGGAAATTTGAAATGATGTTTGTTACTTTCATGACATAATTCTTCCTGAATTATACATAGGTGATCAGGCCATGTATAATCAAGGACAAATGATGTGATGCTTGGTTTTGTTAAAATGGTATTATGTTTCTCCGAAGTTTTAGATGGTATTCAACGTTTTGTTTTGTGAGACAATGGCTCAAACAATTTTTCAGAGTAATATGAAAATCGTTTCGCATGATGGTATTAAATAATTGATAAAATGACTGAAAGCCAATTGATAGGGTGGTAACGAAACAACTTGTTTTAAAACTTTATGAAACAATGTTTCTAAAATGGTGTAAAATAGCTCGAAATAAAATTAAGTGGAATAATTTCATGAAATAGTAGCAAAATAACTTGAAATAAAATTTGTTGAATGGTTTGTAGGATACATGGGAGAACCTCATAGAGTGGTAATAGTCTCCTAATTGGTCAAGAATAAAGTTGGCCTAACCCCTAGTAAGATAAGATGTATTGTCGCGAAATGATTGGAAATTGGGCAATTGGAATAGGGAATGAAATAAACAAAGGTTGTGATTATCGTGGAGATAATAAATGATAAAGATTACATTAGCTAGAAATGTACTTATTATCTGTTCCTGTTGGTAGTCTAATCATGTCTCAAGTGTAGGAGCAGTAGGCTGTCTAGTAACAACAGCTTTGAAACTCTCACAGTCATTAAATCTATAAGATAGTGTAGTTTCTGTAGTCTTAGTGGTAGATGTTAGTGGTGTGTCAAATCATGCACGCTTCCCAAGCGGCAAATCAAATGTATGACTAATAGGTCCACTAGGACTAAGCTTGTAAGTCCTACCAAATGGTATGATCTGTCCCAACAGAATGATAAAAACTGTCCTGATCCTACAGTGAATCAATGGTGATTGTGATGGTGTAGGTGCAACTTCGTCCTCCTAAAAGGGTTCAGTCTCATCATCTGATGTTATCGGTGCTGAGTCAACTGATGTTAAAATTGTGATAGGAAATGACAGGGCATTCTCCATGTCAAAGTGATGGAATGGGTATATGAAGGTATTAACGTGACAATCGATTTGAAATGAAAGTAAATAACTCGCAAAATGTGCGTATGAAACCGCATGTATAGTGACTATGCACTTATGATGAAATGATGAGATGCTATGATGATGTAGTTATAGTCTAGGGTCAATGATGCAACCTAGTTCTCTATAACCGAAGCTCTGATGCCAATCTGTCACACCCCCAAATTACCTGTTTTGCAGCGGAATGGAATTCCTGGGAGATGACTGTCATAGCACCACAATCACAGTTATATTGAACGACCTAAAGTGTCGTTTGAAAAGAACATCGTTTGATATATTAAAAACATTCAGAGTTACAAAGATAGGTCCCAAATGAAAATCAACATGTGCGGAAAATAAGTTTGGTACAAGTCAAACGATGTTTTTAAAGTGAATAAATCCCATGTGAGACGCGTCGTCACCGCGACTCTATGATATGTCCACATGCATGCCATGAAGTGAATGCCTTAGATACCTGAATATACATTGCTAAAAGTGTCAACACAATGGTTGAGTGAGTTCATACAGTTTATGTAAATGTTTTATACGACCAATGCAAGTATAAATTATGTATGACAAATATGTCACAAAAATGGTACAATTGCTTAAGCACATGACACCGAAACTGGACTGTTCCTGATGTTCGCCACAACAGAGTGTTTTGCCAAACAACTCAATAATGATAATGAAGTGAAATGCATCCGTTGACCAGTTGGGACCACCAACACGGATGGAGGAGTCACCCTCAATAGATCTATCCACTCACCCTTGCTTCTTTCGGAATTAACGGTTCATGATTCGTGAAATGGGGACATTTAATTGGCAATGAAGTAACTTAAGCAATGTAAATGAATTTGATATACTTGGTATCGTAATAAAAATTGATGTGCAATGTATTCTCCCCCGTAGGTTTGAAATAATGTATAAACTTGAATAAATTGGGGCTATGAAAACTCACCTGTTGCAATGATAATGATGATATAATGGCAATACTGAAATGAGGCACCACCTCTGACCGAGACCTATTATGAATGAAATGTTCTAATGTAAATCATGAAACAATGTCGTGCATGCAAAATCATATGAAATCCATACCACTTGTACATTTTGAAAATAATGTTTATCGACGAAATATATGTTTATGACATGTCGTCATTGTATAAAATACTTTACAAGTATTTACGTTGAAACAACCTCCTACGATAGTCGTTTAGTGATTTATTAAGAAATTATAGCTTTTCGTCGTAAAATAATGTACTTTGATAATTCATGAAAGTGACTAAATGGCCTCGAAAATCTAGTCGTAAAATAGTGAATATCGAGTGTTAGAAAACAAACTCAACGGTTTTGGAAAGCTTGTAGCATAATCTAAAAGTTTTAGCGTTTAAGTTTTTATCATAGAGGTCTCGATCATGGAGAAAAATATAGGTAAAGTATGGTACTTGTATCCAAAATATTGTTTAAGGGTAACTTTCGGCAAAGTTTGAGTGACCGTATTTTACTCGTTACAACTCCGTTTGGCAAACGGTTGGACATTTTGGAAAGTAGGCTAGGTGAACTTACTTTTACTAGAAGACATCATTTTATAAAAAGTACTCCATCGATGTTAAAAACAACCCTCAACATGGTCATTCGCGGCCGACATGTTTGTCTATTAGAAAATATATTAGTTATGCTTATATAAAATAGTTACGGCAACTTTGTTTAAACGCGTGTAATTTAATCGTTACAAGTCCGTTTTCTATGTTTTATATGTCCTTAGCTTCGTGTTAAAGTATACTAACATATTTCTGATAAGTCGACACATTTAATAACGCTTAAGACTCATTTTTGACTCGTAAAAAGTGGAAACAACATGCTGAATTTTCTGAAATTTATAGTTTTCGTCGTTAAACTTGAAAATAGCATAACTTCTTCGTTATAACTCCGTTTTAACCCGTTCAAGCGGCCACGTTTTCGTTTTAAAGTATATTTTCTGAATATCTAGTCCAAATATTTTTATCAACTGTCGAAATTTCCAGAATTAACAAAAATGATCAGAACCTTTTATATAGTCGTCGAAATGGATTTTTCTCGCGCAAAACTTATTCTAACGACTTCAAACCAACGCCAAAGCTATTCTAAACCTACCATACACCTTCCAAGGGTGTCATGGGTTCCTAGACATCATCAAAAATGATATGTTTCAAGGGATTATTTATAGGATGATTATATTTCATAATAAGTAATAAAAACATTAAAAGTGATATAGATTCACATGTAAGTTGCATGTTTTCTTGCAAAAATGATGAAAGAACATAAATATGAATATGAAAGAGTTATGAAGATCATGAAATGCTTACTAGTTAAGTGATGAGGTTAAAAGATCAAGGGTTTATCCTAATACCCTAGGTTTTTATCTCAAAACCTTGATTAAGAGTATACTAGAGTTGTATAAATAACTTGTTCTTGCAAAAATATGAATTCCTCTTGTGTTCTTGCCCTTGGCCGGTTATGGAAGAGAGGAGAGGAGAGGATTATATTTTTTTTCACCTTCAAGTATGTGCTTGTATCTGTTTTGGCCAAAAAAAATATCTAAGTATCTAATATAAATTGTATAGGTGTACTTGAAGTAGAAGAGAAAATCAAATTGGTTACTTAAGTGACCAAGGTGGCCAGCCTTGGGGCTTAGGGGGGCGGGGGTGAGGTGTAGTTTTGATGTATTAATGTATTATTTGTAATGTATAATGTGTAATTTGTATGTATAATTAAGTATTAATTGTAGCGTTAACTAAAAATAGATTTTAACGGGACAAAATAAAATGTATTGAAGTCATAAAAATTATAATAATACATTTCTTACAAGAATTGAGTGAATAAATATTTATCGTGTTGAATTTACGAAAACCGTCATAAATATTTATACATAACAATTTATATACAAAATAAATTGAAAACATCAGGTAATCTAATAATATAATTTTTATAGTCTTAAAATGAGTATAAAAATATATCGAAATAATTTTTGGAAGTGTCGGATCAAATGTTTAAATAACTGATTACGCGATAGCGTTTATTTAATAGAAAATTATGCGTTTAATGCAAAATGCAAAACCATGCATGAACTAAAATGATGATGATGTTACTAATGATATGTAGACTAAACCTAGTCTATATGAAATGTCCTTGATGATTGTTCATGAATTCGCAGGTAAACCATTAAGGTTACGCGAATTTGATACTCGTAAACCTAGTTTACGAAAAATGATGAATAGTGACTCATGAATAGTGATTTTCTCCGGGAATGAATAGTGTTTCGTGAATAGTAAAAATTTGAAATACCCTTTCAAAATATCAAATCGACTTCGAAAATGATGAATAGTAAAATGATGAATAGTAACCGATGAATAGTAAATTCCCGATATGAATAGTGAATTTTTCAAAGTTTGTAAAATGACCTGAAATTACGAGTTGTCACAGATTGGGGCGGTAAGTGTAGGTAAAATAGCTATGAAATCCTTGAGCTTTTGGAAGGCTGCTTCGGCATCTATACTCCACTGGAACGTCTTTTTGTCCGTGCATCCCTTGAGTGTTTTGAAGAACGGCAAAGATCTATCTGCACCCTTCGATAAGAACCTACTGAGGGTCGCTAGCTTTCCGTTCATACTTTGCACTTCCTTTAGGGTTTTAGGAGGCTGAAAATCTGTGATGGCCTTAACCTTCGAAGGATTGGCCTTAATACCTTGCTTGGTAATCAGATGCCCCAAAAATTGTCCTTCTTCCACACCGAAAGAACATTTCTTGGGATTTAACTTCATGTTGATGGCGCGAAGTTGGTCGAAGGTTTCCTTGATGTCGGAGAGCATGTCCTCCTCCGTTCTACTCTTGATGACCATATCGTCTACGTACGCCTCCAGATTCCTACCTATCTGCTTGTGGAAGGCTTTGTCCACTAAACGTTGGGAGGTGGCACCTACATTTTTCAAACCAAAATGCATCTTTTTGTAACAATAAACGCCTTTTCTTGTAAAAAAGGCTGTCTTTCCTTCGTCCTCTTCCGCCATTTGTATCTGATGGTAACCCTTATAAGCATCTAGGAAACATTTCAGCCGAAACCCTGACAAGGATTCCACTTTCCAATCAATTTCTGGCAGAGGGTAGCAGTCCTTCGGGCAGGCTTTGTTAATATCTGTGAAGTCCACGCACATTCGCCATCCTCCATCATGCTTCTTGACCATCACTGGATTGGCCACCCAAGTTTGACACTTTACCTCTCTGAGTATGCCTGCTGCTACGAGCTCGTCCACTTCTTTGCATGCAGCGGCACTTCTTTCAGGAGCCAGGTTTCGATGCTTTTGCTTGATAGGTTCAATATGCTTGAACTCATTGAGCTTGTGTTCCGTGCCGAAGGGCTTTCCGTCTATGGTGAGAGTTCTGGGGACCACCGTCATGTCAGAGTAGGTCCATGCGAAGACATCTGCATTAGCACGTAGTACCTTTTCCAATTCTGCTTTAAAGGAGGTTGGGAGCTGTTTTCCGATTATCACTGTCTGATCCGGATAGAGATCATTTACTACAATGCGTTCTTCAGCGTCAGTACAGCTGAAAACATCCTTCGGAGACTCTTCCGACACATGTTTGATCCTTTTGCCTACTTTCGCAGCCTTCTTCACGTTATAGCTGGAGAAAACTGTTTCAATGCCGAACGGTGTTTGGAATTTGACCACGGCATGTATGGTGGAGACAACGATCCCCATCTTCTGCATCGCCGTTCTCCCTATCAATAGGTTATAGGGAGATTCAGACCTTACGATCATGAAAACCAGGGTTTCTATTCTTTTTAGCCTTCCTTCTCCAATCGTAACCTCAAGAGGGACTTCTCCCAATGGCCATGAGTGTTCCCCTGAGAACCCTACTAAGGGTGCCTTCGAATCTACTCTCTTCGACCTTATCGAAGGCTTGAGCTTTAGAAAACAGCGTTCGTAGATTACTTCACAGGAGCTACCGCAGTCTAGGTAGGCCCTGTTTACTTCTCTGTTGGAGATCAAGACCTTGATGACCACGGGGTCATTTGAAAGAGCTTTCCCTGTGATTGAAGGAAAAGTGACATCTCCTACTCCGCATAATGCTTCCTCCTCTTCTTTCCTCTTTAAACCAGAGTCATCCTTGTACACCATGAGAATGGGTGCTTCGACAGGTGTGGTGTCTTTCCCCAACTGTATGTCGGAGACCTTTGCTTTACCTTTCTTTATACCCTTCACCAAATGTCCCAATAGGCCGGACTTCACGGCCTCTTCTATCTGTTTCTTGAGCTCTCTGCAATTGTTGGTGTCATGTCCGTAATCATCATGGAAGTAGCAGAATTTGGAAGTATCTCTGGGCCTTCCCCTGTTTTCCAAGCAAGGAGGAGGATCAAAAGCCTTCGCAGCCTTTTCCGTAGTAAGTATCTCCCTTGGAGATTTGGACAGATTAGCCAAGAGCCCATGATTGATGTTTTTGTGGTACGGTGTAAACCTGTCCCTGTTTTTGTGTCTGTTCTTTGACCTGATCGGAGGGTACGTCATCAATATATATATACATATATATATATATATATATATATATATATATATATATATATATATATATATATATATATATATATATATATATATATATATATATATATATATATATATATACATACATATATACATACAAATATACATACATATATATATATATATATATACATATATATATACATATATACATATATATATATATATATACATACATATATACATACATACATATATATATATATATATATATATATATATATATGTATGTATATATATATATATATGTATGTATATATCTATATATGTATATATATATATATGTATATATGTATCTATATATGTATATATGTATATGTATATATATATATATATATATATATATATATATATATATACATGGTAAAGTTAAAATAAAAAGACAAATATCCGTAAAAAGAATAAAAATAAATTTTTTAATAAAAAAGTTCTTGAAAAATTCCACAAGATCAGGTATGTTGGTGCATAAAACTTTTGTGAAAAAAGTTTTTCTAATTTTGAGTTTTTATATGTTTTTTTAATGCACAAAAAAATTTTGATGCACAAAAATTTTAACTTGTTTTAGTTTGATGCGCAATATTTTTTGATGAAAAAAGTCAAAAGAAATTGGGGGCAATTACGAATTTTTGATGCACAAAAAAGCGATTTAATGCACAAACGTATTTTTTCATAATTTTTTTTCGGAAAAAGTATTCGCTTTTAGAAAAACTTCCTTCATAACTTTTTCATGCACCAACATACCCGATCTTGTGGAATTTTTATGGAATTTTTCGAGAACTTTTTTTGAAAAAAAATTATTTTTATTCTTTTTAGGGAAAATGATAAAAAAAAAAGGCATCGAAGTTGCCACATTTTTCTTTTCTGGGCATCGAACTTTTTTTTTTTCCTATAGTAGCACTAAACTAGCCTAATTTTCCTTTTGTGACACAAAATCACACTTAAAACGGGTTTAGTGGGATTAAGAAGGTTAATTACACTATAAGTGTGATTTTGTGTCACAAAAGGAAAATTAGGCAAGTTTAGTGCTACTATATATATATATAGGCTCCGGTTACATTGAGAAGGTTTTTATTTTGAGAAGATTGAGAAATCTTCGTTTGAACAAACTGATTCGTGTTTTTGATTTGATTGACAAGTAAACATCATTTTATGATGAATCAAATATATAAATCACAAATTTGATTCACAAATCTTTGTTAAAATCGAGTTATGATGATGATTCATTAAATTTGTACATATGATTCAGTATTCTACATATATCAAAAAATCTAGAGATTTTTAACATTGATTTAAATTTTTTTTTACACATTTTGAATTTTAATAACATTAAAATGAGTTTTACACTTGAAAAACATGAATTAAAGTTAAAAATCTATCATTTTTGAAAACCTTTTCAATCTTCTCAAAATAAAACCTTCTCAATCGATCCGGATTCTATATATATATATATATATATATATATATATATATATATATATGAAAAAACGTATTTTAACAAAGTGACAAAGACTTATTTTCAAGTTCTAGGAAAGAGCGTTCAGATATGAACGTGTGGTTCTCAGTGTTGTAATACAGGCATTATTGAACCAAGCTTGACCCAAAGTAAACGCATATAGAGAAATATCTGGATTTTTTCGCAGCAGTGAGAAGGTTTGATCAGTTATGTTGTGCATGTGGATTGGTTTTGGCCATACAAGATTTGCATGGATATATATAACTCTTGGAAGTTTCTCCACGATTAGACCTACGTAGGGGTGAAAACGAGCCGAGCCGAGCTCGAGCTCGTTTAGGCTCGAGCTCGGCTCGTTTATATATAAAAAGCTCGAGCTCGAGCTCGTTTTGAGCCTCACATTTTGAGCTCGAGCTCGGCTCGTGAATTTTTTCACAAGCTCGAGCTCGGCTCGAGCTTGACTCGTTAACACAAGGCGCGAGCCTAAACGAGCATTTTGTATAGAGCTCGGGCTCGAGCTCGATTATTAAATGAGCCCAAACTTAGGCTCGAGCTCGTTTAGGCTCGGCTCATTCGAGTTTTTTACCGATCCGATCCCGAGCTTTTCACGAACGGCTCGGCTCGTTTCCACTCCTAGACCTACGTACACGCTAATGCTCCATGCTTATTACTCTTCTTGTAGCGACTTAAACAGAAGTAAAGCATTTTCGTCAATCTAAAAATAAAAAAAGTAAAGCATTCTCGTAAATAAAATAAAAATAAAGTAAAGCATTTTCGTAAATTGCATAACTTAGAGATAATTAACCCATGCTTATTATTTTTATTGCATTGACTTAGAAATGACTTTTTTTATTCTTAAGGAGAAAAGTTCAATTATAGCCCCTTATAAATACAATTTTTTCTTTCGGCCTACCTTTTATCCTCTCTTTTTTCACGCACATATAACATTCAAAATCAACCGATCAAACCCTAATCTAACATTCAATTCATTAAATTAATTATCCATCTTCATCTGTTATAACCTTCAATTTGATCAAATTCGTCATCATGTTCATGCACCATTTGCTGGTATATGTCTGTTAGGAATTGGAAATTCCATGTTAAAGAGTCGGTCACCCCAATAATGGTCTAGCATATGTTAGCTCGTAGATTTGTCGTTGTTTACGTTATTTATCAGTTTATTAGTTAGTTATTAGTTTAGTTTAGCATAGTGTTTCACCGTGGAGGAAGGACGGGTCTTTACCCACTGTATCCCTGATCCACAGGCCGATAGGAGGTCGTTGAGTTTGTAAGTATAAATACCCCTTCCATCCATGGAAGGGGTGGTGCTTCTCATTCAATCTAACATTTCCTTTATGTAAACCTCTAGCAAGAACACCCTCTCTCTCTCTCTAAAATGTTTAACATGTATTTTGATCATCCAAGACCACCCGAATCATCAAACACAATAATATATCGATCCTACAATTGGTACCAGAGCCAAGGTTTTATGTTTTGATGATTTTTTTGTGGTCTTCGAATCATGTGTAAATTGTTTTTGGTACTGTTGTTGATGTTTTACATATGTTGTTGATGTTTTACATTTCTCTTGGTCAAAACAGTCTAATGGTTTATCAATGGTTTCATGTCTTGCCTCGTTATGTTGTCCAAAACAGATTTCAATCTGTAAACTGTCTTTGGCACCACATAAAGAGTAACTCGTTAATGATGTAGTCACTTTTATGTGGTCAAAAAAATGGTCATGGTTTTGAGTTATTAACTGATGCAGCTTTGTGGTCCTAAACTTGGTCTCATATATATGTCATCTTCACGTGGTCAAACAAGGCATAAAGGATGCATTTTTATGTAGTTTTTCTGGGTAAGCTTGTAGATGGTCGGAAAACTTTGGTCAGAATACTCGCCGGAAAAAATCAAAATGGTCAAATATTCTTGTTAGCGAGTTGTCTAAAACTGTTTCTTCCTGGCGAGTTGATGTAGCGACTTATTTTTTATAAGTAGCGACTTATTATGTGAAAAGATGCTAGCGACTTGTTCTAAGACTTGGTGACGGTTTGACTTTTGAGTCAAACTGAAATGCTAGCGACTTGTCATAAGCCTAGCGAATTGGTGCTAGCGACTTATGACTCAATATTGCTAGCGACTTGCTTATGAAAACAGTGGCGACTTGAGACAGAAAAGAGGTAGCGAGTAGTTTGATATTAGCGACTTGGTGTTTGACTATTTAGTCAAATACATGATGCTAGCTACTTATCAAAGTGACCTAGCGACTTGACTTGTCGTAGCGACTTGCTTTGTATAAATGGCTAGCGACTTGACTCAACTTAGGCTAGCACTTGGACAGAAAGGAAGAAGGAGAATAATATGACCACGACCACAACATTATACCACATCTCGACTTGACCTCAGTTTTAAATACATCATCAGTCCAATCGACAGAAAACCAACAACATCAAATCACAAATAAATCCTTATCTCATATCCTATCCTCCATCTCAACTATCATGACTCAATAAACATAAATGAAATTTTTTCAAAAGATCTCAGTGTGTTGTTTCGTGGTTAAGACAATATTATCAAGATCTTTAAGATCTAACCAACGTAAACAACCTAACATCATTGACCCAATCTAATTCTTTTATTGAATATCCGAATCTGATATGAAAATGATATAACAACTATGTTAGTCATTCTCACGAGTTCGTTCACAGTCCCAAATAGGCTTAAAATGAATCATAAAACGATCTTTTTCCACCTTATTTTCGTTTAAATATTCAAAGCATATGAAGACTCAAAGCTCGAGGTCTATTAAACGAAAATAAAAGTTAATCAATCTTCATCGATCTAGTTGTGTTTGTTTGAAGCAGAAAAAAAACTTCAATTTATTTTTGACTTTAAGAGCAGAGATATAACATGATGTTACTCTCATACTCTTTGGTCCAACTCAAACAACATAAACTACCACTACCATTTTACTTACCCATTTCGTTGGACGTTGAAGACGAGTCATGATTCATGAGTCTCATGCCATCCCTGTGGCGAGATCAAACATCAAAGTAGAAAGATGCTCGTTGGATTGAATGGTGTGGGTTCGATTGTAGATTGTCATGTGAAAACAATGAGTGAGATTAGACATTAGATCTAATTTCTGATATGATGTTTGACTGATGAATATGAGAGGCGCATTTTTTTTCTAAATCAGAGAAGGGGGCGGACAGTTATAAGATTAGGGTTAAGAAAGAATTTTATTAGGGTTGTTGTGTGCTAAGTGGTGTAATTTATATTCAGAATGTTAGGCATCATCTTGTACTGGATCGTGAGAATGCTTTATGGGCCAAGCATTGGATGTGTGTTTGTAGGATGTTGGGCCAGACGTGTGTTAGTGACAATTTTCTTGGGCCAAGCAGTGTTTTTCTGATGTTTTGACGTTATTATTATTAGACGACACACATCTTCTTTTGGATTTGGAATTATGAACGCGAGATTTCCGGTTAATCATACTTTATTCTTGATCGTGTATGAGTTATTTGATTGTTTGGATGGGATAAATGATTTTATGTGATATGTGGTAAATGGACCGAGTCGTTTAATTGGATCGGGTTGTGAGATATTGGACATATCTATGGACTGGGCGTTCACTGAATATTGATACATGCTCGTGAATTCATATTTATGGGTGATGATATTTGATGGGCTGCGAGTTATTGATGATGAGATTTGTTGTGTTATGGGGATTTGATACTTTGGTTTATGCTTATTCATGAAGGATACTATGTTACGGCTTGAATTGATGATTGAACAAAACTGACTACGGGGTTGTTTGTACGGTATTTCTTATTTGGCTTTGAAGTGAGGTTTTTCTGGGCATGTTTACTTATTTCGTCTTCTTTCTTTCTACCCTTCCGCGAAGATGACTTGTTTGGGCGTTTATTAAGTGTGATAAAGACTTGGCCATTTAGTTACGTTTGTGATTCTTTCTCGCTTAACTCACAACATAACTATCACTTCGGTGTCTCACTCAGTTGAGAATGTCAAGAGGTTTTGTACATTGGGTACACCGCTTCTTTTTCACCAAGATTAGTGCAAGCTTAAGTAACAAATCCGGGGAATGTTACGTCTTGTTCAAGTTTGGTATATCGAGTTTACTTCTCCATGTGGTCACTACAATAGCCGACAGAATGTGTGAATGATGTGTTTTTCAAAGTGTTGATTGGATGGTTGATGATGTTGTTGATGTTAGATAATGAACCGTTGATGAACCGCTGCATGTTCCCCTAAAACAGATATTCACAAAAACCAAAATTGTCATAATACATTCAAGCTGACATTGTTTACGTTTTTGTCTTGATTTTGTAAAATCCCGCGAAAGAAACTATTTTTCGGTTTAAATCTGAGACTTGTAAAATCCCGTGACAATGGAAACATCCTGGTAATAGTAAAGTGCATTTCCGGATCTATCTTACGGTTTATTCTTGGTTTTGTAAAATCCCGCGAAAGAAACTATTTCTCGGTTTAAACCATAGAGTTGTAAAATCCCGTAATGATGGAACCATCTTGGAGAAAGGAAAGTGTATTTCGAGATCTCTTTTGATGTTGGTGCTACGTTTTCTGTTTCAAAGAAGGGATAAAAGAGTGTACTTCATAAATTGGATGTGTGTTTGGATTTTTGTCATGGCAGTTTGGTTATTACATGGTTTTACGGGGTTATGTGCATTTAACCATGGTCGGGATGAAACCATTATCAAAGTTCGTTTAAATGTCAAAGAAGGCTAGATTTGAGCAGTTCAGAAGATGTGACATCGGCGTTAATTCATTATTATTTATTTGAGGTTGAAGTGAAACATCACGGGCGAGTGTACTTAGTATCTGAAGGTATCGGGGATGGATGGATGAAGATTCTTCATGATCCTTGTTCGAGCTTATTATCAAAAACGAAGACTTGGAAATCTAGTTATTGTTGGGTGGCTTTTACTTTTTCTTTTACCACTTGGGGGAATTGGGCTCTTACCACCACAAAATAACTATCACTTAAAGGAGTTACGTTGTAGTGCTCAGTGTCACATTCAATTGTGGATTTTCAAGAGGTAATGTACGTCTATTACTTGATGGTTGGTTGGTTGAGGAGTATAGAGTACTTAGAGATTCAAATGTGCATGAAGTCTCGGCACCGCTCTTTGTTACATATGTGCAAGTATAAGTCATGAGTTCGGGTTTGTTTACCTCAGGGTCAAATTCATCATATTGGGTTATCTCCATCAGCTGTCACTACAAAGAGCCTACTGAATGATAATGGGTTGATTACATGTTTTGCTAAGAGAGCTGAAAAGAGAGAGATTATGACGTCTATTCACTTCAGTTCAGGCCTCGTACTCTAAAGAAAAGAAAAGTGTACGACTCAGTGCGCTTTATCTTATGAAGAAGAGAAATCTTCTATATTATGACCATTCTCATCAACATGCTTCATACTTTTTCCATGCGCTTCAGTCATCAAGTGAACCGGGCTACCACTGATTGTTTTTCTCATTCCACTTGCTCAATTATAATGAAGATGGCGACATCATGTGCTTATTTTGCGGGAGAGAAGTGTGAATAGAACATTCGGATGATTTTCACTTATTTAATCAAGAATGGCAACTCCGTTTGCAATTCTTGAGGGGGAGAAGAAGTGTGAATATACTGCATGGTTGATTATTATTTGAGAATATATGGTCAAACGGCTCTTAACTCATGTAAGAACCGAGCTTCTTCTTATCGGATCATCTTTACATGGAGTTTCTTCTAAGAGCCGTTGGTTGACATCTTCACTCAGATTGATGAGTTTATCGACAAAGTGCTTCCGGTTAATGCTTCACGTATACATCAACATGATGATTCCAAACAATCTCTCTGTTCTTGTTTGATGTGATTGGTAGTATGGTGTTACCATCTTATGTGTTCGTTGCGGCCTGATTGCTGATTTCCTTGATGAACATCTTTCTGTTCTTGTTTGATTGGGAGGGATTTTAGTTAAGGGGATTTGCAAGATGTAAGTTGATTGGGATGCTTTTTGATGATGTTCTTGTTTTGGTGAGTTGAAGATGTTAACTATCTATTCCCCAACTAGACAATCTTGAAGAAGGTCGAGTCTACAGTCTATTCTACATTTTCTGCTACATGTTAGAAGACTAAAAGACGAGTTGCAGTTGATTATCAAAAGACTTCTTCTTAATCTGGTCATTCATCATACAGATTGTCAGTTTAGGGGAGAGCACTAATTGGGGGAGAGTGATAGGTCGAATTTAAGCCCCAATTAGACTTGCTCACATTCTTCAGCAAGTTGATTCTCACAAAGACTTCAAGTATTCGTCTCAAAAGATTTCAAGTATCTGGGCTTACAAAGTGTTGCTGATTCTGAAGTGTCAAAACCAGCAAGGGGGAAGGAGACACGCATCTAAACGCGAGTAAACTTGATGGGCTTATTACTTCTAAGTGATTGAAGATATCCCGGGAAGACTAATGTCATTACCGCAGAGAAACTCAATGTTTGACTCAAGGCGTTTAGTGTTCTTATTCCAACTATGTGGGGGAAGAGATGGAAGAGTTAGTTTCTGAAGATGAAAGAGGTACACAAGTGTGTGATGATTTTGATGTTATCACAATCATCAGGGGAGAGATATTGTGTACATTGGGGATGCTCAACTACTTCACTTGAGGGCTTAATTAGTGATTCAGAGATATAATCACTTATTCCGGTGTTGACATCCGCAGAGATTGTCACCTGCAGAGATAATCAGTGATTCGGCCTGCCTCTTCAATGTTATCGGTTATTCTCTCTTTGGGCATTCGGGTACTTCGAGTTCTTGAGCTTCATACACTTTCTTCAGGGGGAGAGAAAAGTATACATTGGGGTTATTCTTTGGATATTGGACTTAATCTGCTACTTCGATGGTATAAGTTTCTTTGTCTTTGGGTATGTGTATTCGGGTTCGTGAGCTCTAGTCTAAGAGACTGACTGCATCAATTCGTCTACTTGGGGGAAGTGGTTTCTTGACAACTTGTCGTATGGATTGCTTCAGACTTCAGTGGATATGGAATCTGAGAAGATTATTTATACGTGGGATGATACGTTGCTGTTCTTGTTGATGATATAACCTCGAACGAAGAACCTCGATTATCGTTCTTAAATGGAGCAGCGGGATTTATGATTATGGTGTGCATCTCTGTGCACCTGGCTAAGGAAAGCTTGAAATAGAGCTTCGAATTTGCTCATCCAAAGGATTTTCGGTTTGGGGGGAAGCTGCCAGAGTCTCACTTTCAGATGGTTCAATTTCTTTCTTCGATTCAAGAGCCCTGGAAGCTTTGGTGGTGAATGTTTAAGAGTTGATGACTTCTATCTTCTACGACGTGCTGCTCGATATCCTTATCTCGGTACTCGTATCATCATCTTCTTTAACTATATCATCTACTCTATCCTTGTATATATTTATCAGAAAACAAAATACAAAATTATAAAACCAACAAAAACAAAATAGAAAAATATAAAACCATCAAAAGAAAATATAAAAATATAAAACCTTCAAAAACCATAAAAATCAGAAAATTTCAAAAATACCAAAAATATGTTTTTCTCAAGACATGTCTTCTGGTATCGATAACATCTACGGTCTTAGAAATGTCATTCAATAATGGCACGGGACCATAGATGAAGTTCGAGCAGGAGGTGTAAATATTCTTTTCCAAAACATGTCTCAAACTATGGCTTACAGTTATTTCAGACTGTAACCCGGGCTTCAAATAATGGCTTACAGTTACTTCTGACTGTGACCCACGCTTAAAACTATGGCTTTCTATTATTTCAGATAGCAACCCGCTCTTCATGGAAGGAAAGTGCTACGCTAAAACATTTTTTAAATATTTCGTGCACTTATCCTAAAACTAATTGAGGAAAGTATGTCGAAGGACTGCTGTTCCTACACAAATGTTTTTCCGTCTAAAATTCTTCAGAAAAATATTTGGTGTTTTCAAAAATGGTGGTTTGAGTTGCTTGTAAAACAATCAGATTCAGAGTTTTTCGTAAAAAATTGAAAACTTAATCAATGACTTCAGCGCTTTTAAACTTTTTAGAAAATGAGTCATTGATTGAGGGGGATAATGTTTTTCAAATCTACATCATCTAACGGGCTTTCTTAATTATCCTAATATGCTTAATTAAAAATGATGTTAACCTATGTTGAAGGACTAGGTGCCTAGGATATGATTGCTAGGATTAGATGATTAGAGTTTGATGAACACATTATTCCCATACATTTATATGATCTGATTGATATGTTGCATTGACTTTTATTAGTCGATTGTTGTTTGGGTGATGTCGACCACCATATATTTGTATGTGTGTTCACTAACGTATGCAAGTATATTGGTATAAAAGAATGTTCCCGATCCGGATCCCACAATTGAAGATGATTGGATGCCGAAAGGAAAGGGTAACTATATCTTGGGTTGACAAATGAAGAAACGGAGCTTAATTGGACTTCTATGGAGAGTTGGCATAAATGCAACGTAAGAGGTCTCACTGCATCGGCAGATGGTTTTCTTCTAAGTGATTGAAGAAACGGAGCTTAATTTGACCTCAGTTGGCATTCAAAATGCAACGTAAGAAGAAGTCTCACTGCATCAGCAGATGGTTTTTCTTCCAAACCCTACAGCAACAACAACAGAAGCTTCTCAACCATCTAACGTATCTTTGTTCAGGATACCATTTTTAAACAATTTTGAATAATTTGATTAAATTGTTTTGAAAATGGAAAATATTGTTTTGAAAATATATTGGACTAATTTTTTGAAAATCACCGGACTTCTTGTTATCAAAACCTAAGTCACTCAATTATTGACTTCTGTCATGGATTGAGGGGGAGAGTGATTTAAAATAAAATATTTTCAAACGATATTTCTTCACAAAAAGTCCGTTTGTACAAAAAAGTGGTGATCTAAAGATTTAATGTTATGTCATGGTATGATTTTCTTTAAAACTCAAAGATCTGTCAAAATGAATTTTTTTCTGTTCTTGTTTGATTGTGAAATTGTTTTATTTTACTTAAAGATCTCTTAAAACAATCATACCTGACACTAACAATCTTTAATGTCTTAAAATGGTCCTTATCTGTCATCTTTCAAAATTGAATCTTGCCACGTCTTTCCCCAAAATCTTTTAAATGATTTAAATCAATTGGGATCACAAATCTCAAAAGGTTTGAAATTTTGATCGGGGTAGAGATCGTGAGTTAAATCTCTTATCTGTTTAAATGGAATTGGTTTTAGTCCTTTAAAGGCACTCCTGCCTCCATGTGCCAAACGATTTCATATACAATGCACATGTTGAGGAGGAGGATTTATCCAAAAACATGATGAGTATTTAAACCAGGCCACATATTCTCCCATGTTTTCTAAACCTTATTAAATCACTTGGGATCCAAAATCTCAAAGGGTTTGATATTTTTGATCGGGGGAGAATTTGTGATTTAATAATGAAATTTGATAAAAGGTGATCGTTTTGATTCAATTGTGCAGGCTGCTCTCTCGTATGTGCTAAACACTTTCGAATCTCGAAGCATATATTGAGAGGGAGCATTTTATAAGAAAATAAACTATCGAGGTACAAAAGCTTTTATGTTTTAACATAATGTACCTTGATTGAGTTTTCAAATGGTTTCTTAATGGCTCTTGTGATTGTGGATGTGCTTCAAATTAACTCTTGCCTCTATGTGATAAAATGATTTCAAATATCCTATGCACATATTGAGGGGGAGAATTTACCAAAGAAAATCAAATGGCTTTTTCGTATGAAAATTGTGATTAAAGAAAATATTTCAAAGTCCTCTTGCCTCCTTGTGCTAAACAATTTCTAAATCATACGCACATGTTGAGGGGGAGGTTTTCTAAATGATCAAAACTATTAGGGTACAAAATGCTTTGATCTCGCATCACATGTACCTTGATTGTTTTTCCAAATGATTTTTCAATTGGTTTCACGGAAGAATGAACTGTACCAAAAGACCGACCATTTTACTTTATGCATGGTGTTATAAGGATGGTTAGGTTAGGTATTCGTTCCCACGATCCCGCCAGAGCCGGAGGGATCTACCCAGGGACAATCCACTAGATAGTGTAGAGTCCTTAGGTATGATGAAAAAAGGAGAAAAAAGAGAATATGGGAAGAGTGCGGACAGAGACATAGCTAGTACTGGAATAAACCCAACAAGGTTCTAGTTATGAAGTCTCGGTAAGCACTGAATGGGTTGAAGAATGAAAAAGAACTGAATGTAAAAAAGGGTGAAAAGAAATAGCCCTCCATCAATTCAACCTTAGGGCAGAAACCGGGTTCAATACATATGCTACTGGTGGTTACTAAGGTAACGCCGGTATTGAAGACAAGACATCATGGACCCAGTGATGCACTGCACTAAACTTCCCAAGCTACTCAAGTTCATCTTAAAAGGACTTGTTTCATTCTCACGGGGAACCGACATTATCTATCTACTTTCTCTTAGAGATTGTTGATATTGAAGAAGGAGACCCTCTCCCTAGTCTCCGTCACAGGAACCAAATGTGCACTATTGAGTCTAGAGCCAAGAGATCATCCACAATATCTCATTAGGACACTAAATTATTGAAGACTTGCTGTTTCACACAATGTGGAAAGTAAGTATATATTGAGAGTCCTACGCATTATCCTTGTGGTATTGCCAGAACATCCGAGTGATATGTAAAGTATTCACGATGAAGATGGAAATCCTTCTAGAGCCAACATCAAACAAGCTCTTGGTGGGTGACATGTGAAATCTTGCAAAAGATCAAGCTTGTGACAACTGGATAGAAACGATGGGGCGATTCATTATTGAATCAACCTTGGTCCAGGAATGGAATTGACGAATACTTTTGGAAAACCGTTTGATGTACAAACCTTCTTTTCTCTAGCACATCGAATGTGTATTCATTTCAAATTCAATAAGTATCTCTGATTGAAAAATACTTTTAGAAAAACCGTTCGATGTGCGAATCTCTTCTATTCGCTAGCACGTCGAATGTGTACTCATTCTCTAATACAAAAAGTATTTTGATTGAAAATTGATCTTTCTCATAAAACCTTCGTCGTATTGCAAAAACTCTTTCTTCAAGCAATACGCGATTGTTTTTCAAATCATTTTTCATCAATCAGTGAATCTCAATTTGCTGGTTCACTCACTCCGTGTTGTCTTCTTTGAGACGTTCCGGTTTGAGAACAGCTAGAACAGCTGCGAAACCCTGTCAAGGAGATTCTTAGGAATCCTACCTGTTCACAGGCAGTACTTGTACTGATCAATGGGGAACCGTGGGCCGTGTACCTCAATTCAACGAAAGTGATCAAAGACACTTTCGTGCGCTTTATTGCTAACTGTCGTATGCAGGTACACCCAGACGATTGCAGCTGATCAGAATTGAGGAGTCAATCCAAAGCCGCATGTTCACATCAACCACACTTAATTGAAGAAATCATGACTGGTGCATATCTACATAACCTGGTTCTGATATTTTTATACTATGCTTCTGCTACGCTGCTGCAAATATCATGAACCAGTAAGGCTTCCGCTACTCTGATGGAAAGATGTCATGATTCAAAAGTGTGAGCATGTCGGTCCGAAAGTCACAACTTCACATGATGGCAACACAATTAAGGGTGATCCAGAGATTTACTGTGGCTGATGATCTCAATAAAAGCTCGAAGATCATCAAAGATGTGGATCAGTTAAAGGCCTCCACTGAAAGTACAAATCAATGCGGACTTTGAAGATTCGCTTCTAAAGCACAAAGATTACGGAAATGAAGAATTCAAGCCTACGAGCTCAAGAACGAAGTCAATGATAGAATGCTAGGAAGCAAAATGTATTTCATGGGGTGACCTCCCTTAGGGGGAGATTGTTAGGAATTGGAAATTCCATGTTAAAGAGTCGGTCACCCCAATAATGGTCTAGCATATGTTAGCTCGTAGATTTGTCGTTGTTTACGTTATTTATCAGTTTATTAGTTAGTTATTAGTTTAGTTTAGCGTAGTGTTTCACCGTGGAGGAAGGACGGGTCTTTACCCACTGTATCCCTGATCCACAGGCCGATAGGAGGTCGTTGAGTTTGTAAGTATAAATACCCCTTCCATCCATGGAAGGGGTGGTGCTTCTCATTCAATCTAACATTTCCTTTGTGTAAACCTCTAGCAAGAACACCCTCTCTCTCTCTACTTTCTCTCTCTAAAATATTTAACATGTATTTTGATCATCCAAGACCACCCGAATCATCAAACACAATAATATATCGATCCTACAATGTCGCAACAATCATATACCACCACCTTTGCTGTTGTCGTTGCCGTAATCACAACCATTATATCTTCGTACATACAAACAGAGAGTAAGATCTAATGAACTATAACTAATTAATTATATCGAATTGATGAGAAAGTATGTAAGAGTGCGATCGATTTATGAAGTTAGTGTATGGATATGCTGTGATTCTATAAGTGAAAAATGATGGTTGAAGATTTAGAAATCAAATTAAAGGATTATGCGATTCACGAGGTTGCAAAGCTATTATCGCTCCGACTACATCACACGTCAACAGGTTATCTTTTACTTATTTATTTTGGTGTATATATTTGTTAAATGAAGTAATTGCAAAAGTTAATGGGAAAGCATCGCTGCTGCAAACCGTAGGCAACATATCTACAATAGGGCTATAAATGAACTGAATATTCACTGAACATTTCATGAACCGTTCAGTAAAAAGTCCGTTTTGGTTCATTTATTTATTAAATGAACGAACATGAACAAAATTTTATATTCGTTTAGTTAAATGAACCAACTTGAACAAAAGTCTTGTCTGTTTATATATGTTCGTGAACGTCCGATTATGTGTTCGTAAACGTTCATTTATTTGTTTCAGTTCATTTATCGTATCGTTTTATTATATACTTATATAACTACTCTACTTAAACAAAACAACACTTATAAAACACAATATTATACATGCTTTCATAATTTTATTTTTTATTTTTTTTAGACTAAAATTGACTGTTGGTCCCTTAACTTGGCAAGGTGCATCGTTATGGGACAAAACTCGGCCTTTTCATCGCCATAGGTCCAAAACATGGCCATTAAATGCCAGGTTAGTCCTTTGACAAAGTCAAAGTCTAATTTTTGTTTTGTAGTCGAGGGTATTTTAGTCCATACACATTTATATTTTCCCCTTCATCTTTCATCCTCTTCATCATCTACCCAAATCATTCATCTCCCCAAATCATCATCTCCCCCAACATCATCCTGGTCATCATCTCCCCAACATAATCATCATCTCCCCAGTAACAATTAATGTGCTTCATTTGCTCTTCCTTAACACCAACTACTGTATTATCTTTAAATAGCAACTACTGTTTCAACAATGTTAGTTGCGAGTATTACCTAACAGTAACAACACACAAAAATTAACTTTCTAATATAGTATAAACATATTTGATTATAAAAATTCTAACACAGTGTAAATATATTTGATCATACTAGATGCAGGTAACACTGTCACTCATTAATGTTTCTGATAAGAAGTCTACCTTTCTGAATCCTACTGCAGCAGGAGTGAAGACTTTCATTTGTTTTTCCAATGGAAGAGAAGAGAACAATGGTAAGATCAAAAGTTTCTGGTTCGCTTCAGGTAATTTCTTAAGATTCTCACGCACAAGAGACTCGATAGATTTGATCTCTTCTTGACCAGAAAGAAATACAAGTATATCACAAGGTCCCTCTTCCAAATGTATCTAAAAAAGCAAAGTTTTTAAAAAGGGTAGTTAATATCCACTGGAAATTGTCGCCCCTAAACATGAACAGCTTTCGCACCACTAAAATACTCAGAGAATCCACGGGCATCCAAACTAGCAAACATGATACTTTAATGGATTCAACTTTTTCGCTAGTTGCTTAAAACTGTTGCTGCTAGTTTGACCATCATTTTCTTCTTTCACCAAAACACCATCGTTGGACTTCACATGATCATTATTAGATGCATTAGAACTTCGAGATCTCTTATTTTGTACATCTTTCAGCAAACCTAGCAACACATCAGTCTGCACGGTCCTTTCATGAGCTGCATCAACGACTATAACCGAGTACCTTGAAAGATACGGATCCAAAAGTGCTTCCCTGTGAGCATATGCAATCCTAATCAACTTAAAGTGTACAATCATGCAGTAAGAGCCTATCTGATTCTAAAAAATGGATGCGTGTAACATCATAAACATACTAATGTGTGCACTATGCAACAACTCAATACTGTTTTGGGTATAGTTATTCATCTCAGGACAAACGACCTCTCACAACATTTTATTTATTACGCCTACAGCTGAGGAGGATAAACCACATTGTAGGCAAACATAAAAAGGAAAAACATTTTCAGGCAAGCTTAGATATTTAAGTATCATATGGTCTTCTCTTCATCCACATTATTTCTAATTGATATAGTTTAGACTTGCAGGCTTGAAGCATAAAATATTTGAATATACAGAAATGCTACAAGATGTGCAAGCTTGTTTATTCACCTCCATAACTGTAACCACCGGTAAATTTCACCTCGTATTAAACTAATATAATATTCTAACGAAAGAATACATGTCCATTTTCTACGTCCAATTTTTTTTAAGAAACAATATTCTTTTATTTGATCACAAAAACTAGCCAATGTGATGAACTCACATCTTTAATAAACATAAACATCTTTATAAGTAAAACTATAAAGGTTTTCAACTTTTATTTACCACTTTACGTTATTTCGTTAACATACTTATTAAACTTTCGAACTAAACGTTAGCCATTTATTAGAGTTTTCACGAAGCCCTAATTTATTTTAGCTATGATTTTACACAACTAAATCATAATTCCTAAAGTACAACATTTTATACCTAGAGTACAAGTCATTAAAGCACGGAACCTAGCTATACTTTAATTCCGTTCCAAGCCCTAATATACAACTCTATGATTTTATGTACATGATATATTTTCAAAATACTAATGTACAAGTCTTTCAAGCATAAGTACAAGTCCTTAATGCATAAAGTTTAATGTTTACATAAAATCACATTATAAACCTCAATGTACCTACCTTAAAGCACATGATACAAACCTATATTGAACAAGCCCTTAAAATTGACTTTCCTAAATTTTCAAACCTAATGTACAACTCTTCAATGCTTGTGGTACAAGTATTATATGCATATATGTTAAATATATCATTTACCTAAGTTAAATTAGTAATTATCTAAAGTAAAATTACAAACCTAACTAATTATACTACATCTCTACACTCTAGGTACAACTCACTAAGCCCTAGGTACTACACCCTAAGCCTAACGCCCCCCCATGTTACCTTAGTTAAAATTGAACTAAACATTTACCATATACTACATGTAATTACCTTAACCACAATTAGTTCCTTGCACCATAGATGAACACATCACCTTGTCTCCTAGGCCTTCCACCTTTATGGCTTAGAATTGAACAAGTATATACACTAGGTGGTTTCTTTTTAAACCATTCGAACTTTGTGGCCCAAGAATGGAACACCTATCAAATTCTTTTACAAACCACATAAACCCTTACTAACCTCAACGAGACACATCACTATGTTCCCTAAGCTTACATACAATGATATGTGTAGAAATATTAACCAATAGACTTGTTTAAACCATGGATAACCACATCACCATGTCTAGCTACTTGCATACAAAGAAAGATGTGTTTACACCTTAAGATATACACATCAACATGTCTAATTCTTGCCAACAAAGCCATGACTTGTAAGAATGTTAACCATGGAAACCTTAGAATGTTTACCTATATAAATCAACCAAACATCCTCTTTATATCTCATCACAATTCGAACACACACACACCCCTACATTCTGATTTGGAATCCCAAAGTGAAGCAAAGGAAGGAGGAGGGAGCTTGTGCGAAAGCCTAGTAGTCCTTTGATTGTTTTTCTTCCTTAACAAGTACTAACAGTTTGTAAGTCCATTAAACTCATCGTATTTCGTTTTCAGTTTTAATATTAATTGCATACTGTTAAAAATCATTTTATAAGGAAAACGTAGCAATTTAAATCAGTTAAAACGAGTACACGAGTCAAAAGATATGGTCTAACGAAGTTACCAAAAAGCTGTTAAAAACCTCCTGTGGACAGAAGCGTCGGGCACGTAATTCGAGGCGTTTCTGGTCCGTTTCATGAAAAAGTTAAAACACGAAAGTTGTCCGGAACGACGTTTTCTTCAAAAACTCAGGAGCACGGGTCTAGAAAACGCATAACGAAGCCAAAATTTAATAAAAATCCCAACAGCTGTTATGTATAAGTTACAAAAATAGGCCTAACCCCCTACTTGCGCCCCATTTATTTGCATCATGTTAGAGGTATTAGGCTCAACTAAGGTACCGTTGTAAACACCACCTAGGACACTCTAGAACGCCCCCATAATCCGGTTAAAAAGCCAAGTCGTTACCTTTAAAAACAGCCCATCATTTTGGTCAAAAGTCATAAACACTAAAAAGCTTTTTATCTCAAATATATGGGAAAACATGGGATTTTTGATAAATTTGATTTAGAACTATCTTATAAACATTAGAAATGGATAAAACCACATTTCACAAGGTCGCATGCAAAAGATATAGAGTATTATGGTTTAAAAACGAAGATTGCAAGTTGGCAAAAATAGCTTAAGTACCCCTTTTCCGTAATTGATATCTTGCAAGTTAAAAGGTTTCAAAGTACGAGGTTTACACCGTCTAAAAGGGCTTGCTGCATAGTTGTTAAAGCCCCAATAGCGTCTTTAAAAACACTTATAGTCTATTTTATAATTAACCACAAAGAGGGTGACTCGCGGACATTTTCATAAAAAGGCCTTGTGTACACTTTTCAAAAATTGAGTCGTGGGAGTTATAGGATGATGGTAAATAACTTAAAAAGAGTTAATAAACATATTACAGCATCTCTAGGTGACCCCGTAAAGGTAAATGGGTTAAAACTGAAATTTTCTTAAAACGCGTTGTGGCCTAGTGACCATGTTCGTGGACTTGTATCTTTTTAATCAAAAGGAACTAGGACATGAGATCTATACCATTTAGAAGAGCTTACAGCAAAGTGTTTAAAGGGTTAAATGCGATGTAGAAACACTAGCTTCCCTCGTGTAAAATCTGCCCTCTTTTAGCCCCGTTATCGCCCAAAAACAACAAAAAGCACATAACCCCCTTACTTTGTAAAATCATTGCGACCAAACCGTAAGAGCTTAAAACCTCTAGTTTGAACCATTAGAAAGGCCACCAGAAAAACTCTTGAAAGGATCAAGAACGTAGTAAAAACCTATTAGGGCCTCACTTTTATTCACCCGTACTTTTATCCATTTAGGCCATAAACTAGTAAATTTCTCTTATAAAATTTTAAGCATGAAAATTGTAATTTTTGTAAAATAAAGTTCCTTTTGACTAATAATGTAATTTTTGTGAACTTAGTCATATAAGGGCTGATTTTGTCAATAACCCATAGTTGAGGGTTTAAAGTGTCATTTTTGGAAAGTACAAGGGTAAAAACAGTAAATATTCAAAATTGTAAATTATAACATTTTGGAAACATAAGATATTTAAAAACTTTGGTTTTGATAAAACTCATTATTAATCATTTAAGTCATAATAATAAGTATGATAAGTATACTAAATTTTTGTAGAGACTTCATGTTATCCATAGAACATTTCCGTCGCATAAACTTGAATATGAATACTAAATACATGATATACCAACTCAGGTCGAGGGTCAGAGCAGTTTGTTCATATTATCAAATTTGTTTTCCATCCAGACTACAATAACACTGAGGTGAGTTCATAGTCCCACTTTTACATATTTGTTTTCTAAACTCGTGGGGAGATACATGCTACAAAAACCGAACACAAGTATTTTTCTGTATGCTATCCTGATTGATATTGCCTAAGTTACCTACTATTGCCACTAAAAGTCCCTCATATCATGAACCATTAATCACTTGCGAGTGAACGCGAATATCGTGAATAGATCTATTGGCAGTTGACGCCCCATTTGTGTTAGTCTGATAGGTAACCAAATGCACGTTATTTGAGAATACTAGGAGAATGGCAAACTCCTACCGGAGGGCATTGTTGCTCACATCATCATTATGATGTTTGTAACTCACGTCATTATTATGACGCCGTACTGTTAAGGTTTGCGTGTCATGAGACTTAGGGCAATATACTGTACTGCAATATTACTGATTTTACTACTGCTTATCTTGTGTTCAACTGATTATTATACAAACACTATGGATTCACTCAACCTTTGTGTTGACTTTTTAGCATGTTTATCTCAGGTTCATAATTTACGAGGATGGTACGGAAGGGCACGAATACTCAAGAAGGCTATATTATCATTCGAAAACTTATTTAATAAACTGTAAAACCACTGGGACCTCATTTTGTAAACTCTGATATTTATATAAATCGAATGATAAATCTTTTAAAATGATACAATTAGAGTTCGTTTTCTGTTATTGTAACTGTTGAGCCATGAAGTAACACCCAGTTTGAATTCCGCTGCGTATCTCGAAGTCGGGGGTGTTACAATAACAGTCCGCCCGTCATGTACTTAATCCTCGTTGACATGGAGGTCACATATTCAAACCTAATGGAGTACCCAACCTTTAGCCCCAACTCAACACCACATTCTTTTAGCAACACGTCTTGGTTGAGTGATTCCAATAATTCCTCCATCTCGGCAAAACCCTCCATTAAATAAATATTGGGGTAACTATGTCATAAGAAAATATATACAACCGACAAGTTAGAGGTTAGAACTAGGTGTAAATATCCTAATAAGGTCAATGGACATGAAAATACCCCCTTTCATCCCGTCTTCGGAAAGAAAACCATATGAGGGGCCTTCCTGATTGGATATGGGTCATTATGTACGAGTAGCAAACATTTATAGCCCAACACCATGGCCACAAAAATGCTAGCTTAATACATAATAACATAAATGAAACACTGAGGAAACCAATATGAGGCCAACATCATATATACGTAAAACCATATAAATAAACAAACTTGAATAATGCCTTTTTCAAAACAATATAGAAGTATAGAAGTAACTCACTTGTAGTCTTCCCACTTCCGGTTTCACCAACAATTGTTTCCTTGTCATCAAATATAATGAAACAAACATTCTTCTTGGAGTATTGGCTAATCTGCAACATTACATAACAATCACAAGCAGTTGGATTATCGAAATGGAAGCTACCACAAGGCAATACAGTAATTCAATACCATTAAGACACTTGATAAGTCATTAACATCGTTATATCATAATTAAAATCAGTCATCGTAGTTTTATTAAAGCAGGTAAAATATAAGAAAATGGAGTAACTTATAAATACCATTTTGCTAGTTGGCCTTCTCAAAAAGTCTGAGCTTCCAATATTCAAACAAATGGAATTGATTCAAATATTCAAACAAATGATTATTTAGCACTCGTACTGGTTACAGGTTTGTAAGGCAAGTTGGGGGTGTTTGAAATTTGGGGAGATGAATGATTTGGGTAGATGATGAAGAGGATGAAAGATGAAGGGGTAAAATATAAATGTGTTATAAAAGTATAAATTTGTATGGACTAAAATACCCTCGACTACAAAACAAAAATCAGACTTTGACTTGGTCAAAGGATCTGTAACGAGTGAAAAACTTGAAATAGGGACCCCCAACGATGAAAAGGCCCAGTTTTGTCCCATAACGACGCACCTTGCCAACTTTAGGGACCAACGGTGTATTTTAGTCTTTTTTTTTATGTTTGTTTAGTGCTTAATGAGCGAAAATAAACGAACATAAACAACCTTATTTTATTAATAAACGAACATGAACAAGAAAATTCGTTCGTTTAAGCTATCATGTTCTTTTCTTTGTTTCGTTAAAAATAAATGAGCGCACATGAATAAGGTTTCGTTCGTGTTCGTCCGGTTCGTTTACAGCCATATCTGCATAAAAAAAAATAAAAAAATTTACAACTTACATTTGTTACGCTTCAGCATTTTCTACTTTGCATAATTAGTCCTTCCTTATGGCCTTTCAGTAGTAACATCCCTGCCGCCAACCGCATGGATGATTTCCTATGTGTATCAAGCTTGGGTTATTAATTAGTTACTCACAATTGAGTATATTTATTGAATAATGGTTAACATGCTAAAAGAACAGAGTGGCGGTAATTTCATATCTAAAACGTCTAAAACAACAAACCTTAGAAGTTAAAAGCCAAAAAAATATATCTCCCATGTAAACTTATTGCCTATACGAAAGAAAAAATAAAATTAAAATGGACTAAGTTATATTATTAAATTTAATTGTAATTTTTTCTTAGTATGTAATTGTGAATTTGAGTGGTGGGTTTCGGGGAAGAGAAATAGTGGACTTAAATGGGTCTGAAAAAACCGAAAACTTATTGACTATTTGACCTACCTCTTCTTTTTCTTCTTTAAGTGCTAACCAAGATCTCATAATGCTTCTTCTTTACACAACATCCATCTATTTTGTCACATTGAAGAATTAGAAAAATCGCAAGTTGGATCTGGTACGCACTCATATTTTTTTCTATGTTCCAAATGGAGTGCACTCTTAACTTCTTAGTGTATTTTGTAATGCCTTTTAAGAAAAAAACAATTTTTTACACTACGAAATTTTACACAGGGTATGCACGTGCATACTCTGTGTTTCATGTAGATCCGCCGCTGATGCCATATATGCTTAAGAATGCAAGCGCTTGTTCTGTGTCATATATGTTGTATCACATGTGATATTAACATGCTAATAGTGTAAAAATAGCTGCTAAATTAAGTTTTCTAAGATCATTATTTATTTGTTTGTGACGTAGGTAACATCATTTATACTTGTATCAGATTTTATAGACTAGTGATTGCACATTTATAAGAAGCTCATGGAACAACACATGAGGTGTAGAAAAAGAGACGTGAAAAACAACATATTAAGGGTGGACGAAAGAGGTCAATCAAGCAAAGTAAAAAATGAACAACGGTTTGCACTCTTTGTGGAGAGGTTAATCATAACTAGTGTACATGTACAAACAAAGATAGTCGCACGCTTATATACCATAGGAATAGCAACCGAAGGCGGAGCCGTTGCATCTGCAGTCGAAGTATGATGTTACTTTTAAAATTTTAGTTAATTATCACATGTGATTAGTCCTTTTCAATTTTACCTTCTAGCAGAGAAATTATGTTCAAGAAGAATAAATATTTATGAGGATTATTTATTCTCTTTGAAAATTTTAAAATGTAATTGAATGTTTTTTAATTTAGACCAAAACACATATTAGTATCCTGAACTAGGAAAACTGGATCATTTAGTACCTTGAACTTTTAAGGATACATAATGGTACCCCGAACTTGGCAAACTGGAATTACTACTACCCTATACTAAATTATCTTCAAAATATATTATTTTTTAGTTTTCACAAAAAAATCATTTTACTAAAGCCTAATGTAATATAAATGATTTATAGTTAAAGTTAGGAGAATTAATCATATTTATTATGAAATTTTAGCTAATTTCATTTTTCTTTTAATTAATATAATATCATATTAAGTTATTGGGAATGAATATATATTTTAAATAATAATTTATAGAAAGTGAATTTAGTGCACTACTTTTGATATATAGATATCTGTATCATATACTGATAAGGATTTAAAGCATACTTTTTTAGGGGGTTATTTAAGCTAAATCGACACATTTTATATCTGTTACTACTTAATATCGTTCATTTTCACATTTTAGGTCTTTTGGAAGCGAAATGCCAGAATGAAGCATTTATGGACAAAAAAGAGCGAAAACATGAAGAAAACGACAAAGTTAAGACTCAAGCAGATTTTAAACCCTGGCGGCTGTAACACCCCCAAATCTCGGTACAACGGAAGACTTAATCAAGTTTTAGAGGCGTTATATTTGATTGGTATCTCACACAAGTATATCAAACAAGATAGTCATTTATAATTCAAAAACCAATCCCAATTTAATTATCCGATACAATTTATAAAATAGGTCCCCATAATATTATCAGAGTTTAAATATGATCCTGCAACCATCCCTCCTTGCCAAGCTTTCACAGAACAAGCACTCCAAACATCACTTAAATACCTAAGAAAAACATGCTAAAGGTCATCTAACGCTGGTGAGTTCATAGGTTTAAATTCAAGTTTAAAATAGTGGACCTGTAGGAGTTTATTTGCTATGCGAAACTTAAGATAGATACACATCATCACACCAATCGCATACCAATCACATACTAATAACACAATCAACAACACCATCAATATCATATTCGACGTCATAGTAGGGCCCTAAGCGACTCTAGCCCGTGCAGTCGTAGCAAAGTCTAGAAAGATTGCTACCCTGGACTAGGTCGAGGTAGAAGTCTATACTTAGCTAGGCAATGTGTTATAGCAATTATGATTGCTACCCTAGACTACGGCAACAGCTACCACATATCTATCTAAACAGTCAAGCACATAAGCAAATCAAAATAGTTTAAAAAGGTCCTAAAAGAGTAGCATGATTCTCACCCCAAATTAGTTAAAAACATAAATAAAAGTGGGGGCTATGAAACTCACCTCAAGCAAGCAACGCACAAACAAACACTAGCAACGAATATAACCGCTAACACGGCTCAACAACTACTGACTCGACACAACCTATTAATATAAACCAATTTTAATATATATTTCCCAAAATCAACGTTAACTACCCCAATGTATTCCTTTTCTTTATCTCCAAAAATATCTTGTTTCACCGTTTTGTCCTAGCGTTTGGTATCGTCGTGTGTGTGTATCGACTCAACATGATATCATGAGTACACTCAAATAACCACAATGTGACCCAATGCAACACAAAGAGACGTCTAAGCGATAAGCTCCATAGTCCAATAAGTTTCGGAATAAATAGTAGACCTTATCGAATTCGTCAACTCGATAAACTCAAGTATTTATTCATGTTGCTTATTATTCCATAAACCAGTCGCACCCTAACGAGTCATAAGGATAATTCACCCATTAATAACGTTATCCTACGTACCTAGCGGGCTCTTATTAGATTCGTCAAAATAATAAGTCCGCTACCCACGTGGATCGACGCTATTGATGTTAGGTCATCCGTAAATGCTCATAAATGGCACATTTCGATAAACGTGCACTCGAAACATTAAATACTTTTTATTTAGAAAACCTTTCCATTTTTAGTCGTTAATTCCCATTTAAAATAATGATTAACAAGACAAGTCTTGTTATTGATAGTTTTGCTATAAAAACCATTTATTATTTATGTTTCATAGTTTATTAACATTTTCACACACACACACACACACACACACACACACATATATATATATATATATATATATATATATATATATATATATATATATATATGTTAGGTCACTAGTTTTACAAACACAAGTTATAAGAGAAGAGATGAAGGCGGATGAACAAGCTAAACACTCACGCACACACAAGTAATAATACGGTTAAAGAAAAGAGAGTGAATGAGAGAAAAACTTGAACAACCAACCCTCAAATGAGGGTTTACAAGAGTTTATATAGGCAAGGAGCTAGGGCAACACTCCCTCTCCTTCCCTATTCCTTATTGGGCTTGGATCAAGCTTATGGGCCTTCTACATAAGCTTGACCTTAAACAAACATAAAGGCCATAATAAAGCTACCTATTACATATGAAATATAAATACTTGAAATACTGTTTAGAAGTGATTCCAACAATCTCCCCCTCAAGTATATATGAATGTAAACGGTGAAGGCGTTGATGTAATAGTAGCTGTGACGTCTTCTGACATTTTTCTTTCTTGTGAGAGGAATTGCCTTGATTCGAACAATCTCCCCAGTGTAGAGAGATAGTTATCTTTGAACAGTTATGCTTTGACGTCATCTTTAACTTTGTTCTTTGATCATTGTTCTTTGTGGTGAAAGTGATAGTATGTTGTTGTCTGCATCAGTCTGCCTCAGGTCTGCTTTGCTGCTCCAGTGTCTCCACGTCATTCTTCAACATGCTCACAGGCTCTATGACGTTGGAATTCAATACTGATGAAGTTCTCTAAGTCTTTAACTTTGTAGATTCTTTGGTTTGACGAAGAATCATTCTGACGGTTGTGTTGCTTTTGAATAGAACTTCCATTAGTGATGATGTTGGCGTGAGCATGAGAAGAATCAGCACGATCATCCCGCTCCGGAGCTTCCATAAGAAGAAAACATTTCAAACGGTTAGTAATAAGCGGTTTCCGGCACTTACAAGTTTGAACTTCGAGAGTGTTAACAGCATAGTGTGAAAACACAACTCTAATTCTTACAAAGGCCGTTCCTGAACTGGAGTCCCACAAGTGAGATAACGCGATGTACCGAAGTACATCTACAGTTCAGATGAGTCGCTGAGGTACACCGAAGCATCACCTCACGACTGTAGACCGTTTGAGACACACTCCGCGTAATCCACGGGGAGTTACCGAAGTGACCTGCTGTCAGGGCTGTTTGATGTTGACCCTGGCAGGAGTTTCCATTCAATCACTGAGGATCACAGATGTGAACCTCTCATAAATGTTCTCGAAAGATTGCTAAGATCTGTGAAGGACTCGATATGAACCACTGATGATCTTATTTGTTGATCATCAAGTGATTAAATGTCAAGTGTACCTAAGAGATCTTTTGATGAATCTCGTGGCTCTAGACTCAATAGTGCGTTTTGGTTTTCCTGAGCGGAGACTAGAGAGAGGGTCTCCTTCTTCAATACCAGCGATCTCTAAGAGAAAGCCAATAGTTTATGTAGGGTTCCCCGTGAGAATGAAACAAGCTTCTGTTGAGAGAAACTTGAGTGGCTAAGAAGGTTTAGTGCATGCGTCACTGGGTCCATGACGACTTTTAATCATCAATACCGGTGTCACTAAGTGACAACCAGTAGCATATGAATTGAACCCGGTGTCTGCCCTAAGTTGAATGATCTGGAGGGCTGTTTCTTTTCACCCTTTACTTTACATTTCTTATTGATTCTTCAACTCCTTCTTTCTCCGATTCTCATTTTCTCCTTTTTACAATCATTCCTAAGGACTTCTAACACTAACTAATGGTAGTGTCCTTGGGTAGATCCCTCCGGCTCTGGCAGATCATAGGACGGTTATTCCTAACCTTAGTCACCTTATAACTCCATGACTAACCTATGTTTTCCATTTAAACCACTGTATGTGAAAAATATCTCTCAAAGGGTTTGTAAATGAAAAACATGTTTGAACCACTGTGAGAGATAAGTTTTTGCATAAATACTCCCCCTCCACATGTGCTTAATAGTTTTAATGGTTAAATGCACAGTGAGGAAAGAGCGCGCACTTTTTCGAATTGATCCACTAAAGATAGACAATCTCCCGCGAGACACGGTTACGTTGAATAGTTAAAGAGATATATTGTCAGCTTTTAGGTGACAACTAGCTCTAATAACTACCTTGAAGGTGTAGAAAACCTTGGAAGGTTGTCAAACCCGTCAGAGTTCATGTCTATCAAAATTTTCTCGAATGGTACTTTCTACTCAGACAAGTCCTTTGCGAGACACGTTTACATCACTAGCGAACTAGCTTGAAATTATTACCCGTCCAGGACAAGTCTTTTCGAGTTACTAACAGTTTTAGTATCGTCAATTCGTTGTTTAAGTCTGAGGTACACAGATTCATTTGCATTTTGCACAACATATTTCTTGTCACACAATTTTCTCCCCCTCAAAAATGGCATATGAAAATGTTATTTTTGAACGGTTGAGAATAAATATGACCATTTTGAGTGTTGCGGGAAGAGTGACCACTGTGAACAATTTGTGAACAAAGTTTTCATCAAATACTCCCCCTCAACTAGTGATATAAACGGTTGAGGTTTTAAAATCATATGGGGAAGTACTTGTCTTTTTGAGCAAAACCTTGAAAAATGAAAGGTTTGATAGGTTTTACTCAAAAAATAAGAAGCTTTCGCTCCTTTTATAAGGATTGTGGCACTGTGGCGTACCACAGGGTCCTTTCTTGACACTTACGGGTTGTACACTGTTATGTGTGCACAAGCCATACACATATATAATCATACATCCAAAATTATATGAAGGAAACAATTCAAGGGGTACCAGGAAGTGCAGTGATATTCCCAGGAGTGCGCACAGGGCGTTGAAAGCCGATTATGTTTCTCCTGAGTCGACCACCAACATAGCTTTCCAATCGTCTGAACTGATCCCTTCTGAACAACCGTTCATCAATCATGTTGATGATGCGTCTCACATCCCTCCTTTCCTGAGAATTCCAGCGCTTAGGATTCCCAACTTTCAGGCATATATCCTTCAATCTGTACGCCAATCCTTCCCTAACCAGCTTCAAGGTATGATCCCCAAATTTGTGGAGTTCACTACACGCCATTAAGCAGTTTCTTTGACGTGCACTGCGGTAAACAACGCCGAAAGGTTTGCTGATGAGCGTGAGTTGTGTAAGCTGGTTGATGTCTGGAAGATCAAGCTGTGGTGGAGTGAAGTTTACACGTTTTTGATATGATTCAACAGCCATCTGGATATCTTCGACACGTTCTTTGATCACGATACGTCTAATGAAGATGAGAACTGACTTGATAAATTTACGTTGAACTTCAGTCGAGAATTGTCTCATACGACCCTATACTTTGGCAAGGTACATGTCTTCGATGTCGTTGAGGGACAAATTCTCAAAGTCAGCCTCGGAGAAACCATAGTCCTGTTCATCTTGTCGTTTGACTATGATATTCTTCAAGAATGTGTAGTCCCATTTAGACTTGAGATCAATATGTTTGATGGCCACGATGTCCTTGGATACACTGCATGTTGAGACTTCTGAACCAGGCAGCTTCTGTAGTAGATTCTTTGGCGTTCAGGCCAATGATGAATCCCATACAATGCATCTTGGTCGTATGCTTGCACGTTGTCAGAAAACAAGTGATTTGCACGTTCCTCGATAGCTATGCAGTTTGAGTAAATAGCCGCTGGGAATGGAAGAGTCAATGATGTAGCGTATTTTCGCGAACCATCGCTACCGTGTAAAAGAAAATCCAGGTCTCTGTTAAAAAAGTATCTGAAGGGAATCCTTGGTTCGTCTGCTTGGCCAATGGTCGGTAGGGGTTTGGTCCAGTCGGTGTAGTATGGAGGGTTGTCCCTTTGTGTGAAGTCAATGTTTGCTTCCGGATTGAGCCAATCCATGTTGTTAGACATAGCTCGAGCGATGTTTTCAAGATGATATTCGACCTCGAGGGCGCTTTCAGAGCTGTCTTTCCATAGTTGAAAAGCTTCATTTTTGATTCGCTTCAACTCAGATTTTGTCATTTTCTTCACATGAAACTGTTCTTGCAATAGTTTTGCGTGCTCCAATGTAGAACCGACTACCAATTCTTGACCTTCATCAGGATAGGGAGTTTGATTGACAAGTGTGGAGAACCATTCATACTCTTCGGTTTTATCGTCATCTAGCCATGTTACGATTCCAGGCTGAGTCGTCTGCTTCTTCTTTTTGGAAGGCTTTGAGGATGATACTGGTTTCTGTACTTGTTTGGGTGAGGTGGGTTGTTGTCGGGGCTCAAGGACCTCTTCATCGTCACCACCCGTATACTCAAAGTGATCACCAGTTTTATGAGTCAGGGGTGGTAACTCGGAATCGTCCTGAGGTTTATCAGTAGAAGACCGAGGTGGAGGAGACTTTTGTTGAGAAGAAGTCCGTGGTGGAGGAGGTGGCATTGAAGTAGATTTACCAGACTGCTTCTGACGTTTTGGTGCAGAATCTTTATCCTTATCATCGTCAGCTCTTGGACGTTTGGTTTGATCGGCTGACTCCTTGCATGATGATCTGAGTTGAAAGGCAAGTAGACCTTCGAAAAATTTAGCTTCCTCTGAAGTAAATGTTCTAGATCGCTTTGACATTTGCATCACTAGTTTAGCGATTAACTCAGATTCAGAGAGATCAGCTTCTTTGGCCATTGTATGTTTAACCAATGCGACGATGTTAGGGGTAAGTTGTCTGGAAAATATTTGGCATTGTATGTTTGACATTGATTCTGACAGATAGAATAGGTTCCGTCAACATGTCGTGATTTTCGGGGTCATTGAGCCTCTTTGGAATGTCAGGATGAAGTGCAAGTGCTCTCTGGATCAACAATTTGGTATATCTGATGTAGGGAATCTTTGAGCCAAGTTTGTTGAGAAATGACATCATGTCATCCCAAATCAGAGCTTCGATAGCGATGTGTTTCTTGTTGACCATTGCCCAGAATATTTGCAGTTCCATGAGCTTGGGGTGCTCATAGCCGCTGTCACGACTAGAAACAGACTTGGTGATGATCATGTAGAGAGTTCTCCATGGTTGAGGAATACTCTTAAGCTCTACGTGAGAATGCTTGTTGATTACTCCTGTAGCCTCGTCATAACCGATATCGATTAAGAATTGGAGAGTGAGCTCTTCAGCAGGTGAGGCATATAGTTTGGTTGGACCGACTTCAGGAATTAGGAGAACAGCCCTTAAGTCTGCAGGTGTAATGGTGACTTGTTTGTGATTCAGAGTCACCGTCACAGCAGTTTGTCCTTTGACCCTTTCCATAGTGTTCCAGAACTGTTGGATGTAGATCTCAGGAACAGTTGCAGAGTGTGTAAGCATGTTCTGATATGGATGAGTCCTCAGAATATCAATAGCAATAAGACACGAAGATTCAGAGCAAGTGAGGGTGTCAAAGTCAACACGGAGGTTATTCTTTCCTATCTTCATTGGATAGCCATGAGGATAGATATCAGCAATGGAGAGAACTTCAGGTGCATCCACATTCATTTGTTCAGCCATGTTGTGATCTGAAATAACATTAGCCAAAAGAACCGACATATCGAAAGACATAATGTTAGTCAACAGAAGGTCTTATTGTCTAGTTATTGAATGTACAGTGTCAATGATTGTTACGAGTCCTAAGTCACTTGTATGTTCAATAGTTCAATGATGTTGTGAAATGTTTCATGAGTTAGTTAACTTTAAGTTTTAAAGTTTATTTTATCACTTATTGTTCACAACATATTAGACGATTTAAGTTTATTAGTGACATTTTTGGATTCGTGATGATATGATTAGTTTATTTACAAGTTTGTAAAAGTAACAATTCATCATGAAGGTCAATCCAGGGTTAAGCGTAGTTTTGGAAAAGTTACGCGTAGACAGGAATGATATATGCTTAGACGTAAACTTACGCGTAGAATCCTAACTTACGCGTAAGAAATGTTACGCGTAGGAAAAGGAGACCTTATGCGTAGAGCTTATGCGTAGGCATATATTTACCTTACGCGTAAGGCTACTCGTAAGAGTTGACCTTATGCGTAGAGGTCACTGTTTACGCATATCCTTCACAGGATACGCGTAGTCCCATATGTAGAACCTTATGCGTAGAAGCTACGAGTAAGACTAGTCTTACGCATAACAAGCTACGCGTAAGGTGATCCTTAAGCGTAGATTAATAACAACCTTGATTCTGAATATTACGTGTTGCAAGCCTGAAATAAAGCATCATTTCAACAAAGTTAAACACATAGCATTCGTTTTATGACAAATCAAAACACATTTGCACAGTTTAACAGTTACGCGTAGAACTGCATACGCGTAGACTAAACCCTAGATCTACGCGTATGAGATCTAGCCACAGAATATGCATACAACTGATTCTGGGAGGACTAAGAAGCATATAGAGTTGTTTTGGTCAAGTTTTAACATCAAAAGTGTCAAGAATAAAAAATACCCAAACCGTATGAACACAAAACCCTAATTTCCATTTAAGAGTAATTAGTGTTTCTGGATGTAATCTGGGCCTAGATATAATCAATTCAACTTGATAACAACCTTATACAACAATCTTTTTCACCAAATCACTTCACATTCGAAAACACCCAATTCGACTTATAAACCCTAATTTACAAAAATCATCAATTAGTGTTTCTGGGTGGAATTTTATGGTTAAACTGATATTATTGAAGTATTTGAAACATTTTGACATAATCCATTTAACCACAAACGTCCACACAATGATTGTGTGTTCATACGCATATGCGTAGAACACATAATCACTTGTAACATGAATTTTAACCGTTGGATTTGAATGAGATTCAAGACCTTATCTTAAAAACATGTTTAGATCACAAGAACACTTACACAATGAAGATCAAAAGCACGGTTTTGTTGAGTGAATATTAAGCGTAGGATGGTTTTAGGGTTTTTGCAATAATGTGAAGAATAAACAAAGGTGGGAGGGTGTTTTATTAAGAGTGATTTTAACCTTTTGACAGTTTTGGTCCCTCCACCTTTTCCTTTTTCAAACCAAGCCATTTAACTTCCATTTTGGTTACCAAACGAAGATTTTAGGAAAGAAACATGACGACACTCCCCCTCGATTTGAGAAAATAATGAAAGGTTATTAATTTAAGTCCGAGGAGTGTCTTTGAACCAGAAAATGTACCACCATTTGTAACAGAATCAACCGAGATGTGATAACATGCAAGTACATAGATGTTTTGAAACAGTTAAAAGAAAATTTTCTCCCCCTCAACACTTGATCGGAAAAATACTGAATTTTGAGAGATTAAAGTGTTGACGGAAGAAATGTACTTGCCATGTTGAAAGAAAGATAGATTAGGAGAATATTTTTGTTGTTTTATCGGATTTTATATTTTTGTATTTTGTTTTTGAAAAATTTATTTACAAAAGATGTTTTGGTGTTTGACAGGTTTTTAAGACTGTTTTAAGAGGTCATCCAATTCCTCTTGAGTCAAACACCTCATACCAATTCGGTGGACCAACTCATTAAACCTAGCGGGAGGCAAGGCTTTGGTGAGAAAATCTGCCAATTGGTATTCAGTACCCACAAAGTATAATTCAACTGTACCCTGTTCCATGTGGTCCTTGATGAAATGATAGCGTAGATCGATGTGCTTTGATTTCGAGTGCTGAAATGAGTTGCACGAGATTTAAATGGCACTCCGATTGTCGCAGTACATCGGGATTCTGTCAAATACGTAACCATAGTCTTTGAGTTGTGTTCTCATCCAAATGACTTGAGCACAACACGCGGACATGGCTACATATTCTGCTTCAGTTGATGACAGCGATGTACAATCCTGCTTCTTTGATTGCCAAGACACCAGTTTATCACCGAGAAATTGTAGTGCTCCTGAAGTACTTTTCCTTGAGTCTAAGCATCCTGCGTGATCAGCGTCTGAAAAAGCGATTAGTTCAAAACCAGAATCCTTCGGATACCAGATCCCCAAATTAATGGTTCCCTTGATGTATCGGAGGATTCTTTTAGCCTCAGAGAGGTGGGTTTCAGTTGGTCGCGACTGATAACGGGAGCATAGATAAACGGCAAAGACAATATCAGGTCTGCTAGCTGTTAGATACATGAGGGACCCAATAATACTTCGGTATTTGGTGGGGTCAACTAATTTCCCATGTAAATCAGCATCTAGCTTCTTGGTATGAGTCATTGGTGTGGCATAAGTATCACAGGTTTTCATTCCAAATTTGTTTAACAATTCAAGGGCATATTTGGACTGACTCAGAAAAATACCACGGGGTGATTGATGAACTTGCAGTCCTAGAAAGAACGTAAGTTCACCCATCATGGACATTTCAAAATTTTTCTTCATTAGTTTTGCAAAAGCGATTGAAAACTTTTTATGTGTAGACCTAAAAATGATGTCATCCACGTAAATTTGAACAATTAAGATATGTGCCTCGTGATATTGTATAAAGAGAGTTGGGTCAACCGAGCCTTTGGTGAAATTATTGGCAATGAGGAAGGATGATAGCTTATCGTACCATGCCCGAGGGGCTTGTTTGAGACCATAAAGAGCTTTGTTCAGTTTGTAGACATGGTTCGGGAACTCAGGATCAACGAATCCATCTGGTTGGCTGACATAGACCGTTTCTTTAAGTTGCCCATTGAGAAACGCCGTTTTGACATCCATCTGATAGACAGTCATGTTCATATGAGCCGCGAACGCGAGAAATATCCGAACAGCCTCAAGACGAGCAACCGGAGCAAAAGATTCTTCAAAGTCTATTCCTTCTTCCTGACGATAACCCTTAGCAACTAGACGTGACTTGTTTCGGATGACGTTCCCTTCAGCATCCAATTTGTTTTTCCAAATCCATTTTAGACCAATGACGTAGACCCCTGTTGGTCTTTCAACCAGTTCCCATACTTCAAGACGTTTGAATTGGTTGAGTTCTTCCTGCATGGATTCAATCCAGTTGTCTTTAGTCATTGCGTCTTTAATTTTTTTAGGTTCAGATTGGCAGACGGTGAGTGCATAAATGCAATGTTCACCGTCTGAGTGAAGACGTTGTCTCGTAACGACTGGTTGATTCGGGTTGCCAATAATGTTAGCCAGAGGATGGTCTTTTGTCCATCTATGTGTAGAGGGTTGATGTTGGTATACATTGTGCAGATTCTGAGGATTTAAATGGTTTGTTGAAGATTCCGCTACATCTGGTGCAGCAGTCTCATTGGCAAACGGGTTGAAGAACGCATTTGGATCAAAATCTGCAGGTGGGGGTACTTCATTCAGAATATCATCAGCTGGTTCATCATTGTTGGAGGCGGTATGTTCAAATGTTGTGTTGGAGTCAATTGGTGTAGGTGCATCTTCAACAGTAGTTGTTGTAGTAGGTGTATCAGGTATAGGAATATTATCAGGTTGTGCAGCGGAAACAACGGATACACCAGGAGCACGTTCATCAATATCGTCACAGAATAGAGGAGCAAATAACCTTTCCATTTGTTGACGAGTTAGCTGAGGGCTTTCTTCAGCTGATGATGGGGGTTGAGGGAAGTTTAAACGGTTGTGACCGGGTTCTAAGCTGTTATACTCAGAAGCCATTTCCGTGAGTTCATCGAAATGAGCATGAATCGTTTCCATTACCTCCTTAGTTCGACGATTCCAGATTCGGAAACCTTTAGAATTGTCACAGTATCCAATAAAGACTCCAATATCAGCTTTGGCTTTGAGCTTTCCAAAATCATCACGATCATTATTCGGATAGCAAAGGGATCCAAATACATGAAAGTGTTTGAGGTTCGGTATATAGTTGTGAACAAGCTCGATAGGTGTTTTGTTGTGGCGTTTTGTGATCATAGAACGGTTTTGAGTATAGCATGCAGTAGATACAGCTTCTGCCCATAAGTAATCTGGAAGTTTAGCATTTATTAACATTGCTCTTGCAGCTTCCACTAACGTTCGGTTTCGTCTTTCAACAACTCCGTTTTGTTCAGGTGTCCGTGCAATAGATGTTTGATGCTGAATTCCCACTTTCTCATAAAATTCACGAAGGGTTTTGTTAACAAATTCAGTTCCTTTGTCTGTTCTGATTATTCGGATGGTGTTGCGGAGCTGAACCTGTATTTTTGTGAGAAAGGTGATGATCATTTGTGGAGCTTGGTCTTTGCTACGAAGGAAGTAGACCCAAGTCCATCGTGAGTAGTCATCAACAATTACTAAGATGTAGCGTTTGCCGTTGATCGTTTGTACACGCATCGGGCCACACAAATCCATGTGAAGAAGATGAAGCACATGCTTAGAGTTGTGTTCCACCTTTGAAGGAAAATGAGCACGAGTGCTTTTCCCTTGTTCACAGGCTGAGCAAAGGTGATCTTTTGAATACCGGAATCATGGTAGTCCTTCAACTAGTTTGTGTCGAGCAAGGTTGGTGATGTTTTGAAAGTTTAGATGTGAGAGACGACGGTGCCATAGCCAGGATTTTGTTGATGTTGCCTTAGAAAGTAAGCAGATGGGAGAGGAAGCAACCATGTCTTGCATAGAGATAGTGTAGAGACTAGAATTACGCGAGCCAGACATAAGGTCATTTCCTTGTAGATCACGAATGAAACAAGTTTTCTCCCTGAAAGCAACCTCCAAATCTCCATCACAAAATTGTCCTACTGAAAACAGATTGTGACCGAGGCCTTCCACATAGTAAACCCTGCTGATTTCAATGTTCCCATTAACATAATCTTTGTAGCCCATGATGGCTGCGAAGTGATCGTTCCCAAATCTGACAGTGCCAATGAACTTTGCAATAAAGTTTGATAACAGTTTAAGGTTGCCTGTCATGTGTCAGGAACATCCGCTATCAACAATCCAGAGAATGATCTGTATCACCTGCATTACACACAGACGACACAGATGGAATAGAAGTAGATGTGGAACCCGAAATGTTAGAGGGTTCCGAAGCAGGTATATTAGACATACACACATTAAGAATTTTTGGCATCCACTTAAATCCTAGTGTGTTATATATCCATTTCTGCCATCTGTAACTACTCTTTGCTTTAGTCTTAGTGAAAGCACTAGGTGGTACTACATTCTTAGGAGGTGAAGCGGTAGCTACTGTGATAGCAATGGTTGCCTTAGAATCTAAAGAAGGTGGTTTACCAAGCACAGACTTAGAATGATTAGTGGGCCTAGAGGTATTCCGATTCTTAGGATTTCGTAATCTAGAGATTATAGCCTTAGCAACACATTTGTCATGACAATCAGAATTCATACTCTTTCGACAAATAACACAAGGTGCATCAGACTGAATATCAAAAGTACTTAACGGTTTAGCATTCGTTACATCACTATTTCTATTACATTTGCCAGACGTAACATCTATAGTGGAGGCAACATGATTTTTATTCAGAGTCCTAGGGTGTTCTTCTACTTTAGCATTCCTTATTGATCTTTTCTTAGGTCGCAACTTCCTATTCTTCAATTGAGTACTCCTAGGCTGTGAAGTGCGGACGTTTGGAAAAGATGCAACTATTCCTGTTTCAGTAAAGGGAAACACATTAGCAACTTGTGATTTGGCAGTGGGAATTCTAGGTTCACGATTACTAAGTGTGACTGGTGCTAATCTCTTAATCACAGTAGGCGGAAGTTGTTCATACTTTCCTAACATTTCCCGTAACGTAGAGATGGTGTGAATCAGATCTTGACTTTCAGAACGAATATTACCAGCAAAATTCATGACTTCTCTAGTGTGAGCAAGATAGTGATCAAGTTCGTTTGATGCTTCAAGTCGAGTCTTTTTGAGTAAATCAAATATGACACCATATTCCTGTTTAACTTTTAAAAGTTCTTGTTCATATTTTGAGATTTGACTTTTCAAAGACACGTTTTGATCATCCAGTTGCTCAATTTTAGGATCAGAAGATTTTGCACTCAATTGAGCGATTTTCTTTTGAAAACTAAGTTGATGGTTGTGAATATCTTTTTCACACCAATGAAGACGACGTTTTGCATTGTAAATTTCCGTGTGTAATCGTTTATTTTCAGCTTTTAAAGACTCGATCTGAAGCACATTATCGGTGTTCTCAACAGTAACAACAGTTTCAACAATATCAGCAGAGATATAATCAGATGCAAATGGCAAGGCATGAAGTAACACAACATTATGGATATCAGCACAGATAACATCTTCCAAGAGTCGATCAACATCTTTTCTCAATAGTTTCTTTTTGCGTTTTGTGTTCACAATATATGTTTCTATTTTCTCGAAAACGTTTTTCATTACCCCAAGTTCCTTATGAAAATCCTTTTCCCATGAAATTGCACAACTTTTCAAGTTTTTAACATTAGGTAAAAGATTTTTCCTTGAAAGATGTCTCTTTGTTCTCGCGCCAGAGGCGATTGAAAATGTTCAACTTTGATTTCAGATCGATATTCTATCTCATGTTGTAAAATTTTGAGGTCAGCCATGAAAATGTCAAAATATCGAAGGATTTTTCGATTTTCAGGTTTTGAGTTTACTTCACTAATGGAAGGTAAAGGACCATAAGTTTGTGCAAATTCTGTTTTGGGATTAACATTAGAAGACTCAGGTGTTTTGATGATAACCCTTGCTGTGTTAGAAGAATCTGTTGGTGTGACGAAAGTGACCGCGTTTTTATAATTAAAAGGTTTGTTGTTGACAACATTTTTTAATTTTGATCGACTCTCGTCTTCTGCATCTAATTCCTCTTGACGATGATATTCAACAACACTCATGACAGTATTATCAATTTTGTATTCAGCACTGGAAACTTCAGGAGTTAGTTTGAATGTTTTTAGTGAAAGCTTTGGTTTGTAATCAGCTAGATTTTTGCCATATCCATTTGGATTGGGTTTTAAGGTAAACTTTTCAATAGCTGTTACTGATTCACCATGTTTGTAAACAACAGTTTTAAACTCTTTAAGTTTGTTTTGCAAGCCGAGAATTTCTTCAAGAAGGTCATCTACCCGATTCGTTGAATGCTTTTTGTATGCGGAGAACTGTTTTTGACAATTTAACAACTCAGCCTTAGATTTTTGATTTTCCAAGGTGAGAGCGTTAATTTGCTTTTTATGTTCGTGTTTCAGTTGTTCTAATTCAGACAACAAAGCATTCTTCGAGGCGGCTAGATCACGCATCTGTCTCTCTAAATATTTTTCGTTTTGATGAGATTTTGCAAAAGCGGCTTCAAAACCTTTTTCACAGTTTTCTTGAGTTTTGAAAAAGTTGAGTTGCATTTGTAAACATTCAAAATTCTTGGTTAACAGTGCATTTTTACTTTTTAAGGATTGATTTAATGCATAACATTCCTCCATTTTGATTTTATGGTCTTGAATTAACGGAGCAAAATCCGGATGAGGCAACAGATCATCTTGTTCAACGTGAGTCTCAACATGATCATTCTTTAGATCCTCAAGTACGACCATGGAGTCAATTTGATTATCAAAGGAAACCATAAGGTCATCTTGATCGTCAAATGTAACTACAGGGTTAACTTGAAAATCATCAGAAGAAGATGTAGAAGACTCATTTTGAACAGTCTGATCCGTGCCGGATTCAGATATTGGCGGAGATATTAGTTCAGATATGATGATGGTTTGTTCGGGTACCTGAGACAAGCCATCAGTGTCATACACTGGGCCTGTATCACTCATGTGCAGCTCATGCATATTAGCCATCAACATAACAGCTGCATTAGCCTGCAAGTCCTCCATATCATTATCTGAGTCTGCATCTGCCATAAAGCTCTGTTCTTTGTCTGTAAGAGATCCACCAGCTTCATCCTTAAGAGCCAAAAGTAAGGCCTCTTTGAAATATGCACTGCCCCTAGTCCTTGGCTTTGGGCATGCATTAGCCAGGTGTCCCTTCTCATTGCAGTTGTAGCATCTAAGACCATTTAACTGATTCTGAGCATTTCCCTGATCCATCACTTGAGCTCTGTTGTTATTCCTACCCACAGCATTAAACCCTTGACCACCGCCCATCTAACGACCATAATCACGATTCTGAACTTCAACACGTCCATTGTTCACAACAGCTTGAGTCCGTGTGTTAGATGAGAAACGAATACGATTGTTGGATTTGTTGGTGTAACGGCCAAAAGCATTAGCAATCATCACAAATCCTTGTTGCAATGCTTCGAACGGATCTGTTTCCTCAGTCGCTTCACTGACATATGCTTGAGCATTGTTGCTGTATGGAACCAATTGATTTTGTTGAGGTTGTGACTGTGAAGGTGTGTTTGAAGCAGTTGGTTGAGTTGCTGGTTGAGAGGGATAATTCTGTTGAGCATACAAGGCAAGTTGTTGATTGTCCGGTTGTGACTGTTTAGCAATTTGAACACGGAGAATCCTTTCCCGATCAACTTCCTTTTCATGAGGCTTCAAGTAATCGTACAACAATCCATAAGTAGAATGATGCATATTCTTCGCTTGACGGAGAAAAATGACATACTTCTCCCATTCTGGACCAAGACTACTCAGGAACTTAGTATTCACTGCAATTCTTGGCATGATGATGTTGTGTTTATCCAAATCATTGATGATATCTGAAAATCGATGATGATAGGACTCTAGTGTCTCTCCAGGTTCAATCATGAAGTGTTCATAAGCCAAGTAAATTTTGGATTCCAAATCCTCCTGATTGAGTACAGATCCTTCCATAAGAAGACGAATATGATCCCACATTTTTTGTGCAGTCTTTTGAGCATCAACACTACGAAGAATTGGGTTTGGTAATCCTAAGAGGATGTATTCCATTGCAAGTTCATTAGCTTCATAGTGTAGAAGTTCTGTAGGATTTAAATCTGCAACAGTAGCAATGTTGGTTTGTTCATCTCTTGGTGGAACAGCAGTTGGATCTCCGGGTACAATGACAGTAGGCATCTCAAATGGACCTTCCAAGATAACCTTCTTTAAGAACTTTCCATGTGGCTTCTTTAGATCACAAAACCTAAAGAACCTTATCACCCATTGATCGTAGTTTCCTGGAGTGAGCATTGGAGGTCTATCAAGTGATCCAGCTTCACGAATTGATTGTTGGCTGCTTAAAGCTTCACACATCTTTGCAAACCAAGTGGGTTCCTTCATAGTGGTCCGTGATGGATGTTGATTGAAATCGGTTGTGTAGGGTTGAACTTGAAGGCTTGGTTGTGGTTGAACCATTTGTGGTTGTGGAATTGCACCAAGTTGTGGAGTATGTTGCTGATTAAATTGTTGTTGATAAATAGCTTGTTGTTGATTCCATTGTTGATGTTGTGGAGTTAATTGTTGTTGTTGTTGATGATTATAAGTGTGAGGGAAATAGTTAGAGTATGGTGGTTGAGACATGATGATAAACTTGTGTGGTAAAGATGGATCTTTGTAGTCGAATGAACCTTTGTTGATGAAGTATCCTTAGGCGTAGGAAAGACAAGAACCAAGTAGCACTTATGCGTAAAAACACCAAAAGTTACGCGTAACAATGAGGAGTTACATGTAGGTTTTAGCTTACGCGTAGAAACCTTATGATCTTTTACACTTCACAGTTAGGCGTAGACACTAAAGTTAAGCGTAGACAAAAGTTAGGCGTAGAAACATAGGCGTAGGATTACCTTATGCGTAGACCGTAGTTTACGCGTAAAGTGAATCTTATGCGTAGGAATTCTACGCGTAAGCTTATGCTTATGCGTAATTTTAGGGTTTTTCCCAAATGATCTTTTACACTTCACAGTGCAAAAGATATCCAAAGTCGACGTATTTTCAGACTTATCCAAGTAAGAAAACACGGATTAAACCAGAAAATTGATGATCAAACCAAGGAACAATCTTACGCGTAATTTTAGGGTTTTGATACGCGTAGGATTACTCATAACTTTGATTCTGCCCAAATGTGTTTCTAAACCAGTTTTTTGTTATGGAATAGCTTCAATAGTACCAAAAGAACACAAAAGCGTGAATTTTGATGTACCAAAACTGCTAAACGGGTTACGCATAGAACGACACCCACGAACAAAAACAAGCTTAAAAACGTAAATCCACGCGTAAAGTTTGAAACTTTTTGCCAAAAACAAGTATTTTAACACCTCAAAGCATTGAAAGTACAAGAATCTTGGATTAAAAAGTGTAAAAAACGAGTTTTTAAGATAACCAAAGATGGCGTTATCTTTAAGCGTAAGATCCAAAACCAAAACTTCAAAAACAAACGAGTACACCCAACTATTTGGCGATTGATACCACTGTTAGGTCACTAGTTTTACAAACACAAGTTATAAGAGAAGAGATGAAGGCGGATGAACAAGCTAAACACTCACGCACACACAAGTAATAATACGGTTAAAGAAAAGAGAGTGAATGAGAGAAAAACTTGAACAACCAACCCTCAAATGAGGGTTTACAAGAGTTTATATAGGCAAGGAGCTAGGGCAACACTCCCTCTCCTTCCCTATTCCTTATTGGGCTTGGATCAAGCTTATGGGCCTTCTACATAAGCTTGACCTTAAACAAACATAAAGGCCATAATAAAGCTACCTATTACATATGAAATATAAATACTTGAAATACTGTTTAGGAGTGATTCCAACAATATATATATATATATATATATATATATATATATATATATATATATATATATATATATATATATATATATATATCTATATCTATATAGGGGAGGGTTAATGTGAGATCAAGCTTAAAGTTTTAAAAATAAGATCAAATCTAAAAAACCACTAAAACATTTATAAATAACAATTTTAGCTATCATACACAAATTTTTTTTTAATACAAATTAACATTTTAGCAACTAATAACCAAATGATACATGAGTTTGGATTAGTGATACACCTGATACACATTACACTAATAAATATTCCAAAACCTGATACACATACAAAAACCTGATACACATTAAACTTCTAATCCAAGTGTATCACCTAGGTTTCGTAAATTTTAAAAAGAAATCTATCAAAACTTTAACAATTTTAGTTGTAGTAAATAAAAAAATTATTTTTATTGTAAGGAGAGTATCTCTTGTCAAATTTTAGTTCGATCTCATTTTAACAACTTTAAGTATGATCTTATTTGATCTAGATTATATATATATATATATATATATATATATATATATATATATATATATATATATATATATATATATATATATATATATTACGTCAATTTCAATATTAGTTTCATATCGTTATTCGTTTCGAGTCCACAAGCACGAGTCATGACTTCTCGACTTTTAATCAATCAATAATCCAAAATACACTAAAGTCCATGTTACGGCGGTGTCGGGGTCAACTATGACTAAAAAGTCAAAGTAACACCGACGTTGCTCAAAGTTGACAATTTATAATATAAGTCCAAGTAATTAATCACAATAGCGAAACTCAATCTCAAATCAACCCAAATCGATCTCGCCATCCAATCAAACTACCAAATATACCCGTCGCCAATGTTATGACCCTAATGGTCATGACACGATCCCGCTTAAGGCCACATGAACCAAACAAGCTCTAGAAGCTTTTCTGCTCCACGCGTCTCATCCAAACACCAACAACAACTACCAACAAGATACCACAACAACCCGACCCGGACCCTTGGTCCATGAGCGTCTCGTACGCCATACCCACAACCCATACGTGGGTTTTTGTGGCTCGTACGCCTCAACAAACACATCCAAACACTCCCAAATGGCTTCTACTACAACCAAACACAATCAATCAACCTCCAAACAACATCGAAACATCAAACCCATCAACTAATCTAAACCCATCACATGAAACTATGCCTAAAATGCAAAAACACACTAAAATGATACACCACATGATACCAAAACTGTAACTTATAGGATTACACAAACACATCAAACCAATAACATATGGGGCGTATACAAATGTTTAGAGAGGGAAAGTTCTAGAGAAAGAAAGGGAAGAGAGTTAGGAACTATGTGAAACAAAGAAAAATGGTATTGAAGCTCCAACCCTCTACCTTGGGAGGTAGAGGGTATTTATAGTTTTCTTACAAGACTCGCCTCCTACGGGCTGTAGATCAGGCATACAGTGGGTAAAGACCCGTCCGTCCTCCACGGTGTTACTTAACTAAATACTAACAAATATTAAATGACTACGACTATGAGTTTTCTAACGATTACATATACTTGAGGTGACCGACACTTTAATGACTGAATTTTCTAAATCCTAACAATCTCCCCCTAAGGGAGGTCGCCTTAAATTACACATAATACAAACAGATATTACATTAAGATTGTTCTTGGATTCTTGTTTAAGTTCATTTCTCTGCAGCCCAAAGTCTTTGATTCTCCATGTTTTGCATGTTTGGATAATTCAAGTGGAGGTCTTTAACTGATCCGCGTGATGATGAGTTTTGAGCCATCTTTGAGATCATCAGCTTGCATAAATCTCTGAATCATCCTTTGTAGAGTTGACATTATGTGATGTTGTGACAGTGGACCGAAATGCTCACATTCTGGATCATGATTTCTTTTCATCAGAGTAGGGGAAGCTTTAGTTGATTCATGATATTTGCTGCAGCGTAGCAGAAGCATGGAGTGAGAATATCAGAGTCATTGATGCACTAATCATGATTTCTTTGGAAATGAATGTGTTGTGTGAGCATGCGGCTATGGATTGACCTCTCCATTCTGATCAGCTACAAACGTTGGGTGTACCTGCATACAACAGTTAACAATAAAGCGCATAAAAGTGTCTTTGATCACTTTCGTTGAATTGAGGTACACAACCCACAGTTCCCCGTTGATCAGTACAAGTACTGCCTGTGATCAGGTATAAGTCCGAAGAACTTCCTTGACGGGGTTTCGCAGCTGCTCTAGCTGTTCTCAAATCGGAACGTCTCAAAGAAGACAACTGATGTAGGTTTTACTGACCAGGTCTTAATATTTATAGTGTCTCGCTATACCTATGGTCTACCCTAATACACTAACGGGCAGTGTACCCGGTCGTGTGTAGTGTAGTAAATGGTAAAGCCAAGGTCGTCCCAAGAGCTATGTGTGTCGGATAATTACTAAGTCTAATTGTCACATATTATTAATGGTTTGATAGGGTTTTAATTAATTAAACTACTAATGCAGAATATAAAAGCAAATAAATGGTCGAAGGGAAATCAATAGAGGAATAGTGGTGCTACCCTAGTTAATCCTCCTAACTAGTTATGTCTACGTCTACCTACTTCCAATTACTTCAGGTGGGGTCAAATTCGAGAGGACAACATTTGGTCAATTCGCCCTAACCTATCAGCAAAGATGCCACCACAGGAGAAATCAGGCGCACCGTCATAAGTCCTGTTGTTCCTGGTCCCCTAAGCTGAGTCATTAAGTACCGCTACATGCTAGATTCTTAATAATGAGTGCCCGGCTGTTAGGAACTTAGACACCACACCCCCAATTCTTAAGTTCATCCAAACGATAGGTGATTAGTTGGTCAAATCGCACAAGTAGAAAGGGTCGTCAGTTGGTCATATCTTACCCTTCCCGTCTCAGTCCGCTCACCTAGGGTCAGTTGGTCATATCTCCTAGGCAATTGGCCTCTATCGCCATTCAAAACTACTGAACCAAGGGTGACTACCAAAGAACTATGCATGCATACACTTAGAAATAATTGTACGGAAGTAAAGGTAAACGCAAACAAAACAATTAAGGAATCATAACTAGGCTAGCACCAAAGGGTGCTTAGCCGCTCATATTAATCATGCACATCAATTCAATATTCAAAGGTACGAAATACATGAATTGAAAGTAAAAGAAATAATAAACGCTAAAGCTTATCGTAATGGTGTGACTTCTCCCTTGGAAACAGCTCCGTATGCTTCCCTAGACCTCCCTTCAGCTTTTTCCCACGTTCTCAGAGTGTTGTGTATGGAATGGGATGATTTGAAATGCTGGAATTCGTGGGGTATTTATAGGCCAGGTCTTGGTTACGGCGTAACCAATAGTTGAGTTACGCCATAACCTTCTATTTTTCCGTAAATGCACTAGATCTGCTAGTTATGGCGTAACCTTATAAGTGGTTATGCCGTAGTCTTCAATAAACTCGGTTACATCGTAAGTGATGCAGTAGTTACGACGTAAGTATCAGCGGCGTGGAACATCTTTTGACCTAATGGAGTTACGTCGTAACCTTTGGGAGGAGTTACGCCGGAACCTCTTGATAATGTGAGAGATGAGTTACGCCGTAACTTCTTCAAAATAAGCATACTGTGATAAATCTTTAGTAACGTTTCCATTTCCGCTTCTCTTTAGCTCCAATGCTCGTAATTTACCTAAAAGTGTAAAACAATGGAAAAAAGCGTAAATCCATATAAATGATATAAATAACGAGCATTAACGGGGGAAATTGACACTTAGTATTCAGGACTATTTGATGTTATCAAATATCCCCCCACTTGAACTCTACTTGCCCTCAAGTAGACCTTATTAGATAGATTCCTAAAAAGATATCTCCCAAAACCTAGAAAATATGAGTTTACAAATCTCTTATGCTAGAATAAAACAAAGCCGAACACCTCACGAAAGGGGAACAAACACTCAAATCTCTTAACAATTCTAAGTGACAATTTCAGGGTGATCACTCAATCACACAGTCATAGCATGTATTCTATCATAAGCTTGGCGGTTACACAAATCTCCACCACTAGAGTTAAGGGCTAAACAATTCTCGAAGGCAATATGGGTAGACACGACAAAGGTTAAGGGGTGACTCGTCATTACTAACATGTCACGGCGAAGTGGACAAAATTAATGATACATGACCAAATCCATGGCCAAGACACCAAAGATTGCTTGCTGCATCACCTAGACACGCTTCATGACTAAAGGGTAGGATAAGACATGGGATATATAATTGGTGTAAAATGAAAAACAAGCACGTAGTCTGTATCTATAACTAAGTCATCACCACTTACCATCCGCCCAAAGTTCAAGCTTAGAAGTCTAGAGACTGGATCATGAAAATCAAGGCAGATGTGTCATTAGAGGACGTCGTGATGGGCACACTAGCTTTTCTTCTTCAGTTGGTATAACTCCAACTCCAATCTTCCAATGTGACCGAGGTGGCCTCCTCGATACTAAATAATAAAGCTCATACTATAGTGCTTATAACATCGCACTTTACAAAATCATAACTCAATCAACTATTTTTTTTCGATTTTTTTTTAACATAACATGATAACATAACATCCCCCCACTTGAGATGAACAATGGGAATTCGGGGGGTCTTCAATGATCTTCATAATTGTTGTCGATGAAAGCGTGATTTCCAAACCTTTTCACTCGAACCTTGAACTTAGGCAAATGATGACTTCCCAATTACAAATAAAGACAACAGGGTAGGCTAAGGTGTAAGGGTGTAACAAAACAATACAATGGGGTGAAAAAATGAAAGGAATGGCTCAGAAGGGTGTATCTAGGGGTATCTTGCACTAAAGGGGAGTGCAACAAAAGGGTTTCACATGTGGGTCGAAAAGCCGAGGTGACTAATCGATAGACTCACAATGGTAGGCTGTTTGGGTGATAATCCTATAATACTGCCTTCTAAAACTGAAAAGTCCAAATACATCGAGCTAACTCAACATACCTCGTCTATGGTCTCGAAATGATGCAAAGGCCAAGTTCTAAAGTTTACAAGCTACCGGCACACTCATAATTTGGTGGATTTGGGGTAAAATATTGGAAACGGATAATGGTAATCTGACCATGTAATATCAAGGGTTGTATGTGCTCGACTAAGGTCTAATCTAGTTAGGTTCGGAAAAACATGTCAAAATTTTAAAAATGGCATAATTTTTCAAAATAAACTAGAAAAATGAGGGCGAAATAAAGTTCAAGAGATAATTCTACTCCCGTCCCCCCACTTGAATTGTACAAAGTCCCTTTTGTACTAGCCATTAAAATAAAGGTGAAGAGAAAGGTAGAATTAGAGCGAGAACTTCCCTGAAATTTGCTCCAAAAAGACGAAGGCCCACAAGAAAGGATAGTGCCTTCGTTTAAGCGTCATAAACAAACTTCAATCCCCGAAATCACAATACCGACAAGCATAATTCTAAAAAGAAAAAAAATGAAAAACAAACCTAACTCACTTTCGTAGGAATCACGGTTGCATTTTGCGAATGCAACAAGCCTTTTAAACCACTTGGTGTCCCAAGTGGACGAGTGAAGTCTCGTGAGGGTTTACAGGGAACACACCCAAAAATTTCATTTAAAAACTAATACAAGGTTACTGTGTTTTAAAATAAAGAATTAAAGCAGAGGAGAGTTGCGTCGTAACTCCTATGAGAGAGTTACGCCGTAACTGGCAAAACGTGGTATGATCTGTGGAGCGAATAGTTACGGCGTAACCACTGAGATGGTATTATTCCATAATTGGTAATGCGTCAAGAATTCTGTTGCTAAAATGTTGGTTACGGCGTAATCACTAAGATGAGTTACGCCGTAACTCTATTCAGATCAGCAACTGCAGCAGTAATTATTTCATTGTCTCCTGCAAAAATGGTTAGAAAACACAAAACCCAACAGAAAGGAAATCAAAACAAAAGAAAGGGATAATTCGGGTTGTCTCCCGAAAGTGCACTTTTCTTTATTAATGAGTCTTTAAGTTAGACTCAGAGCCGCGGGGCTCCTATGGGGGTCTTTGAACTTGCCCCACTTCTTTAATATCCTTCATCAAATTGTACCTCATCCATGCAACATTTGAGGCAGTTCGGAGGTATTTAATGGTTTCGATCTTTCGGACTTTACAAAATTTCTCCTCCGGACCTAGGTGGTAGCGAGTGAATTCGTATTTTTCAATTAAAGTTGGGGGTGGTCTTTTGTAGGGTATCCCAGGAGCTTGCACCTTCTTTGCTCGTAAGCTTCATCATCGGGATCAGTGAAATTTTCATTTCCTTGCAACTCTAGGTAATCTAGCATCCCTTCGATATCATTACTCACCCGCTCTATATCATCGTCAATTGTTATTTTACTCGTGTTTTCGATACTTTTATCGTTTGAATTTTTTCGATCCAAGTATTCCTTCCAAATCTTGTCTTTCGTTAATGCGTCCACATGCCCATACTTAATTTTTACCCAACTATCGAACCCCAGGTTGTCCATCCAAGGTAAACTCGTTCTCTCCTCATCTGGGTCGATGAATCCATCTTCGCCTTGCAACTCAAGATAATCGAAATCATTGTCGGAATCGGTATCTTCAAGTTGGTTGAGAATATGTTTGCATTTTTCATTGTTTACTGAGTCTTTGGTGTCATCTTCTGGTTTTTCATCAGGAGCTTCGTTGTTGGGTTGATTTTTACTCATACAACCTTCCCAGATTTTCTTTTTGGTTAACGTGTCAATTTTTTCGTATTTGATTTTGATCCAATCGTTGAATCCGAGATCATCTAGCCAAGGTAGTTCTGTTCTTTCGGAATCGTTAGTCGAAGTCCAAAGGAATTCGTCTTCCCCAGCTCTCTCGATGCTGCTTCCTCCATCACATTCATACTCAAAAGGGTTGCAGGAGGCCCAAACTTTTCCGTTGCTGGTTTTAATTTGTTCGCACCAATGATTCCTAACTCCTTCGTCACAGTCATTTTCAAAAGGAATATCATCGAGGGGCTTAATGGTTTTTCCTCGAAGAATGTGTTTCTCATATTTCAGTTCCAGATTTCTGAACAAAGTTGAATTAATTATCGCGTCCCCGAACCTTATTGAATACCAATCACTGAATGATAGATTTCCAAAATCAACGTCGTGTCTCCCAGACTCGTGTGGGCATATCCAAACTTCGTTCTTCACATTACCTCCTCCGTTGCAATAATCACGAAAAGGATTGCACGTTGGCCAAGCGTTAGTAATCTCATCTTCCATGATGAGTAAGGGTTTGCAGTAATGCTTGATGGGTGGCCCTTCCACTTCGTTAATTGAGAACTTGGCTAACCTTTCTTCGTCATTCAGTTTAGTCCATTTGTATTGGTCATATTTTATCCTTTCCTTATCAACACCACCATCGCAGGTTTTCCAAGGATCACATGAGGCCCACAAATTGTAGCATTCTCCATCATCAATTGCAATACTCTTACACCAATGACTCCTTATTTTGGGGTTGTTGTCCTTGGTGTCCGTGTCTTTGCTTGAATTTGGGTTACGCCGTAATTCTAGAGTGTGATTACGACGTAACTCACTTTCGCCATCGGTATCCGACTCATCAGAGCACTTGTTGGTGTCAGAGAACACAGCCGTACATATAGTGGAGTTGCTCTTTTGTTCTTCGTTCATTCTTTGAACCTCGTCGCCAAGCTTTCTAATTAGAGTTTCCAAGTTCTTAAGTGATGTTTCGTGGGACGCGAGGCTTTTTCTTGTGTTATCTTGGAAATTCTTAAGCCATTCTTTTTGCTCCTTTTGCCTCTTGGTAGTGGGTAAAGCGGAGTAATCTTGCACCCTGGTAAATATATTAACCAAAGAAACGTTTAAGTATAATGGATATGAGTGAAATCCCATATCTCAGCCCGTTACATAGGCATAAAGCTTACATAACAAGATACTTCCTATTTTCTAAACAAGAAAACAAACCACTACTCAAATGATAACATAGGACAAAACGAAATAAAATTACTTCCTAGGACCTTGAAGCTTGGTGCCATACATGGCATTAAATGCATCCAAATTCCCTGGAAGATCATAAACCTGCTTCGCATAGTCATCATAGTCATCATACTCATCTTCAAACTCATGGCCACCACCACCGAACAGATTAACAGACTCATCAAATGGGTTAGCAAGCACCTCATCTTCAGAATTAGAAACCACGATATCTCCCACTTTAGAAAAAGGATTAACTCTCTTAGTAGAAGAGGCGGGAGGAATACAAGAATCACTAGTATTTGGAGCCACATTCGACTCCATCTCTTTCAAATCACTCACAAGGGGTTCTTGTGATGCAGTACCTGTCTTAGTAGACTTATCTTCATTAACTTCCATTGAATGACCAGAATCCACATGCTTGTTGGTGTCATTAGAAGGACTATCAAACGAATCCGTATATTCCTTATTAAGAGCATCAAACTGGTTAGATGTAGAAATATTTGTTCCACTCGAACTAGCCACATCAGAAGCATTCTTCTTAGTGACTTCCACTTTCTTAGGTTCAGGAGGAGTCTTTTTGGGTTGATATTGTAACACGCTTAGTAGGCTGAGCAGGAGGTTCAACAACTTTAGGACATTCAATAAGAGTATGACCAAAAATCTTACATTTATCACAATGAGGTGGTTTCCACTCATATTCAACCCGTATCTTCTCAATAGTCGAACCCGACCCATCAAGTAACGGTATCTTAACAGTAAGACTGTCCCTAAGCATCTCATCCGACTTCACTTCAATCATGCATTTAGCAAAACTACTACGGCCCCACGAGTCCTTGCACATTTGGCTAGTGAAAGCATCTAACCTTTTGGGCATGCCTATCAATGTGGCAAGGAGACTAAGGCCATCATCAGAAAACATAGCAAGAGGAACATCATGGAATTTAACCCACACCGGGATGTTGGTCAAATCCTCTTTAAGTAAGTTGGTGTTCAATGTCCATGGTTTAAGAATAATAGGTACATTTCTAATCAACCAAGGACCGTTTTCAAGAACATCATCAACACCTTTCTGCGAATTGAACTTAAAAAAGAAGGACCCTTTTGCATTCATCATTACCTTTTGTATACCAAACTTAGCCCACGCATTGCGTACAAAGTAATCAACAACATGAAAAGCAAGTCGTTGACCAAGAAAATACCTATACAAAGTATGCTCAAACCTAGAGTTCACCTCTTCAACCACTTTCATCGGGACAAAAAGATCCACACCATTAGCTTTCTTATTACACTCCAACCTACGAAAGTTTGACGTGTGTTTCTTAGGTTCAGTAGAAGTAACACCAGCATATGATGTAGAAGGTTGTTTCAAAGCAACACCAACCTTCTCAATACCAACAGCCCCATGTGAATTCGTATAAACTCTATCATTAACATTAATAGGACTACTAGTAGCATTACCATTAGAAGCCATAGGAACACTCGTATCATGAGGAGGTTTCGAATAATAACCAATAGCAGTAAGCATCTCCTCTAGCTCTGATGTGCTACATGTGTACAAGTTTTAAATTTATAAAAGGTGAATTACCAATATTACCAATAACACATACGAGCAAGTATACTCGTCCGTTATAGCAAGATTATGAAGGTAAGTCGGAATCGTTCGCAGGGATTTGAGTGAGTCTAAGCACAAGTTTGAATCAACAGAGTCTATCCAAAACATATAACAAAGCAAATAGATAAAATGAAATTCAGATGATTAAAAACTACACTTGCTTAAACTAGTTTCATATCATGGATTAATCTGATTGTGTTAACCTCTTAACATGTTGGTTATGATAATTAGTTGGTGGACTAATCTATTGTTCTTACAAGTTAAACCTTCGTCAGGATTTTAGTTCATAAAAACAAGCATTACGTTTAACCAATCAATTCAAGTTTCATAAGTCTACATACATAAACTTAAACACAAAAACATCCACTTGTTTCATCAAATTGCTTAAGAAATGGTCAATACAAAAGGTAACCGATCATAGACAAAAGGCTACAATTGATTCTCAACAACTAATCTTACGACCTTTTAGATGTTTCCAACCAATCCAATTTGATAATTGATGAGTTTCCAAATACTCATCATTTTTACATAATCTAAACTGCAAATTCATCTGAAAACGCTCAAAAACACATCAAAATGATCAAATTATCACAAATCAGTGTTTTATGTGTTTTAAATTCAAAAATATCAAAATCAGATGAAAAATGTATAAAGTTTGCAAAATTGGCAGTTTTAGTCCCCCGAGTTTTAAAAGTTGTCAAATCTAGTCCCTGGAAATTCAAAAATGTGGAAATTTATCATTCAAGGTCCCTGAAGTATTCTAAGTTGTTTAAAATGATCCTTGAATGATTCTTTGGTCAATTGGCAAGAAAGGTCCCTTAACTTTGGAAAATTACAAATATAGTCCTTGGACTTTAAAAATAGATTTTATGCAAAAAAAAGGGTTCTTGTATTATCAAAGTTGGCAAATTTAGTCCTTGTGAGAAGTTTGGAAACATGACATTTTCAGTCCTTGAAGTTTGGTTAAGTTACACTTTTGGTCCTTATCTTTACTAAAACCAAACGGATCCTTATAACTATCTAGGCCCAAAATCCAAGCCCAAACCCAACAGCCCTTGACCCCTTGCACCTTGACCTCCCAGTCCACAATACAAAAAGACCCCAGCCACTACCCATTTGACCCCCCTTTGTTATTAGTTGCGGTCAACCAAAGTCAAAACAAGGAGAAAACGCGCCCAAACCAGCTTGTACTGTAGCAGTACCTCTCCCACTTCTGTTTCTTCAAAACCAGCCATGGTTTCACTCCACTTTCAACCCTCCCCCATTCCATGTCCCCTCCAACTCCTCTACATTCCAAAATCCTTTAATTACCTCAACCTAATGCATTAATTGATTAAAACTGCTATGAGGAATTTTTGGCGCCAAAATCACAAATGGACGGACATGATGAATCTCAAGCATCCAATGGCTCAAGTTTGGTGGGATACAATCAGAAGCAAGTGGGATGTATGAAAAGTCTATAAAGTAGAGGAGTTGTGCATTGTAAAAGCAGTATCTAGTGTAATTTTTAGTATTATTGTCGTTTTTATTATTTTTCAAGTCAAGTGTATGTTTTTATTTTAAAAACTCTGTATTTCAAGTCCTTTTGATATAAGAAAGCTTTTGTGAAGTTTGAATTCAAGTATTATATTGTATCTCATCTTATGCAATTTTCATCAAATTCAAAAATCTCATGTTGTTTCAAATGGTGTTTTCAGTGGTTTGTATGGACTAGATTAAGTCACTTAAGCTCCTAGAAAGCTATTTCAAGCTTTTAGAAACTTTAAAATTCAATTTAGAAGAAAAATTAGAAAAATCACCAAAAATAGCAATTAAATAGTCAAAAATAAAAAATCATGTTGAAAGGTACAAGAAGGCTGGAGCAAGGTTGATATTGGATGGCCTTGGTATAGTGCTTCTTGGGAAGCTATAGGAAGTGGTTTCAGATCTTGGTTATCAGTTTTAAGCATTGGAAGAAATTGTAAGCTTTTTGGCAACTTTGGTATTTCACTGTTGTAGTAGCTAATTACCTTTTATTTCTGTTTCTTTGTGGTATTTAGTCATAATATAGTGTTTCTAAACCTTTAAAACAGTAGCTTGTTTGTTTCAATTCTTAGTTTACCAAAAATTTGGTTTTAACAGTTGTAAGTGCTTTTTGATCATATCTTAGTTTAATGTTGTTATGAATGTTGTTTAAGGTTTCATTAGTACTAATAAGTGATTATAAAAGGTCTGTAATTAAGCTCATGGTTTAAACTTGTGATTTGGTTTGAAAAAGCTCATAACAGTCAACCATAAGGTGTGTTTGGTTTAGTGTATTCAAAAGTTCTTTGGTCATTTTCTTTGTTGGAAACTTGTCTAACTAAGTCTAAACTACTCATATTAGTCAAGAAATCAAGTTCTCATTTGCAAAAAGTCAAAATTTCATTTGATCCTTAATTGAGCAGCCACTGTTGGGATTTTAGAATATCAAATCATCATTTTGTGTTCAAAAAGTATTAATCTTGCTATATTCAGTCTTAAAACACCTTAACATAACATCATCAGTGTTTAAAATCAAATCAAATCTCAATTTGGTCAACTTTTGGTTTTTCTCAAAAAGTCAAAATTTCAAAAGAGTCGTTTTTGAATAAAGTTTGGAATTTCATTGTGGGTTTATTAATAGGATTCAGTCTATAAGCTTTGGAGGATTTGTAGTCTAGGTGCTCAAGAAAAATACAAAAATGATAACTCTTAGTTTCTTAGCTTTTTGAGTGCTCATTTAACTGCTTATTGAGAGCACCCCATCTGCACAACTGTTCTGTGCACAGAAAGTGGTACCAACTTCATAAGCTTGTATTGAGCTCATTACTTGTCCAATTCTTGTGTTCTCTACTTCTTTGGAAAGCCAACCAGGTCCTCTTGAGATATCAAGTTTTGTTTTTCACTTTGGAACTCATTTGGTAGGGCTGCATTAAGCCTAAAGCTTGTCCCATTTTCTGTGTTAAGCCAAAGTGCTTATTTGTTTGTGTAGCTTAATCAGTGTGCTTCTTTGCATGATTTAGCTTCATTTCAGTCTCTTTAGCTTATTTACATCTCATTCTAGCTTCTGTTTCAAGTATTGAGCTTATTTGAGCTTATTCCACAAAATAAGCTAGTATAGCCAACTGTTGGGCTTTTTAGTTTCCAAAACAGCTTATTTGAGTTTTGTAAATTTTTTGTCTTTGTTAAAGTTTCTTATTATTAGTATTTAAGTAGTTTTCAAAAAGAAAAATCATAAAAACATCAATATTAAAATAGTGATAGCGTTTATTTAAGATTTTTTAGCTTTTCAATTTTTCTTTTCAACTTATTAATAAGCAAATCTTGTTTTTATAGTTTTCTTAGGTTTCTGTCATCTTATAGGATTTTTAGAAAAAGTTTCAGATTTTTCTTTATCTTTTTAGTATTTATTATAATTTTAAATAGTTAAAAATAGTAAATAATTAGTAATAAATAATTAAAAAGTCTAAAAATATATATATTTTTCTTTTTTAAATTAGTTTTATCATATTTTAGATTTTTCAAAGTTAAAATTTTATTTTTCCAAGTTTATTTTCTATTTTCTAGTATTTAAGTATATTTTAAATAATAATTAATTAGTAATAATTAGATAAAAAGTGTGAAAAATATATTTTTAGTTTTAAAATTAGTTTTATAATATTTTAGATTTTTCAAAATCATAAGTTTATTTTTCTAGCCTTATTTCCTATTTTCTTCTATTTTAGATTATTTATTAAGTAGTTAAAATAGTTTTTAATTAATAATAATTAATTAAATAGTGTTAAAAATAATTTTCCTTTTCTAATAATTTTCTTTTATTTTTAGGATTCCAAAAATGTCATTTTTATATTTTTAGGCCTTTTATTTCTTAGTGTTCACTTTTTATTTTGTGCGTATACGTAGTTTTTAAAACTTACGTTTACGTTTTCTTGATCTGGTTGTTGTGCTTTCCAATTCTGTGTCCAATTCTATTCCAAATCAATCAGTAGTGTAATTTCTAATCATAACCTTTACAGATCACTATCCTTAGTGATCATCCCATCATCTGAATCAGTTTTACACACCATTGAGTCTCCTTGGGACTAAACGACCCGGGAATTCAATCTATTCTCCAGGACTTAATTGTATTTGTGTCTGAGCTGTTTTAAGTCTGTTTGACTTGACTGTTTGCAGCGAATCAAATTTTGGCGCCGCTGCCGGGGAGGCTTTAGCGTGTGTCTAGCCATTTTCAGATCCATTGTTGCACATACCCACCGTTTGTAAAAAGTTTTTTGTAAAGTTATAAAAAAAAAAGTCATTAACACTTTTCCTAAAGTGTTAAAACTCCAAAAAAATATAAAACAACAAAACAATCGGAACGTTTTCTATTTTGTATTCTCTTTTAAGGTGATTCTTGAAGAGATACGATTTGGTTAAACGGGACGATAACAAAAATTTTGTCCAAAAGTTTTTGAACCCATCTGCACAAATCTTACCTACGTCTTTTCAGTGGTACTTAATTGAATACATAAAAATCAACCACCGCAAATCAAGGCAGTGCACTACCTAACTGGGGGTGCGACCATTAATAAGTTCCCGAACATCAGATTTAAAACTTGCCTTTGTGTCACTTGTGATTTGGTGTACCTTTTTCAAAGAAGCCATTTCATCTGTGATTATTGGTTAAGTTCACTTGTGTTTTGCCTCATTTGTTTTGAAAATTGGTTTTTATACATAGTGCATGCGCACTCGTTCTTCCAGTTCTACAAGTCCACTTTCCGAACTTGGAAACATTCCTCGCAGACGTAGAGGACGTTCAGCTCCTTCAGCCGTGACTGAGGAACGTCTACCACCACCACCTCCTGTCGAAATGGCAGAAGACAAACCGATGAATGAGCTTCTCCAAGCACCCATCGAGGGTTACGGAGATGCCATTGTTGTCCCAGCCATCGTGGCTGACACTTTCGAGCTCAAAACCGGGTTGCTCAATCTAGTAACCCAAAGCCAATTCTATGGTTTTGAGCGGGATGATCCCCATGCACACATTCGATGGTTTAACAAGATAGCATCTACCATCAAGTACAAGAATGTCCCATCCGAAGCTATCAAGCTTCTTCTGTTCCCATTTTCTCTAGAGGGACAAGCCCGGAATTGGCTTGAGAAACAACCCCCTCGTTCTATAGAGACATGGGAAGATCTTGTCACCAAGTTCGTTAACGAGTTCTATCCTCCATCCCGAACCACAAGTCTTAAGAATGAGATAATGAAATTTTCTCAGAGATTTGATGAATCATTCGGGGAGGCATGGGATCGTTACAAAGAGTTGCTTCGCAAGTGTCCGCATCACGGTTTTACCGAGTTAATGCAAATGGATACTTTCTACAATGGTCTTAATCAGGCTAATCAAGATTCTTTGAATGCCTCCGCGGGAGGTAATTTCCTGAGCAAGACCACCAAAGAGGCCTTGCAGATCATTGAGAACAAATCTCAGGTCCGTCCTTTCAGAGCTAAGACATATCAGTCTAATGCTGGACCTTCTTCTTCTTCATCCCCAGTGAGTACATCTAGCACCGATGCTAAGATTGATAAACTCACAGACATTGTTCAGGCTTTGGTTCTAGCTAACCAGAAGAAAGTCTCCTTCACTCAGCCTCCAACACATGCTGAAGTGAAAAAAGTTGAAGTTTGTGTCACTTGTGGTGGTCCTCATGCTTACTACAATTGTACTGCCACCGATGGTAGTCCTTTTGAGGCCAATGCTTTAGCCGGTAGTTCACAACAAGGAGGTAATCAATACCGTCCTCAAAATGAACCACACTACCGTGCTAACACTAATCAGGCACCACCCGGTTTTAACCAAAATCACAACAGGAATCAGAACCAACCAAGAATGAACCAAGGTTATCAAAACCAAGGTAATTTCTATCCTGGACCCAATCAGGGTTTCCATCATCAAGGAAACCCTACTCAAAACAATTTCAATCGAGGGAATCAATTTCATGGGAATATGAATCCTAATCAAGGGAATTTTGGTCATAATCAAAACATACGACCTCAAATTGTCCCTCCAGCTCCTCCCATCATTACTCCTCCAGGACCATCATCTGATGAGTTACTGAAGCAGTTTATGAAATCCCAAGATGAAATGAATCGGTTGTTGGTCAGTCAGATTGCTGATCTGAAGAAGTCTTTAAATGATCGACCCTCGGGCTCAGGTACTTTACCGAGCAACACGATCGCTAACCCGAGGGGCGATGCCAAGGCGATCACAACCAGAAGTGGTGTTTCATACCCTGGACCTGCTGTTCCTACTACCTCTACTTCTTCTTCTCTTCCTAAGGTAGTGGACAGTGAACCTCCAAAACACAATGGACCTACGACTCCAATGCCACCTCCACCAGTGCCAATAAGTCAAGTTACCAAGGATACAACGGACAAAGTGCATTATTCTAGCCCACGAAGTACCGCACACGTCCAACCTTCGGTAGTCCATCCTCAAGTGGTCCAGAAACCCCAGTCTAATCAAGGAGTTGTTTTAGAACCTCCTATAGCTCCTGTTGAGAATCAGAAATCCAAATCTTCTATTCCTTACCCATCGCGCTTGAATGAGCAAAAGCTCCGCGAGAAAGCTAGTCATCAAATGGATAAATTTTTCCAAATTTTCCAAGAATTACATTTTGACATAAGCTTTGCGGATGCTATCATGCTGATGCCCAAGTTCGCATCTACTCTCAAGCACATGTTAAGCAATAAGGAAAAGCTGTTTGAAATGGCTAAGACTCCTCTTAACGAGAACTGCTCAGCAGTTATTCTGAAAAAGCTTCCTGAAAAGCTTGGAGATCCTGGGAAATTTCTCTTACCTTGTGTATTCCCAGGGATGGTTGAATGCTTTGCCCTTGCAGATCTTGGTGCAAGCATTAATCTTATGCCATATTCAGTGTGGAAGAAACTGTCTCTTCCGGAACTCACTCCTACATGCATGACTCTCGAGCTTGCTGATCGATCCATATCCCGTCCTCTTGGCATTGCTGAGGACGTGTTTGTGAAAGTAGGAAAGTTCCATTTCCCAGCTGACTTCGTGGTTGTTGATTTTGATGCCGATCATCGGGTTCCTCTCATTGTTGGTCGAGGATTCCTGAGAACGGGCCGTGCTCTCATAGATGTATTTGAGCAAGAAATCACATTGCGTGTTGGTAATGAAGCTGTCACCTTCAATCTTGACCAAACTTCGAGGTACTCCGCAAATTATGATTCTGAATCGGTTAACCGAATAGATATCATTGATGTTGCTTCTGACGAGTACTCTCAAGAAGTTCTTGGTTATTCTCATAATTCTGTGAGTGGGGATTCCACCACATCTTCTCAGCCTATCATAGCCAATTCTACTCCTTCTATCACTCCGTTTGAGGGAAGCGACTTCATCTTAGATGAGATTGAAGCATATTTGGCTAGTGATTCTGTACCTTGGGAAATTGATCATGCTCCGATTGATATTGAGGGGGACATACTTCTTATTGAGAAGTTGCTCAATGATGATCCATCATCAACCCCTCATCCTAGTGATTCAATCCCAGTTGAGATTAATCAAAATGAGATTAATCTGGAGGGAGATATTCTTCTTGAGAAAGTGTCAAATCTGGATACTTCTTTTCCTCTCCCTCCCATCAAACTTCATAACGAGGAAGTCAATTCAGTTGAGAAAACTGAAGAATTTCCTGAGGTTGAGCTTAAGGACTTACCTCCTCATCTTGAGTATGCATTCCTTGAGGGTGATGATAAGTTACCCGTCATTATTGCTCGAGATTTGAGTAAAGATGAAAAAGCTGCTCTCATTACAATCTTGAAGTCACACAAGCAAGCAATTGCTTGGAAACTCTCCGACATCAAAGGTATAGACCCTGAGTTCTGTACTCATAAAATCTTGATGGAGGATGACTTCAAACCCGCAGTTCAACATCAGAGGCGAGTGAATCCAAAAATCCATGATGTTATCAAACAAGAGGTTATCAAACTTCTTGATGCTGGATTGATTTACCCGATCTCAGACAGTCCTTGGGTCAGCCCAATTCATTGTGTCCCAAAAAAGGGTGGCATTACTGTTATCACAAATGAAGATAACGAGTTAATTCCAACTCGATTGGTTACGGGATGGCGTGTTTGCATCGACTATCGTAAGTTGAATGACGCCACCCGAAAAGACCATTTTCCTCTACCCTTCATGGACCAGATGCTTGAGAGATTAGCAGGGAATGAGTACTATTGCTTCCTTGATGGTTTCTCGGGTTACTTTCAGATCCCTATTGATCCACAGGATCAAGAGAAGACCACATTCACTTGCCCATACGGAACTTTTGCCTACAAACGTATGCCTTTTGGCTTATGTAATGCTCCTGGCACGTTCCAACGATGTATGATGGCCATATTCCACGACATGATCGGGGAAACAATGGAAGTGTTTATGGATGACTTCTCGGTCATTGGGGATTCTTTTCAATCATGTCTCTCCCACTTAGATAAAATGCTTCAAAGATGTGAAGACACCAATCTTTGTCTAAACTGGGAGAAGAGCCACTTTATGGTCAAAGAAGGCATTGTCCTTGGCCATAAGATTTCAAAGAACGGGATTGAGGTAGATAGAGCAAAAGTCGATGTTATTGCTAAGCTGCCTCATCCTACTACCGTCAAGGGTATTAGGAGTTTTTTGGGTCATGCCGGTTTCTATCGTAGATTCATTCAAGATTTTTCCAAAATCGCCCGGCCTATGACCCATCTTCTTGAAAAGGATGCTCCTTTTATCTTCTCACCCGAGTGCATCGTAGCTTTTGAAACATTGAAGAAAAAGCTAACTGAAGCACCCATTCTCGTTGCTCCTGACTGGGACTTGCCTTTTGAGCTCATGTGCGATGCAAGTGATTTTGCTATCGGTGCAGTCCTAGGGCAACGAAGAAATAAGCATTTTCAGCCTATTCACTACGCAAGCAAAACTATGACTGAGGCTCAGACTCATTACACCACCACAGAAAAAGAGCTATTAGCCGTGGTGTATGCTTTTGAGAAGTTTCGGCCGTATCTTATCTTGACCAAATGCGTAGTGTATACGGATCACTCGGCTCTTAAATATCTCTTTGCAAAACAAGATGCAAAGCCGAGATTGCTTCGTTGGATTCTCCTCCTCCAAGAATTTGATATCATTATACGTGATAAAAAAGGAGCTGAGAATCTAGCGGCTGATCATCTGTCCAGATTAGAAAACCCTCACCAAGATGTTTTCGAGAAAAAGGATATAAATGAAACATTTCCTCTCGAAACACTCAATGCGGTTTCTTTTCGTGGAAATTCCACCACCCCATGGTTTGCTGACTTTGCAAATTACCATGCGGGTAACTTCATTGTGAAAGGGATGTCGACCCAGCAGAAGAACAAATTCTTCAAAGATGTTAAACACTATTTCTGGGACGACCCTTTCTTGTTCAAAATCTGTGCGGATCAAGTCATCCGACGGTGTGTTTATGGACAGGAAGCTATTGATATTCTCACAGCTTGTCATGCTGGACCCACCGGGGGCCATCATAGTCCAAACTACACCGCCAAAAAGGTGTTTGATTCCGGGTTCTATTGGCCCACAATCTATAAGGATGCCCACGATTATGTCAAAACCTGTGACGCTTGTCAGCGTCATGGTAATATATCTCAAAGGAATGAAATGCCGCAAAATGCCATTCAAGTTTGTGAGATATTTGACATATGGGGTATTGATTTTATGGGGCCATTTCCATCTTCTCGTGGTAACAAGTACATACTCGTGGCTGTTGACTATCTGTCAAAATGGGTTGAAGCAAAAGCCTTACCCACCAATGATGCCCGAGTAGTTGTGAAGTTTTTGAAATCTCTGTTTGCCAGGTTTGGAACTCCGAGAGCGATAATCAGTGATCGTGGTACACATTTTTGTAATGACCAATTTGAAAGAGTCATGCAAAAATATGGTGTTACCCATCGTCTCTCTACTGCATACCACCCCCAAACAAGTGGGCAGGTGGAAGTTTCAAACCGTGGTCTTAAAAGGATCCTTGAAAGGACAGTAGGCGAAAATCGTGCATCCTGGTCGGATAAGCTTGATGACGCACTCTGGGCCTTCCGTACAGCTTACAAAACACCCATTGGGTGTACTCCATACAAGCTAGTGTACGGGAAAGGCATGTCATCTTCCGATTGAGTTAGAGCACAAGGCTTACTGGGCCTTAAAGCATGCTAACTTTGATATACAGACAGCCGGTGATCACAGAAAAGTTCAAATGAATGAACTAAATGAACTTCGTGATCAAGCTTATGAGAACTCTTTGATCTACAAGCAAAAGACAAAGAAGATTCATGGCTCCAAGATCAAGAACCGCGTTTTCAACGTTGGTGATCGAGTCCTTCTTTTCAATTCCAGATTGAAGATTTTCTCGGGAAAGCTCAAGTCCCGCTGGTCTGGTCCATTCACTATCGCTAAGGTTTATCCTTATGGTACCGTTGAGTTATCTCAACCCGATGGTCCTAATTTTAAAGTGAATGGTCATCGAGTGAAGCATTACTTTGGAGAGGACATTCCCCCTGTGGTTGTCCCGGATTTACAAACATTCCCTATGAACCAATGAATGCGGGGATCGAGTCAAGCTAGTGACTCGGTAATCAAAAACATTAGCACGTATCATATGGGTTTTCACCCATAATTCTGTCTTCTTATCCCCTTTCTACCACCCTAGTGTGGGGGAGTTTTCCCCACACTGTTGTATATTCTCAATCTTTCTAAAAAAAAAAAAAAAAAAAAAAAAAAAAAAAAAAAAAAAAAAATCCTTTCTTAATAATGGCCGTAATATTTCCCTTTAACGTTCTTTGTTTCGGCATAACCGCCGGTACTTTGAATATTGAGGGCAATATTCATTTCTAAGTGTGGGGGGGAATTCTCACGAATTTCATATATTATCTACCCAATTCCCCCGTTTTTGGCCAAAAATTTTTTTTGGAGTAAGTGTTTCACACTTACTCATTTGGTTATCAGTCCACCTTGTCTGTAAGACAAAAGGATTGGCTAATCCAGGAGCAAACGGCTCTTGGTAAAGATTAATCAAATCCGTTTATATGGCTTGCAATTTGCCCAAAATTGTATGGTTCTTCAGCTCCCCATCATCCTCAAAAGATAATGAGCTGGCTAGCCCGCAAGGTTATGGCTTGTGGTAAAGGCAGTGGAAAATCCATAATTGGTATTCAGCTCACCAAAGATAATCTTGATAATTTATCTAAGAGTTGGCTAGTCCAGAAGGGTACGGCTTCTGGTAAAGACACATCAAATCCGTTATATGGTTTATGATTTGCCAATAAATCATCTGGTTATCGTTGTACCAAGATTCTTACTTGAATCAAAACAATCGGCTACTCCAGAAGTGATGGCTTTTGGTAAAGAGTTTTTCAAATCCATCAAAGTTTTCTCAAATCATTGCTAGGGACTAGCAATATCTCAGTGTGGGGGATTGATGAGTTTCCAAATACTCATCATTTTTACATAATCTAAACTGCAAATTCATCTGAAAACGCTCAAAAACACATCAAAATGATCAAATTATCACAAATCAGTGTTTTATGTGTTTTAAATTCAAAAATATCAAAATCAGATGAAAAATGTATAAAGTTTGCAAAATTGGCAGTTTTAGTCCCCCGAGTTTTAAAAGTTGTCAAATCTAGTCCCTGGAAATTCAAAAATGTGGAAATTTATCATTCAAGGTCCCTGAAGTATTCTAAGTTGTTTAAAATGATCCTTGAATGATTCTTTGGTCAATTGGCAAGAAAGGTCCCTTAACTTTGGAAAATTACAAATATAGTCCTTGGACTTTAAAAATAGATTTTATGCAAAAAAAGGGTTCTTGTATTATCAAAGTTGGCAAATTTAGTCCTTGTGAGAAGTTTGGAAACATGACATTTTCAGTCCTTGAAGTTTGGTTAAGTTACACTTTTGGTCCTTATCTTTACTAAAACCAAACGGATCCTTATAACTATCTAGGCCCAAAATCCAAGCCCAAACCCAACAGCCCTTGACCCCTTGCACCTTGACCTCCCAGTCCACAATACAAAAAGACCCCAGCCACTACCCATTTGACCCCCCTTTGTTATTAGTTGCGGTCAACCAAAGTCAAAACAAGGAGAAAACGCGCCCAAACCAGCTTGTACTGTAGCAGTACCTCTCCCACTTCTGTTTCTTCAAAACCAGCCATGGTTTCACTCCACTTTCAACCCTCCCCCATTCCATGTCCCCTCCAACTCCTCTACATTCCAAAATCCTTTAATTACCTCAACCTAATGCATTAATTGATTAAAACTGCTATGAGGAATTTTTGGCGCCAAAATCACAAATGGACGGACATGATGAATCTCAAGCATCCAATGGCTCAAGTTTGGTGGGATACAATCAGAAGCAAGTGGGATGTATGAAAAGTCTATAAAGTAGAGGAGTTGTGCATTGTAAAAGCAGTATCTAGTGTAATTTTTAGTATTATTGTCGTTTTTATTATTTTTCAAGTCAAGTGTATGTTTTTATTTTAAAAACTCTGTATTTCAAGTCCTTTTGATATAAGAAAGCTTTTGTGAAGTTTGAATTCAAGTATTATATTGTATCTCATCTTATGCAATTTTCATCAAATTCAAAAATCTCATGTTGTTTCAAATGGTGTTTTCAGTGGTTTGTATGGACTAGATTAAGTCACTTAAGCTCCTAGAAAGCTATTTCAAGCTTTTAGAAACTTTAAAATTCAATTTAGAAGAAAAATTAGAAAAATCACCAAAAATAGCAATTAAATAGTCAAAAATAAAAAAATCATGTTGAAAGGTACAAGAAGGCTGGAGCAAGGTTGATATTGGATGGCCTTGGTATAGTGCTTCTTGGGAAGCTATAGGAAGTGGTTTCAGATCTTGGTTATCAGTTTTAAGCATTGGAAGAAATTGTAAGCTTTTTGGCAACTTTGGTATTTCACTGTTGTAGTAGCTAATTACCTTTTATTTCTGTTTCTTTGTGGTATTTAGTCATAATATAGTGTTTCCAAACCTTTAAAACAGTAGCTTGTTTGTTTCAATTCTTAGTTTACCAAAAATTTGGTTTTAACAGTTGTAAGTGCTTTTTGATCATATCTTAGTTTAATGTTGTTATGAATGTTGTTTAAGGTTTCATTAGTACTAATAAGTGATTATAAAAGGTCTGTAATTAAGCTCATGGTTTAAACTTGTGATTTGGTTTGAAAAAGCTCATAACAGTCAACCATAAGGTGTGTTTGGTTTAGTGTATTCAAAAGTTCTTTGGTCATTTTCTTTGTTGGAAACTTGTCTAACTAAGTCTAAACTACTCATATTAGTCAAGAAATCAAGTTCTCATTTGCAAAAAGTCAAAATTTCATTTGATCCTTAATTGAGCAGCCACTGTTGGGATTTTAGAATATCAAATCATCATTTTGTGTTCAAAAAGTATTAATCTTGCTATATTCAGTCTTAAAACACCTTAACATAACATCATCAGTGTTTAAAATCAAATCAAATCTCAATTTGGTCAACTTTTGGTTTTTCTCAAAAAGTCAAAATTTCAAAAGAGTCGTTTTTGAATAAAGTTTGGAATTTCATTGTGGGTTTATTAATAGGATTCAGTCTATAAGCTTTGGAGGATTTGTAGTCTAGGTGCTCAAGAAAAATACAAAAATGATAACTCTTAGTTTCTTAGCTTTTTGAGTGCTCATTTAACTGCTTATTGAGAGCACCCCATCTGCACAACTGTTCTGTGCACAGAAAGTGGTACCAACTTCATAAGCTTGTATTGAGCTCATTACTTGTCCAATTCTTGTGTTCTCTACTTCTTTGGAAAGCCAACCAGGTCCTCTTGAGATATCAAGTTTTGTTTTTCACTTTGGAACTCATTTGGTAGGGCTGCATTAAGCCTAAAGCTTGTCCCATTTTCTGTGTTAAGCCAAAGTGCTTATTTGTTTGTGTAGCTTAATCAGTGTGCTTCTTTGCATGATTTAGCTTCATTTCAGTCTCTTTAGCTTATTTACATCTCATTCTAGCTTCTGTTTCAAGTATTGAGCTTATTTGAGCTTATTCCACAAAATAAGCTAGTATAGCCAACTGTTGGGCTTTTTAGTTTCCAAAACAGCTTATTTGAGTTTTGTAAATTTTTTGTCTTTGTTAAAGTTTCTTATTATTAGTATTTAAGTAGTTTTCAAAAAGAAAAATCATAAAAACATCAATATTAAAATAGTGATAGCGTTTATTTAAGATTTTTTAGCTTTTCAATTTTTCTTTTCAACTTATTAATAAGCAAATCTTGTTTTTATAGTTTTCTTAGGTTTCTGTCATCTTATAGGATTTTTAGAAAAAGTTTCAGATTTTTCTTTATCTTTTTAGTATTTATTATAATTTTAAATAGTTAAAAATAGTAAATAATTAGTAATAAATAATTAAAAAGTCTAAAAATATATTTTCTTTTTTAAAATTAGTTTTATCATATTTTAGATTTTTCAAAGTTAAAATTTTATTTTTCCAAGTTTATTTTCTATTTTCTAGTATTTAAGTATATTTTAAATAATAATTAATTAGTAATAATTAGATAAAAAGTGTGAAAAATATATTTTTAGTTTTAAAATTAGTTTTATAATATTTTAGATTTTTCAAAATCATAAGTTTATTTTTCTAGCCTTATTTCCTATTTTCTTCTATTTTAGATTATTTATTAAGTAGTTAAAATAGTTTTTAATTAATAATAATTAATTAAATAGTGTTAAAAATAATTTTCCTTTTCTAATAATTTTCTTTTATTTTTAGGATTCCAAAAATGTCATTTTTATATTTTTAGGCCTTTTATTTCTTAGTGTTCACTTTTTATTTTGTGCGTATACGTAGTTTTTAAAACTTACGTTTACGTTTTCTTGATCTGGTTGTTGTGCTTTCCAATTCTGTGTCCAATTCTATTCCAAATCAATCAGTAGTGTAATTTCTAATCATAACCTTTACAGATCACTATCCTTAGTGATCATCCCATCATCTGAATCAGTTTTACACACCATTGAGTCTCCTTGGGACTAAACGACCCGGGAATTCAATCTATTCTCCAGGACTTAATTGTATTTGTGTCTGAGCTGTTTTAAGTCTGTTTTGACTTGACTGTTTAGAGCAGATCAATAATAAAAAAGCGTTTCTATTACAACCACACCTTAGTTCCTTTGTATAATCAAGAATAATGGGTAAAAACAATCATCCATAGACAAAATGATTATGACTAGTTGAATAACAATAAGTTCTTTCGATCTCAACGATTACTATAAATTAGCCAAACTTGATTAACAAATGTCACTACGAAACTTTAGCACAATTGGATCTTAGAATCAACTTGAAATTGAATTAAAACATGTTAACACAATCACTAACTAATCATATGATAATCAACATCATTTAAGCAAGTGTATAAAGAAACTAGCCACTCATAGAAAACATGAATATAAACTCAGAACTTTGAACATTAGAAAACATGATTAAAAGTCTTACAATGCTTGGAACAAGATTACAAATGGTGAGGTAATGATTCCCAAAGTATTAGGGTAGACTTCTTGGTGATTTGGCCTCCAAATGTGGAACTTCTGGAACTCCAAACTTCCCTAGACTTCTAAGGATGAAATTGAGAGCTTAAAGCTTTGTTTGGTGAGTAGAGAGATTTATATTTGAAGTGTGTGTGTCATATGCTCACAAATGGCCTCTATTTATACTAGCTCCAAAGCCTAGGGTATTAATTGCTGAACTTGGCCTCCAAGGAGTAAGGAAGGGACTAGAATACACCAAGAGAAAGACCTAGAATCGTTTGGATGCAAAGGAGAAGCTTAGTGATGAAGATTTGGCAGCTGCAGCTTCTCCAACCGGATCGGTCATATGACCAACCGATCCGGTTGGTCTTCTACAAAAACGGCCAACCGTTTCGGTTGCGGGTGGTGACCGAATGATTGGTGATGGTCATTTGGGTGTTTCTGGTCAATTTCCAACCGATCCGGTTACACCTGTAACAGATCCGGTTGGATTTCCTGAGTTACGGAAACTTGACCTAACTTCTCTTTATCTTGTAGAACTTGGTTCTTCAATCACTATGGTCTTCAAAGGTCCTTGAGATACTGATTTAGCTTCACTGAAACGAGAATCTTTTATTTATTGAACATTTCTTTACTTTCCTTCCGTTTCCCTGCACTTGGTTATAAACACTAGGCAAACATCTTTCGATGCGTTTAAGCACTATAATTACGTAAATATAACCAAATAACATATATAAAAGCACACATAACGCTACTAAAAACATGCACAATCTGAGCGTTATCAAATTCCCCCACACATAAACTTTGCTTGCCCTCAAGCAAATCTAGGAAAAACATCCACTGGTACAAGATTGTGATTATGAAAAATGTGATGCAAATCAACCAAGTATAAATACGAGAGAGGATTCATCAATTATGCTTTATAAAGGTGAAACATCAAGATGTTTGACAATATCCAATAATTTTCTTGCATGATTAACATTTCAAAACACCTCACGAAAAAGGAACGAAATATAATTCACTCAATCACTCATTTTTAGTGGAGTAACAAGACAAATCACACTCATTGTTCAGTCATGATTAAATTATTACCATAAGCTTGTACAAGAAACAAAACTCCACCGACGTGGCGTGAGCACCAAGTTAAAACATCTAAAGAGGACTTTTATTCGGGTTATAATGATAGGCTTAGGGTTAAGTTATGGATAAGGCATGGAAATGTATATGAAATTGGTGTTAAAATAAAAATGAAATCAAGTCTAATATCCGTGTTGCTAGCTACCAAACATTCCATGAACCAAATAAATGATTATAGCTTCAATTTCTTCTTTTCCGCTTTCCACAGCTTTTTGCTTTGCCATGACAATTGTTCTTTGATCATAGCACATTGGCTATTTTTTCATACTTTCAACACATTTTTTTTTCTTTTTTTTGAACACAACATAATGCATGGCTCAATCAATCTCACGTGATATGGTACTCATATTCATTTTAACAATCTTCACTTTCCAGGTGACTAGCAACCAACCGTTTAGACATTGATACAGGGTAGGCTAAGGTTTAAAGTGTAAAATCTTTTTGTATTTTCTGGGTGAAATAAAATGAAAAGGATGGCTCAGAAGGTGTAACTAGGGGTATCTAGTGCTAAAAATGAGCACTAAAAATGGGTCCATGTGGGTGGTTAACTAACCAATGCAGATAGCTAATATATCATGATATGAAAAATGGAAGGCCATTTGGGTTAAATCCTAAGGTGCCTCTTTATCACACAAATTCACTTATATCGCACGAATGCGATCTCACTGCGGTCTGGTAATGATTTACGAGCACAAGTTCTAGAATAAATAAAATCACCGGCATACTCATAGCAAAAGATTCAATCATAAAAGATGTATGATTTTATAGAACATGCTTCAATCCTCACAATTTGTGAAAAAGGGTATAATATGTGCTAGCAAATGTTTATCGATCCCAGAATGGATTGCAATAGTAATCGAAACACATCTCGAATGTTTCAAATATTACCAGTTTTACCAGTGGATTGATCCAGTTATTCTAATATAATCCTAAAAGCGTGAAAACAACTAGATCACAAGGGCAAACAAAATTTAAAATTTAAGCATGAAAACTCTAATTTTTCCTATTCACCCCCCACACTTAAGTTAGACATTGTCCTTAATGAAAAACGAACTTCAAAGCATAGAAATACGGAAAATAGAGATGAAACCAGATATGTCAATGAGTTAATCATCTTAAAATCTTCCTTCATTCCTGGCGTCCACTGGAGAAATCATTACCTGCACAAAATCTTATAAACAAACAAAAGGTTTTATTAAAAGGTAGCACCCCCCCCACACTTAAGTTCAACCAAAGGTTAAAACTTTGGTGAGTGACCACAGAAAATCAAATCTGAAACACACGGGTTGCCTCCTGAGAAGCGCTTGTTTTATTACCGAGTCATCAGCCTGACTCGAATCTTCCTGAATTCACTTGGCCACAAGAGCAGCCTTGAACATTTTAAAAAGTTCGGGGATGTACATGAAGTCTTCACCAGTAGCTTCAATATTGTCCCAGACGAATTCAGCAGATGGTTTCCAAGGAATAATTTGTGGGATTCTTCCTGGAAATGGTGCTACAAAGGTGATAGTTTCAAATTCATTTTCAGGAGAAACTGTGGTAACTGAAACTTCATTCGTTTGCTCCGTGTCGTAATATAACTTGATTCGGTGCCCATTAACAATGAAACTTCCACCCTGTTTGTCATAAAGTTCGACATACCCGGATGGATATCCATGTTTAACGATATATGGTCCAAACCATTTTGGTTGTAATTTAGGAGCTTTGAATTTGAATTTCATGTTGAAAAGCAGAACTTTATCTTCGGCTTTGAATTATTTTCGAACTCGTAGCTTTTTATCGTGATAAGCTTTTATTCTAGCTTTATACAGTTTGGAATTTTCATAAGCTTGGAGTCTGAATTCATCGAGTTCGTGAAATTGCAGGAATCTCTTTTCTCCAGCTATTTTTAGATCAGTGTTACAGTTTCTTAGAGCCCAATAAGCACAATGTTCAACTTCGAACGGCAAATGACAAGTCTTTCCATACAAGAGTCTGTAAGGAGTTGTGCCAATTGGAGTTTTATAAGCCGTACGAAATGCCCACAGAGCATCGTCAAGTTTCTTTGCCCACACTGAAGGATTGTCCTTCATTGTTTTCTCTAGTATTCTTTTGAGAGCTCTGTTGGTATTTTCAACTTGACCACTAGTTTGTGGATGATAGGCAGTCGCGAATCTGTGATGAACTCCATATCTTTTCATGGTTTTCTCCATTTGTTGGTTACAGAAATGGGTTCCTCGATCGTTTATCAATGCCTTGGGAATTCCATAACGAGCGAAAAGCTTTTTCAAGAAATTAACGACGACACGAGCATCGTTTGTTGGTAAACCTTCAGCTTCTGCCCATTTGGACACATAATCTATAGCAACGAGAATGTATTCGAATTTTTGGGATTTAGGGAAAGGTCTCATGAAATCTATTCCCCAAATATCGAATATTTCACACACTTGAATGCTTGTTAATGGCATTTCATCTCTTTGAGAGAGATTGGTGGTTCTTTGGCAAGCGTCACAATTTTGAACAAGTGTATGTGCTTCTTTGAATATCGTTGGCCAATAGAATCCAGCATCAAAAACTTTTTTAGTTGTGGTGGAAGGACCATAATGTCCCCCAGTTGGGCCATGATGACATTCGTCAAGAATTTTGCGGGTTTCGGAACCAGAAACACATCTTCGGATCATTCCGTCAGGACACATTTTAAAAAGATATGGTTCTTCCCAAAAATAGTATTTAAGTTCTGAAAAGAATTTGCTTCGTTGAGCATGAGTTAGACCTTTTCTGAGAATTCTTCCTGCGAGGTAGTTCGCAAAGTCAGCAAACCAAGGATCGTCAGTTCCATCGATGGTCATAAGAGTTTCATCGGGGAAATAGTCATCGATTTCCTCTTCTTTTAATTCCTCGAGATTGGGATTTCCTAGACGATATAAGTGATCAGCAGCAAGATTTTCTGCTCCTTTCTTATCTTCGATTTTGATGTCAAATTCTTGGAGTAGCAAAATCCATCGAATAAGACGTGGTTTAGCATCTTGCTTGGTGAACAGATACTTGAGCGCTGAATGATCGGTAAAAACGATTGTTTTTTAGAGCACGAGGTAGGATCGGAATTTGTCGAATGCAAAAACGGCGGCCAGTAATTCCTTTTCGGTGACGGTATAATTTTGCTAAGCACTATTTAGTGTCTTGCTAGCAAAATATATAGGCCGAAAGTTTTTTCCTTCACGTTGGCCTAAGACGGCTCTAACAGCAAAATCGCTTGCATCGCACATGAGTTCGAAGGGTAGTGACCAATTAGGTAAAACCATGATCGGAGCACTAGTAAGTTGAGATTTCAATGTTTCGAAAGCTTTTATGCAATCAGCGTTGAAGTCAAAGATAGATTCTTTCTCAAGAAGTTTCTTCATCGGACGAGATAGTTTTGAAAAATCTTTGATAAATCGGCGGTAAAAACCAGCATGTCCTAACAAACTTCTAACGGCTTTGACGTTAGTTAGTGGTGGAAGTTTCGAGATAACATCGACCTTTGCTTTGTCTACTTCCATTCCTGCACTGGAGATTTTGTGGCCAAGCACAATTCCTTCGGTTACCATAAAGTGACATTTTTCCTAGTTAAGAACAAGATGTGCAGCTTCACATCTTTCGAGCATTTTATCGAGATTAGAAAGACAAGCTTCAAATGAGTCTCCGAAGACTGAAAAGTCATCCATGAAAACTTCAATGGAGGTTTCTAGCATGTCTTGGAATATGGCGATCATACACCTTTGAAAAGTCGCAGGTGCATTGCAAAGACCAAAAGGCATATGCCGATACGCGTAGGTTCCAAAAGGACAAGTGAAAGTGGTCTTTTCTTGATCGTTAGGATCGATAGGAATTTGGAAATATCCTGAAAATCCATCGAGGAAACAAAAGCATTTATTTCCTGCCAGTCTTTCAAGCATTTGATCCATGAACGGGAGTGGAAAGTGATCTTTTCTAATGGCTTTGTTTAACTTACGATAGTCAATACAAACGCACCAACCAGTGACAGTTCTAGTTGGAACTAGTTCATTTTGTTCATTAGTCACAACCGTCATTCCTCCTTTCTTGGGAACACAGTGAACAGGACTTACCCAAGGGCTATCCTCAATTGGGTAAATGATTCCAACATCGAGAATTTTTATGATTTCCTTTTTAACAACTTATTTCATGTTGGGATTGAGTCGACGTTGACGTTCTACCACAGGTTTAATCCTTTCTTCAAAATTGATTTTGTGTTTGCAAAAATTGGGACTAATTCCTGGGATGTCGGATGTTTTCCAAGCGAAACCTTGTTTGTGATTCTTGAGGACAGAAACTAAACTTTCTTTCTCACTATCCTCGAGCAATGAAGATATGACTACTAGAAGAAGTGAGTTTTCCTCCAGGTAAGCATATTCAAGATGATCTGGGTGAGGTTTGAGTTCGAGATCTATGGGTGGTTTTGCGATAGAGGATTTAATTCCCTTCTCATCATTGAAAGTTATTTCTTCAAAATTTTCTTCCTCTTCCTCCATTTCTTCCTCTTCTGAGTTATCTCCTTCGAATTCTACTTTCATGAAATCATCAAACTCTTTCTCAAAGTCTGTTTCATTGATTTTTTTAGAAGTAGTCATGAATGGGTCAGATTCGTTAAGTAATGCGTCCAATTCTTCCTCAGTAACTTCATCAATAATATCGATGTTAAAACAAGTGTCATCACTGGAATGTGGGTAGCGCATCGCTTTATCAATTAGAAAAGTGAGTCGATCTTCTCCAACTCCAAGGTTGAGTTCTTTTCCTTTTACTTTGATGATTGCATCAACGGTATTTAGGAAAGGTCTCCCTAAGATGAGTGAAACTTTACTATCTTCTTCCATTTCCAAGATCACAAAGTCCACGGGAAAAATGAATTTACCGACTTGAACGAGCATATTTTCGGCAATACCCACAGGATATTGATAGGAATGATTTGCTAATCGGATGCTCATCTTTGTTGGTTTCAGGCTGTTGTTGCACAACTTGGAATACATCGAATAAGGCATCAAATTGATACTTGTGCCAAGATCGGCTGAAGCATCACATTTAACATTATTCCCGAAAGTACATGGAATAAGAAAGCTCCTAGGATCTTCGAGCTTTGGTGGGATCTTGTTTTGGACAATAGCTGAGCATTCTTCGTTAAGGAAAGTAGATGATATTTGCTCAAGCTTGCTATTGTTATGAAGAAGTTCTTTCAAAAATTTCCCGTAATTGGGCATTCCGGCCATGACATCAACGAGAGGAACATTGAGTCTAACCTACTTGATTATTTCAATAAATTTCTTATAACGCTCTTCCATTTTTTCTTTCTTCAGGCATTGAGGATAAGGAATCTTTGGTGTATACGCCTTGATGGATGGAACGTTTTTCTTTTTGGTGGTTTGAATTGGGTACTCGGTTTCATCCTCACTATCAATGGTGACAGGAGTGTTTTCATTAGGGTTTGGTGCAGGATTGTACGAGAGACCACTTCTTGTGAAGACAACATTGATATGCTCATTTCTTGTTTGTGGTGGACGGTATGTCTTATCATTTGATGCTTTTGGGTTAATGAACCAGATGGTCTAGAGGAATTTTGGTCAGAAAGTCTGCCAAACTTGTTTTCAAGATCTTGGATAGATGCTTGATGATTTTTCTTTCCTTGCTCGACTTTGGCTTTGAGATTGAAAATTGATTTTTAATAAAATCATTTGAAGATTTTTGAGCAGCCACGAATTCTCTCATGGTTTTCTCGAATTCGGTTTCTTCCATCTTTTTGTCTGGGTTTTGTGGTGGTGGATCGTCAGTTCGTGGTTGAGAGTCACGGTTGTCATCCCTTGGTCGGCGATCTTGCCAATTTCCAGAATTTCGACCATAATAATTACTACGATATCCTCCTCCACGGTATCCTCCTTGAGCGTAACTCGCTTCTCCTTCCTTTGGTCCACCCATAGGCTTATCGTCGCACTCGGACGATGGATGACTTCCTCCACAATTGTTGCATCCGTCTCGCATTTCCTTCATTTCATCTTTGATATCTTTGTATTGCGAGTCGATTTTTGAGGTTAACGCTTCCATCTTCTCCATGAGTTTTGAAGCATCGGTATTTTAGACAAAAGCTACAGTTTTTCGGAGAGGTTTAGTTTTGGAATCTTTGGACCAATCAAGTTTGAGAAGTACTCGATCTTCGAGCAATTGATGTGCATCGTTGGGAGTCTTATAGAGAAAAATTCCTCTAGCATCAAGGATGCCTTGAGAGATTTCATCTAGTCCATGGTAAAAGATTTGGATAATGGTTCCTTTGGATAGTCCATGTCCATGACAACTACGAAGCAAATCTTTCATTTGAAGCCAAGCTTCGACAAGTGATTCGTTTGGGTTTTGGGTGAAAGCACAAATTTCTCCCATTAATCGATCAAATATGGCAGGTGGAAAGAATCGGCTTACAAAAGCTTGACTCATCTCCTCCCAAGTATTGATGATTCCTGGGGTTAATTCATTGTACCATACTTTAGCATCTCCGGCGAGTGATGATGGGAAAAGTTTGAGTTTGATGGCATTGACATCGGTGTCGCCATAACGGAACATGCCGCAAATTTCGATGAATTCGGCAATGTGCTTGTGCAGATCGACCCACGCACGGCCATCGAATTGACGGTCTTTGATCATAGAAAGGTGATGTCCCTTCACGGTGAAGTTTTTACCAAGATTGATAGCAACAATAGCACTTCCGAGAGTCGGTGCTACGGCTCGGTTGGTTCCCAACATGGGTTGATCATCCGCCATGGGAAAAAAGGTAAATTGGTGAAAGGATTGTAAACAACTTTGGCTTCTACGAGGTTATCAAATGGTGGTTTGGTACTCTTGGTACAAGATTTTCCAATGGTATGAAAAGTGTTCTTCTTCTTCTTCGAATCAAACATTCGGGGTTGGTAAGAGGTGTAATTGGTTCTATTCCCGCTGCTCGAGTGTTCATACAATGTCCTAGAGAATCCAGGCAATATCCAAACACACGGACAAACAACGAAAACAGTTTTCTGAGACAGATTGGGTAACCGGATCGGTTGCGGGTTGCGACCGATCGGTTAGACCAGTTAGGTAATAGGTAAAATCATAATTGATTCGGTTAAAGGACAACCGGATCCGGTTAAAGTTTCTGAGAGAAAATTTTTGGTTGAATCGATTGAGGGAAATTCAAAAACTTGCTCAAACACAATCAAATCCCCGGGAACGGCGCCAAAAACTAGATGTGCTACGTGTGTACAATTTTAAAATTTATAAAAGGTGAATTACCAATATTACCAATAACACATACGAGCAAGTATACTCGTCCGTTATAGCAAGATTATGAAGGTAAGTCGGGATCGTTCGCAGGGATTTGAGTGAATCTAAGCACAAGTTTGAATCAACAGAGTCTATCCAAAACATATAACAAAGCAAATAGATATAATGAAATTCAGATGATTAAAAACTACACTTGCTTAAACTAGTTTCATATCATAGATTAATGTGATTGTGTTAACCTCTTAACACGTTGGTTATGATAATGAGTTGGTGGACTAATCTATTGTTCTTACAAGTTAAACCTTCGTCAAGATTTTAGTTCATAAAAACAAGCATTACGTTTAACCAATCAATTCAAGATCAATTCAAGTTTCATAAGTCTACATACATAAACTTAAACACAAAAACATCCACTTGTTTCGTCAAATTGCTTAAGAAATGGTCAATACAAAAGGTAACCGATCATAGACAAAAGGCTACAATTGATTCTCAACAACTAATCTTACGACCTTTTAGATGTTTCCAACCAATCCAATTTGATTATCAAAAAGCATTTCTATTACAACCACACTTTAGTTCCTTTGTATAATCAAGAATAATGGGTAAAAACAATCATCCATAGACAAAATGATTATGACTAGTTGAATAGCAATAAGTTCTTTCAACCTCAACGATTACTATCAATTAGTCAAACTTGATTAACAAATGTCACTACGAAACTCTAGCACAATTGGATCTTAGAATCAACTTGAAATTGAATTAAAACATGTTAACACAATCACTAACTAATCATATGATAATCAACATCATTTAAGCAAGTGTATAAAGAAACTAGCCACTCATAGCAAACATGAATATAAACTCAGAACTTTGAACATTAGAAAACATGATTAAAAGTCTTACAATGCTTGGAACAAGATTACAAATGGTGAGGTAACGATTCCCAAAGTATTAGGGTAGACTTCTTGGTGATTTGGCCTCCAAATGTGGAACTTCTGGAACTCCAAACTTCCCTGGACTTCTAAGGACAAAATTGGGAGCTTAAAGCTTTGTTTGGTGAGTAGAGAGATTTATATTTGAAGTATGTGTGTCATATGCTCACAAATGGCCTCTATTTATAGTAGTTCCAAAGCCTAGGGTATTAATTGCTGAACTTGGCCTCCAAGGAGTAAGGAAGGGACTAGAATACACCAAGAGAAGGACCTAGAATCGTTTGGATGCAAAGGGGAAGCTTAGTGATGAATATTTGAAAGCTGCAGCTTCTCCAACCGGATCGGTCATATGACCAACCGATCCGATTGGTCTTCTACAAAAACGGCCAACCGTTCCGATTGCGGGTGGTAACCGAACGGTTGGTGATGGTCATTTGGGTGTTTCTGGTCAATTTCCAACCGATCCGGTTACACCTGTAACCGATCCGGTTGGATTTCCTGAGTTACGGAAACTTGACCTAACTTCTCTTTATCTTGTAGAACTTGGTTCTTCAATCACTATGGTCTTCAAAGGTCCTTAAGATATTGATTTAGCTTCACTGAAACGGGAATATTTTATTTGCTGAACATTTCTTTACTTTTCTTCCGTTTCCCTGCACTTGGTTAGAAACACTAGGCAAACATCTTTCGATGCGTTTAAGCACTATAATTACGCAAATATAACCAAATAACTTATATAAAAGCACACATAACGCTACTAAAAACATGCACAATCTGAGCGTTATCAAGCTCCTTCTGTGACTGCGGCACCTTAAGCTGCTCAAATGGATTAGCCCCAGTAGTAGTAGCATCCACTGTCACAGCTGGTTTCAATGGTTGCCCATCGTCACCCACAAGAACAAGTTTTCCCTCAAATATTTGTTTTTCAATAGCACGGATTTTCATTAAAGTATCATGACCCTCAGGTGTGTCATGAGTAGGAGCATCATGACTAGGGCTCGAACCAAGTGGAACCGGCTCCACTTTTCCATCAGTACGGGAACTACTCCCCTCATTAATCGGAGGATGGCAAGCATCCATGTCATCAACAAGAATAGACGAATTAATGTTCTCCTATCCCATACAATCCAGCATAAACAATCGTAACACCAATTCAGACAAACACCCAAACGGAAAACACGAAGACAAACAACGAACAACGGTCTGATGTTGTAAACAATACCCAGTAAAACCCTAGTCGATAAACTAGGGTTTATAAAATGTTACGAACCAATCAGCTAACCCATAAAACAAGTTGAATTAAGATGAACCCTAAAGAAAATCGACCTTAGTTAAACCTAGGGTTTATAATCGATGGAGCGCAGTAACTCAACCCATAATAATTAGTTCTTGATAAAGATTGAATATTACAACATAGAGCCAACAAGAAGATCCTAACCAGCGATTAGAGGAACAAGAAACCCTAATAGAATTACCCTAGACGATCGCTAATAAAAACAGAGGCAACACCGATTCAATGTACTGATAAGAACACACGAAACCAGGATTGTTAATGTGTAGATCAGAGATCGATTAAGAAAAACGATTAGGGTATTAGATGGAAATCGCCATTAGGAGGGGAGAGTTAGAAATATTTATGTTTTGCCTCTTCGTAGTGTCCACAAAGTACTTGTTGATAATCCCTTCCAGGTTAGCTCTTTTCTCATTACGCTCATAATACGGTGGGGGTCCTCCACGAAACCCATTACGATTATCCCCGTAGAAAGGCCTATTTACCCCGTATTTAGCTTCCTCGATAGTATCTTCCTTGTCGTCTTTAGGACGGTTTTTAGTCAAATGTCCCCCACCACAGTTTTCGCAGTCGACTTGGATGGCATGAACAGTTTCTTTGATTTTCAGCATATCTCTACCGAGATTTTCAAGTTTACTAGCTATCGCTGCAATTCCGTCAAAACTTCCGCCTTGGTTTCTTTTACTTCCACCTTCGTGCCATTTTTGAGAATGGTTCGCCATTTTTTGAATGGCTTCAATTGCAGTAGTAGGAGTCATATTCGGGATAGGTCCTTGATAGTCCAACATCTGTCTCGTAGTTACATTTATTCCTTTGTAGAAAATATTGACCTTCTGCTGGTTATTTAGATCATTGGTAGGACACTTATAAAGAAGATCGTTGTATCTGTCCCAAGCTTGATACAAAGTTTCATCGTCTTCTTGTTTGAAATTTTGGATCTCCAAGAGTTGATTAGAAATCTTTGATGGTGGGCAATATCTTTGGATAAAGTGTTTCTTTAGTAGCGCCCAAGTAATAACTGCCCCGGCGGGCAATCTTTCGATCCATATTCTGGCTGCCCCAGTGAGAGTCATTGGGAAGACCCTGAGCATAACAGCATCATGAGACATGCCCGAAATGTTGAAAAGGCTAGCAATGTATAGGACATTTTCAACGTGCTCACATGCGTCTTCGTCCCTGTTTCCTAAAAAAGGGTTAGCGCGAAGCTCCCTCATAAATTGGTCTTTAATCTCGAAACGAACATCCGCTCCGATTGCCGGTCTTACGAGACCCGGCCCTTGATCTGCTCTAGTCAACGCCAAGTATTCCTTAAGAGTGAGGTCATTGATGTTAACAACTTCCATGGTACCTGAAAACTTGAAATATGATCGTGAGAAAAGTTTAAAAATGAAATGAAAGACTTAATATCAATCCCAATATAGCTCCCTGGCAGCGGCGCCAAAAACTTGATGCAGGTTTTACTGACCAGGTCTTAATATTTATAGTGTCTCGCTATACTTATGGTCTACCCTAATGCACTAATGGGCAGTGTACCCGGTCGTGTGTAGTGTAGTAAATGGTAAAGCCGAGGTCGTCCCAAGAGCTATCTGTGTCGGATAATTACTAAGTCTAATTGTCACAGAATATTAATGGTTTGATAGGGTTTTAATTAATTAAACTACTAATGCAGAATATAAAAGCAAATAAATGGTCGAATGGGAAATCAATAGAGGAATAGTGGTGCTACCCTAGTTAATCCTCCTAACTAGTTATGTCTACGTCTACCTACTTCCAATTACTTCAGGTAGGGTCAGATTCGAGAGGACAGAATTTGGTCAATTCGCCCTAACCTATCAGCAAAGATGCCACCACCGGAGAAATCAGGCGCACCGTCATAAGTCCTGTTGTTCCTGGTCCCCTAAGCCGAGTCATTAAGTACCGCTACATGCTAGATTCTAAATAGTGAGTGCCCGGCCGTTAGGAACTTAGACACTACACCCCCCAATTCTTAAGTTGATCCAAACGATAGGTGATCAGTTGGTCAAATCGCACAAGTAGAAAGGGTCGTCAGTTGGTCATATCTTACCCTTCCCGTCTCAGTCCGCTCACCTAGGGTCAGTTGGTCATATCTCCTAGGCAATTGGCCTCTATCGCCATTTAAAACTACTGAACCAAGGGTGACTACCAAAGAACTATGCATGCATACACTTAGAAATAATTGTACGAAAGTAAAGGTAAAGGCAAACAAAACAATTAAGGAATCATAACTAGGCTAGCACCAAAGGGTGCTTAGCCCCTCATATTAATCATGCACATCAATTCAATATTCAAAGGTACAAAATACATGAATTGAAAGTAAAAGAAATAATAAACCCTAAAGCTTATCGTAATGGTGTGACTTCTCCCTTGGAAACAGCTCCGTATGCTTCCCTAGACCTCCCTTGAGCTTTTTCCCACGTTCTCAGAGTGTTGTGTGTGGAATGGGATGATTTGAAGTGCTGGAATTCGTGGGGTATTTATAGGCCAGGTCTGGGTTACGGCGTAACCAATATATGAGTTACGCCGTAACCTTTTATTTCTCCATAAATGCACTAGATCTTCTAGTTACGGAGTAACCTTATAAGTGGTTACGCCGTAGTCTTCAATAAACTCGGTTACGTCGTAAGTGATGCAGTAGTTACGGTGTAAGTATCAGCGGCGTGGAACCTCTTTTGACCTAATGGAGTTACGTCGTAACCTTTGGGAGGAGTTACGCCGTAACCTCTTGATAAGTTGGACTTCTTTGTCACGCAATAGTTACGGCGTAGTGTGAGAGATGAGTTACGCCGTAACTTATTCAAAATAAGCATACTATGATAAATCTTTAGTAACGTTTCCATTTCCGCGTCTCTTTAGCTCCAGTGCTCGTAATTTACCTAAAAGTGTAAAACAATGGAAAACAAGCGTAAATCCATATAAATGATATAAATAACGAGCATTAACGGGGGAAATTGACACTTAATATTCAGGACTATTTGATGTTATCAACAACACGAAGTGAGTGAACCTGCGAATTTGAGATTCACTGATTGATGAAAAGTGATTTGAAAAACAATCGTTTACTGCTCAATATAAATTGTTTTTGCAATACAACGAAGGTTTTAAGGAAAATCAATTATCAATCATAAACATCTTTTATTTTGAAATATTAATACACAGCCGATGAGCAAGAGAAAGGAGTTTTAAGCACAACAACAGGTTTTTCAAAGGTATCCGTCAATCCATAACCTGAACCAGGATTGATTCAAAGTATTGAATCGCCCCATTGTTTCTGTTCAGTTGTCACATGGTTGATCTATTGGATAGATCTTACATGCCACCTACCAAGAGCTTGTTTGATGTTGGCTTGATGAGTGTGTAAATACTCATCATTTTTAGTCAAATCTGAACTGCAAAACACTTAAAAATGCTCACAAATGCATCAAAATACTGAAAATATTCCAAAATTGCATTTTATATGTTTCAGATGCAAAATGTTTTAAATCAGATGAAGAATGAGCAAAGTTTGCATAATTGGCAGTTTCAGTCCCCCAAGTTTCAAAAATTGTCAAAAATAGTCCCTGAGTCAAAATTTCAAAAGAAAAATCACCAAAGGTCCTTTTAAAATCATAAGTTGTCAAATTTAGTCCTTTGGTGAAAAATATAAAAAGTTTTGAGAAAATTACAAATTGGTCCTTCAAGTTTAAGAATTGGCAGAAATGGTCCTTAAAAACTTTGAACCCCCTGACTTTGACGGTTAATACGTTTGAAACGAGTAAGAAGTAGACTAAATTTTGTAAAACGTAGACTTTGTATATTTTACGTTAAAACCTTATAAAAGTCATAAAACTACGTAAACACTCGTAAAAATTCACAAAACGTCAAGTCTAAACTGATTTTTACTACTCATAAATGTGTGAGTAGTTCGGTTGTAGTTTGTTCGAGAACCATCCACCGTACATTCTAGATAGGTTATCTAGTTGGTACACTGTTGACTTGTCTTTGTTACCCCGCTAAGTTATGAAACTTAGTTAGGACCAAGTCCAATACCTAACTGCCTATGGAAACTTTTTGGACAACAACACGAATTTTGAGGAAAGAGAACGAGTAGCCGACACATAATTATAAAGTTTTATTTTCTACAAATACTAACTATTAACTAAAAGG
>BPTQ01000006.1:320791771-320831410 GCA_019973895.1 Chrysanthemum seticuspe
CAGTCAAAAACCGCGGTTTTTCAGGATCTCGTCCAAAATTCGTAATTAACCCGAACCTAACCACATCTCCACCTCCCCCCTACACCTTTCCACTAAACCCCACTCGACCTAACTTTTAGTTCACCAATTTTTGGTGACCATAACCACTTTGTCCCCACTCCCTCTACCACTTGTCACCTCCGCCAAATTGATAAAAATTTTAAACCCGGCCCAGTTCCATAACCCGAACCTGAACCCAATCTATAACTTAGGCAAACCAAACAATCGAATTTATTGGTGTTCCTGATTTTTACGTTAAGGTGTTTTGTACTTCCCAACTTTGACATCGAAAAGGTTCCGATAGTATTCCTGATTTGGACATTTATAACTAATCATGTTCCTGGTTATAACTAAAAAGGTAAGAAAAATCAATATTGGTCCTTGTACTAATCAATATTTACAGGTTTAGTCCTTATGATAGCCTTGGAAAAGCTACAGTTTCAACCCTTCATGTTTTGTGGAATTGCATTTTTAGTCCTTGTGGTTATTTAAGCTAACAAACCAAACGGATTCAATATCTAACCCAAGTCCAAGCCCAATACCTTGACCCGGCCCAAATTTTAAAAATAGTTAAACCGCCTCCACTGTTCACCATCTCCCTCACCCCTGTTTCACCAATACCAGTGGTTTTTAACCACTTGATTTTCAATCCAGCTCACCCCAAATCACCTTTCCACATCCCCCCTCCACCTCTACACCAATCCAAGCCCAATTAATGCTTAAAACCTGCTCTAGGACTTTTTGGCGCCAAAAACTGACATTTGGCGAAATTGATGAATGGGATGAATCCAAGGGCTGTAAAGAGGTGGGATATGATCAGATGTCGACAAGAAACCTAAAGGGTCAATATAAATGGGAAAAGGTGCAATGGAGAAGACTAAGTAGAGTAGTTTAGCTTAGTTTTAGTCGTTTTAGATAAAATTTAAATTCCCAGTGTAATTTCAATCCTTAAAGTACTTTGTTTACCTTATTCTATTATATGTGAATCTCTTTCAGTCCTTAATTTTAAGTCTTAATCTCATTTTCAAGTTTATGCAGTTTTGAGCTTAAAATCTCATAATAATCAAATGTTGTTTTTAATGAATGTTTTGAACTCTTAAGCTCATGAAAGCTCTTTATCTAGCTTATGTAAGCTATTAGTACTGTTAAAACCAGTTTTACTTAATAAATCCAAAAATACCAAAAATCACCTAAAAATTAGTTAAAAATAAAAAGGCAAAGGAAATGAAGATCAAGAATGAAGCAAGGTGATCTGTGGATTGTAGTTGGTTTAGATGCTTTGTAGAAAGCTATAGGAAGTGGTACTAGTTCTCAGTTCTCAGTTTTTAGCATAAAAGCAATTTGTAAGCTATTTTCTTAAAATTTGCATATTCTATTATAAGTAATTAAAACCTGTTAATTTAAGCTTAATTCTATTTTAATATAGTTAATATAAGGTCTTTAATAATTTGAATGGTCTTAATCAGTGGAACTCTTTGAAAAACCTTATAACAGTCTCCATAAGGACTGTTTGGAATTGCTTATTCATCTGAGATAGAGGCCTGTGTTGTTATTGTTTGTTATTGTCTCATGTTACTTTAGCATCTAATAGTTCAGTGCATCAATAAAATCTAGTCCTTATTAGTTAAAAAGTCAAATTCATCTTTAATCCAACCATACCAGTTAACTGTTAAACTTTTAGACTGCATAACTCATTAAATTAGCTTATAACTTGTTAAAATAGCTTAAACTCACCTTAGCATAGCTTATTATAACATAATCATTCATAAAAATCAGTTACAAGTTCATATTAGTCAAACTGCTTGTGTTATAAAAAAAGTCAAAATAATGTTCTGTGTACAGTGAGATAGCTCAATTCATAAGTTCTCCCAGAGCTTATTAGTGACCCATAGCTTATGTATTTTGGCTTTTTGGAAAGCCAACCCACCCATCTCTCTATTCCAGTTCTTATTTTCCAATTTGCAGCTTATCCAATAAGCCTGCAAGTGCTTTTTATTTTGTCCATATTCTGAGTACATCAGCTGAGCAGTGGTTTTTCCAAATTTTCAAAAGCTCCTCAAGAGCTTATTTGTGAAAGCCAAACTTTGTCAATTAGTTTTTTAGATAGTTCAGCTGGTAAACTTGTTAGTCCAAGTCCTTATTTTTATTTTCTAGCTTAATTAGGTGCTTAAAAATAAGTTGGAAGTTGCCTAGAAAACCAAGTAGTATACTGTGTAACAGTACATAAGCTTATGCTTATTTTGGCTTATTTTTGTGCTTATTTCTAGATCTTCATGCTTTCTCAGTTTTCATTTTAGCTTTTTATAAGTTCTTTTGCTTATTTCCAGTCCCATTTTGCTTATTGAGTAGCTTATTAGCTTTTTGGCTTAAGCCTTTTGCTTATTTCTTTTGTTTCTTGCTTACTGTTGGTAAAAATAAGCTCTAACTGAGCTTATCAGTTGTTTTTGTTAAAAGCGTTAGTTATAAAAAGTGCTTATTTTAGTTTACTTAACAAGTTGCAAAAAGAAAAACAAAAAAATAAAATAGTTTAAAAAAGTGCCACTGCTGGGACTCGAACCCACGCCACTTAGCTCACACACACACTCTATACCGTTTGCCCTTGGGACTTGTCTCAGTTTTCTTTTGCACAATCAAATACATAACCCTCTTTTGTCTCATTTAGCTTATACGTACATTTAGCTTATTTGTAGCTTATTAAGAGTAGCTTTTTCATTGTTTGTATTTTTTATAAAAATGTAATAGTATTAAGTATTTTCTGTAAAAAGTTGAGATTTTTCTAATTAGTTTTAATATTTTTAATCAATTAATTAGTGTTTTATAGTATTTAAATCATAATAAATAAAATAATTATCTAAAAAATATAAATCTTTTTTCTAAAAATTTCTTTTATCATATAGTACGTAATGAAATTAGTTTTACACTCGTAGGCCTTTTATTTCATAAAATTTACGTTTTATCTTGCGCTCCAGCGCCATTTTCGTAAATAACGCTCGTTTCCGTTTTAAATAACGTTTTTAGATAATTTAAGTTTACGTTTTGATTAAAATAGATTATTTAAGTTATTTTGTTTTATAAAATAAACGTTCATCGATCTGTAAAAATAGTGATAGCGTTTATTTAATAGATTTTAACTTTTTAATTTTTCTTAATTTGCATTTAAGTCGCATTAATTTGTAAATCTTTTCTTTAGGTAATTTTCCATCGATATCCTTACTGATCACTATCCTTAGTGATCATTCTATCATCTGAAGTTGTTTAAACACCAATTCATCCTCCGTGGGACTTAACGACCCAGGAATTCCCTATATTCCTCTGATCTTCATTGCATTGGTGTGTGAGCTGTTTTGAGTTTCTTACGGTTGGTCATTCACAAGTGGCTAGCTTGCGTGAGATAACTTGACGGTTTTGCACCGATCAAATTTTGGCGCCGCTGCCGGGGAGGCTGTAAGCGTGTTTTAAGCATTTCCAGACCCGTACTTGCACATATACCACAGTTTGTAAACAGTTTTTGTAAAGTTATCAAAATCAAAAAGTTCATTAACACTTTTCCTAAAGTGTTAACAACACCAAAAATATTTTCACTCTTTGTTTTTATGGCATGTTTTTCAAAAATCCAAAAATATTCATCTTTACCCTCCTACCCTTTTTGATTCTTTATTCCTTTACCCTCTTTTCCTTTGATTCTAAACTTCTTCTATTCTTATGGAATCTCTCGACTACGACGAAATCTGGAACGAAGTTGAAAAACTTCCTATTTTATCACAAATGTCAAGAATTCGTGTTGTTCGTGACGATCCATTAATTCTGCGTAGGGAAATAGAAAGAGAAACCGGGGTGACAAAGGACCAGGTACTTTCATCTGATAATGAAGGTGCTAAATACGTCCAACCTACGGTTATCCAAAGATCTAATCCCTCGATTGCTCATAAGCCGTCTAGAATTGATTCTAAACTTTCACGGTTTACGGTTAAAAGCAAACATGCAGAATTCAGACCGGTGACCAGCAAGAATGACTTGCCTAATCTTCACGAACCAAAACCGGAGTCCATAACGGAAGTGATGGAAATTGCTAGCTCTCAGAGCACACCACTTGTCCCACCTCCGGATTTTTCAAAATGTTCTTTGAGTCTAAATAGTCATTCGGATCACCATGTTGGTTTTGTTGATTCTTTGAATGAACTGATTCCTTCTCATAACTCTCAAATAGAATCGTTTATTCCTTGTGTCGGTTGTGGTGAGCCTCTTTATGGTTCACCATGTCGCTGGTGTACGTGTGTACAGTGTGGTAATGATATTCGGAATGGGAGTTGTTTGTTTTGTGGTTCGAGGAATTCATTTGATTATGATCCTAATCTGAACTCATTTAACGACCCCTCAAATCTTTCCAATTACCCACCACAGCCCGACTTATCTTCATATAATCAACAATACTGCTGTGAATTTTGTGGAGGTCCTCACCAAGGATTTAAATGTCAATCCGGAAACACGTTTGTTTATGAACAGTTTTCCGGTGATGCTCAGAACTTTGGTTATGACCAATATCCATATGATTCACCAATCCAGGCTCAACAGTATTACTGTTGTGAGAACTGTGGAGGTCCCCATTTCAGCTCTGATTGTCAAACAGGGAATCCATTTCCTTGTAACAATTACGACTACCCATCTCCACAGTGCCAAATGACTCAAACTCCTCAGCAAACCCAACAAGACACTTATCTAGAACTTCTGGAGTCAGTGAAAAGAACTGAGGAGTTGAGTAAGACAGCATTTCATAATGTTCCCAGTTTTTCTTGTGTATATTGTGGGGGTCCTCATGATGATTATCAATGTCAACCTTCCGGTTTGGACAAATCTCCACTCCCACAATGTTCCGTCATTCAAAATTCACATGAGAAATCCATGGAAGAATTGCTAGCTGAAGAGCAGGCTGCTAAAATAAATTCCCATATTGCTTTTGAAAAATCTATTAGGGAATTAATTGCAAAAGAAAAAGCAGCCAGATCTAGCTCTCAATTTCGTTTTATTCCTGATGATAGTGATGATGATGATACACTTGATTCATCAAATTCATCAGTGGATATTCCAGCAGTTGAGATTCATTCTCAAACAACTGCTATCACACCCAAAGCTCCCACTCACTCTCTAAACATGGGGGACGAGCATCTTGACACTGTTCCTGAAAAGGAATCGGACGAATTCATAAAGTCTAGTGTTGAGGACCTTGTCCCAATCCAGAGAGAGTCACAGGGAACTTTTGATCATGTGTGTGATATCCCTCCTCCTCTTGTCTTCCAAAATGATCATATTGAGATGTTCTCTGATTCTGATGAGGACTATTCTTTATCTTGTGGAGACATAAGTTATGAGGGGGAATTACCTTCTGAGCTTGTCAGCTTAGGAGAAGAGAATGAAGAAGAAATAATCCAAGACGAAGCTCTTCGTCTTACATTATTGAATGTCAATCTTCTCATTTCTAGAATCGAGGCTTTTAATGAAAAGCCTACTTCATATCCTATCCCCTTTGAGGATAGTGAACTTTTGTTCAATGATTCTATTCCGGAATTGCAAACATTCCATTTTGATCATATGGGAGAGAAGATTAGTGGCCATACGACTTCTCATTCTCATAATTCTCTCCCCGATTATGAATCATTCACTTTTGAGGAGTTCCCCAGTGAACTCAGTCAAATCAATCCCGAATATGAATCATTCGCCTTTGAGGAGTTCTCCTGTGAACTCACTCATATCATATCTCTACCAGAGTATGATAACTTCTACTTTGATCTAGACACACCCGGGATATGTCTAGACCAATTGAGCTTAAAAAATGAAATTCATGAAACCATGAATTCTCCTGTGAGTGATGATGAGTTAGTCAAGATTATTATTATGACTTTCTTTCTCTTCTTCACCTATCCCGTAGCTTCTCCTGTTCTTCACTCCTTCGGGAATGAAGACATTATTTTTGATCCCGGCATTTTCACTTATCATTTTTGAGCCGGTTCTATCTATATCTCATCGGTGTGGAACTTTCACTTACTTCAATGTTTATACAAACATCTTGAATGAAAGTCCGATGGAGATTGTCTCTTCCACTTACTTCCCCATGAACAATTTAATTCGGGGTCGAGTCAAGCTAGCGACTCGGAAATCAAAAACAGTAGCTGAACATGGGTTTTCACCCGTGTGTGCCGCCTTAGTGTGGGGGAGATGCCCCACATGTTGTATATAGACCTTAAAAAAAATGAATGAAAATTGTATATATTAAAAAAGAGAATAATTGTTGTGTTTCTACACTTAGCTAGTAATGTTATCTTTTTACGTTCTAAGTTTCGGCATAACAGCCGGTACTTTGAATATTGAGGACAATATTCATTTCTAAGTGTGGGGGGGGGAAATTCTGGCGAATTTGATCATAAATGTACCCTTTTAGTCCCTTTTTCCCCAAAATGGCCAAATTTTAAAAAATTTTATCTAGTGGAAGTACTATGTACTAAACACAACAAATGGTAATCAGTCCACCATGTCTAACCCACATAAGGATTGGCTAATCCAGGAGCAAACGGCTCTTGGTAAAGATATCTCAAATCCGTTTATGGCTTGCAATTTGCCTAAAATTGTATGGTGTTCAACTCACCATATCTTTAAACTAGTGAAAAGTTGGCTAGCCCGCAAGTTTATGGCTTGTGGTAAAGGCAGTTGAAAATCCATAATTGGTAATCGACTCACCAAAGATAATACTGATAATTTATCTAAGAGTTGGCTAGTCCAGAAGGGTACGGCTTCTGGTAAAGACAAATCAAATCCGTTCACAGCTTATGATTTGCTCAAAATCATTTGGTTATCGTTGTGCCAAGGTTCTTACTTGAACTGAAACAATTGGCTACTCCAGAAGTAATGGCTTTTGGTAAAGAGATTAAAATCCATTATGTTTTCTCAAATCATTGCTAGGGACTAGCAATATCTTAGTGTGGGGGATTGATGAGTGTCTAAATACTCATCATTTTTATACTGTTAGAATGCCAAAAACATCTGAAAACACTCAGAAATGCTTCAAAATGATAAAAATATCACAAACAAGTGTTTTATATGTTTTAAATGCAAAAACATCAAAATCTGGTGAAAAACGTATCAAGTTTGCATAATTGGCAATATTGGTCCCCCAAGTTACAAAAGTTGTCAAAATTAGTCCCTGGTAATTCAAAAACTTGTAAAAAGTCATTTAAGGTCCATGAGATTCAAAAGTTGTCAAAATAAACCCTTCAAAGTTTAAAAATCACAAATTGACAACTTTAGTCCTTTAACTTTGAAAATTGTCAAAAATAGTCCTTGGTTAATTTAAAAAGTCAAAATTATCAAATTTTAACCTTGTACTATTTATAAATGACAAAAATGGTCCTTATGATAAAACTTTTGATAATTTACATGTTTGGTCCCTCAAGTTTTAAACTTGACAATTTTGGTCCTTGGATTTAACAAAAATGGAAAAATCAATATTGGTCCTTGTACTAATCAATATTTACAGGTTTAGTCCTTATGATAGCCTTGGAAAAGCTACAGTTTCAACCCTTCATGTTTTGTGGAATTGCATTTTTAGTCCTTGTGGTTATTTAAGCTAACAAACCAAACGGATTCAATATCTAACCCAAGTCCAAGCCCAATACCTTGACCCGGCCCAAATTTTAAAAACAGTTAAACCGCCTCCACTGTTCACCATCTCCCTCACCCCTGTTTCACCAATACCAGTGGTTTTTAACCACTTGATTTTCAATCCAGCTCACCCCAAATCACCTTTCCACATCCCCCCTCCACCTCTACACCAATCCAAGCCCAATTAATGCTTAAAACCTGCTCTAGGACTTTTTGGCGCCAAAAACTGACATTTGGCGAAATTGATGAATGGGATGAATCCAAGGGCTGTAAAGAGGTGGGATATGATCAGATGTCGACAAGAAACCTAAAGGGTCAATATAAATGGGAAAAGGTGCAATGGAGAAGACTAAGTAGAGTAGTTTAGCTTAGTTTTAGTCGTTTTAGATAAAATTTAAATTCCCAGTGTAATTTCAATCCTTAAAGTACTTTGTTTACCTTATTCTATTATATGTGAATCTCTTTCAGTCCTTAATTTCAAGTCTTAATCTCATTTTCAAGTTTATGCTGTTTTGAGCTTAAAATCTCATAATAATCAAATGTTGTTTTTAATGAATGTTTTGAACTCTTAAGCTCATGAAAGCTCTTTATCTAGCTTATGTAAGCTATTAGTACTGTTAAAACCAGTTTTACTTAATAAATCCAAAAATACCAAAAATCACCTAAAAATTAGTTAAAAATAAAAAGGCAAAGGAAATGAAGATCAAGAATGAAGCAAGGTGATCTGTGAATTGTAGTTGGTTTAGATGCTTTGTGGAAAGCTATAGGAAGTGGTACTAGTTCTCAGTTCTCAGTTTTTAGCATAAAAGCAATTTGTAAGCTATTTTCTTAAAATTTGCATATTCTATTATAAGTAATTAAAACCTGTTAATTTAAGCTTAATTCTATTTTAATATAGTTAATATAAGGTCTTTAATAATTTGAATGGTCTTAATCAGTGGAACTCTTTGAAAAACATTATAACAGTCTCCATAAGGACTGTTTGGAATTGCTTATTCATCTGAGATAGAGGCATGTGTTGTTATTGTTTGTTATTGTCTCATGTTACTTTAGCATCTAATAGTTCAGTGCAGCAATAAAATCTAGTCCTTATTAGTTAAAAAGTCAAATTCATCTTTAATCCAACCATACCAGTTAACTGTTAAACTTTTAGACTGCATAACTCATTAAATTAGCTTATAACTTGTTAAAATAGCTTAAACTCACCTTAGCATAGCTTATTATAACATAATCATTCATAAAAATCAGTTACAAGTTCATATTAGTCAAACTGCTTGTGTTATAAAAAAAGTCAAAATAATGTTCTGTGTACAGTGAGATAGCTCAATTCATAAGTTCTCCCAGAGCTTATTAGTGACCCATAGCTTATGTATTTTGGCTTTTTGGAAAGCCAACCCACCCATCTCTCTATTCCAGTTCTTATTTTCCAATTTGCAGCTTATCCAATAAGCCTGCAAGTGCTTTTTATTTTGTCCATATTCTGAGTACATCAGCTGAGCAGTGGTTTTTCCAAATTTTCAAAAGCTCCTCAAGAGCTTATTTGTGAAAGCCAAACTTTGTCAATTAGTTTTTTAGATAGTTCAGCTGGTAAACTTGTTAGTCCAAGTCCTTATTTTTATTTTCTAGCTTAATTAGGTGCTTAAAAATAAGTTGGAAGTTGCCTAGAAAACCAAGTAGTTACTGTGTAACAGTACATAAGCTTATGCTTATTTTGGCTTATTTTTGTGCTTATTTCTAGATCTTCATGCTTTCTCAGTTTTCATTTTATCTTTTTATAAGTTCTTTTGCTTATTTCCAGTCCCATTTTGCTTATTGAGTAGCTTATTAGCTTTTTGGCTTAAGCCTTTTGCTTATTTCTTTTGTTTCTTGCTTACTGTTGGTAAAAATAAGCTCTAACTGAGCTTATCAGTTGTTTTTGTTAAAAGTGTTAGTTATAAAAAGTGCTTATTTTAGTTTACTTAACAAGTTGCAAAAAGAAAAACAAAAAAATAAAATAGTTTAAAAAAGTGCCACTGCTGGGACTCGAACCCACGCCACTTAGCTCACACACACACTCTATACCGTTTGCCCTTGGGACTTGTCTCAGTTTTCTTTTGCACAATCAAATACATAACCCTCTTTTGTCTCATTTAGCTTATACGTACATTTAGCTTATTTGTAGCTTATTAAGAGTAGCTTTCTCATTGTTTGTATTTTTTATAAAAATGTAATAGTATTAAGTATTTTCTGTAAAAAGTTGAGATTTTTCTAATTAGTTTTAATATTTTTAATCAATTAGTTAGTGTTTTATAGTATTTAAATCATAATAAATAAAATAATTATCTAAAAAATATAAATCTTTTTTCTAAAAATTTCTTTTATCATATAGTACGTAATAAAATTAGTTTTACACTCGTAGGCCTTTTATTTCATAAAATTTACGTTTTATCTTGCGCTCCAGCGCCATTTTCGTAAATAACGCTCGTTTTCGTTTTAAATAACGTTTTTAGATAATTTAAGTTTACGTTTTGATTAAAATAGATTATTTAAGTTATTTTGTTTTATAAAATAAACGTTCATCGATCTGTAAAAATAGTGATAGCGTTTATTTAATAGATTTTAACTTTTTAATTTTTCTTAATTTGCATTTAAGTCGCTTTAATTTGTAAATCTTTTCTTTAGGTAATTTTCCATCGATATCCTTACTGATCACTATCCTTAGTGATCATTCTATCATCTGAAGTTGTTTAAACACCAATTCATCCTCCGTGGGACTTAACGACCCAGGAATTCCCTATATTCCTCTGATCTTCATTGCATTGGTGTGTGAGCTGTTTTGAGTTTCTTACGGTTGGTCATTCACAAGTGGCTAGCTTGCGTGAGATAACTTGACGGTTTTGCACCGATCAATGTTCATGAAACTGCTCATCATATTCTTTAACTCATTTGTCTGCCGAGACATTGTGGTATCAATTTCCCTTTTAAGCTCAACTCTCATGTTATTGATCTGAGTTTGCATAGAACGCATGTTTGACTCAGTCATTTTCATGAAGTCATTTGGCATGGGAGCTTGAGGAGGTGGTTGATAACTTTGATGATTTGGAGCTTGATATGGTTGAGGTTGGTTGAAATTGTTCCGGTTTTGATTGAAATTTTGAGAGTTATTGAAATTTTGTCCTTGATTCGGAACAAAGCGATTTTGATTGCCATGGTTTTGCACAGGAGGAAAACCAGGTGGTGTCATACCGCTAGGTGCACGGTAGTGAGGATCAGCTTGTGGTCGGTATTGATTGTGGTTTACCGAAGCTACGGGAGCTTGGTAAAAGGAAGCATCGGTTGCTTGACAATCATAATACGCGTGTGGACCACTACAAGTTTCACACACCTTGTTTACGGCTTTGATTGGTTCCGGCTTATGAATTTCGCTTTTGATTTCCTTTACCTCTTTTATCATACAATGGATGATGTCCGTTAGAGCGGCTAACGGAGCGGCTAACTCGGAAGAGTTACCGGATGAAGAAGCAGGAGTGTTCGGAACATTGACTTTGTTGCGAGAAATAGGAACTTTTGATTTTTGCTCGCAAATTTCAATCACATCTTTAGGTTTACGATTCAAGATATTGCCGCCTGCGGCTGCATTCAAGGAATCTTGATCATTACCGTTCAACCCATTGTAAAAGATATTGACTTGTTGAAGCTCCGTGAATTCATGATGGGGGCATTTCCTGAGGAGATCTTTGAATCTCTCCCATGCCTCTCCAAAATTTTCATCGAAATTTTGACGAAATCCAGAAATTTCATTTTTAAGATTAGTCGTCTTTGATGGGGGAAAGAAATAATTCACAAACTTTTGAACAAGATCCTCCCAAGTTTCGATAGATCGAGGGGGTTCTTTTTCCAGCCAAATCCGGGCTGTCCCCTCAAGAGAGAATGGAAAAAGCATCAACTTGATGACTTTTTGAGGTACATCCTTGAAATTGATAGTTGAGGTTAACTTGTTAAACCAACGGATGTGTGCATACGGGTCTTCTCGATCAGACCCGCGGAATTGATTTGTAGACACAAGTTGGATCAAATGTGTCTTCAATTCAAAGCGATCAGAGTTGATTACGGGTAAAACAATGGCATCTCCATAACCCTCGGTGGGTGCCTGGAGCATTTCCGCCATAGTACGTTCGTCTGCCATATTGTTGTTTGAAATAGTACGAATCTCGGGTTCAACTATTTGGGCAGCACGTCTACGAGAACGTCTTCTTGGAATTTCTGCTAGATCATGCAAAGGACTCAATGATCTAGAAGAACGAGTGCGCATGCACTAGAGATAACTCTAAGGGATCTCAGAGTTAAGGAGAGAAATGGAATTATGAAGATATTTCAGATGAGAATGAGAATTATGAAGACGTTTTATAAAAATGGGGTAAGAAGAATCTTTATGGGTTTTCTGGTTCTGAAACGTCGATATCACAACAAAATCAATTAACACAAAATCGAGGCAAAACAACAGTGAACTTAACCAATAATCCAAGATGAATGGCTTCTTTGAAAAAGGTACACCAATCACAAGGACACAAAGGCAAGTTTTAAATCTTTAGTTCGGGAACTTATTATGGTCGCACCCCCAGTTAGGTAGTGCACTGCCTTGGTTTTCGGTGGTAATCTTTTAAGTTGTTTATTATTAAGAAAACGACGAATCTTTTTGTATTTTTATTATTTGATACATATATAGAAACAAAAGAAAAATATTTTTGTGTTTTATACGTTTTTAGCTGTTTTTGGGTTTTTGGATTTTTTTTTTAAGAAAATATGGATATATATATAGATGGATAGAGATGGATGATATAAACAAATGAGTGAGTATTCAAACAACTAATCTGCTAGACGTAAGACAAATAGCACAGCTCCCCGGCAGCGGCGCCAAAAATTTGATCTACGCAAAACCGTCAAGTCTAATCACACAAACTGGTCACTTGTGAATGACCAGCCGTAACAGACTTAAAACAGTTCAAGCACAAATGCAATGAAGATCTGAGGAGTATAGGGTCTCCCCGGGTCGTTATGTCCCAGCGAGCTATGCGATGAATTATCAAACGTAAAGTGATCGAGGAGTTTGAACGGAAAAAGGATTTGGTTATGATATTAACTATGGAAAAAGCCAACAAATTACAACGGCTTAAATGCAAATTAAAGAAAGTTAAAAAGATAAAATCTATTAAATAAACGCTATCACTGAAATTAAAATGATGTTTTTGTTTTTATGTTTTTAAAACTGAAATTAAAATCTACGCGACGTACAAATTAAAAAGTGAAACTTACACAATATTAACCCTAAAAATATGAAAATGATATTTTTACAATCCTAATGATAAAAGAAAATATTTAGAAAAAGAAAATTATTTTTATCACTAATTATCTAATTATTATTAATTAAAAACTATTTTTAACTATTTAATAACCAACTAAAATACAAGAAAATAGGAAATAAAACTAGAAAAATAAAATTATGAATTGGAAAAGTCTAAAATATCAAACTAGAAATTTTTCTGATTAATTTTCTATTTTTTATGGATTTTAAACTATTTTAATCTAATTAAAATTGTGAAAAATACCAAATAAAAGTGGAAAAATAAGGAAAAATCTTTTTTATGCTTTTATATTTTTCTTAAACTAAGAAAATTGAAAAATTATTTTTTGGAACTTTTTCTCAATTATTTTCAATAAAAGCTAATTAAAAATTGATTAAAATCTATTTAAATTGAGAAAAATAGCAAATAAAGACCAAAAATTATGAAATCTTCAGGAAAATTCTAAAATGAAATTATTAATCTATGAAAAATGAAAAACAAGCAGCTTATGTGACAGAAATGGAAGCTATAGTGCAACAGCTAGTGAAATAAGCTACTCAAAATAAGCTAGCAAGCTAATAAGGTAACCAAACAGTGACAGAAGCTCAAGTATACTAGAATAAGCTAATTGCAACTGAATCTAACTACTCCTAACAAGCCTAAAGCTCAGAACCTTGATTATAGCTAACTGCTATTACTATCCAAACAGTGGTTCAGGTCCACTGTTTGAGCTTATGCACAAGCTCAACTAATAAGCTAATCAAAAAACCACTTATGCAGTCCTAATAAGCACCTGGCCAGCTACAATTGTGCCAAATAACAGACTCCAATTCACTGATTTGAGACCTACACAAGCTCTGCAAGTTCTGAGAAAACTGGTTCAGGCATGACTTTTGACTTTTTGAAAACAGATTCTATGTTGACTTTGATGAGATTTGATCCAATGTAACTAACTGAATTTGAAGTTTAAAAACTAATGAAGATTACAGCAAGCTTAATCTACTTGTTTTGAGCCTAGATGCAAGTTTGATACCCACTGATTTTGACAGAAACAGATTTTAGAATGGTTACAAAGTGATTTTGACTTGTAGAGCAAAAACTGCTATGACCAAGACTTCAAATGATTATCAAATAACTAAATAAGCATGTAACAACTATCATTATCTGTTCTACTAACCTCTAACTCAGATTACTAAGCTATGCCAAACACTAATTATCTAACTGATTTGAGATTTAAAACAGATTATAGACTAAATTAAGCTAAACAAACTTCAATCACAGATCAAACAGTAACCATTAACACTAATTAACAGATGCAATTAACAGATTCAATAGAGAATTATGAAGACAGATTTAAGTACTTACAAAAATCCTTAGCCACTATGGCTTGCACTTTGATGAAATGAGAACCTCTAATCCTAATTAACCACTATCCTAATCCAACACCAGCTCAGATCTCAACCCATGTCCATGCCTGCATCAACCCTTTCCCATTTCTGCACCATTTTTGCTTATGTTGACTTTTGTTGACCAAGGTTCTAAACTGCTTGTACTTTGATAACAAGCTTACAGAAAGCTTAAATAAGCTTCTAAAAGCTTGTTTGATATTGAAACTAAACTGTTAAAGGTTTAAACACAGGAGTTTGAAGATTAAAATCTTAACAGTGTACATAAAATGAGGAAACTGATCATTACTTGGAATTCAAACTTGAAATGAGTTGGAACAAACTTAAATACTGTTATTTGATACAAAATAAGCTTGAAAATACAGATTGAAGTTATTTAAGACAAAATTAAACTACAAACGACATACATGGTAAAAAAAATAAAAGCTAACTACTTTCTTCTTGCTTCCTTTTGCTTTTTATAAGCTCCCAAGTGTCTCTCTCCTCTTTCTGAATAGTTCCCACCAATAAAAATGACCATTGGATGGCTCAACTTGATCCTAGCCATTCAAAGCTTTTTTGGCGCCAAAACCTTTTTAACCGTTTGTGAGATGATTGAGTGTTAGGTTTAGGGTATTAAATGAGCCTTGGCTTCTTGTGTTTGGAGGGGGGGTGTAGGTGATGATGGAGTGAAGATGGAGTGTGATCAGAAGAGTTGCAGGATTGGGGAAATGATGGAAATGGTAACACCCATGAGGGAGAGAGGGAAAAGGTTGGTCAAAGGTGTTTGACCGGTATTTTAATAACAGGTGGGTTGGATTCGGGTTTAAACCGGGTAAAGGGATGGGCCAGGGATTGGATTGGGTAATTTGTTTGGGCCAAATGTAATAAAAGGGTCCATTTGGATAAGTAATAACATAAGGACCATTTATGTAACTTCTGAAATTCCAGGGACCAAACATGTACTTTCTGAATTTATTATCCAAGGGCCTATCTTGCCATCTCAAGTAATTCAAGGATCACAATTGCCAATTTTTGAAACTTTAAGGGTATTTTCTGACAATTCTGAAACTTTGGGGACTGAACATGTAAATTCTCAAACTTTTTTATATTTTTCACCAAAGGACTAAATTTGACAAGTTATGATTTAAAAAGGACCTTTGGTGATTTTTCTTTTGAAATTTTGACTCAGGGACAATTTTTGACAATTTTTGAAACTTGGGGGACTGAAACTGCAATTTTTGCAAATTTGATATGTTTTTCATCTGATTTTGATATTTTTGCATTTAAAACACATAAAACTCTGATTTGTGATATTTTGATCATTTTGATGTGTTTCTGAGTGTTTTCAGATGATTTTGCAGTTTATTTTGTACAAAAATGATGAGTATTTAGACACTCATCAGAAGGCATCATTCACCAACCCTTGCATGTCATCTTCAGCATCCAACATTGGAGCATCACTTGATTTGGAACTGAAAGGTGGAATTGTATAACCTTTCATAAACCCGACACATAACAGATGTGTTGTAGCCTCCGTCCGATCTACCCATATCTGATTACCACAATCAATACATGGACATGAAATCTGTCCATTTTTACCCTCATTATAGAAAATATGATCAAGAAAGTCGTCAAGACCTTTTTTATATTCAATGGTAAATCTAGGTAAAGACATCCAACTCGTATCCATCTTAAACCTAATTCAATTAACCACAGAAAACCACATATAATTGCAACAAAAAGAAAGGGAGCCTAATTCAATTAACCACATATGTTGTTTCATAAAAAATTAGCAAAAACGATTAGGGTTTCATTTATGAGGTATTACATGGTCTTGATGATGGTGGTGATTCCTGTTGGCAATTTTGGATGGTGGAAATGATGTGGATTTGGATCTTAAAATTAGAAATACTTTTACAATTTATTTTTAAGCTATTTCTTAATTAATTGCCTAATTATTACTTCAAAGCTAGACAAACTAATTTATATCTAAAAATTAGAAATTAAAAGTCAAAATTGCATAAGTAATTAGGCAGACTTCGCGGACAATTGATTTCCCTTTAAGGCGTTTTTTTGGATGCGTTGACTATTATAATGTAAGTTTTCTTGGATGCGTTGAGTATTATAATGCGTTTTCTTGGATGCGTTGATATTAGTGATGTTTGTTGTTTGTACCATATAGGGTTCAAAATGTAAGACATTTTACTGGCTAGATCCTGAGTTGCCTAATGACTATTACAAACAAGAGGTTTTTAATTTGATTCAAAAGGAAAAACGTTTGAAAGAAGACAAGTATGGAAAAATAAGAGATTTGGAAAGGGAGATTGAGTTTCAAAAATAAACTATGGAGAAGCAAATGTTTTTGCTGCAATTGGAGTTGAAAGAAAGCAAGTCTAGTGTGGTTCTTTTTAAGAAAATTGTTATTGTTTTGTGTTTCGTTATTGCTGTTATGTTGTCAAAAATTGTGTAATGAAATGCTTGTTATGTAGGTTTGATGTAATGACCTTTTGTTTAATGAAATGCTTGTTATGGGATATATGTGTGGATGCATTTACAGTTGTTGATGTTTGCTGAGATAGTAATGGATGCATTTACAGTTGTTATCAAAGAAGTTGAAGCTAAATGGGAATTGAAGTTGCAGAGAATGAGTAGTTAATAAGCTCTTAATATGGGCATTTGAGCCAAACAGTGATAAGCCATATTGACCCGTTTGACCCATTTGAGCCAAACACCCCTTAAGCAGATAAGCTAAAGGAATAATAAGTTACAAATAAGCTACAAGAAGCTAAATAAGCTGTAACTACATGAGTAGTAACTAGATTAAGCTAAACACTACCAGATAAGCTAAAGGAATAAGCTATAGACCAGAATAATCACTTGATCAAATATCACAGGCCAAACAGGCCAAAACCAACAACCTTGCAGCCCTTGTGGGTCCCACTAGGGTTGACAGGGATCCAAAGTGAGACTTGATATGAAAAGGTGACTTATTGAGGTTTCTAAAAAGCTAGGACTAAAGGTTTGGGTCCCACAGATAAGCACTTGATGAGGGCTTGAACTTGGGTGGTCAACACTGATCACTCAGTGTATGGGTGGAATTGGACAAACAAAAAGCTATATGCAGACCTATCTAATAAGCTCAAAAGTTTGAAATAAGCCCTGAACATTATAGATGAGCTTATTGGATTTCAAAAAAACCAATAAGAGCACTGTGTGGCCCACTAATGAAGAAGCTAAGGCACATGGAAAGTTGGGGTTTTGAGCTGATGCCCTGGTGCAGGGCAATGGTTAGCCCTGCATGCCACTTTCAACTATCACATAAGCCAGAGAAAAAATCATAAAAATAAGCTAACTGTGGGATTCAAAAGCTTAGATGGGGAATTTCAACATGTAAAAATCTCAAGACTTGAATCTCAACACAAAATTCACAAAAATTCTCCCAAGATCTGAGTTTCTGACTAACATAGCATTTTGACTTTCTGATTTTGAACTTAAACTTTGACTTTAATGAAACTTGTTTCATCCGTATGCACTAATTATGATTATTTAAGCTATGATAACACTAATTTAAGATACATGAACAAGATTTAGACCAAGTGGGTGACATTTGATCCTCACATGTCCCAACAGTGGACTGTGAGAGTGAAGGTACTTTGATTTTGACTTTCTCTAGTTCAAACATTGGTTTTATTGTTTTACTAGTTCTAATATCACCTAAAGGTCATAGTGTGCAGATAAACAAGTGAAAAGGCAACTACCACAGTTGAAACAACACAGAACCAAACACCCCTTAATAACTGAGTTAACAAATTTAAAAGGCAAATGATCAATCTAAATCATAATACTGATACATAAGCTTGTACTAGGCTAAATTAAACACATATAAACAAAAGCAACCAACATTTAACAATAACAACTAACAATCACAGATTATCAACATAAGCAACATAAGCACATATGGATTATCATCAAAACACATAACAAAACAAACGGCCATTAAACTTAAATATGCACATACCATTGAAATATTAACCATAATAAGTTATCCTAAACCATTGTTCAGAACCCATTGTTCACAAACCATCCCCTTCACCCTAAATACATAACAAGTTTTCATCAAAATAATTACATAACCCAACAACATGAGACCATCAGACACAAAAACCACAAAAAGACCCAACAACTACCTTCATTCTTCATCATACTTCTCCAGAATCTTAATGGTCTCCTTCTTCAATGTTATCAACCTCTGAAAATCAGCGACAACACTTGCAAGAGATTCAACCAATCGCCTCTCAATGAGCTGGACTTCATGCATTGAATCATAAACATCCTCAGCTGCCATTTCTTCATCAGTATTCAAAGAAAACACCTCCAGAATTCGGTCTGTTCTCGTATCCACTTGCATTCTCATGTCGTCTCTGACGGCCGCAACATTTCTCATGTTGACCTCATTCGTAGGTATCTCATTAATATTGGGAAAAATGAAACAATCATGAAGCTTTTCAGACCCACAAAGATCTTTCAGTTCCTTCAAGTATGGCGTGGCAGACATTTTCAATTAGGGTTGTATATAGTGAAAAAGTTATGAACTAAAAATAGTAGATGGATGAACTGAAAAAATAAAAATAAAACCAACATATATATAAAGGGTAGATGCATGAACTGAAAAAATTAAGAGTATTATTGAGAAATAAAATAATTAAAACAAGTAATGATGACAAATGAAGAGACTGCAGAAAATCAAAGGTCTAGAAATACTTACGAGTTCCCATAATATTGATGATTATTATTTTAATTGGGATGACTCAAAGTGTAACCAATTCAGTTTGAGTTTGAAGCAGTTGTAACAAGGAAGGAACTAGTAACTCGGTGTTGAGTATAAATATATTTCGGGTCGGGTTCGGGTCGACCCATCTAACCGTTTACTAATCAGGGTAGGTTCGGGTTGTGAATAAATTAATTGGGTCGGGTTTGGGTCGACCCATCTAACCCGTTTAAGCTTTTTTTCTAAATGTGGCAACTTTTGTATCAAAAAAAGGTTGACTGTGTCAACCAAAAACCCGTTTAACCTTTTCAACCCGTGAATTTCAAAAAGATCACGCCCATCTTTATAAATGGTTATAATTTGAATATTATTTTTAAAATATTCATGATTATTATTTTCAAATTGAATGAAACCAAACTAACCGAACAACCCGACAGTACACTTGGGTCATATGAACCGGTGATATTGCCTTGTTGTCGACCTTGATGAACCTTAATGACGAATCTTCATTTGAGCTAAAGTATATGTTTGGCCACTATGTTATCTGCAGGGGAGTATGGATGCATCATATATCTGTTATCTACAGTTACTGGATTATCTGTTATATGATATGATATGTTATGTTTCTGGGCTCGTGTTGGATTATTGTCCTATCTATGACTTCATGCGAAGCAATACATTCAATCATAATAGTCGGCACTTTATGATCACCTCGCGTATATTGGCCTCGCAAATGCCTAGGACAATTCCTCCGTTCAATATGTGTAGAATATAGGCTACAAAGCATCCCCGGAATGTGACGTCATGGGAAGTCGACTTACGTAAAAACTCTTGACGATATAAATGAACGACCGCATCCGTTGAGAGTTATTCATATTAGCTTTTTCAAAGTTAATATTTCATAAACTTTACGTTTTTACCAAATCAATCCCGAATCCAAAGCAACACCCACCTACCAAACGGGCCCTTAGTTGATAACCCGAGCAACGACCGGGTAATACTCTAGTTCTTTTTTAGTTTCAAATACAATAAAATACCTATATATACCTATATATTATATATATACAATAATACAATACTTTTCATATACTGTATACTAGGTAGTATTAATTAATTTACTTATACATCAAATTATACCCTATCACCGATTCATCCCGCCCAGACCGATTACAACCTACAAGGTGGTCGACCGCCCGACTACTGATTCGCGATTTTAATTTGCAACATTGGATATGAACCTTTTGATATGACACTTTGATTATGATATGATATCTGACTCCCAGTTTCAAACCCGAGCCATTTCATTATTATTCATAGGGTTCCATGCATGTCCGTCTCATTGATGCACCAATGGCATATATGACTCTAGTGTGGTTTACTGTCCTACATCTCACTTTATCTTTCGGGTCAACTAGATGCGGATACGCTTTAACAAACGTAGACCACGTAGGATAAATCCCGTCTGTAAGAAAATAGCAACATTTTAAATAACGCCCGCGTAAAAGAAATGAACTATCTGGAGCCGCTCCATTTCGGGCAGTAAGATACAACAGAGAATGATTACTTCAACACATTGATAATGTTGTTTGACCCGGGAAGTCGGAAAAACGAATGCCAAATCTACTTCATTTTTAGTTTCACATACAATAAAATACTTATATATTACATATATACAATAATATAATACATTTCATATACTATATACTACTATTAGTTAATTTAATTATAAATCTAATTATAATCTAAAAATTAGGGGAAAACTTACACACCCACCACGTTCACATAAACCCGCTTAAAATTTTTGGGGAAAATTTCAGATTCATAAATAACTTTTGGCGCTGCGAAAATCAAGCATATCTTTTCGGAATTCAAGTATTTGATTCGATTTTATTAATGGAAATCGTTTTTCACAGACGGTTAAAATCTCAATTTTGGTTTAGGGTTGTATGTGGGAAGCAAAACAAGGATTGTGGGTTTTCACTTTTGAATGAAGATCTGACTCAACAGGTAATGCAAACCTCTCTTGTTGTTATTATTATTGTTGTTAGTATTATTATTATTATTATTATTATTATTATTATTATTATTATTTTTTTTTTTTTTTTTTTTTTTTTTTATTATTATTATTATTTTTTTTTATTAAAAACTCATAGGATTACAAAAGATTAGTGGGGAGCCTCGAAACCAACTGAGCCCCCACACCTCTAGCAATGGTAAAACCAATCCTATTAAAAATATGAACTGCTGCACGCGCTCCAATGTCCTGAGTCATCGAGAAACGTCGAATACGCTTGAGTAAGGTGACTGCATCTTTCTCAAGTTCTCCAAAAGAGGAAAACTTATTTGTGATGGGGTACAAGTTGTATTTAAGTTGCTCTGTTTAATTTAAATGAATGTTGGTATACCTGTGTAAAGTTGGGTCAAAGGATTTGGGTAGTGATAGTGATAGTGATTTGATAAAAGTTTCTAGCTAATGTATTTCATTCTGTAACATGTAACAAATACTGATTTGATTTCAGTTTTGTTGTTCTCAAACGACTATTGTTCTTTGCAATCTCATAATAATTTTATTTGTTTTGTGCACCAGTTATGGAAAATAACAGGATGCAACGCCAAATCACCACGAGAAATACGAATGATTATGAAATGTCCAGAAGGACAAGGATTCAAGAAAACCAACAGAGATTACAAGCTTTGGGAGTGAAAAATATTGCTAAGTCTTTGACAAGTCTAGTAGAGAGTGACAAAAGAAAGAAAAAGAAAAAGAAACCAACGGATACCGGTGAGAAAGATGCAGATTATATGTCTGGTTCAGACTTCCATCTTAATGCTGAGGAAGATAACCCAGAAGAAGCGGCTACACAAACAAATAAAAAGGTACGAATAATAAATTTGGCTACTATATTTTCTTTATGTTTGTTTTCTAACAATTCTACTTGCATGAAACAGAATCGAAAATACATTGCTCCACAGTCCATGACTAGATATAAAAATTTAGCAAAAAAACGAATGAGTGCTCCGAATGTCTCCAGTTGGCTAACATCTTCAGAATCTCAATCGCAAAAGGGACAACAGATTGATACAGGGAGGGCAATACGTAGTAGGGTACAGGAGTCCGACCAAGTCCAAAAGAGAAATGATCAACCAAATTCTGTCAACAGAGGGAGATTAACTGCAACTGAGAGAAACTTAGTTGCAATTGACAACGATCAAGACCACGGGGAGCGTGACTTGAGATCTGATGGTAACTATACATAAATTTCAAATACTATATATATGATATTAAATTACTATTAAGTATATATTCAGTTAACTGTTTTCGGTGCTTACTTGTTTTTTTTTTGTTTTTTTTTTGTTTTTTTTTTTTTTTTTAAATTTTAATATAGATAACAATGAAGACCTTTATGATGTTGAAAATGATGATATCGAAGACCTACCTATGAATGAAGATATTGAACAACAAGCTACTTCAGAAGATGATGTAGATAAAGACATGGATGATTTGGAGAATGAGGATGATTTGGAGAATGAGCATGATTTGGAGTTTGTGAATGATTTAACAAATGACGGCGATGATCTACTCGGAGAAGAGATTCAAGCTGAGCATTCTGAAAATGAAGAAAACCATGTAGTTACACAAGCTCAAAATGAAACAGGTTAACATGGTCTACTTGATTGCATCGTTTTAAAAATCATATATCATATATTGTGTCATATAAGAAGAATATATAATAAAGTTAAATTAAAACAAGACAAAATACAACGCTAAGATATTGCCTCCATTTCGAATTATTTAGTATTTTAAATGTATACGTATCTATTGTAAATCATGTTCACTTTTTGTAGTTCGGATTGTAAGCAAAAGAAAGAGAGGACCAACACGTATTGCAAAAGTTTGGGCCCAAGAAAAAGGGGATAGAATTCCTATTTTAGTTAATGAACACGGACAACCTATTAACGACAAAAGTAGTCATCTGACTCATTTCATGGGAACACTTTCAAGGAGTGGAAAGTATTGTCCGATTTATAAACCATGGAATAAAGTTGACGCCGAAAAAAAAAAGCTTTGCTTGAACTCTTAAAGGTACACAATGTTAAATTTGTATGTTAATGAATAAAGTATTTGTTTTCTAATGTGAGCTATTACATTTTTTAGACAAAATTTGATATTCCGGAAGCTGGAGAAAAATGGATATTGCAATCATTTGGGCAGAAGGTGAAGAACTGGAGGGCAAGAGTTAAGGAACACTACCATGATCCGTCTTTGTCAGTTAAGCAACAAATAAGATCTAGGCCAAAGCAAGTGCAAAATAAACAATGGAAGAAGCTTGTGAAGTATTGGAATACAGAAAACACTAAGGTGTGAAATACTATTTCACTTTAAATAACATTAATTAATTTCCCATTATGATATTTTACTTTCATGCTGCAGAGTTTAAGTGAAAAAAACAAGGCGAATCGGGCAAAAAAGAAGATGATCCAAAGAACCGGTAAAAAAAGTTATGCTCGCAAAAGGGAAGAGTTAAAGGTAAGTGTATGGAGAAAGTGGGATTGTTAATGTATCCTGTGGATATCCACTGTTAATATTCATTTTCTTTTTATTCATACAGACATATTTGGGACGAGATCAAACTCGATTGGATCTTTTTAGTGCATGCTTCTCCATAGATGGAAATACCAAAAATGATGACACTGCAAAAGCGATTGTAAGTAATATGCTTTTGTGTTTGCAAAAGTGTATTAATAGCATAAGTTAAACACAATATGCTTTTTTTTGTAATACATGCTTTTACTATATGTTGTTCATGTTTATATAAAATGCAGGATGATATGAAACAACTTAGTGATAATCTGCCCGAGGGTTCGATTGATAATCCTGGACCAGATGATATTTTTTCTACAGTTATGGGTAAAGATCGAAATGGTGATGCAGGCATGTATGGTCTAGGTGTTCGTGCTTCTGCTGTTTGGGGTGTAATACCAAGTCGTTTAGCATGTCATAGAGAAAACAACGAATTGAAGTCTAGAAATGGAGAACTTACTAGTGAAAATGAAAAGTTACGAGCCCAGTTATCAGAGAAGAATGGGTCGAAGGATAGTTCCATTGTTCCACCTCTTACATCACAAGATTCTCCTGTTGTAACCAATGAACCTCCACGCTTACGGGTATGTTTGTATTATAAATCGTTCCTTTCTAGTTGTTATAGCTTATTTTATCTTTGATAGCTAATGAACCTAGGCTACAAGCTTATGTATCAGTATTATGATTTAGATTGCTCATTTGCCTTTTAAATTTGTTAACTCAGTTATTAAGGGGTGTTTGGTTCTGTGTTGTTTCAACTGTGGTAGTTGCCTTTTCACTTGTTTATCTGCACACTATGACCTCTAGGTGATATTAGAACTAGTAAAACTATAAAACCAATGTTTGAACTAGAGAAAGTCAAAATCAAATTACCTTCACTCTCACACTCCACTGTTGGGACATGTGAGGATCAAATCTCACCCACTTGGTCTAAATCTTGTTCATGTATCTTAAATTAGTGTTATCATAGCTTAAATAATCATAATTAGTGCATACGGATCAAACAAGTTTCATTAAAGTCAAAGTTTAAGTTCAAAATCAAAAAGTCAAAATGGTATGTTAGTCAGAAACTCAGATCTTGGGAGAATTTTTGTGAATTTTGTGTTGAGATTCAAGTCTTGAGATTTTTACATGTTGAAATTCCCCATCTAAGCTTTTGAATCCCACAGTTAGCTTATTTTTATGATTTTTTCTCGAGCTTAGGTGATAGTTCAAAGTGGCCTGCAGGGCTAACCATTGCCCTGCACCAGGGCATCAGCTCCACACCTGCAGTATTACACTGATCAATTTTTGACCTTCTTTGTATACCCCAGCCTCCATACCTGCAGTATTACATCTGTTGAACCTAATACATGTGTCTTGACTATAAATTGATAAATGTTTGTTGAAAACTAAAATCTAGGTCGGGGATGAAGTTTTCCTTAAAAGCATTCTAAACTCAACCGAGACTGTAGCAAAAGGATGGGTGAGGAGCTTGAGCCCAAATGATATAGTTGGTGGTACAGAGATTGGACGAGGATGGTGTGAGGTAAACGTTCAAGTACCAACAAAAAGAGATGAAGTGTTGGTGAGACCCTATGGGTTATTTGCCACAATTAAAGACTGTGTTGGTGCAACCATAGCATGGCCTTGTCCCTTTATCTCGGTATGTCTTTGTTAATCTTGTGATACCAATATTTTTACTAACATGGAGCTTAATGCTTATACATGGGTGTTTATTTGTAGGTGGTCCGTGAGGATTGAGAGAGATGATGCATGATGACCACGGACTAAGCTTCTTGTTGCGTTAATTTATTGTTTAATGTTAACAGACTTTATGTTAGATTATGTCTACCTTATTTATGTTTAGTGATTTTGTTATGACAATTGCTAATTTGAAATACAATTTCGTTTTATTCATTTAATATTTAGTTGATGTTTTATTCATATCGTAATAATAGAGTGTGCATGGTGAAAATAGCGTCCTATCATATGACTTGTCCGGACTTTGAAAATAGCGTCCTATCCTATTAAACTTATTAACCGTCCTAACAATTAACTTAACATTGTAAAAGTGTCCTAATATGTTGTTATTAGGACGTTATTTAGGTTGTTAATAGACATTTTATACGACCAAAAAATTGGTTTCATAATCTTCTTTGAGATATTAGAACCCTTTTCTTGGTGCTAAAATAGCTATAATGGTATATGATAAGCGTCCTAACAATTATCTTTTAAGTACGCTTGTATGTGTATCAAAAGATTAAAATTAGGTAACAACGTTTTACAACATTGTAAAAGTGTCCTAATATGTTGTTATTAGGACGTTATTTGGTTGTTCATAGACATATTATGCGACCATAAATTTGGTTTCATAATCGTATTTGGGATATTAGGACCATTTTCTTGGTGTTAAAGTAACTATAATGGTATATGATAACCGTCCTAAGAATTAACATTAAAGGACGCTTGTATGTGTATCAAAAGATTAAAAGTAGGTTACCACATGTTAGAACATTGGAAAAGTGTCCTAATATGTTTTTATTAGGACGTTATTTGTGTTGTTTATAGACCTAAAATGCAACCATAAAATTGGTATCATAATCTTATTTGAGTTATTAGTACCCTTTTCTTGGTTGCTAAAATAGCTATGATGTTACATCATAAGCGTCCTAACAATACTTTTAAGGACGTTTTTATGTGTCTCAAAAGATTAAAAGTAGGTAATCACATGTTAAAACATTGTAAAAGTGTCCTAATATGGTTTTATTAGGACGCTATTTGTGTTGTTCATAGACATATAATACGACCATAAAATTGGTTTCATAAGGGTTAGGACGCTTTGGACCTATTACAACCGCCTTACATGAAACGCTTTCATCCTTGGTCCTATTAAATGAAAGGTCCTAAAAAGTACCATTTTATGACGCTTATGGGGGTCCTAAAAAGCCACTTTTCTTGTAGTGCATAAAGGTAATAATATAGTGCCCGCTTGGAGGTAGTTTGCCAATTCTACCTGGTACTCAAATATAATGCATTTGTCTGACCTGGCCCAACCAGCACAAACGGGGATTGTCGTTCTCAATAGATCTATTCACGATATTCACGCTCACTCATAAGTGATTAATGGTCCATGATACACGAGTCTTTTGGCATAGCGGTACTTAGGCAATAATATAATCAGGCATATCATATGTGTGCAAAAGACTTGTGTTCAGTTTTGTAGCATGTATCTCCCCCACGGGAATCGTTATAAAAATCAAGTAAAAGTGGGGCTATGAACTCACCTCAGTGATTCGGTAGCAAGATATGGCAAATCAAGTATGTCGTGGCAACAGCTCCAACACGGAACCTAAATATAATATAGCAAGTCTTAGGTTTCGGTATTTCTATTTCGTGACTTAAGTTAATATTGTTTGGAATTATGTAGTTGTGAAATACGCGTATCGTTTCCCGTTGTGTGGTAATGCTTAAAGTTCAAATTCAAGAGTTTTTAATAAATTTCACTATTTGTATATCATACCAAGTATCAATTTTAATTATATACCTAGTGGTTTTTATGAGTTACGAGGTTTGAAAATCATTTGTTTATTATTTATGCATGTTTGTAAAATATTTTTCCTAGACCAACCTACGATAATAAATGTTTAAGTTTTCATATATATATATATATATATATAGGCTCCGGTTCCATTGAGAAGGTTTTTATTTTGAGAAGATTGAGAAATCTTCGTTTGAGCAAATTGATTCATGTTTTTGATTTGATTCACAAGTAAACATCATTTTATGGTGAATCGAATCTATAAATCACAAATTTGATTCATAAATCATTGTTAAAATCGAGTTATGATGATGATTCATTAAATTTGTACTGATGATTCAGTATTCTACATATATCACAAAATCGAGAGATTTTTAACATTGATTCAATTTTTTTTTTACATATTTTGAATTTTAATCACATTAAAATGAGTTTTACGCTTAAAAAACATGAATCAAAGTTAAAAATCTATCGTTTTTGAAAACCTTCTCAGTCTTCTCAAAATAAAAACATTCTCAATCGATCCGGATTCTATATATATATATAGGATAAAAAGACTTTTGTGAAACTTTTGTGGTATGTTGGTGCCTAAAACTTTTGTGAAAACTTTTTTTATAATTTTGAGTTTTGATACGTTTTTTTAATGCACAAAAAACGAATTTTGATGCGCAAAAAATTTTGATGCACAAAATTTTCAACTTGTTTTAGTTAGATGCACAATGTTATTTTGATGAAAAAAGTCGAAAGAAGTTGGGTGCAAATACCAATTTTTGATGCACAAAAAAACGATTTAATGCGCAAACGTATTTTTTCATAATTTTTTTCGGAAAAAATATCCACTTTTAGAAAATAGTTTTTCACAACTTTTTCATGCACCATCATACCCGATCTTGTGGAATCTTTTGGAAATTTTCCGAAAACGTTTTTTGAATTTTTTTTTTAATCTTTTTACGGATATTTGTCTTTTTATTTGATCTTTATCCTATATATATATATATATATATATATATATATATATATATATATATATATATATATATATATATATATATATATATATATATATATTATATATAAGAGGAGGCATGCCACGTCATAATGCCACTTCGCATCCCATAATGCCACGTCATATTTCCATGTCATCATTTTCCATTCATAAAATTCGGATTTTGTTTTTTTTTAAAAAACTCATGAAGCTAGATTCGAACTGATCTGTGTTTTTGCTTTTACACAGAATCCATGTGAGCATATGAAGTCAGTTACATTCTTATTTATTTTATTTTCTACAACTTTGATTTGAACTTTTTTGTTTCACTGCAATCGTAATTAATAGAAGCTGATATTTTTTTGTTCATTTAATATGTGTTTTTGTTTTTACAGACATTGAAATCTGTATGTTTAAATTCTTATTCAGAATCCATGTGAGCATCTGTAAGGTACCTACTTATACAAGCCAACATAATATGCTTTCTATATATTCAGATTCCATGTGAGCTTTCATGCATGCATTTAATCTTTTATTTTGTGAGTTGTCTATATGTTAGTAAGTGAGTATGTCTCCTTTTTTCAAAACCCTAATGATTAACGTCTACGATTTAGACATATTGTTTTCACTCTTAGTTTCTTAGAGGAGTTAAATTGGGGCAAATGATTGAATTTCGTAGGTAGTAATACAGGAACCTGTAAAAGCTTTATAAGTTATGCTTTCAGCTTAAAGAGAAAGCAAGTTCCTTAAGAAGAAATTGAAACCGGAGGAATCAGGTATGTCACTCAGTTAACCCTGAAGGATTCAAATGGATCAGAAACCGACACTATTGTTAGTTTCATTGAGATATTTATTACATATCATATAATCTACTGTTCTACAACTTATATAACAGTCGTGAATATCTTATTATATTACCACTTATATAACAGTTGTGAATATCTTATTTTATAATCAAAGATAGCTCTGCATATGAATTTGTGATGGTTGACTGCAAGGATTTTTACCCATTCTCATTACTTAATGCAGTGGTATGTGTTGTTGGTATAGTAGCAGCAGTAACTACCATTGTAGCTGCCACATCAGTCGCATCAGCTTCCAAAAAGGACAAACAAATGGCCAAAACAGACTTGGTTGTTGCCTTGGCTGCCACCTTGGTTGCGACCCAGTGAGTCAAGGTTGCAAAGGCTATGGGAGCTGAACGTGAACATCTTATAGCTGTTTTTTATTCTGCTTTTAGCGTCAAATCTGATGGCGATATACAAGCTCTTGCTGCTGCTGCAATTTGTAAACTTTGTGTTTCTTCAATTTTTTTATAAATTATAGGCCACATGTACATAGAAACACCTGAAAGGTGAATCTGTACTGTGACTAATGTATTAACGATTCATGTTTAAAAGCTTTTGCAATGTAGATATGGGATTCGAATCATCCTCGAGGAGATAGAAGGCTACCCTCGATAATATTTTTTGGATAGGAAGATACACTACAATAAATGTTGTTGTGCTATAAAAGTAACCCTGCCAATTGTATCTGGTGAGATTGTTTTGCACCGCAAGGAATAAGTGTGCAGACCATGATATCCCGGAATTCAAAATTCAGTTATTCAATAAACCAACGTAACGACAATATGTGTTGCCAACTTTTGATGGTATAGGAACTATAGTGTTTGAAACAGGTTCCGGAAGGGTAAATGATTATGATGTCATAATTCATTCTAAAGAGGGTTTCCCACAAAGAATAAACAAGCTGAATCCACCTACATGTCAATGCAGTTCCGCTTTTCTTCATATATAGCTAGTCTGGGTATCGAGAAGATTTAAAACTAAGAGTCTGACGAATAACCTAACAGCAAGGATCAGAAGACTCACTATAAATATGTTCTACTCATTTCATGGTGTTTGGCCCTTGGAAGTGTGTTTTAGAACTGATTATATGATATGGGAATATTAGATAATTGGTTAAATTTTTAGGCTTTGTAATGGTTTGGGAAGTTAGACTGTTCTCAAAAGTGATCACTGTCCTGGCTGCCAATAGCAATATTTGCCTGAGAGAGTAGAGGTAGCATCGCATTTTATAGAAATTCATGGTTATCCTTTTTATTGTATTGCTAATCCAACTGTGGAAGGAATTAAATCTGTTATTCAACGGATAGGTAGCTCTAAAAATGTCAGGCCTGTTTTTTGGCACAACATGAGGGAAGAACCTGTTGTCTACAATAATTGAAAACCATTTGTGCATCGGGCGGTTGAAAGGCCATACAAAAACATGATCGAGTATACGGTATTATATTGATCTGTCTGATTTAGTTTATAGCATTACAAGGGATTTATTTCGTTTTTGGAGGAGACATAAGTTTGCTCCATTTTACATATGCAAAGTTCCAATTAAGTTCTTTCTGTTACTTCTCTCAAATGTTCACACTTTCAATTCTTTCTTTTGCCCCTATTCTATCTTAGGATTCATACTGATTATATTATCGCCATTATGCTTTGTAATCAGAATGCTGTGACTGGGGAGCATACGTGTATGCTTTTAAAGCCACTGGACACTGATGATATTGAAGTGAACGGGTTAGATGAGCTGGGATTTTTTGGTCCTTATTATCGAGGTTTGCCTTTCTCTCAAGCAACCACTTATTATTCTTTTTTGGAAGTTTTTAATATTAGACTTTGGGAGGCTTTCAACGATCAACCTATTTAACCTACAGATATTTGATTTTACTCGGTTGAGGTTAAAAACACAACCTACATCATCTATACACAAATACATGGGTTGAAAGTCCCTCTCTTGTGCCGTGCTATATTGAATATCATGTTTTATGATAGATACTTGAAATATTTCTTTTTCTGTATGTTCTTAGCTTTCAAGTCATCATTTGCTAAGCTTTTGTGCTCTCCAAGATTTAATACAATGGATTACAAACTTGCAATGAGGTATGTATTTAATCCTCAACATTTCATACATGGTGTTTTATGTTAGCCTCTGATATAATTATATTGATTACTCTTGGTTTTTCTTCTTTGTAGTATATTGGATCCAAAACTCAACTTCGCACATGTCGAGCCCTCATCAACCATTTCACATGGTATTTATGATGATATCATTAACTCTCCAATCAGTATATCCAGTCACTTGTGATATAAAGTTTTCTCTTCCTTTTCTTTCTTATTTTTTTTGCATTTAGGGAATCGACTGTGAAAGAGTAGAGAGAATGGAAGCTCGGCTGAAATAAGATATTCAAAAAGAGTCTGAACGTTACGGAGGTGACATTATGGATTCATGAAACTAAAGATGGAAAGATTTACGAGGATTGGGAGTATTTTAGCATTGACGCAGTTCAGACCCCCACTAGAGATTTTTAAAACGTTAGTAGCTATTGGCTTCCCCATTAAGTATGCCCGTGTACCTACCACTGATGGTAAAGCTCTAAAATGTTCAGATTTTGACAAATTGGATCTCAATATTTCATCTGCATCCGAGGATACGGCCTTTGTATTCAGTTGTCAGATGGGTAGATGGAGGTCAATTACCAGCACTATAATTCTGGTGAGGGCGTGCCTCAAGACTCATGGCTGCCATAAGATGTAGCTATGATTAGCATCCATTATAACTTCGCTCATCCTGTAACTTGGTAGACCATTATTATTAGCATATGCATAGCAAGCTAAAAACACCTAAGGGTTTGTGGTTCAAATGGGTTCTGAAACTTTTTGACATAAATTTTACTGATATAGGTGTCCTAAGCATTGTATTTAAAAGAGACTGATGTGCAACTACGGGTGTAACTAAGTCAAGACGAGTAGAAACTGACTACCTTGCAAGTATCTATGCTTATATACAAAGAGTAATAAAACTTAAAGATGCTTAAGCTCGCAGGCTTTACAGCAATGTGTATGTACCACAATGGCCGGTATATTTTTCTAGCACAACCAGAAAGTCTCCTCGATCAGGTAGCTTGAACGCCATCATGACTTGGCTTAAATCAAGGCAATTTCAAGAATTGCTATGCATATGCTAATAATAATGGTCTACCAATTTACAGGATGAGCGAAGTTAGAATGGATGCTAATCATAGCTACATCTTATGGCAGCCATGAATCTTGAGGCACGCCCTCGCCAGAATTACAGTACGTTAAAAATGGCCACCAGTAATGGGTTTAAATTAGATAACTCTTTAATTATTGATAAGCCTATATTTTTAGTCATTACCGTCATGTCATTTAAACTTTTGCAATATTCATACTTGCTTTTTATCTTTTCTGGTCTAGAATTTAAACAGTGAGAATGAAGCTAAATGGTGGAGTCATGGTGGTCATAAGGATTGGAATCAAAATGATCTTTTTTGGTCTGTTTATGTGTCGATTATCTGGGCTTAGTACATGGGGCCTACCGCACTGGTCAGATGCAGAGGGCTGCAGAATGCGGGTGCTGGAGCGTTATGGCAAGGTTGACCTTTTTCCGCCGGACATGGGTAAGGACACCCCTGCTTCTATTCGTTTCCTGATATCGCATTAGCTATTTAGTCAACTTTTTTTCCCTTATGATAATTTATGATTAGCAAATTCTCCTACCTATTTAGTTTACATTTCTTTCCTTTCTAATTAATACATTCAATAAATATGTTCATGTTGATTTTAACTAAAAAGGTCCACGGTATTGTGGCTTTAGGGTTGAAAGGCAGCAAGTGTTTCCTGTTGGTCAAGCTCAGATTAACGATATTGACCTATCACGTTATTTGGGTCTCTAAAATCGATAAGCAAGATGCAAAATTGAGTTTTTTTCGGTCTTAGCCTGCTTTTACCATGGTAAGTTTTACTTTGATTTACAGTAACAATTGTTTCAGAAACAAATTATTCGTTTGTGGTTATGATCTACTGAAGAAGGACTCACGTCCATCTGAAAGTGATACCCAATTCACACGATCCAACCACCCTACAATTATCCATGTCAATCATTATATACTCATGGGACTGCACTTCTTGCTGCACTATTTGTGTTTTTGCAGTTGCTTTTGATTTTAAATCAGTGGATGACTATTAGTTGAAATCGAGCAAATAAACTTCTATACAAAATGTTTTCGAGCAAGCGGTGAACTAAAGGCTTTTCCCCCTTTAGACAGCTGGAAGATAATGAGTCCAATGGTGAAAGGGAATAGGTCCAAACCAGGTTTGACTGATCGGTTTGAGCTATTTATTAACAAGCATAAGGTATTATGCACCTAACTAATATTTGCTTTGATTATCTTTTTGTTGGATTTTAATTACCGTTAATTGTTTCTTTTTTTATTTCCTCATATGCTGATGGATACACTGCGTTGAATGATCCAGTGGTGCAACGCCAGTGATTTACTGATCAACTAAAGGTACCACATTGTCCTATAAGAGTATGCCAGATTTATTTTTTTTTACTTTTGTTTTTTATTTTTTTTATGTTCAAAATATCAAAGTGAAAAATAAAAAAGCACCCTAATGGAGACGGGTCAAAAGTTACCCTAAGAGTACTTGCCTTGCATAAATCATTTTGTCATAGAAATCAAGGATCTGCACACCATACCTGCAGCACTAACAAACTTGGAAAGCACAAAACATATATTTCAATTCCACTTTTGCCTAGGAAGCAAAACAAGATATCCAAAATTCATTCTGGATAAAGTTCTAGACGAACAACCATTGGCCCTACCAGCACCACCACCAAGTCCTGCCATAGAAGATGTTTCATCAGCTGCTACCATATCGCAATCACACTTATCCAAACACCCCCTTAAATAATTTCTCAGCTCCCATGCGTTAAAGATTGAGATACTTAACTCAAAAATTTATGTAGCATTTCAAAAAGGATTTTCACATGTAAATATCAACACGTGGATGGTTATTTTACCAAAGATTAGACTTTGAAACACCATTTGTAATTTGACTATGTATCATTGTATTATATTTATCAAAATTTGTTTTGTTATGGTCTTAAACATTAACAGGGTACCATAAGTATAAAAAGCTAAAAAAAGTCATTAGCGGGGTGTTTAGGACATTTTTTAGAGAAATTTTATACTAAAATAACAAATAAGCAGTTCCAAACACTCAAAACTACTTATATGTTGCTAAATAAGCATCTAAGCACATACATAAGCGATATTAAACACCCTCTGATTGTTTGGGTTAAACAGCTTATCTGCTTATCTATAAGTATTGACCCATTGCAGCTCATCGTAGAAACTCAGAACAAGCAGGTATATTGTTTGTTACAATTGATCACGAATGCAATTATATTGCTTTTAATGCTATGAATTGATTAAGATTATTTTCAAGGTTGTTTTCTTTAGAATGACTTTAAAAGACTTTCAACCCGTTTAACCCACACCCATTTTAATGAAAGAAACAATCATTTAACGCCCTTGATATGCAATACATCTCTACATCAACCCATTTGTAAGTGTATGTGTTATTCTATACTTTAAAGACCAAGTGCAAAGGAACTTCTGAGACATCGCTTTATTACGAATGCTAAGAAGAAACCGAGACTCTTGGAGAGAACCAGGTACATATAACGGGATTTATTGGATGTAACTGATCTCAAATGGCTTTTATCATTCCACTAAAAGTTTTCAGTCAAATGTGCAGCTGGTACTATCCGTAAGGGTGACAAATGGTCTTCTGCAATTCCAGATGGCCAGTGGTCTGGCGAGGCAATTGGTGACTAATACAGGCCTATCTTGGTCAAGTGTCACACTTTCAATGTCACTATTGAATACCCTAGAAGAGAGACCAGAAGGTAACTTTTCATTCGGAGGTGTACCAGCCATCCTAAAATGAAACTCAAATCAGAGTAGGTAAGAAATATTGATTTAAATTGATGTAGGTACAATTTAATACCTTATGATCGTTATTATTTGAAAATAAGGTTGTGGTCTCATTTTCATCTTTTCTTGGCAGGTGTGTGATGATCCTTGATAAAAATAACATATGCATTCGTGACAAGGCATATATCGAGTCATTACAATATAGACAGTTACAACAACTTTTGACCCATTAAAGATGATGATTAAGCCACGTGGAACCATTTAAGAAAATCTGGTCAAAATGGATGTGTCTACCGTATTCTCTATCTAATTGCTTCTACCAAAGAAAATTCTTAGTTGATTGGCTCATTTTTTGGGGGTAATGGTAATGACAAAAAGCTTTATGACTATTGAAGTTTGCATTCATTGTTTGGTTGTTTTAACTTGTGTGATCTACTTGATGGTCGAGGGATAGTATCTTTAGACACCATTCACGAAAAATGAACTTACTGCGTGTCATCGATCTGAAGAAGATTGCTAGGAAGATGAATGGTGCTTCAAGTGCAGAACTTCAGGTCAGTTCCCCGACATGATACTCTATAACTATTTTGCATGAGATGTCTTGGTATCCAGAAGCAACTTTAGGTTCCTTCATTAAAATTAGAAAGCACAGCTTATTGTTTGTGTTGGCCAATAACCTCTCAGATTAGCATTTCCCTATAGGTGAAAAATTGGTCGGTTGGATGATGGGTCGGTTTGGGTTAAAATGAACTAACTTTTTAACCATAAGGTTTGGTCTGTTGTATAGTTAATTGTTGTGCAACTTAGAATTCACAAAGTGAAAATATTAAAGGGTGTTAGAAATGAGACATTAGTATTACTAAACTGATGGCTTGTGTCAATTTCTTGATAGTTGTTTGATTGATTATTATGTACTTTCTAGGCGGTTTGCACAAAGGCAGGGATGTTTGCATTAAGAGAAAGAAGAGGTCGTGTGACACAAGAAGATTTTAAGATGGCAGTGGCCAAGGTTTTTGTCATGTTTCGGGTCGGTTCATGGATTACGTGTGTAGTTTTTGTCATGTCTATGTAAGGGAAAATTAATTCCTTAAGTCAATAAATATGGTAGAGACGGATTATCTTATTTGATAAATCTTACAAGTTTGAACCTGTTCTTGAAAGGCAAGCATATAAATTTTGTGAGATAAGCATACATTTTAAAGGGTTGTTTCAGATTGCACATCGAAACTGTGTAATTGCTTATGACAGGTAGCCATATAATATTTTTAATTTATTGTAGATTTGCAGCTAACGTGTGACTATTGAGGATACTTTTTTTCTTATGGTTGTCACTAAAGAACGATGTACGTTTCAAATTCATTATAACATATCTTTTGTTATTGATTGAATCTGCAAGTGGTAAGTTCTATTTGTATTCATTTTTGTGAAAATAATTTGAGTCGACACGGATCTCATTAGTTTGGGGTTGAAGGCTGCTCAATCAAAAGAGATTTGAAGGAAGATACCATCCATAGGGTAGTAGTTTTTATTATAATATTTATTTATGTGGTTATTTTCAGATGATGTTAATTGTTTCACGAAGAAGTATTTTCAGGAAGTGATAGAAAATTTTTATAATTTGTCTTCTCGATTATGATTTAACTGTTTGCATAAATCAAACTAAGGTCCTTAGTTGTAGTTTTTATGTATGAAATGTAACGGATGCAATTTCTGTCGTTAATGCAAAGTTCTTACTAATCATTTTTCTTTGGCTTAATATATTTGATGGTGCCAGCCATGGACAGTAACCCTAACCGGAGTGTCAATCATCAATGGCAACTGGCTAATATTGCTTAATGTCGTTGCCACTTCAGCAACGTATATGTAAGTGCTCCAAAAAAGTCAAGCTAAGTAAGGTTCTGTTTTAGGTCAATGCTTAAGCAAGTGTGAGTTCCTATTTTTCTTTTTTTTTTTGGAAAACTAAGAAAAATAAGGTTGCATTGAAGGCGTTGTGAAAAATCAGCCAATTATAAAGCATAAAGCATAACAAACACCTCTTTGGCCCAACTCCAAAACCAGTTATGCATTTCTGTTCACAAGAAAATTTGAAATCAAGCTCGTATTTTGGTCTTGGTAATGGTGACATCCCTGCATAATATGGTTGGCCCTTGATCTTTGTCTATTTTTTGCTATTTGGTCATTTTTAATGCGCCGTTATATAGCTTCATTAATAATTTCATTCTACATGTCTTGAGTTCTAATGTGCCTGTACCTCTCCAAATTATAAGTAACCACAAAAAAAAACCTGAAAGTCTTGCAATTTGATGGTTACGAGTAACCACAAAAAAAACTTGTACCTCTCCAAATTATAAGTAACCACAAAAAAAAAACTTAGTGGAAGGGGTACCCTACCATTGGAAGGGACACCAAAAATCATGAAAACTGAACCATGGGACGACAAAGAAGAAGTGATCATGGAAGAAGATGAATTTTCTCTTGAAGAACTTATGTTAGAGAATGAGAGGACAATGTTGAGAAATATTTTTTAGTTAACATACTTTATGATTTAATTGTTTGTAATGGTGGTTTAATGTCGTGTAAGTACTTAGAAGTAACTAAAGATCCATTTGCAATGTGAAATTATAGAGGTAGAAAATCTGACCCGTTAACTTACATCGATGGGTTGATTTGTGTTTCACTTTATCTCATATGATTAAACATAAACGAAATGAAAGTCCAATAGAAAAAAATGTTATCCAAAGTGGTCAATAGCTGGTAGGGTATCCCATTTAATTTATAAGTGTTAAATTATAAAGGGCAAATGATTGAAAAAAGTATCATACTTGCCATCATTTTTTTTTTGTGGGTAGCGAACAATTTTTTTTGCTTTTGTGGGTACTCTTCTTTCAAATTTATCCTTTTTAAGGTACTGTGTGACATTTTTGCCCTTCAGAAAAAAAAATTCTATTAGCTAAGAGGGGCAAAAATGTCCAAAAATTTCGCAAAATACCCTAAAAAGGATAAATTTAAAAGAAAAGTACCCACAAAAGCAAAAAATTTTGTTCGCTACCCACAAAAGGAAATGATGGCAAATATGATACTTTTTTCAATCATTTGCCCAATTATAAATTAAAAAAAAATTATTTTTATCATACTTTTACTAATTGTGAGTTTTTCAAAATCGAGATCTTACATATCATTGTTCTTTTTTTTTACAATATCGAATTACTAAAATCGGATCCATCACTTACGATCATACTAAAATTTTAACTTCTTAATAGTCATTATAATAATATTCATAAAATACTGTTCTATTTTTTACAATATCGAATTACAAAAATCGGATCAATCTCTTACTATCATACTAAACTTTTAAATTCTTAATAGTTATTATAATAATATTCATGAAAACATTGGTTCTACTTATAAATTTGTATTTAAGACAAGCAACATCCGATCCTTAAAGTAGTTGCTCATTTGAAAACCACCTATGTTTTAAAATATAATCTTACTATATTGAATAATATTGGATTTTTTAAATTCATATTAAAGTTCCTTTGATTATTATTACCTATGTTTTAAAGTGTAATTTGGTATATATGATCCATTTTGAGACTGATAGCACAACAGATAACAAGCTCTCTTAGCGTCTCAACCATCTTATGTAAGGTAATTGGTCGATAACTCATAAGGGTGAACCACCTTCTGTAAGGTACCTACAATATCAATGGGAAATTTTATGCAAAACGTGTTATTGTCGCTACCTACCAGGTATTGCTAAATGATTTTTATGAATGACGAATGTGGAAAATTTTGACCGTTACCAACAATGAGTTGGGTTGGGTTTTATGTAAATGGTTCAAACAGGTTAAATATAAAATGTTCAACTAAAAGAGGAGGTCGAAAGCTATCTAAATTGTATTCAGATACTCAAAACCTTTTAGAATGATTCAAACAAAAAGAGTTGTTGCTTTAATAATAGTAATGATAATAATAATATAATTCATAATCGTATTTAACACCTTAATAGTTAATAAAATCCGAAAAGAGCGGGTCACCTATTTTGCCTATGGATTCATTGTTTAATTTCTAAATTTAAACATTTAAAATTTGTATGTTTCTGCTTTACTGCTATTCATTATTTCTGTAAACCATATGATGTTGATGATGAGTCAGTTCATGCAGTTCTAGCAAAGGGTTTTTGCATAGATGCTACTTTAGAGTGAGAACTGTAAACCATATGATGATGGGTGAGAGATGGGGGGAGGGGCAAACAGTTACATACTTGCACCGACATGGATGAACAAGAATGGGTCTCTGTTAGCTTAATAACAAACTTCAAAAAGGTTAGCCCTTAAGAATAGCTTTTGGTATTCTATACCCTCATGTAAATAGATTAGGTGTTAATAGTGTTTCTTAAAAGACTTAAACATAATATTGTATGTGGTGATGAAAAAGTCTAAATATACATAAAGGGTGTTTGGAATTACATATTAGAACAGATGTAATTGTGCACTTTTGGTCATTAAACAAATCAAAAGTACAATAGCTGAAATTTGGCTGGCAAATTTAAAAACCAAACATATTCATTGGCACCCATTATGATTT
>BPTQ01000006.1:320831510-320845271 GCA_019973895.1 Chrysanthemum seticuspe
AAGGTATTTTACATAAGGGATAAGTGTAGGGAGGATTACACACGTTTTCAAAAGAAACGTAAACATGAGAATAACAATTAATTAAAAGATATTTATGTTTGTTTGTTCGAGTCAAATGCTTGTATCGAGTCATAATGGATGTTTTGCAGAAATTTTTCCAGATTCTAAAGATGTAAATTTTCCAGAATTTTTTCCAGAAAATCGTAGACCAGTTTTTGTCAGGATAACCTGACGGCGTCAGGATTGCAACCTGACGGCGTCAGGAAGGAGTAAAAACATCAGATTACCTTTTCTCGTTTTCTGAGCTACTTATAAATTTTTGGAATTTTCCAGGTCTTAATTTTCTTAGAAATTCTGTAAACATCCATTCCGCAAGCATTATATCCTAGTTTAAATCGAGTCTTATATATATTATTACCGCCGATTTTACGTGAAGGTTTCGTTTGTTTTCTTCAAGTGTGCAGGTTTAGTTTGTCAAGAAGAAGTTACATAAGATTGGAAGGAGCTTTTCACGCAATAATTCTTCTTGGAAAAGAGTTTAACCACCACTTTACACGGATCCTACCGAGCTAATCAGGGGAGTATTAGTTTCTTTCGTTTTTAATTACCTTCTTTTATCATAACTTTGATACTTTCGGGGAACATTGGGGACAATGTTCAGTTTAAGTGTAGGGAGGGAAAATAAAACGGGAACTTTGAAACTATGCTTATCCTTGATTATTTGCTTTCTCCAATTGTGATTATGTAATAAACCATGAGAAAATGTTGGTTAGGGTAATTTTGGCACCAAATTTAAAATTTTTCATGACATATAGGAGTGGGCCATTAGTCTTAACAAAAGCGTCTCACGGATAGGAAGTTGCATGACTAGCACAAAAACCCTTTACCACCCAAATTCTACCCAAAATGTGAGGATCGCCCTTAGATTAGTAGGAATTAAAGCATTCATCTTTAATGCTTAGAGTGTGAACCGGTAGTATAATAGATTCTAGAACTTGTTTTGTGCTGCATTCCGAGATCGCAAGTGAGGCTACACTTGTGTAGTTAGGAATAACTAAATGATAAGAGGCATTAGGATAACCCTTGTTTGATACCTGTAATATAATTACTTCTTCCATATCGGTTGAGTAATTCCCCCACACCCTTTGCGTTGTACTCATCTTTAGTACACGATACCCCTAGTTAACCCCTCAGAGCCTATCCTTTTCGCGGTTCTCGTGATATTTTGGTTTTTCCGGAATATCAATGAAGAGCATTGTTTACACCCCACCCCCAAATATACACCCAAATCGCCTTAGCCTACCCCTTATGCACTCACTTTTAGTGCAAATGTTTGTTATCACCCCAAACCCTTAGTTCAATTATCTAGTTGCTTGCATAAGTTGCTAAGTCGAGTCATATCCTTTGTATACAGTTTTGGGATGATTGGGATTCATGGGAAAAATTAAAGTTTATGAAATGACGGGAAGGGAAAGTTAAATTCAAATTCCCTTTGTTTGCGTAATAATGTACCCCAAGTGTTTTGATCTTTTCAATTCGGGTCAAATTAGTGTTAGAGTAATAAAAACTCAAGTGTAGGGATATGCTTATAAATCCCTAGTATTTTGATGTTATCTTAGAGGATGGTAGAGTAAAAGTGTATGATTAAAAAAAAATAAATAAAATCGAAAAAAAAAATAGAAAAAGAGAAAAAGAAAAAAATAGAGTGATTAAAAAAAAAACATACGGGCTACCATCCTACATCTATCCTTTAAATTTATGTTTGTTTATTTCCGTTACCTAGAGTTTTAGAGTGTCGAGTCTTGGCTTAGCAACGCCATTCTTCGTATACATTTAACATAGAGATTTTTGACTTGCCACCACTAAATAGCCTATCCCACCAAATCCTTTGTTTCCCTACCATAAGCCTAACATTACAACCCTTTAAAAGACCTCTTTGATAGTCTTTCCTAGGTGCTTACGCCAAAGCGATGGAGGTTTGATCTATTCTCAAGCCTATGGTAATCTATGTACTAGGACCGGTTAATGAGTGTTTATCTTCCATTTCCTATTTGTTATATTTCATATATACACCCGAGAGAGATGTGAGTATCCAAACACCCCATGTGAGGTGCTAGTATGTAATTTCCGTGCTTGTTATGACTTTTGCGGGGCTTATATGTGTTGTGGACCGTTTTGAATCAATGCTTCATGACCCCTAACTTATAAATTAATTGGCTAAAAGCACATTTGCTTGAGGACAAGCAAATACCAAGTGTAGGGATATTTGATAAGGTTTTAAAAGGTACCTTTTTGAGGGGTCGTTTAAGCCCTTATTTGATCACTTTTGTATCCGTTATTGCTTAATATCGTTCCTTTTCACTTTTTAGGTCTCTTGAAGGCAAAATGCTAGAATGGCACTTATTTGGATGAAAAGGCGCGAATATACGAAGAAAATGGCCAAAGTCAAGAATCGAGACACTCAAGCTGCTAAATTACAAGGGGACGGCGTGACTGCTTATCTGCGACGCCGTCAGAGCACTTTTGTGACGGCTCAGTAGCCAAATTGCTTATTTACAAGTGACGGCTTCAGGTTTTAAAAGATCGAAGGGGACGGCGTCACAGGCATAAGGTGACGCCGTCACAAGCTACAAGATGCGCGCGAAGTAGTTGATATTGTTTTGGCCATAACTTTTGCATACGAACTCGGATTTAGGTGGTTCAAAAGCCCACGCGACCGGAACGAGAAAATCTACAAATTGCTAAAAAAATGGTCGTGACGCCGTCATTCTATAAGTGTGACGCCGTCGCTCTTTGCCGACAGAAAATCTGCCTATAAATATAACATTATAACTTCACTTTTTGAAAGCCCTAAACCCTAAGTCCGATTCCAGGGTTTAGGTAGGTGTTTTTCCAGCAACTTAAAGGGTTTCAAACACTCTATAAACATCGTGTAATGGTTTTTTTGTTAATCCAATCCTATGGTATGTCTTCAATTATCATGATTGTTGCTTGCTCTTCATTAATTATGCTTGGCTAATTCACCTAGTGTTTGCTTATGATTGTATGAAACTTGTATGTAATTAATTAGATCTTATTGATTTCTTAGTGATGCTTGTGTCTATCTTCATCATTAGGGTTGTGACAATTTCAATGAGTCTAATTGGTTTAGTTTATAATTCTTGCATCATACTGTCTCTTGTTTGATTGGTTGTCTCTTATCTTAATTGCAATTAGCCTAGGAGTGCGACTAGGCTATCGTTGTGTTTAATACTTGATAAATCTTTGATAGTTTATGAATGACTTGGTGGATTTCGTTTACTAAATCAAAGATAACCTTAAAGTTAGTTTATGAATGACTTAGTGGATTTTGTTTACTACACTTAAAGGTGACTTTAAAGAGTTAGGGAATGCACACCTTACGACCTTAGAAAACACAACGCGTTAAGAATAAGTACGTGACAATTCAACCATCAATAGGACGTGACAATTCAGTAGGTAGAATTGGATAGCTAGCAAGGAGTAATACATCATAAGTAGATACGCTTCACGTTACTGGTAGACCCGTAATTTAGTTAGTACCTTTTGGGATAGTTGACTAGCAACTAATTCCACCCTCCCCTCCAAAACTGAGATTCATAAAATATAAAAATACAAAAATAATCATCCCTCATCTTTAGACTTAAATCGACATATACTTCAGCCTAACGACACTATTCCCCTAGAGAACGATATCAATACCCGTGGCTTACCCCTAATACTACACTACAACGATTAGGTTCACTGCCTATGGTGTTGAAAAACTTGCTCGACGAAAAGGAAGTTCCTTTGACCCCGAACGACGCGTGTAGCGTTATCAGACTAGCAATTGTTTAGTGTGGGGGATTGATGAGTGTGTAAATACTCATCATTTTTGGTCAAATCTGAACTGCAAAACGTTTAAAAATGCTCAGAAATGCATCAAAATACTAAAATATCTCAAAATTGCATTTTATATGTTTCAGATGCAAAATGTTTAAAATCAGATGAAAAACGAGCAAAGTTTGCATAATTGGCAGTTTCAGTCCCTCAACTTTCAAAACTTGTCAAAATTAGTCCCTAGGCATTTATTTTAAAAGAAAATTCACCAAAGGTCCTTTTGAAATCATAAGTTGTCATAATTAGTCCTTTGGTGAAAAATTTCAAAAGATTTGGATAATTGCAAGTTTAGTACCCGGAGTTTCGAATTTGGCAAATATGGTCCTTTTATTATTTGAGATTGTCAGATATGACCCTCGGATTATTTTTCAGAAATTACATGAGTGGTCACTACATTTTCAGAAATTACATTTTTGGCCCCTGGAGTTTCGAATTGTACGCCTTAGGTCCCTAAACTACACCATGGCTCCATATTAAATCAAAGTCCAATAAGCTTAAACCTAACTACCCAATCCAAACCCAATCTACCCCGGCCCAATCCAATATCAAACCCTATACCCGGTCCAATGTCTAATACCCAATCAAAACCCCTACCCCGCTCTTTCTTCCCCTATTTCCCGCCCAAACAACAACCAGACACACCCAATAAAAAACCAAACTCCCCTGACACATACCTTCATCCCTTTCCCTGCAACCCCATCACCACTCGCACGCCTGCTCATCTCCCAAGGAACGCAACAGAGGGACAGAGGGAAGAGAAAAGAAAAAAGAGAAAGTAGCAACGAGACTGGCAAAATGGCAGGCACGCGTGTTTTTCTTTTGGTTTGTTTATCTCACACAAGAGAGAGAAGACAGAGGAGAGGTGGGAGTCATATAAAAGAAAGTCTTGTAGCCATGAAGAAAGAGTTCGTTTTTGTTTTTTAGATTTTTATCATTGGTCCAATTTTCATTAGAAGTTTGTTACCAGTTTTTTACATTGTCATTTACTGTTTCTTGTAGTTAATTAGTGTTCTTAATTGTAATTTCAATTTTATAAGCTGTAATCTCAGATTCCTTTAAACTTAATTTGATTATTGTCATTTTCTCTCAAAACTTATATTGTTGTTTCTACTGTTTCACTAAGCTCATGTGTTGGTAATACAAGCTCATAGAAGCTTGCTATAGTTTTTATAAGCTTGTTTATTGTTTTCCATTATCTCAGTTTCTAGTTTTACAAAAAAAGTAAAAAAAGTCAACGAAAGTCAAAGGAAAGTCAAAATTCATTAGGCCAAATCAGTGATGTTAAATTCTGTTTTTAAGCTATTGTTAGATTGAGTTTATGATTTGTTCAGCAAGTTCATTTCAGATTAAGGATAAGTCTCATCAGTTTTTCAAGTCTTAGTGCAATTTGAGTTTTCAAGGGAGTGTTTGGTTTTAAGTGAGAAAAGTGGGTCAAATAGGTTTATACCATCTTTGACCTGAGAAGTCAAACTTAATTTAGTGTCTCCAAGTGAATTTAGATCTGTGTGAGGTGAATGCAAGAGTTTTGAAAAGGTTGGGTGTCAAAAGAAATCTGTCAAATTTTTCTTTCTAACTCGAATTTGTCATGTTTTTCATAAGCAGATTAGTGAAGATTCTGTTGTGATAAAAAATTTAAAAAAATAAAAATAGGAAGTCCTCTAGCTTGTTTAATCTATGTCAAATGGAAAAAATTCATTTACCATGGCTGCTATTGGGTGAAAGTGGGTCTGTTGGTCGTGTGGTTGTCCTGTGCAGGGTATGCTGTCCAGAGTCCAGGTTTTCCTTGGCTTATTTATAAGCTGAAACAGCTTATCAATGGTGTTTATGGGGGCAAAAGTTTGGTGGATTGGTGGACTATAGGTGGTCTGAAGCTCAAGGGGTTACTACTTATGCAGCTTATTCAAAACAAGCTCCAAAGGTAGCCCCTTGGCTATTTGCAGCCTGCAACTGCAGTCACAGGGCAGTCAATCTTTTTTAGCTTAATGGCAGTTTAACTTAGCTTAACTTAGTAGATGATTGCTCATTCAGTTTTGAGATTAGTCTTAGCTTAATAATGCTTGTTAGCTCCCTTATTTGCTTAATCTCCTATGTTTTTAGATTTAAGACTTCCCTGGTTAAGAAACTGTGCCAACTGTCTTTCCCTTAGTTAGTTGTTTTAGCTTATTTAGATTAAGGTGAGCTTGGTTAGCTTATTTGTCTCACAGTTAGCTTGTTAGTTTACTCCTTGTTTGGTGAAATTAAGAACTTTAAAGGGTGTTTGGTTAACTGCTGAATTGCTCTCAAAGGTGTTTTGTTAAGAGTTAAAAGTCTGTTAAGATAAGCTGTTCATACAGCTTATTGGGACTGCTTCTTTCAAAAAGTTTTTACCAAAATTTCATTACTTGATCTCATCTTCAAGATTCAAAAAAAAATTCGAGAAAAAAAAATAGAGAAGCAAAAAGGGAGAGGCAGGGGTCGAACCTGAGACCTCTCCCTTCAATAGAAGCATAGTGTGTACCTGGAACCATGTTTGCCCTTGGGTCTTTTGCGTTTTGTTTTGCACCTTAATTCCTTTTATGTCGTTTTTAGTCCTTATAGCTTATTTTCCATTTAGCCTTTTACCAGCTTATTCCAATAAGCTGTCATCCCCATGTTATTTTTCTTAGGCTTATGATAGTATCTAGTATTTTTACAAACAATTTCAGAATTTTCCAAAATGTTTTAGTATTTTTAATAATTTAATTAGTGTTATTATGTTTTTAATTCGTAATAAATAATTTAAGAGTCGAAAAAATACCCGGCTTTTTCCTAAAATTTTCTTTTGTCATTTAGTACGTAAGGAAATTGTTTTTACACTCGTAGGACTTTTATTTCATAAATTTTACGTTTTTACTTGCGCACTCGCGTAATTTTGATACTTAACGTACGTTTTCATTTTAAGTTACGTTTTTAGATAATTTAAGTTTACGTTTTAATTAAAATTGTTTATTTAAGTTATTTTGTTTTAAAAAATCAAAAACATCATTTTGAAAATAGTGATAGCGTTTATTTAATATTTTTTATCTTTTTAATTCTCTTTAATTTGCATTTAAGCCCTTGTAATTTAAAAACTTTTTCTGTAGTTATAATAATTCAAATCCCTCTTTTCCGTTCAAATCTCTCGATCACTATTCGTTTGGTGATTCATCGCATAGCTCGCTGGGACATAACGACCCGGGGAAACACTATACTCCCCTGATCTTCATTGCATTTGTTTCTGAACCGTTTTAAGTTTCTTACGGTCGGCCATTCACAAGTGGCCAGCTTGTGTGAGAAAACTTGACGGTTTTGCATGGATCAAGTATCAAGGTGAAGATAAGAGAACACTAAAGCAGCTTAATCAACTGCCTTGGGAGACTCTTCAGAAACTTGCTGATAGAACTCAAAGAAACATTCTCAACTTCAGACCTATGTCAGATGATGACTTTACTAAAAGGTTACAACCCATCGATCCCATTAAAAGCTACAAAAGACCATCTGAAGAAGGAGGTTCCATATCTGCACCAAAAAGACTAAAAGCATCTGAAGATGAAGGTGGACTCACAGAAGAAGAACTTAATCAGATGATGTTGACTGAATCTCCAGAAGATGCATTGTATTCAGAGCCCATCAACACTAGGTATCCAGTTCTTGGATGGGATATCTACACTGAAGATGGAAAGAGGTATTGGTAGATTCCCAGAGCAGGTGGAAGGACAAGTGCCTTTTTATATTTGGTGGATCTGTTTGCATCTATTGACAGAGATGATTTGCTTAAGCTATTGGAGTTGGTCAAGAACAGATTCAAGAATAGAGATCCAGATAGTGACAAGGATCTGGAATTACTTTATGAATTGCAGAATATCTTTAAACCAGATCCATCAGGAGAACAATGGCAGTATCCATATGGAGAATATGTACCAACTTGGACCTTGATTGATTCATGTAGACTGCATTTGGTTACTACATGAAATGGGACAGACATCTACATGCTTGTTGAAAGAACCTACCCACTCGCATTAGGAACACTTCTGGAAATGCTAACAGCAGGGTTAAAGATGGGTAATGCAGTTGACATGGCTAAAGAGTTGTTGTTGAAGATCTTTGATCAAGCGGGAAGACCTAGCAGGAAGTAAGTTTGAAAGAATCCTCAAAGACTGAAGAAACTTGTGATTCTGAAACCCAATCACAAGTTTAGGGGAGGATTGTTGGGAAATAAGCTTTTTGGGAGTTAATACTTATTTCAGTAGAGTTAGTACTGATAGTGTTAAATGATAAGTATTAACTAGCTAGTACTGATAGTGCAAAATGTTAGTACTGATAGTGTTAGAGTTTGTACTATTCAAAGAAAGGAATGTCGTGTAAGACTTGTAACAGCATATCTTCTCTTCTAATAGAAGATATGATATACTTAATGCATAGTTATCTCTGTAAGGGATCTCCTTAGTATATAAAAGGAGATCCTAGCTAGGTCAAACATATACATCACATACACATATCATAGCCATCTAAAGTAGAGCTTCAAGGTTGTAAACCCTAGTGCTAGGAGAGTACTCGTATTATTGTTTAATAATATTGAAGCGTTTGGTGTTATACTGTTTTGCATTAATCTTCTAAAGTACATTCAAATAGATTCCGCATACTTGCGTGTATCTACAACAAAGTTTCTTAGTGTTGTTTTGGATCCATCCAAGGCAACCAACACGTTTACAAGCTAAGTGTTCTAGATCCAAGGTTTGGGATTTCACAATAATCCTTGCCATTAAAACTATATAAAAGCCTAGTTTAATCAACCTATTACATATTAATTACTAACACTTTAAATACAAGTTAGGAGTTATTCCAACAATCTCCCCTAAGTCTTAGTAGTTAAGTGATGAACTCCAGCAAAATTGTTGGTGTTGATGTAATAGCCGTTGCTTTAGCGTCTTCTGGCATTCCTCTTTCTTGTGAGAAGAAGTGCCTTGATTCCAACAGTCTCCCCAGTGTAGGGATCTTGTATCTTTGGAAGATTACAGCTTTGACGTCTTCGATTTCTTTGTACCTAAATTCTTTGTTCTTTGTGGTGGTTGTGATAGTCTGTTGTTTATCTGCTTCAAGTCAGCTTCGTTGCTCCGTTGTCTCCACGTCTTTCTCCAACATGCTCACACTTCTTTTGATGGTTAATTTCAGATGTGATGATGTTCTCTAGTCTTTAAACTTTGTAGATCACTTGTTTGATGAAGAATCATTTTGACTTTGTGTTGCCTTTTATTATGAGAGAACTTTACTTGTGATGTTGTTGGTATGAGCATGTGGAAATTCTGCACGAACTCTTCCTCTTGCGAGCATCCATCAGCAGCTGCATCCTAGGAACAGTCACGAACACCAATCAATCGCTGTAATCATTTCTTAAAGAATTGACTACTACAATTGTTTTACTAATGAATGTCTTGATTCCATTCACCTTGGTCGGGCGAATCAGCCGTCCGAATCCCATAAGGGACTGTTGGCATTACAGTGAATAAATTCAACTAATGACCCACATAATCAGAACTCGATTCTTGAAAGGAATCTCCTTAGCGGGATTTCCAGCTCTCACAAGTTCGAACTTCGAGGGTGTTAACAGCATAGTGTGGAAACACATCTCTAATTCTAGCAAAGGCTATTCCTGAAATTGGAGGCCCTCAAGAAGGCTAACATGGTGTACCAAACTACGTCTACAGTTCAGGTGAGTCGATGAGGTACACCGAAGCATTACCCCACGACTATAGACCGTTTGAAGAAACACTAAATGTAACCCACAAGGAGATACCGAAGTGGCCTGCTGTCAGGGCTGTTTGATGTTGACTCTGGCAGGAGTTTCCATTCAATAACCGAGGATCACAGTTGTGAATCCCCTCATAAATGTTCTCGACAGATTGTTAAGATCTGTGAAGGACTCTAGAATGTATCACTTGCGTCCTTATTGTTGAACGACAAGTGATGAAATGTCAAGTGTTCCTAGGAGATCTTTTAATGAATCTCGTGGCTCTAGACTCAATAGTGCGTTTTGGTTTTCCTGAGCGGAGACTAGGGAGAGGGTCTCCTTCATCAATACCAGCAATCTCTAAGAGAAAGCCGATAGTTTACGTAGGGTTCCCTTTGAGAATGAAACAAGTTTCTGTTGAGAGAAACTTGAGTTGCTAAGAAGGTTTAGTGCATGCGTCACTGGGTCCATGACGACTTTATTCTTCAATACCGGCGTCATCAAGTGACAACCAGTATCCTATGAATTGAACCCGGTGTCTGCCCTAAGTTGAATAATTTGGAGGGCTATTTCTTTTCACCCTTTTCTTTACATTCCTTTTTAATTCTTCAACTCCTTCTTTCTCCGATTCTCATATTTCTCCTTTTATAGTCATACCTAAGGACTTCTAATTACTAACTATTGGTGGTTTCCTTGAGTACATCCCTCCGGTTCTGGCGGATCATAGGACGGTTATTCCTAACCTTAGTCACTTTATAATACCATGACTAACCTATGTTGCCATAAAACCATTTTCTTGAAAATCTCTCAAAGTGTTTATGAATAAACCATGACCCATAACTTCCATTATGATTAAGCAAAACATGATACTTTGAAAAGAAACTTGACGACACTCCCCCTCGATTTTAAAAATGATGAAATTAAAAATTTGAGTCCGAGGAGAGTGTTAAACAAGAAACGTATCCACCATTTTCAAAGATACAGCCAATTAGGTAACATGCAAGTACAAAGTTTCATGAGACTGAAAAATATTTGCAATCTCCCCCTCAACACTTGTTAAGGAAAAATAATGAAAGTTTTGATTGAGCAAAGTGTTGACAGAAGATTTGTACTTGCAATGATTGAAAGAAATTAGATAAAAGAATATTTTTGAGTTTTAATACATTTTATATTTTTCTATTTTGATTTTGATAATTATTTACAAAAGAGGTTTTGGTGTTTGACTGGTTTTAAGAAAATGTGTTAAAAGTTTGTCCAGTTCCTCTGGAGTTGATGCAGGTTTTACTAACCAGGTCTTAATATTTATAATGTCTCGTTATACCTATGGTCTACCCTAGTGCACTAACGGGCAGTGTACCCGGTCGTGTGTAGTGTAGTAAACGGTAAAGCCGAGGTCGTCCTAAGAGCTAAATGTGATGGATTATTGCTAATGGTTTCGATAAGGATTTAATTAATTTAACTACTAATGCAGAATAAAGCAAATAAAAGTAAATAAAGGATAAAGGGGAATCAATAGAGGAGAGTGGTGCTAACCTAGTTAATCCTCCTAGCTAGTTTTGTCTACGTCTACTTACTTCCAATTACTTCAGGTGGGGTCAAAGTCGAGAGGACAACATTTGGTCAATTCGCCCTAACCTATCAGTAAAGATGCCACCACAAGAGAAATCAGGTGTCCCCTAATAAGTCCTGTTGTTCCTGGTCCCCTAAGCCAAGTCATTAAGTACCGCTACATGCTATATTTATAATAGTGAATGCCCAACCGTTAGGAACTTAGACACGTAACCCCTAATTCTTAAGTTCATCCAAACGATAGGTGATCAGTTGGTCAAATCGCACAAGTATAAAGGGTCGTTAGTTGGTCATATCTTACCCTTCCCGTCTCAGTCCGCTTACCTAGGGTCAGTGATAACGCTACACGCGTCGTTCGGGGTCAAGGAAACTTCCTTTTCTTCGAGCAAGTTTTATAACACCCTAGGCAGTGAACCTAATCATTGTAGTGTAGTAATTAGGGTAAGCCACGGGTATTGATATCGTTCTCTAGGGGAATAGTGTCGTTAGGCTGAATTGTATGTCGATTTAAGTCTAAAGGTGAGGGATGATTATTTTTGTATTTTTATATTTTATGGAATGGAAAGGTACGAATCTTGGGGTTTGGATTTGGGGGTGGAATTAGTTGCTAGTCAACTATTCCAAAAGATACTAACTAACTTAGGGATTTACCAGTAACGTGAAGCGTATCTACTTATGATGTATTACTCCTTGCTAGCTATCCAATTCTACCTACTGAATTGTCACGTCCTATTGATGGTTGAATTGTCATGTCCTTATTCTTAACTCGTTGTGTGTCTAAGGTTGTAGGGTATGCGTTTCTCCCTAACTCTTTGAATTTACCAAAGGGTCTTGTCTACAAACTCACAAAGGATTATAAACTCCTACTCTAAGGCGATCTTTGGATGTTTTAGCCTACAACTACTCAGATAATTATATTCTAAGGTTCACAAAGATGAATCAAGCATGAAGTACACAACGAATGACCTATCGAATTACTAGATCATTAACAATTAAGATAAGAGACAACCAATCAAACAAGAGACAGTAGGATGCAAGAATTATAAACTAAACCAATTAGACTCATTGAAGTTGTCACACCCTAATGATGAAGATAGACACAAGCATCACTAAGAAATCAATAAGATCTAATTAATTGTATTCAAGTTTCACACAATCATAAGCAGACACTAGATGAATTAGCCAAGCATAATTAATGAAGAGCAAGCAACAATTGTGATAATTGAAGACATACCATAGGATTGGATAAACAAACAAACCATTACAAGATGTTTAAGGAATGTTTGAAACTCTTTAAGTTGCTGGAAAAACACCCACCTAAACCCTAGAATCGGACTTAGGGTTTAGGGCTTACAAAAAGTGAAGTTATAATGTTATATTTATAGGCAGATTTTCTGTCGGCAAAGAGTGACGGCGTCACACTTATAGAGTGACGGCGTCACGACCATTTTTTCAGCAAATTGTAGATTTTCCCGTTCCGGTCGCGTGGGCTTTTGAATCACCTAAATCCGAGTTCGTATGCAAAAGTTATGGCCAAAACAATATCAACTACTTCGCGCGCATGTTGTGACTTGATCAGCTTGTGACGGCATCACCTTGTGGTTGTGACGCCGTCGCCTTTAGTCTCTGACGTCGTCTGGGTCGCATCTAGGCCGTCTGAGTAGCGACGGCCTACTCTTTCACAACTAGAAGCCGTCCCTTGAAAATACGAGTTTTGAGTTCTGACCCGTCACAATAATTCTCCGACGGCGTCGCAAATAGCTCCTGACGCCGTCGCCTTCTACATTCAGCGACTGTGAGTGTCTCGATTTCGACTTTGGCCATTTTCTTCATATATTCGCGCCTTTTCGTCCAAATAAGTGCCATTCCAGCATTTTGCCTTCACGAGACCTAAAAAGTGAAAAGGAACGATATTAAGCAATAACGGATACAAAAGTGATCAAATAAGGACTTAAATGACCCCTCAAAATGGTACCTTTTAAAACCTTATCAAATATCCCTACACTTGTTATTTGCTTGTCCTCAAGCAAATGTGCTTTTAGCCAATTAATTAGTAAGTTAAGGGTCATTCAGCATTAATTCAAAACGGTCCACAACACATATAAGCCCCGCAAAAGTTATAACAAGCACGGAAATTACATACTAGCACCTCACATGGGGTGTTTGGATACTCACATCTCTCTCAGGTGTATAAATGAAATATAACAATATAGGAAATGGAAGATAAACACTCATTAACCGGTCCTAGTACATAGATTACCATAGGCTTGAGAATAGATCAAACCTCCATCGCTTTGGCGTAAGCACCTAGGAAAGACTATCAAAGAGGTCTTTTAAAGGGTTGTAATGTTAGGTTAACGGTAGGGAAATAAGGGTTTGGTGGGATAGGCTATTTAGTGGTGGTAAGTCAAAAATCTTTATGTTAACTGCATATGAAGAATGGCGTTGCTAAGCCAAGACTCGACACTCTAAACTCTAGATAACTGAAATAAATAAACATAAATTCAAAGATAGATGAAGGATGGTAGCCCGTACTTTTTCTTTTTTTTTTTTTTTTTTTTTTTTTGTCA
>BPTQ01000006.1:320845281-320949089 GCA_019973895.1 Chrysanthemum seticuspe
TTAACATAAACACATTATTTGGTACTCTTTACAGCCAATCCCATTAAAACCGTGGTTTAAATTTTAAAAAGTATTGTATATCCTCACCCGGTAATCAGAATTGTTTTCGCAGAGTACCTATCCTTCAATATACTGATCGTGTTTTTGGGAAATGGTGGGTTTAAGGTGGTTTTTTTACACTCCTAGCGGGAATCTAATCATCCTTAATTTCGTAAGTAGAAATTACCAATCTCACACTTGGCCATCATATAATCTAAGATCTTGAACAAAACACTACGTAAGGCTCTAGCGTTCACTCCGATGTGAACACATCAATCCTTATTGATTTACTATTCTCCGTAATCCTTTTGGGAACAAACTATGGACATTATATTAATGAAGAAGGTGTAGCCAACTCATTAAGGGGGTGTGGGAAACGCAACATGAGTAGAAATCATGTGCTATGGGGATCAATTGGGGAGTCTCGGATAGGAAAAGCGCCAAGAGCACTATAAAGCCAAAAAGGCCTTATAGTTACTTCTCGTAACAAATGTGGGGTGGGGGTTTATATGTGAGATGAGTACAACGCAAAGGGTGTGGGGGAATTACTCAACCGATGTGGAAGAAGTAATTATATTACAGGTATCAAACAAGGGTTTTCCTAATGCCTCTTATCATTTAGTTATTCCTAACTACACAAGTGTAGCCTCACTTGCGATCTCGGAATGCATCACAAAACAAGTTCTAGAATCTAATATACTACCGGTTCACACTCTAACCATTAAAGATGAATGCTTTAATTCCTACTAATCTAAGGGCGATCCTCACATTTTTTTGGTGGAATTTGGGTGGTAAAGGGTTTTTGTGCTAGTCATATAACTTCCTATCCATGAGACGCTTTTGTTAAGACTAATGGCCCACTCCTATATGTTATGAAAAATTTTAAATTTGGTGCCAAAATTACCCTAACCGACATTTCTCATGGTTTATTACACAAATACAATTAGACAAAGCAAATAGTCAAGGATAAGCATAGTTTCAAAGTTCCCGTTTTATTTTCCCTCCCTACACTTAAACTGAACATTTTCCCCAATGTTCCCCGAAAGTATCAAAGTTATGATAATGGAAGGTAATTAAAAATGAAAGAAACTAATACTCCCCTGATTAGCTCGGTAGGATCCCTGTAAAGTGGTGGTTAAATTCTTTTCAAGAAGAATTTATGCGTGAAAAGCTCCTTCCAATCTTATGTAACTTCTTCTTGATAAATTAAACCTGCACACTTGAAGAAAACAAACAACCCAACGCATCAAACCGAACAAAGAAAAATCACAACAAGATGTAATTCCAGACTTAAATAAGATATAATGCTTGTGGAATGGATGTTTGCAGATTTTCTAGAAAATTAAGACCTAGAAAATTCCAAAAAATTATAAGTAGCTCAGAAAACGAGAAAAAGTAATCAGTTGTTTTTGCTCCTTCCTGACGCCATCAGGTTGCAATCCTGACGCCGTCAGGTTATCATGACAGAAACTGGTCTGCGATTTTCTGGAAAAAATTCTGGAAAAATTTTTATCTTTAAAATCTGGAAAAATTTCCTGCAAAACATCCATTATGACTCGATACAAGCATTTGACTCGAACAAACACACATATATATGTTTTAATTAATTGAAATTCTCATGTTTACGTTTCTTTTTAAAAACGTGTGTAATCCTCCCTACACTTATCCCTTATGTAAAATACCTTTATATGTAATTAAGATGAGGTTAAAGACAAAATAAAGCTCTTTTACAAATTTAAACATGAGAATAAACAATCAATAAAAGTTATACGACACACAAATGAAAATGAAAAACAAATACACATGGGTTGCCTCCCAAGAAGCGCTTGTTTTTGTTCGAGTCACGAGCCTGACTCTACCCTTATTTAACAGATAAAGGGGAAGTTTTCCCTACACTTAAGTTTAAGTGCGGGTGATAGTAGCGATACACACCCTTAGGGTGGAAATATGCCACGTGAGGTGAAGGGGGTGTGTGAATGGCTTCCTTTATCCTAAAACTACCCGGACTAAATTGGTTGATGGGTGGGTCGGTTCCTCGTTTATTTAAGGATGGAAGTAAAGATTGAGGTTCCGGTTCATCAACACTATGAAATTCCCTAGAACTAAGAGTAAGACTGAGACTACAAGTATTCAAACCTATATTCTCTAGTTGCGTTCGGTTCAAATGTTCTACCTCCATTGGGATTCCTAAAGTCTCTTCTACGACTTCCGGGTAAGTCACGTGCGGTGTGTATGCCTTAAATGATGGTGGAACTTGTGGGATACCTTGTGGGTCTAGACTTTTCACCTCATCCTCAATCACATCTACATCATCTATATGCTCGTCATGTATTATTTCCTTAGGTCGTGATGAAACCAATTTTAGTAATTGATCCAACTTATGGTTTAATGTTTGGTTGTTTACCATAATGTTTTCACAAATTTGGTCAGTTCTCCTAAGGGCCTCACTAAAAATAGTTTCTAAACACAGAGGTTGTTCACGAAAGTCTATCCTAGGTGAAGGTTCAAACGAAGCATAGGTTTCACTAGATGAGGTATTTTGTGGGCTTGATGGAATGGTGAAACCCTCAAAAGGTTTATGGACTTGGTTACTTTCTTCCCACCATCTTGAATAATCCGCTTTAGTAATATCATAATTTCTTATGAAAAAACCTAATCGCGGATATAGTGGTTTCGCGTTCTCCATAATGGTGAACGGAAGAGTCAATGTACAAGTTTCACGAACAAAGGCACAAAGAAGGGAGATAGACTACAAGGAAGCTAATAAAAAGAAAAAAAATCTCACTTGATAGGAATCTTGTGAGTAGACCTAAACGAGATAGAAATCAAGCCTAAACAATAACTATTCCCCGGCAACGGCGCCAAAAACTTGATAACGCTACACGCGTCGTTCGGGGTCAAGGAAACTTCCTTTTCTTCGAGCAAGTTTTATAACACCCTAGGCAGTGAACCTAATCGTTGTAGTGTAGTAATTAGGGTAAGCCACGGGTATTGATATCGTTCTCTAGGGGAATAGTGTCGTTAGGCTGAATTGTATGTCGATTTAAGTCTAAAGGTGAGGGATGATTATTTTTGTATTTTTATATTTTATGGAATGGAAAGGTACGAATCTCGGGGTTTGGATTTGGGGGTGGAATTAGTTGCTAGTCAACTATTCCAAAAGATACTAACTAACTTAGGGATCTACCAGTAACGTGAAGCGTATCTACTTATGATGTATTACTCCTTGCTAGCTATCCAATTCTACCTACTGAATTGTCACGTCCTATTGATGGTTGAATTGTCACGTCCTTATTCTTAACGCGTTGTGTGTCTAAGGTTGTAGGGTATGCGTTTCTCCCTAACTCTTTGAATTTACCAAAGGGTCTTGTCTACAAACTCACAAAGGATCATAAACTCCTACTCTAAGGCGATCTTTGGATGGTTTAGCCTACAACTACTCAGATAATTATATTCTAAGGTTCACAAAGATGAATCAAGCATGAAGTACACAACGAATGACCTATCGCATTACTAGATCATTAACAATTATGATAAGAGACAACCAATCAAACAAGAGACAGTAGGATGCAAGAATTATAAACTAAACCAATTAGACTCATTGAAGTTGTCACACCCTAATGATGAAGATAGACACAAGCATCACTAAGAAATCAATAAGATCTAATTAATTGTATACAAGTTTCACACAATCATAAGCAGACACTAGATGAATTAGCCAAGCATAATTAATGAAGAGCAAGCAACAATTGTGATAATTGAAAACATACCATAGGATTGGATAAACAAACAAACCATTACAAGATGTTTATGGAATGGTTGAAACCCTTTAAGTTGCTGGAAAAACACCCACCTAAACCCTAGAATCGGACTTAGGGTTTAGGGCTTACAAAAAGTGAAGTTATAATGTTATATTTATAGGCAGATTTTCTGTAGGCAAAGAGTGACGGCGTCACACTTATAGAGTGACGGCGTCACGACCATTTTTTCACCAAATTGTAGATTTTCCCGTTCCGGTCGCGTGGGCTTTTGAATCACCTAAATCCGAGTTCGTATGCAAAAGTTATGGCCAAAACAATATCAACTACTTCGCGCGCATGTTGTGACTTGATCAGCTTGTGACGGCGTCACCTTGTGGTTGTGACGCCGTCGCCTTTAGTCTCTGACGTCGTCTGGGTCGCATCTAGGCCGTCTGAGTAGCGACGGCCTACTCTTTCACAACTAGACGCCGTCCCTTGAAAACACGAGTTTTGAGTTCTGACCCGTCACAATAATTCTCCGACGGCGTCGCAAATAGCTCCTGACGCCGTCGCCTTCTACATTCAGTGACTGTGAGTGTCTCGATTTCGACTTTGGCCATTTTCTTCATATATTCGCGCCTTTTCGTCCAAATAAGTGCCATTCCAGCATTTTGCCTTCACGAGACCTAAAAAGTGAAAAGGAACGATATTAAGCAATAACGGATACAAAAGTGATCAAATAAGGACTTAAATGACCCCTCAAAATGGTACCTTTTAAAACCTTATCAGTCAGTTTTTCATATCTCCTAGGAAATTGGCCTCTATCACCATTCAAAACTACCGAACCAAGGGTGGCTACCAATAAACTATGCATGCATACACTTAGAAATAATTGTACGGAAGTAAAGTAAACGCAAACAAAACAATTTAGGAATCATAACTAGGCCAGCACCAAAAGGTGCTTAGCCGCTCATATTAATCATGCAAACCAATTCAATATTCAAGGGTACGAAATACATGAATTGAAAGTAAAAGAAATATAAAACGCTAATGCTTATTGTTGGGGAGTGATTTCTCCCTTGGAGACAGCTCCATATGCTCCTCTAGACCTGCCTTGAGCTTTTTCTCACGTTCTCAGAGTGTTGTGTATGGAATGGAATGATTAGAAATGCTAGAATTCGTTGGGTATTTATAGGCCAGATCTGGGTTACGGCGTAACCAATATAGGAGTTACCCCGTAACCTTCTATTTCTTCGAATAATGCACTAGATCTGCTGGTTACGGCGTAACCTAATGAGTGGTTACGGCGTAAGTATCAGCGGCGTGGAACCTCATTTGACCTAATGTAGTTACGTCGTAACCTTTGGGAAGAGTTACGCCGTAACCTTCTGATAAGTTGGTTTTCTGAGTCACGCAATAGTTACGGCGTAATGTGAGAGACGAGTTACTCCGTAACTTCTTCAAAGTAGCATACTGTGATAAATCTTTAGATATTTCTCCAATTCCGTGTCTCTTTAGCTCCAATGCTCGTAATTTACCTAAAAGTGGAAAACAAGCGTAAATCTATATAAATGATATAAATTACAAGCATTATCGGGGGAAATTGACACTTAATATTCAGGACTATTTGATGTTATCAAATATCCCCCTACTTGAACTCTACTTGCCCTCAAGTAGACCTTATTAGAAAGATTCCTAAAAAGATATCTCCCATAACCTGGAAAATATGAGTTTACAAATCCCTTATGCTATAATAAAACAAAGCCAAACACCTCACGAAAGGGGAACAAAACACTCAAATCCCTCAACTATTCTAAGTGTCAATTTCGGGGTGGTCACTCAATCGCACAGTCATAGCATGTATTCTATCATAAGCTTGGCGGTTGCACAAATCTCCACCACTAGAGTTAAGGGCTAAACAATTCTCGAAGGCAATATGGGTAGACACGACAAAGGTTAAGGGGTGACTTGTCATTACTAACATGTCACGGCGATGTGGAAAAAATCATTGATACATGACCAAATCCATGGCCAAGACACTAAAGATTGCTCGCTGCATCACCTAGACACGCTGCATGACTTAAGGGTAGGATAAGACATGGGATATATAATTGGTGTAAAATAAAAACAAGCAGGCAGTCTAAATCTGTAATCAAGTCATCACCACTTACCGGTCGCCCAAAGTTCAAGTTTTGAAGTCAAGAAACCGGATCATGAAATGCAATGTAGATGTGTCATTAGAGGACGTCGTGATGGGCACACTACATTTTCTCCAACTGTTGGCAAAACTACCAACTCCAATCTTCAAATTTGACCGAGGTGGCCTCCTCGATACTAAATCAGTAAAGCTCATACTATAGTGCTTATAACATCGCATTATTATTATTATTATTATTATTATTATTATTATTATTATTATTATTTATTTATTTATTTATTTTTTAAAATCAACACTTTTATTAAAAACTCAAAGAATTTACAAAAAATTAGTGGGGAGCCGAGAAACAAACTAGGCCCCCACACCTCTAGCAATAGCAAAACCAATCCTTATTATTATTATTATTATTATTATTATTATTATTATTATTATTATTATTATTATTATTATTATTATTATTATTATTATTATTATTATTATTATTATTATTATTATTATTATTATTATTATTATTATTATTATTTTTATTATTATTATTATTATTATTATTATTATTATTAATATTATTATTATTATTATTATTATTTTATTATGAATCACACTTTTATTAAAAACTCATAGGATTACAAAAGATTAGTGGGGAGCCTCGAAACCAACTGAGCCCCCACACCTCTAGCAATGGTAAAACCAATCCTATTAAAGATATGAACTGCTGCACGCGCTCCAATGTCCTGGGTCATAGAGAATCGTCGAATACGCTTAAGTAAGGTGATTGCATCTTTCTCAAGTTCTCCAAAAGAAGAAAAAGAGAAGGGGAGAAACCCATATCCAATATCCGCACATTTAGCATCGTACTTGACCCGTTTACGCTATGCAGCATCACTGATCGCTCGCCCTGGTATAAAATCAATCAACCCGGATTGCATCAAAGGCGACGGACCCGTAAGAGAATATTATTATTATTATTATTATTATTATTATTATTATTATTATTATTATTATTATTATTATTATTATTATTATTATTATTTATTTTATTTATTTATTATTTTTTTTATAAACAACACTTTTATTAAAAACTCATAGGATTACAAAAAATTAGTGGGAAGCCTCGAAACCAACTGGGCTCCCACACCTCTAGCAATGGCAAAACCAATCCTATTAAAAATGTGAACTGCTGCACGCGCACCAATGTCCTAAGTCATAGAGAATCGTCGAATGTGCTTAAGTAAGGTGACTGCATCTTTCTCAAGTTCTCCAAAAGAAGAAAAAGAAAAGGAGAGAAACCCATATCCAATATCCGTACATTTCGCATCATACTTGACACGCTTACGGTGCGCAGCATCAATAATCGCACGCCCTGGTATAAAATCAGTGATCCCAGATTGCGTCAATGGCGACGATCCCGTAAGATCAACACACACATCACGCCCACTATCCCACGAGTAAAGTAATATATCAGCCGGTCGCAAAGATCTGTCTCCATCTCCAGAAAGCCCAATATCCACCTCCTTACGAGTAGAAATTCCAGACCGGGAACATATATCAACAAGAACATCACGCACAAGGTTATGCCGATGTTTAATGCCAACAATACCCGCACACGAAACAACATGATTCCCGTAAATATCTCCAGAAAAAACCTTATAACAAGCTGAACACGGTACCTAAACAGTGAAAAGAGGAACACCCAACCGATAGCATAGCACACAACGATAAGCCCTGGCATTCATAGTTTGTCCCAGTCCAGATATCGGAGCCACCCTAAGCTAATCCGAAGTATGGTCCTCTTTTAAAGAACTCCATAACGCCATCTGTCGAGGAGAAAGATGGAATGTAGACTCAACAGTTTGGGTCCGATCGAAATATATATCTGCCAATTTCTTCATAAGCTTGGGGGAAGCGACCTCGCTAGGGTTACTCAAAAGGTCAATATCCATTATTATTATTATTATTATTATTATTATTATTATTATTATTATTATTATTATTATTATTATTATTATTATTATTATTATTATTATTATTATTATCATTATTATTATTATTATCATTATTATTATTATTATTATTATTATTATTATTATTATTATTATTATTATTATTATTATTATTATTATTATTATTATTATTATTATTATTATTATTATCATCATTATTATTATTATTATTATTATTATTATTATTATTATTATTATTATTTTTTCCAACATAACAATAAATACTAAACATAATATCCCCCCACTTGAGATGAACGATGGGAATTCGGGGGGTCTTTAATGATCTTCAGAAATGTTTTCGATGAAAGCATGATTTCCGAACCTTTCCACTCGAACCTTGAACTTAGGCAAATGATGACTTCCCAATCATAAATAAAGACTACAGGGTAGGCTAAGGTGTATAGGTGTATCGAAACAATATATCGGGTTAACAAAATGAAAGGAATGGCTCAGAAAGGTGTATCTAGGGGTATCTTGGACTAAAGATGAGTGCAACAAAAGGGTTTCACATGAGGGTCGAAAAGTCGAGGTGACTAATCGATAGACTCACAATGGTAGGCTGTTTGGGTGATAATCCTATAATATTGCCTTCTAAAACTTAAAAGTCCAAATACATCAAGCTAACTCAACATACCTCGTTTATGGTCTCGAAATGATGCAAAGGCCAAGTTCTAAAGTTTACAAGCTACCGGCACACTCATAATTTGGTGGATTTGGGGCAAAATATTGGAAACAGATAAGGCTAATCTCACCATATAATATCAAGGGTTGCATGTGCTCGGCTAAGTTCTAATCTAGTTAGGTTCTAAAAAACATGTCAAAATTTTAAAAATGGCATAATTTTTCAAAATAAACTAGAAAAATGAGGGCGAAATAAAGTTCAAGAGATAATTCTACTCCCGTCACTCCACTTGAATTGTACAAAGTCCCATTTGTACTAAGAATTTAAATAAAGGTGAAGAGAAAGGTAGAACTAGAGCGAGAACTTCCTTGAAATTTGCTCCATAAAGAAGGAAGGCTCACGAAAAAGAGACGTGCCTTCGTATAAGCATCATGAACAAACTTCAATCCCTGAAATCACACTGCCGACAAGCATAATTCTAAAAAGAAAAATGAAAAACAAACCTAACACACTTTCGTAGGAATCACGGTTGCAATTAGAAAATGCAACAAGCCTTTTAAACCACTTGGTGTCCCAAGTGGACGAGTGAAGTCTCGTGAGGGTTTGCAGGGAACACACCCACAAAGTTCATTTAAAATACAATACAAGGTTATTGTGTTTTAAAATGAAAGAATTAAAGCAGAGGAAGGTTACGTCATAACTCTTTTGAGGAAGTTACGCCGTAACTAGCAAAACCTGACATAAGCTGCAAAGTGAGTGGTTACGGCGTAACTACTGAGACGATATTACGCCGTAATTGGTAATGCGTCAAGAATTCTGCTGCTAAAAGGTTGGTTACGGCGTAATCACCCAGATGAGTTACGCCGTAACTCTGTTCAGATCAGCAAACTGCAGCAGCAATTACTTCCTCGTTTCTTGCAAAAATAATTAGAAAACGCAAAACCCTACAGAAATGGAAATAAAACAAAAGAAAGGGATAATTCGAGTTGTCTCCCGAAAGAGCACTTTTCTTTATTTACGATTCTTTAAGTTAGACTTAGAGCCGTGGGGCTTCTATGGGGGCCTCCTCCATGTCATTTTTCTTAGAATAAGGCTGGTCCCAAACATGCGGAGAAACAAACCGAGTCATCGTGTATACTTTTTGTAGGAAATTAGCTTGTGTCCATTAGAAACGAAATTTAGCCTCGTCTTCCAATTTAATTTTATCATACCCAAACTGTACTCGTAACCAATTTTCAAAGGAGATTCCCCTGTATCCTACTTCACTTATGTTATCTTCGTTAAAACATGCCCATTCCTTACGTTTGAGCCATTTAGGTTCAGGGAATTCTCCTCCATCACAGATCTTGCGGTTGGGGTTGCATGTAGGCATTGCCATCGTGTAGTCATTAGTCTTGATTGCGGGTTCACAAAAATGTATGGTCCAATCAATTTCGGTGAACCATTCGCTAAAAACATTATGCCCTTGTAACCATTTTTTTCTAATAAGATTCTCGTCTTCCCAGCACCACCAAACTTCCGCAGCTTTTTTAATCATACGAATGAGGTGCTTTCCTCCTCAATTGCATCGTTTTTGAAAATGAGAACACGTGGGTAATGGTACTTTGGTCCCCTTAACTAAACAAGTATCAGGAACACAACAATAAATTCTTCCTTTTACAACGTAACTGGGTACATAAAACGGGATCTCTTCCTCATCTTTTTCATCGTCACTTGATTCGGTGCCCTGTAAATGGCCAAAAGATGAAGGCGGAAATCTATCGGAATCATCTAATTCAATCCTTGGTGAATCCTCAGTCGTAACAATTTTGTCTGGTTCAAGGCTCAAGGTTTTATCCAATTTAAACGCCACTATATCGCCACAGTATCCACCGTAATATCCTAATGTGTTTAGGAATGGTTTACCGAGAATCCAATGTTCCTTTTTGTCTCTCTCCATGTCGGTGACTACAAATTCTGGGGCTGAAACAAATTTATCGACCTTGATACAAGTACCACCTGTAATTCCTAAATGGGTAACCTTGGTGTCTGTCACAGGATTAATCAAGATATCTGTTTCCCAAAGATGGACTATCTTAAGTTTTAGGAAAATGAAAAGCGGCATGATGTTTATACAAGATCCAAAATCAACCACCCCCAAAATATTAATACTCCCAGCAGAACATGGAATGATTAACCCGTTTTCGCTAATATCCTTAACTGAAAATAAACTTGTTCCTGACCTGGATACGCTTTCTGAATGATGGTTACGCCGTAACTCGAGGAATTGGTTACGGTGTAACCCTGCCTGCATGTCGGATACCGTAACCTTTAATTCATCGGTTGTGGAATTCCATTCCTCAACCACCTCCTGAGGATTATTGGCGAAAACAGTGTTGCATTCCACCGTGTGCTTGGTTTCATTAAGTTCAATTTCATCTATCTCAACACTGAGTTTTTCAATCATTGCTCCAAGGTTTTTTAGGGTTTCGTCGTGCATAGAAATATTTTTATTTGTGATTTCCTGGAAACCCCTTAACCATGTATCTTGTCTTTTTGTTTTTGGGCTGATGTTTCCAGGAACTTGTTAATTGTTTCTTCAAGACTGGGCTTTCTTTCTCCATAAGGCCCATGGTTGTAATTTCCACGATATATGTTATTAGTTCGATTATCTCCATAAAACGGTCAATTTTCTCTATACTTGGCTTCTTCAATATTTTCATCGTTGACATGAGGATAATTCTTCGTTAGATGTCCTCCTCCATAGCTTTCACAACCTACTTGGATGACATGAACGGTTTCTATGACCTTTAGCATATCTCGACAAAGATTTTCAATTTTACTGGCGACTGCTGCAATTCTATCTAAACTTCTGCTTTGGTTTCTTTTAATTCCTTCGTCGTGCCATTTTTTGAATAGCTTCAATTGCAAGAGTAGGAGTCATGTTCGGGATAGGTCCTTGATAGTCTAGCATTTGCCTTGTTGTTACGTTAATTCCTTTGTATAAAATATTGACCTTCGGCTGGTTGTTCAAATCATGTGTAGGACACTTGTAAATGAGATCGTTGTATCTATCCCAGGCTTGATACAATGTTTTGTCGTCTTCTTATTTGAAATTATGGATTTCCAAAAGCTGGTTAGAAATCTTCAATGGCGGACAATATCTTTGAATAAAGTGTTTCTTTAGTAGAGCCCAAGTAATAATTGCCCCGACGGGCAATCTTTCGATCCATCTTCTGGCAGCTCCAGTAAGAGTCATAGGGAACACCCTTAGCATAACAGCATCATGAGACACGCCCGGAATGTTGAAAAGGCTTGCAATGTATAGGACATTTTCAAGGTGCCCATATGCATCTTCGTCCCTATTTCCTGAAAAAGGGTTAGCGCGAAGCTCCCTCATAAATTGGTCATTCATTGCGAAACGGACATCCGCTCCAATTGCCGGTCTTACGAGACCCGACCCTTGTTCCGCTCTTGTCAACGCCAAGTATTCCTCAAGAGTGAGGTCATCGATGTTAACAACTTCCATGGTACCTGAAAACTTGAAATATGATCGTGAGGAAAGTTTAAAACGAAATGAAATACTTAATATTAATCCTAAAATAACTCCCCGGCAATGGCGCCAAAAACTTGATACAGGTTTTACTGACCAGGTCTTACTATTTATAATGTCTCGTTATACCTATGGTCTACCCTAGTGCAATAACGGGCAGTGTACCCGGTCTTGTGTAGTGTAGTAAACGGTAAAGCCGAGGTCGTCCCAAGAGCTATGTGTGATAGATTATTACTAAGTCTAGGTGTCACAGATTAATAATGGTTTCGATAAGGATTTAATTAATTTAACTACTAATGCAGAATAAAGCAAATAAAAGTAAATAAAGGATAAAGGGAAATCAATAGAGGGGAGTGGTGCTAACCTAGTAAATCTCCTAGCTAGTTATGTCTACGTCTACTTACTTCCAATTACTTCAGGTGAGGTCAAAGTCAAGAGGACATTATTTGGTCAATTCGTCCTAACCTATCAGCAAAGATGCCACCACAAGAGAAATCAGGTGTCCCCTCATAAGTCCTGTTGTTCCTGGTCCCCTAAGCCAAGTCATTAAGTACCGCTACATGCTAGATTTATAATAGTTAATGCCCGACTGTTAGGAACTTAAACACGCACCCCCTAACGATAGGTGATCAGTTGGTCAAATCGCACAAGTAGAAAGGGTCGTCAGTTAGTCATATCTTACCCTTGCCATCTCAGTCCACTCACCTAGGGTCAGTTGGTCATATCTCCTAGGCAATTGGCCTCTATCGCCATTCAAAACTATCGAAGCAAGGGTGGCTACCAATAAACTATGCATGCATGCACTTAGAAATAATTGTACGGAAGTAAAGTAAACGCAAACAAAACAATTAAAGAATCATAACTAGGCCAGCACCAAAAGGTGCTTAGCCGCTCATATTAATCATGCCAACCAATTCAATATTCAAGGGTACGAAATACATAAATTGAAAGTAAAAGAAATTTAAAACGCTAATGCTTATCGTAGGAGAGTGATTTATCCCTTGGAGACAGCTCCGTATGCTCCTCTAGACCTGCCTTGATCTTTTTCCCACATTCTTAGAGTGTTGTGTGTGGAATGGAATGATTAGAAATGTTGGAATTCGTTGGGTATTTATAGGCCAGATCTGGGTTACGGCGTAACCAATATAGGAGTTACGCCGTAACCTTCTATTTCTTTGAATAATGCACTAGATCTTCTGGTTACGGTGTAACCTAATGAGTGGTTACGCCGTAGTCTTCAATAAACTCGGTTACGTCGTAAGAGATGCAGTAGTTACGGCGTAAGTATCAGCGGCGTGGAACCTCATTTGACCTAATGTAGTTACGTCGTAACCTTTGGGAAGAGTTACGCCGTAACCTTCTGATAAGTTGGTTTTCTGAGTCACGCAATAGTTACGGCATAATGTGAGAGACGAGTTATGCCGAACTTCTTCAAAGTAGCATACTGTGATAAATCTTTAGATATTTCTCCAGTTCCGCGTCTCTTTAGCTCCAATGCTCGTAATTTACCTGAAAGTGGAAAACAATAGAAAACAAGCGTAAATCCATATAAATGATATAAATTATAAGCATTATCGGGGAAATTGACACTGAATATTCAGGACTATTTTATGTTATCAGGAGTCAAACACCTCATGCCAATCCGGTGGATCAAATCATTAAACCTAGCATGAGGCAAGGCTTTGGTGAGTAGATCCGCCAGTTGGTGTTCAGTACCTACAAAATATAATTCAACTGTACCCTTTTCCACATGCTCCTTTACGAAAGGATATCGAATATCGATGTGCTTGGATTTTGAATGCTGAACTGAGTTACACGATATCGCAATTGCACTTCTGTTGTCACAGTACATGGGAATTCTATCGAATATGTAACCATAATATTTGAGTTGTGTCCTCATCCAGATGACTTGATCACAACACGCAGACATGGCTACATATATGGCTTCAGTAGATGATAGCGACGTGCAATCTTGTTTCTTCGACTGCCAGGACACCAATTTGTCACCAAGGAATTGTAGAGCCCCAGAAGTACTTTTTATTGAATCTAGGCAACCGGCGTGATTAGCGTCTGAAAAAGCTATTAGTTCAAAACCAGAATCGGATGATTAATGGTTCCCTTTACGTATCGGATGATTCTTTTAGCCTCAGTGAGGTGTTTCTCAGTTGGTCGCTACTGATAACGGGAGCATACATATACAACAAATACTATGTCAGGTCTACTGGCTGTTAAATACATGAGAGACCCAATAATACTTTGGTATTTGGTAGGGTCAACCAATTTCCCTTGTAAATCAGCATCCAGTTTGTTGGTATGTGCCATTGGTGTTGCATAGGTGTCACTAGTCTACATTCCATGTTTGTTAATTATTTCAAGAGCATATTTGGATTGACTTAGGAAAATACCACGGGGTGATTGATGAACTTGCAGTCCTAAGAAGAATGTAAGTTCACCCATCATTGACATTTCAAAATGATGTCATCCACATAAATTTGAACGATTAAAATGTGAGCCCTGTGATATTGAATGAAAAGTGTTGGGTCGACCGATCCTTTAATGAAATTATTGGCAATGCGAAAGGATGATAACTTGTCATACCACGCCCCAGGGGCTTGTTTGAGACCGTAGAGAGCCTTTTTTAGTTTGTAGACATGGTTAGGGAACTTTGGATCAACAAATCCTTCTGGCTGGCTAACATACACCGTTTCCTTCAGTTGACCATTCAGAAAGGCAGTTTTGACATCCATATGATAAACAGTGATGTTCATGTGAGCCGCAAATGCCAGAAAAATCCGTACAGCCTCAAGACGAGCAACCGGTGTGAATGATTATTCGTAGTCAATCCCTTCTTCCTGTCTATAACCCTTAGCCACCAGACGTGACTTATTTCTGATAACCGTACCTTCAGCATCTAACTTGTTTTTCCAAATCCTTTTGAGACCAATGACATAGACCCCTGTTGGTCTTTCAACCAATTCCCATACTTCAAGATGTTTAAACTAATTGAGTTCTTCCTGCATGGATACAATCCAGTTGTCTTTGGTCATTGCGTCTTTAATGTTTTTAGGTTCAGTTTGACAGACTGTGAGTGCATAAATGCAATGTTCTCCGCCTGTGTGAAGGCATTGTCTAGTAACTACTGGTTGATTCGGGTTTCCAATAATGTTCACAAGAGGATGGTACTTAGTCTAATGATGTGTGGAGGGTTGATGTTGATATACATTATGCAGATTTGGTGGGTTCAAATGGCTAGTAGAAGATTACCCACAATTAGAGTTTGCAGTTTCATCAGCGAAAGGGTTAAAGAACGCATTCCCATCAAATTCTGTAGGTGAAGGTACATCTTGATTCAGAAGATCATCAGCTGGTTCATCATCATTTGAAGCGGTTTGTTCGACTGTTGTTGTAGAGTCAATTGGAGGTGCATCAGCAACGATTGTTGTTGTATCAGGCGTATCAGGTGTAGGAATAGTATCAGGTAGAGCAGCGGAATCATTGGATACATCTGGAGCACGTTGATCAATATCATCACTAAACAGAGGAGAAACAAACGTTTCCATTTGTTGACGAGTAAGTTGTAAGCTTGGTTCAGCTGATGATGGGGTTTGGGGGAAGTTTAGACGGTTATGTCCGAGTTCTAAGCTATTTTGCTCAGAAGCCCTCTCTGTAAGCTCAATAATCTCCCTTGTACGACGGTTCCAAATTAGGTATCCCTTGGAATTTTCTCAGTATCCGAAAAATACACCAATGTCAACTTTAGCCTTGAGCTTTCCAAAATCATCTCGATCATTATTTGGGTAACAAAGAGCACCAAATACATGAAAGTGTTTGAGATTTGGTTTCCGGTTATGAATAAGCTCATAAAGGGTTTTGTTGTGGCATTTGGTAATCATTGAACGGTTCTGAGTGTAGCATGCAGTTGACATGGCTTCTGGCCATAAGTAATCTGGAAGTTTAGCATTAATTAACATTGTTCTTGCAGCTTCCACTAACGTACGGTTTCGTCTTTCGACAACTCCATTTTGTTCTGGTGTCCGTGCAATGGATGTTTGATGCTCAATTCCCACTTTCTCATAGTAATCTCGAAGAGTTAGATTTACAAATTTAGTTCCTTTATCTATTCTCACTTGTCTGACCGTGTTCAGCTGAACTTGAATTTTGGTGAGAAAAGTGATGATCATTTGTGGAGCTTGATCCTTACTTCTAAGAAAGTAGACCCAAGTCCATCTGGAGTAGTCATCAAAGATTACTAGGATGTAGCGTTTTCCATTGATCGTCTGCACACGCATCGGGCCACATAAATCCATGTGAATAAGATGAAGCACATGCTGAGAGTTATGTTCCAGTTTTGAATAAAAATGAGAACGAGTGCTTTTTCCTTGTTCAAAAGCTGAGCATAGATTATCTTTATAATACCGAAACCTTGGAAGACCTTCAACAAGTTTTGTTAGGACCGAAAAACATATGATTTATGTGGTTTGGAGGTCGGGGTTGGTGGAAGAAGATGAAGATCTTCATCCTTTTAGAGAGAGAGAAACTATAGAGAGGGAGGAGAAGATAAGGATAACTTTATTAATAAAACACACAATACAAATAACCAAATGCTTCACCTCACCCCTCATGGAGAGTCATGAGGGGTATTTATAGGCTCTAACTTTGCCACTTAAACGATACTAGTCGCTAAGGGCAAAGTATACTACGCATCTAGTCCAATTCACGTAGGTGACGTTATCTTTATAAAAAGCGAGGCTAACAATCTCCCTCCAAGATAGCGTCACACGTGAATGGTTACAATGAGACCTATAAATACAAAACAAAGTAAATTACAATAGTAATGAACAATGTTGACTTTCTTGAAGTGCAGAGTCTCTGTAGTCTAGATACTGAGGCAAACTTGAAGTTCTCCCTTCCGATGACCTCGGCAAGTGATCTTCTTGTAGCTCTGAACTTCAACTGTAACGGTCTAGTTAGGTTATTACTCCCTCCTAACTAGTGAGCCTTTTTTCTTTCTTTGCTCCCTCCTGAACCGACAACACTCTTCCAACACGTCTTTAATCTTCAGACACGCAGCGGAGAAAGTAAACTCTTGAAGCACAATTGTTGTCGTTCTGGGAACATCAACATAACTCACTTAGTATTGCATCCAAGTTGGTAAAAAACCCCGATGTACACCACACTACTTCTCCTTCTTCAGTCTTAAGCAAAAATCCCTTCGTAATCCAATCACAGAAGATGAAATACCAACTTCTCCCTCCTGATGGTTGCGAGCTATCGGAATCATCATAGTGTTGCGTACATGCCGTATTACCTTCTTTGATGCAGTATTAACATCATAGCTTGATCAAATTTCCGTGAGAATATGTCGCAAAAATACTCTCAATAATTTTCTCTAACTAACCTTTAAACGAACCTCCTTTGAATTCACCGGCTAATTGTAATGACCACATATGGAGATAGCCCGATACGACTAACTTGAAAAAGAAGTAACCATTCCAACTTGTGACTTACTGCTTGTTCTAAATTTTTGAACAATCCAAAACTGCGTGTGACACTGAGCACAACAACGTAACTCCTTAAAGTGATGGTTACGCACTGTGAGCACTACAACGTAACTCCTTACCAGTTATAACCAGATTTTCAAATTTCATAATGTGCTCCAACAAGTTATCTTTAGACATGCATCCAACCAACCAACGTCTCAAAGATAAAGAAGTCCGTAGCCATTTTTTCAAATTACCGTTCAAGCCGTGAATTTGTATCCCTCCGTGAAATTATACCATACCAAAAATTACTCACATTTACTAAAATAGTAAATCCAAGAAATGTTGGACAATATCTTTTGAGAACATTTAACGTAAATGCAGTCCACGTGATATCCTAACCATCAACCCAAATCTCGTCGACCCATGTTCACATTCAGCCCACCAAATGAAATTAACACTAGGCCCAAATCTGAATTATGAAGCCACAGCCCATTTGCTGATTTGAACTATCCGATCCAATCCAGAAATACATATCCGGTTATAAAGCTACATCTCCCATTTACCCTAAACCTAACACTAAAAAAAACGCCTACCACTCAACGTTATCCCATCTCAATTTTGAATTATGAAGGTTATCCCATCTCAATTTTGACACCATCAACAATCTTGCCAAAGACAACATCGTCAACGGACTTCCAAAGTTCAAATACACCAAGGATCACTTATGTCCATCATGTGAACAAGGAAAAAGCAAAAGAGCATCATATAAAACCAAATCCGTACCTAGTTCGGAAGCAAAGTTGCATATGTTGCACATGGACTTATGTGGCCCAATGAAAGTTGAAAGCTTTAATGGGAAAACGTATATTCTTGTGCTCGTCGATGATTATTCGAGATATACATGGGTTAAGTTTCTGAGATCAAAAGACGAAGCACCAGGCATCATCATCACCTTTTTGAAACGTATTCAAGTACTTCTTCAAACTCCAGTAAGGGTTGTAAGAATAGACAACGGAACAGAATTCACTAAGCAGGAGTTAAGAGCTTATTTTGAAAATGTTGGAATTACTCATCAGACATCAGCTGTTAGAACTCCACAGCAGAATAGGGTAGTTGAAAGAAGAAATAGAACTCTTATGGAAGCTGCTCGCACAATGCTAATCTATTATTGTGCACCGTTATTTCTATGGGCTGATGTTGTTGCCACTGCTTGTTTCACTCAGAACCGATCTCTCATCCATCCAAGATTCAATAAAACCCCATATGAGCTTGTGAACAACAGAAAACCGGATATCTCTTTCTTTCACGTATTTGGTGCTTTGTGCTATCCTACGAACGACAGAGAAGATCTAGGTAAATTGAAAGCTAAAGGTGATATTGGAATCTTCATTGGATATTCAGATAACTCGAGGGCATTCAGGGTGTATAACAGGAGAACTAGGAGTATCATGGAGACGATGAATGTGAATTTTGATGAACTTTCACAAATGGCTTCTGAGAGACTTGCTCTAGAACCCGCACTAAACTAGTAGACTTCTGGACACATCAGTTCAGGACTCGTACCTCAAAGAGCTCAATCAACTTCGTTTGACAAACCTAAAGAACAAGAATGGGAGAATTTCTTCCAGTTAATGTTCGATGAATACTATGGTGGAACTTCGACAAATGCATCAAACCATCATTCCGTTGCACCCGCTCAAAATCATCCTCCACCACCAACAGAAGATGCATCTACTACGGTTGAAACCAATGCACCAACTCCATCTACATCATCTACATCTACTCCAGCTATTGCACCCATTCTACCAGCAGTTGATGAGCAAAACCAAAACCAAAACGATGCAACGTTAGATGATGACTTATTTGAAAACCCGTTTGCTACGGAATCAGCTGAATCTTCCTCAAGCTTACGAGAACCATCTAACTCGCATACGTTTAACCAACGGTATCCTTCTACTCTGAAGTGGACAAAAGACCACCCAATTGAACAAGTTATTGGTGAACCTTCAAGGCCAATTCAGACGAGACGCCAACTTGCCACCGATTGTGACTTGTGCATTTACCTTTGCTCAATTAGCAATATAGAGCCAAAGAACATTCGCGAGGCAATGGCAGAACCCGCATGGATAGAAGCGTTGCAGGAGGAACTTCTCCAATACTGTCTACATGACTCTTGGGAAATGGTTCCACGACCAATTGACATTCGCGTCATTGATCTCAAATGGTTATGGAAGAACAAAAGGGATGAAGAGATGACTGTAATTCGCAACAAAGCTCGTCTTGTGGCCAAAGGATACAGACAAGAGGAAGGGATAGACTTTGAAGAGTCATTCGCGCCGGTAGCTAGACTTGAAGCAGTCAGGATATTCTTGGCCTATGTAGCTCACAAAAACATCACGGTTTATCAGATGGACATTAAGATCGCGTTCTTGAATTGAACTCTGAAAGAAGAAGTGTACGTGAGTCAGCCAGAAGGCTTCATAGACATGGAACATCCAGACTACGTCTACAAACTCAAAAAGGCAATCTATGGTTTGAAACAAGCTCCAAGAGCGTGGTATGACGAACTGTCCTCTTTCCTTATCCAAAACAACTTCACCAAAGGAACAATTGATCCTACCTTGTTTACACAAAAATGCAAAAACGACATTTTGATTGTTCAGATTTACGTGGACGACATCATCTTTGGGTCCACTAATCTGAATCTTTCAAAACATTTTGAAAATCTCATGAAAAGTAAATTTGAAATGTCCATGATGGGGGAACTAAAATTCTTTCTTGGTTTACAAATACATCAGTCCCCTCGTGGAATTTTTATAAATCAAGCTAAATACACAACTGAGATTTTGAAAAATCATGGTATGGATAATTGTGACTCTGTCGGAACACCAATGGTAACTTCACCAAAAATTGGAGCCGATTTGTTTGGGAAACCTATTGATCCGAAGAAATATCGGAGCATGATTGGTTCTCTCATGTACCTCACTGCTAGTCGACCAGATATTCATTTTGCTGTTTGCTTATTAGCACGGTTTCAGGCAAAGCCAACCGAACTGCACCTCAAAGAGGTTAAAAGGATCTTTCGGTACCTGAAGACATCCATTCACATGGGACTTTGGTATCCGAAGGAATCTGGATTTGATCTAATTGCCTTTTCAGATGCAAACCACGCAGGTGATCAAGTTACTGCAAAAAGTACATCAGGAGGAGCACAATTTTTGGGAGAAAAGTTAGTAAGCTGGTCTTCAAAGAAACAAGATTGCACTGCACTTTCAACCGCTGAAGCTGAGTATGTGTCTCTATCTGCGTGTTGTGCTCAAGTTCTATGGATGAGAACACAGCTCATAGATTATGGCTTTACTTTCGATAAAATACCTATGTATTGTGACTCGAAAAGTGCCATAGCCATATCTTGCAATCCTGTTCATCACTCAAAGACTAAGCATATCAGAGTCCGCTATCACTTCATCAAAGAGTACGTCGAAAATGGTACTGTTGAATTATTTTTCATGAAGACAGATTACCAACTCGCCGATATATTTACTAAAGCCCTTCATAAAGAAAGGTTTGAGGATTTAGTTCGACGACTTGGAATGCGAAGCCTAACCCCTGAGGAGTTAGAACGTCTTCTCGAATCTTCTTGAAAATGATTTTATAAAAAGCTTCGCTGTAAATATTTTTGAAAAACAAAATACAAAATTTGAAAAACCAACAAAAGCAAAATATAAAAATATAAAACTTTCAAAAAATACAAAAACAATAGAAAATCAAAAATCCAAAAAATATTCTTCTACGACATGTCTCTCGTATAATCGATATTCTGTACGTTTCTAGAAATGTCATTCAACAATGATACGGGTATGTACAGATGCTTGAGCGAGAGTTCTTCAATGTTTTTCAAAACATGTCGTTTCTCAAAATTTCTTCAAATAATGGCTTTCGTATACTTCAGTACGAAACCCGGACCAAAATGATGACTTTTGATTATTTTTCAAATCAAAACTCGTGCTTTTTAATGAAAATCACCAGTGTACGCTTCAGTGCACTACATTTAAAAATGGTGAGAAATCATCATCATCTTGAGCACCTTTTCAAGATTGTTCAAAAAGATTTTTCAAAATCTTTCAAAATATTTTGTGCTCAAGATAACTCTCTCTAAAACCCTTTAATTGATTATGCTTTATTAAAGGGGGAGTATAAAACTAAAATGTTCCAAATTCATGCTTAAATCATATCCGTTTGTCTCCCCAAAAGATTCTAAATGTTGTTTAATCCGTTGATATCAAAAATATCACGAATATGCTATTTTTGAGGGGGACGAGACGTGATTAAAATGTGATCAAAAAGTTTAATGATCGTGGTTTGAATCTCAAAATGAGCTCGACTCAGACGGAACCAATGAATTGACGGGAATCAATGTTAGTAAATGTACCATCTCGAGAAACTTGTGATAGATATGCACTTTCATGGGTCTAACCTCCTTTTCAAGGAGTGTTTACAACTTCAAGTTAGTTATTAGAGCTAGTTGTCACCTAAAAACTGACAATGGAACTCTTTAACTAGGCAACGTAACCGTGTCTCGTGGGGAATTGTCTATCATGAGCCGATCAATTCAAAAAGTTCGAACTCTACCCTCTATGTGCAGATTTCTGTCAAAACTTATAAGCACATGTGAAGGGGGAGTGTTTCTGAAAATATAAAACTCTCGGAGTGTCTCAAACATGTTTTCTATCATAAACACTCTGAGAGATTTTCAAGAAAAATGGTTTTATGGCAACAATAGGACAGTCATGGAGTTATAAGGTGACTAAGGATAGGAAATTCGTCCTATGATCCGCCAGAGCTAGAGGGATCTACCCAAGGACATCACAAATAGTTAGTATTAGAAGTCCTCAGGTATGATTGAAAAAAGGAGTAAAGTAAGAAAGGAGAAAGAAGGGGTTGAAGAATTAACAAGAAATGTAATGATAAAGGGTGAAAAGAAATAGCCCTCCATATTCAACCTTAGGGCAGAAACCGGGTTCAATTCATATGCTACTGGTTGTCACTTAGTTGACACTGGTATTGAAGACAAAGACGTCATGGACCCAGTGACGCACTGCACTAAACCTTCTAGCCACTCAATTCCTCTTAAAAGGATTTGTTTCATTCTCACTGGGAACCCTACATAATCTATCGACTTTCTCTTAGAGATCGTTGGTATTGAAGAAGGAGACCCTCTCCCTAGTCTCTGCTTAGGAAAACCGAAATGCACTTATTGAGTCTAGAGCCACGAGATTCATCAAAAGATCTCATAGGAACACATGACATGACATCGCTTGTTGTTCATCAATAAGGACACAAGTGATATATTCTAGAGTCCTACGTAGATCTTAGCAATCTGCCAGAACATTTATGAGAAGTTTCACAATTGTGATCTTCAGTGATTGAATGGAAATTCCTGCCAGGGTCAACATCAAGCAGCCCTGACAACAGGTCACTTCGGTAACTCCTCGTGGATTACGCTTAGTGTGTCTCAAATGGTCTACAGTCGTGAAGTGATGCTTCGGTGTACTTCAGCGACTCATCTGAACTGTAGATGTACTTCGGTATATCGCGTTATCTCACTTGTGGGACTCCAGTTCTGGAACGGCCTCTGTAAGAATTAGAGACGTGTTTTCACACTATGCTGTTAGCACCCTCGAAATTCAAACTTGTAAGTGCCGGAATCCGCTTATTACTAACCTGTTTTTTGTTTTTCTTCTTATGGAAGCTCCGGAGCGGATGGATCGTGCAGACTCGCCACATGCTCATACCAACAACACATGAAAGTTCTCATCAAAATCAAAGGCAACTCAAATTTAAAGATGATTCTTCGTCAATGTCAAAGAATCTACAAAGTGTAAAGACTCGAGAACTTCATCATTGGAAACTCAAAGTCAAATAGAAGTGTGAGCATGGTGGAGAAAGACGTGGAGATACCTAACCAACGAAGTTGACAACGGCAGACAACCACATTAATTGATCACAAAGCATGAAGGAACAAAGAATTAAGACTATTATATATCTACACGCAAAGTTCAAGCTCGAGAAAAGTAAAGACCTAATCAAGTGGAGCATCCTTTGAATGACCACCCCTTAGGGGGAGATTGTTAGCCTTAATAGTTTATATTAGAAGTGATGGTCATTCACGATTAGGAACTTTGTAAAGTGTGTTAGATATCATGATAGAATAGTCAAAGGGCTCGTGGATTGGGCTAAGCTAATTGGTTAATCTTTAGGGTATGTTAGCCATTTATAAGCTTAAGTATCCCAAGCCCAATCCAAGTCCAAGTCGAGCCCAATGAAAGCCTTTTAGGGCAACATGTGTCTTGTACTATATAAACCCCTCAAAGTCTCATTTGAGGGGTGTGCTTGAGTGTGTGTGTGTGTGTGTATTTTCTCTCTCAAGGAATATACAACTTTATTGTGTTTATCTTTTCTCTCCACATACACGGTTTTGTATAAACATCAAGTCACCATCTCTCTTAATCTTTCCTTCTTTGTTTAAGCTTTATATTTGTGTTTGGGTTGAACGTGTTCTACGCGTAGTGTGGTTTCACGTGGTGATACTTGTGTTTGTTAAGTGGGTTTGCGATAAGGTTGATAAAAGTAAGGTCCTACAAGTTTTATCGTGCAAGATTGGTTATGGTTTGAAAGTTCAAGTGTGAGAGACGTCGGTGCCACAGCCAAGATTTTGTCGATGTTGCCATAGAAAGTAGGCAAATGGGAGATGAGGCAATCATGTCTTGCATTGATATTGTGTAAAGGCTTGATGTGCGGTTTCCAGACATAAGATCATTTCCTTGTAGATCACGAATGAAACAAGTTTTCTCCCTGAATGCCACTTCCAAATCACCATCACAAAATTGACAGACTGAAAAGAGATTGTGACCGATACCTTCCATATAATAAACCCTACTAATTTTGATGTTCCCATTGATGTAATCTCCGTAGCCCATGATAGCTGCGAAGTGATCATTCCCGAACCTGACAGTGCCGATGAACTTTGAGATAGAATTTGATAATAGTTTGAGATTGCCTGTCATGTATCGGGAACATCTGCTATCGACAATCCACATGATGATCTGTATCACCTGCATTACCCACAGACGACACAAGTGGAATAGAAGTAGAGGTCGAACCCAAAGAGTTAGAGGGTTCCGTTACAGTTACAGTTGAAACACACATGTTAATGATGTTAGAAATCCATTTAAAGCCAGGTGTATTTTGTAACCATCTCTGCCAAGTCCAACTAGTTCGTGCTTTGGTCTTAGTGAATGCACTAGGTGATATTTTCTTCTTAGGAGGTCAAGTGGGTTCTATGGGTACATCAATGATCGTAGCAGAAACACTAGAGGGCGGTTTACCTAGCACAGACTTAGAAGCTTTAGTGGGCCTAGGGGTAATCCTTTTTCTATTATTCCACTTACGAGATAAGATAGATTTAGCAACACACTTATCATGACAACCAGAAAGCATGATTTTATGACAACCAATACAAGAAGCTTCAAACAAAACATTCAAAGTACTTAAAGATTCAACATTCGTTACATCACTTTTGCTATTACATTTTTCTAACGCAATGTCTAAAGTGGGTGCAACATGAGTTTTATTCAAATTCCTGGAGTGTTCTTCTACTTCAGAGGTCTTTACTGATCTTTTCTTACATTTCAACTTTCTATTCTTCTTTTGATTCTTTCTAATCTGTGAAGTGCTAACGCTGGGAAAAGAGGCAACTACTCCTGTTCAGTTGAAGGAATCACATTAGAATCTTTTGTTTTGTCATTGTTATGGTATCAATTTTGAATTTTCCTCGTGTAATGATGTTAGTGTTACTAGCCTTATCTTGTTCATACTTTCCTAACTTTTCTTTCAAATCAATGATAGTGTGTTTTAAATCTTGAGTGTCAGATCGTAACTTTGCGTTTGTAGCAACAAATTCATGGGAATAACGAGTGTGATGATCGATATCCTTTGACTAATCAGAAAGTGTCTTTTTCAGCAAATCAAATATGGTTCGGTATTCCTTTTTAACTTTTGCAAGTTCTTGTTCATATTTTGAAATTTGACTTTTTAAGGACACGTTATCATCATCCAGTTGCTCAGTTTTTGGATCAAAGGATTTTGCACGCAACTGGTTGATTTTGTTTTGCAAAGCAAGTTCACGATTTTGACAATCTTTTTGACACCATTGAAGACGATGTTTTTCATTTGAAAGCTCATTTGATAAACGTTCATTTTCATCATTCAAAAATTTGGTTTCCGACACATTATCAATATTCTCAACCTTGTCAACATAATCAACCGCAATATAATCAAATGCATATGCAACAGTATGTAGTAACACAACCTTAATGGTATCAGCACAGATAACATTTTCCAAGAGTCGATCAACATCATTCTTAAAATTTTCTATTTACGTTTAGTATTTGAAATCGATATTTATGTTTTCTCGAAAACTGTTTTCATAAGTCCAATCTCCTTTTGAAGATCCCTTTCCCAATATAGAGCACACATTTACAAATTTTGGACATGGGGTAAAAGTCTTTTCTGAAAAATATCTCTTTGATTTCGCGCATGAGGCGATTGAAAATGTTCAACTTCGATTTCATAATTAACTTCAATTTCACGTTCCAAAAGTTTGATGTCTAACATGAATGTATCAAAATATTTAAGAATTTGACATCGTTCGGGTAAGGTTTTTACTTAACTTAAGGAACATAAAGGACCATTAATTTGTGCAACATTATGTTGGGGACCAACTTTACGAGACTCAGAAATTGGTGTGATTATCCAAGGTGTGTTAGTAAAATCATGTTGTTTTGTAAATTGTATGTGTCTTGAATAATCAAATGGTTTGTTATATTCAACATTTTCCTTTTTTAATCGACTCTCAGCATCAGCATCGAATTCTTCATCACGATTATATTCAACAACACTCATAATTGAATCATCAATTCTATGTTCTGCACTGTAGACTTGAGGATTTGGTTTGAATGCTCTATGTGAAAAACTTGGTTTGTAATCAGCAAGAATTGGTCCAGATCCATTTGGATTAGGCTTAAAAGTAAACTTTTGAATTGTCGTGATTGACTCACCGTGTTTATACACAACATTTCGAAATTCTTTGATTTTTTTTTGTAAGTGAACAATTTCGACAAGATACTGATCTATTTGTTTCCTCAAATGCTTTTTGTACTCACAAAACTGTTTTTGACAAGTTAACAACTCAGACTTGGCTTTTTGAGTTTCCGAAGTGAGAGCTTTAAGTTATTGTTTATGATTATATTTTAGTTGTTCTATTTGAGAAAGCAATGCATTCTTGGATTCAACTAGATCACATATCTGTTTTTCTAAAGATTTTTCGTTTAGGTAAGATTTAGCAAATGTGACTTCAAAACCTTTTTCATGTTTCTCTTTTGTTTCAAAAATGTTAAGTCGAAACTTATAGCATTCATTGTCCTTGGTCAACAGTGCAATTTTTTCTTTCAGTTTAGCATTAATCTTGTTCAAAGAAGGTCACGAGCCCGGGATCTGGATTAGACAAAAGTTCATCTTGTTCAACCGGAGTCTCCACATAGTCATCATTTAGGTGCTCAAATGAAACCACGAGGTCAATTTGATTTTCAAAGGTAACCGTAAGGTCATCTTGATCGTCAAATGTAACTACAGGATCCATTTGATTTTCTTCGTGATGAAATGTGTAAGGCTCATGTTGAACACTCTGAACCTTGGCGGATATAGAAGTCGATGGAGATATCAGATCATGTATTAGTATGTTCGGATCCGGTACCTGAGACAAGCCATAAGTGCCATACACTGGGCCTGTGTCACTGTTGGACCTTGTTTTTCTCAACCTTATCACGAATACCAAGCTTATCACACAAAGTGTACACGCGTAAAACCAAACACAAATATGTTATGCGTATAAGAAGAAGAAGAAAGATAAAGATGAGATGTGGTGACTTGAATGATGATATGTATGTTTTAGAGAGATAAAGAAAAGAAGATGAAACAATATTTAATAAGTAAAACACACACTTATACACTCAAGCACATACCCCTCAAATGACCATTTGAGGGGTATTTATACTTCCATACATATCACCCTTATGGGCTTGGCCATGGGCTTTTAGGATATGGATTGGACTTGGATTGGATTACAAATGATAAAAGGCTAGCTTATCTTAACTAGTAGCCATTTAGTTTAGCCCAATCCACGAGCCCATAGACTATTCTATTACAATATCTAACACACGTTACAAAGTTCCTAAACGTGAATGAGCATCACTTCTATTAAATATTATTAAGGCTAACAATCTCCCCCTAAGGGATGGTCATTCAAAAGATGCTCCACTTGATTAGGTATTTGCTTTCCTTGAGCTTGAACTTTGTGTCACTTCACGACTGTAGACCGTTTAAGACACACTAAGCGTAACCCATAAAGAATTACCGAAGTGACCTGCTGTCAGGGCTTCTTCTTGTTGACCCTGGCAGGAATTTCCATTTCAATCACTGAGGATCACAATTGTAAATCCTCTCATAAATGTTCTGGCATATTGCTAAGATCTACGTAGGACTCTAGATAGTGTCACTTGTGTCCCAGATGTAGAACGACAAGTGATGAAACTTCATGTGTTCCTATTAGATCTTTTGATGAATCTCGTGGCTCTAGACTCAATTAGTGCTTTTTAGGTTTCCTAAGCAGAGACTAGGGACAGGGTCTCCTTCTTCAATACCAATAATCTCTAAGAGAAGGTCGATAGATTATGCAGGGTTCCTAGCGAGAATGAAACAAATCCTTTTAAGAGGAGTTGAGTGGCTAGAAGGTTAGGTGCAGTGCGTCACTGGGTCCATGACGTCTTTGTCTTCAATATCGGTTTCAACTTTGTGACAATCAGTAGCATATGAATTGAACCCGGTTTCTGCCATAAGGTTGATTATGGAGGGCTATTTCTTTTCACCCTTTACATTACTTTTCTTTTTAATTCTTCAACCCCTTCTTTCTCCTTTCTCACATTACTCCTTTTTTTCAATCATACCTAAGGACTTCTAGTTCTAAACTATTGGAGATGTCCTTGGGTAGATCCCTCCGGCTCTGGCGGATCATAGGACGGATTTCCTATCCTTAGTCACCTTATAACTCCATGACTATCCTATGGTTTCCGTAAAAACCTTTTCTTGAAAATCTCTCAAAATGTTTATGATTGTAAAACATTTGTTAATACCTTGAGATTTTTGAATTTTCAGAACCACTCCCCCTTCACATGTGCTTATGTTGTTTTAACTAAAATCTACACATAGAGGGTAGAGTTCGCACTTTTTGAATTGATTGGCTCATGATAGACAATTCCCCATAGGGCATGGTTACGTTGCTTAGTTAAAGAGTTCCACTGTTAGGTTTTAGCTGACAGCTAGCTCTAATAACTAACTTGAAGTTGTAAACATTCCTTGAAAAGGAGGTTAGACCCATGTAAGTTTATGTCTATTAGGAGTTTCTCGAGATGGTACATTTACTGACTTTGATTTCTCATCAATTCATTGGTTCTGACTGATTCGAGCTCTTTTGAGATTCAATCATTAAACTTTTTGTTCACATTTTAATCACTTCTTCTCCCTTTAAAAAATAGCTTATTCGTGATATTGTTGATATCAACGGATTAAACAACATTTTTAGAATCTTTTGGGGAGACAAACGGATTTGATTTAAGCATGAAATTGGAACATTTTAGTTTTATACTCCCCCTTTAATAAAGCATAATCAATTAAAGGGTTTTAGAGGGAGTTATCTTGACCACAAAATATTTGAAAGATTTTGAAAAATCTTTTTGAACAATCTTGAAAAGGTGCTCAAGATGATGATGATTTCTCACCAGTTTTAAATGTAGTGCACTGAAGCGAACACTAGATTTTCTTTTGAAATACGAGTTTTGATTTGAAATAATCAAAAGTCATCATTTTAGTTCGGGTTTCGTACTGAAGTATCTGAAAGCCATTTCTGAAGAAACTTGTGAGAAATGACATGTTTTAGAAAACTTTTGAAGAACTCTCGCTCAAGCATCTGTACATGTCCGTATCATTGTTGAATGACATTTCTAGAAACGTACAGAATATCGATTATACGAGAGACATGTCGTGAGAAGAATATTTTTGGATTTTTGATTTTATATTTTTTTTTTGTATTTTTGAAAATTTTATATTTTTATATTTCGCTTTTGTTGGTTTTTCAAATTTTGTATTTGGTTTTTTTGAAAAAAATATTTACAAAGAAGATTAGAAAGAAAAATTAAGTTGGGACAAGTAAAAGTGGAGTTAAGAGTGGAATAAGAAAAAGATTTCCACATGCGAAATTGGCATAAAGTTCTTCTTTACCACATTCGGTGTAGTAACCTTCAACACTTTTACAAGTACCTACATCCACAGAAGAAGAAATTTCACAAATAACAGTGTTAGAAGTATCTGTTTCCTCACGGTGAGGGTGATCACTATCAATGGTTGTAGTGGTTTTTACTTCCTTAGCTTGACAATTTTCACTATTATTTGTCTTGGAGCAAGTATCAAAAATCTTCCCTGTGGGAATCCATCTAAGACCTACTTTGTTGAAAACTTTCCCCGTGGGTATCCACCTAAGGTAAGATCTAGGAGTTGTTTTCTTTTCAGATGCAGCGGAAGACTCATTTTTGGAAAAACTACGTCCTGAAGAGATCCACCTATTAGGTTGCCATTCCATGTTCATTTTGTCAACGGGTTTGTTTCTGTTTGGTGTCTTAGTGGATTGTACCTTGTCATCATGATTAGCTGAAAAGACACATTTTTTACATGTAGGACAGACATTCTTGTCAACATTCTTGTTTAGGACAGCTACCTTAACATTGTCACTACAGTCATTTGGCAAATGTCTAGTGTGGTTTTCTACATGCATAGCATTTTCTTTTGCGTGACTAATCTTAGATGCAAGCCAATCCCTAGTCTTTTGTTGAGTGTTCCTAGGTAATGGTTTACAAATACTAGTATTGCCTTTAAATCTTGTAGAATTCGTCACCCTAGATGTTGCACCTAATATTCTGTCTTTTCAAGTATGTGCCTTTTTCCTAGCTTCTTTTAGATAATGATTTTGGACCATGTCGTTAGAACCGACAGATTCTTTAGCTAGATTTTTGGTCACATTCCGTGTACGATTCCTAGAAATGCCAGGTGTAATCACTTTTGGTGTTTCAGCAACTGTGATGGATCGATATACTCTGACCAAACTAACTATGTAGCTTGTAAGGGCTTAGCAACATCGGATAAATCCTAAGTTACTAACAATGAAACACTTATATTACTTTACTAAGTATGCGGAAACTACTTCAATAAAGCTAAGAAGAATAACTTTAAACTTCAATGATTTTATTAATACTTTGAACCTGCTTGATATATAGATTCACTAACAAACCTAATAACTCTAATATTCTCTAATATTGCGTATGCATTCGTACCTCTAATGCCAATCTAGGGGTCCTTTTATAGGCATAAGGAATACCCTAGTCGGTTTACAATTATAATTCTTGTACGACAAGTAATACTAAACTAAACTAAGAATATTCTAGAATTACAAAGCTTTCCATAAACGATATAGCAGTTCTTTAGCTTTGCAGTACTTTGATGCAAGCAGTACTTTGACTTTCATTAGGCAGTACTTTGATTTTCTTCAACACTTTGACTTTCTTCAGTACTTTGCCTTTTATATCCCAACAATCCTCCCCTAACTTGAATTCTACTTGCTTGATTTCAAGTTCCTTTGTATCTTTTATCTTTAACATCTTTGTTTTCTAGGAAAGATTGTGTCTTTATCTTCAGATTTGTCTTGTACTCTCTGTGCTTGTATAATCATCATCAAAGTAGTGTTTATAAGCAATCCTTTTCAGCAACCATTATCAGCAATCTTCATCTTTTCAGCTACTCAGCAACATATGATAAATTGTACATCGGATCATAAAGTTTCAGTCTATTCTCATCACTTCCAGGTGTGTAAACTCCTGTGAGACGTGAATCATTGAAAATTTAATGGATTTTGATGTCTCTTTACCAAAGTCATTAACTCTGGAGTAGTCAATGTTTAGGTGTGTAAAACCATGGTACATTGATAACCATATGATTTTTAGCAAATCATCAGCTCTCAACAGATTTTTTAAGTCTTTACCAAAAGCCGTACCCTTTTGGACTAGTTAGTTTTTGCAACCATGGTGAACTAATTACCATATAAATGCTTTTTCCACAGCCTTTACCACAAGCCATTTTTCTTGTGGGCTAGCCAAATCTTCACTATTGCAGATATGGTGAGTTGATTACCATACAACTTATTGGCAAGTTGTCAACCATCAACGGATTTGAGATATCTTTACCAGAGCCGTTTGCTCATGCCAATCCTTTTGTTAGACATGGTGGACTGATAACCTTCTATCTCAAAAACCATTTGTTGCTGTTAACTTTTGTTTCAAAATATTTTGCACTTAACAAAAGTTTGCTTATTTTCTATTAAAAATCATTTACTGGTTTTGTGCTACCAGCAGTACTTTGGATAAAGTACTATTTGTCCAGCAGTACTTTGAATAAAGTACTGATTTTTCAAAAATTTATACAATTATGAATCATACCAGTTTTTATGCATCATCATCAGCTATAGTCATCCATTCGATTAACAATTCGATCACTATAAGGGCTGTTTCATTCTCCTCTTCAACTTCCATACCATGATCTAGCATTCTTATCATAAGATCTCTTGTCAGTGGATATCTTCTTTCTGCTAGCATATGAATCATGGTCCCATCTTCTTACTCCAAAACATGCACTCCTGATTCTTCAAAGAATCTCCAGCTAGTAATCTCCCAAACTTATTGGTTATATCAGATTGCATCAGTGCTTGTCTCTTCTGTCTCCCATATGGTTATCAAATCTCCCAGCAAGACTAAGCCAACTCCAGTTGAAGGAATATGCTCAAAATACTCTTGCACTAGTTGATATAGGTGAAACAGATCTTCCCTATCTATTATGTGCAGTATATCCCACAACAAATTAAATACTCTAAAGCTTTCATCTTCTCTTTGGAACATCATATAGTCTCCATCCTTTGATTCTACAACTTCAAAAGTAGACATCTTTGACTTCTTTGCTGCAACATCTTTGGACTTAGGATGCTCAAAATCTACAACTCTTAAATAATTTCTCAGCTCATTAACTGTATCAGTTCTTAACTCTATCTTCTTTGATGGTTGTTCATCACCAGTTGTTCTTTTTCTCTTTAAGCTTCTTTTTCTTGCATCCTCATTCTGTTTTTCATCATCAAAAGGAATAATCCTAGCAACTTCCTTCTGATATGCTTCTCTAACAGCACTATATAAATATTTCATCTTTAAATATTTCAGCTTTTGTAATCCAGTATATCCTTGACCCTTCAGATAAGCCATCATGGCATTTCTTTCCTTAGCAATACTTGGTGGTCTTTGTGATATAACAGCTGGCTTTTCTGGTATAGCAACTTCAGCATCTAATTGAGCTTGTAGCTTCCTAGCAGCTTCTTCATTCTTAGCTACTTCAATAGCTCTCAATTCCGCCAAAGTAAGCTTCTTCTTCTTCTTCTTTGTTTCTACCAGTTTACCTTTTCCTTTATCCTTTGGATCTAAAGCAGGTTGAGAAGCTTGAGGTTGTTCTTCAACTCCAGGAATACTAACACCTCTTGGTCTTGACAAGTTTTGTAATATTTTAGCAACAGTCTCATCATCACTAGCAGTGTGTTGTACTTTGGGTGTATCAGCTTCCCCTTTTTGTAGGATTGTTGAAGGACCAGCTTCTTCTTTAAAATTTAGGGTCCTTGGTGTAATTAGCTCTTGTCTATATGTTCCTTGAAGAGCAGCACCTTGATCATCAGTACCTTGATCTCTAGTACTTTGTATACCAGTACTTTGAGGCTCAGTAGGCTCAGTACTTTGAACATTAACTTGAGCTTTAGTACCTTGAGGTTCAGTACTTTGAAGTTCAACCTCTGGTTCTTCATAATGTTCAGCATCTTCATTCAAATTTTCTTGCGCCAATATCCTCCCCAATTGGAATGAAGACTGCTTGTGAACCTTCTTGCCCTTTGAAGTCTTCTTAAATTTCCTTCCTTTCTTCTTCTGTGACTTCACCCACAACCTGTGATGTTGAACTAAAGGCCAGACAAAGTTCTTCAATCTTCGAAATTTGTTGTTCAACCTCACCAGTTATGCAGCTTGAGCTTCATAGTCTTTCTTTAATCTCAAAAGCTCTCTTGTCAAACCATAAGTATCCAAAACCTGACCCTCAGAAGCCATATCTCCCTCATCTCCTCCAGATGTTGGAGACCTATCTATGGAAGTGTAATCATTGGGAGAGGATGGTGGGGGTCCCTCTGGTTCTGAATCACCATGAGCAGTATCTTGTTGAGATGTAGTAGGTTGAGCTGCAGTACCTTGTGGTGAAGCAGTACGTTGAGAAGTAGTACCTTCCATAGAAACAGAAGGCTCATGATCTTCACTTTCAGCAGGTTCATCTCTAACTGCTTGTACTATCTCCATCATGTGAGCTGTTAATGGTGTATCCCTCCCAGAAAATTTGTCACTCTTTCTAGCCTTGAAGGCAAACACCTTAGATGGAAGGACCACAACTGGTAGCAAGCTGGAAGGTTTAGGCTCATCCTTAAGCTGTTTGTTCAAAAATAATTGAACAAATCTTGGGTACATTAACCATGGTGAACCATTGGAGATATGAGATAGCATACCATCTAAAATCATTTTGGAAAAGTTGAAAAGATGATTGGTAGCTAATCCCACTAAGGCAGAGGCTATATTGGAACCAAATTGTTCCCATGAAGTACTCTTGGGACTTAAACAATGAAGTATAACATGGACTAGATACTTCCATTGTGGACTAAACAAGGGTTTCTTAAAGGTTGTTTCAGTGAGAGATCCCTCATATCCAATATCCCTTAATGTATCCCAAAGAACTTGTTTATCAAAACGAACAGCCCCTTCCTCATCATCAAATAGTAAATCTTCTCTAATTGAGGCTTCACTAACTTTAACAATCTTCCCAGCAACCTTAGCCTGAATGTATGGTTCATCATCTTCCATATGAGATCTAGCAGTTGCCTAAAATTGTTGAATCTAAGGCTCAATGATATCAGGTTCGACCAAAAGATCATAATTGATTGTTGATCCAGTGAGAAAATCACTTATGTCATGAAAGGCAACATTAGATGGTGTTTTATATAAGTTGGTGACCATGTTGTGTTTACTAACTCTGTTGCGATTTGCCATTGTTTGCAAAAGAATGTATGAAACGGTTAGAGTGAATATGAGAAAAATAAGGATAGTATAAAGTTGAGAGGGAAAATCAGAGGGTAGTTATTTATAGGTAAGATTTGAAAAAATCACAGCCCAATTAATAAAGTTACCGTTGTTTGAATTTTACCCCATCTTTTGACCGTTGGAACAGTACGTTGACAAGACTAGCAGTGCTTTCCACGTATGCAGTACTTTCCAAAGCAGTACTTTCAAATAAACAATAAGCAGTACTTTCCATCCTTTTTCTTCTCAGTGGCAAAAACATCAAAAAGACATTGTTTATCCTCCCCTTAAACAATGCATAGGACTATTAACTAACTAACTAATAAGTCATCCCCTTAATTGTAGCTTAATAGTTAATCATTCCAATACTCACTACTAAATGATTGAATCTGGAAACATCAAATCCCTTGGTGAGTAGATCAGCTACATTATCATCTGTGTGGACCTTGACAACATTGATGAGCCTATGCTCATAACAATCTCGAATAAAGTGATGCCTGATCTGAATATGCTTGGTCTTCGAATGGTAAACAAGATTCTTCACAGTGCAAATTGTACTCTCATTATCAATTTTGATAGGAGTATTCTTAAAATTGAATCCATAATCCAAGAGTTTTTTTTGCCTCCACAGTACTTGTCCACAACAGCTTGCAGCAGCAACATATTCTGCTTCAGTTGATGATGTTGCTGCAATGGTTTGTTTCTTACATTGCCATGAAACTAATCGTCTTCCAAGATATTGGCATCCTCCAGTGGTTGATCTTCTATCATAATTATCACATGCATAATCACTATCTGAAAAGGCTTCCAAGTGAAAAGGTGAATCATTTAGATACCACAACCCTAACTTAGGTTGTTGTTTCAAATAACTAAAAATCCTCTTGACTGTATTCAGATGAGAGACCTTAGGTGAGAGTTGATATCTAGCACACAAACAGACATCAAACATGATATCAGGTCTAGATGCAGTTAAGTACATAAGACAGCCAATCATTGATCTGTAAAGCTTGACTTCCACAGCTTGTCCATCTTCATCATTTCCTAGTGAGTTGATAGCTTTTATGGGTGTGGTGACAGGCTTCATAGCATCGAAGTTAAACTTCTTAAGAATGTCAGTGACATACTTATCTTGACTAATGAAGATTCCATCCTTTTATTGTTTAACTTAAAGCCCCAAAAAGAAAGTTAATTCACCCATGGAACTCATTTGAAACTCTTGTTGCATGAGCTTCTCAAGTTCTTTCACCATGGACTGTTTTGTAGCTCCAAAGATAATATCATCTACATAGACTTGAACAAGCATGATATCCTTCTTGTCTCTCTTGATAAACAAAGTCTTATCAATTGCTCCTCTCCTGTAACCATGTTGTAATAAGAAAGTGGAAAGTCTTTCATACGAAGCTCTAGGTGCTTGATGAAGGCCATACAGAGCCTTAACAACTTTGTAGACTTTGTTTGGATGGGCAGGATCCTCAAAACCAGGAGGTTGTTTGACATAAACTTCCTCTGTAATCTTGCCATAAAGAAAGGCAATCTTGACATCCATTTGATAAACAGGAAAGCCCATATAAGATGCAAAAGCAAGGAATATTCAAATGGCTTCAATCCTTGCTACAGGAGCAAACACTTCATCATAGTCCACTCCTTCTTCTTGTCTATATCCTTGTGCAACTAATCTTGCTTTGTTCTTGATGACATTCCCTCTTTCATCTCTCTTAACTCTGAAAACCCATCTTGTACCAATGACTTTCTTTCCATCTGGTAGATCACATAGTACCCAAACTTCTTGAAGTTTGAAATGAAGAAGTTCTTCTTGCATGGCTTCAACCCAGCTCTTTTTAGTTAATGCTTGAGCTACATTCTTTGGTTCTTCTTGAGAGATAAAATAAGTGAATAAACATGTTTGTTGATCCTTGTGATTCATCCTATTTTCTTTATACACAAAGCTAAGTAAAGCATTATGTGGTTTTGAGAAACCTTTAGCTTTGGTTATTGTGAGCACCCCTGATGTAGAAGGTCCAATGATTTGACCAGTGGGATGATCTTTATGAATTCTTAATGTAGGAGTATGTGGAACTTCAAGATCATCATCCAAATTTGTGAAATCAGCTCCTTCATTGGAATTTGAGAAAATACCTTCATCATCTAATTCATCATCAGTGTCTTCTAACCCATGCATGTTTGGATCATTCAAATCATCAGAAATATTGTCAATTGGTGCAACAGTACTTTGATCCAAAGTACTGTGAGGGTAATCTGTAGACTTACCCTTTTTCTTTGCTTCTTCATAAGCTCTTCTTTGTTCATCCTCATAAGATTGTGCTGTTGCTTCTTGAAAAAGCATCCTATTAAGCTCATCTTGAATAGCTTGATCTTCAGCAGACAAAGTGGATTTTGGTTCATCAGTACTTTTCTCCTTTTCGATAGTTATAGGTTCTTCATCAGGAACCACATCAGGTCTAATATTAACTCCATGAACAATGTACTGTAAATCTTCTTCTATGTGAACAACTTGATTTTCTTCTCTGACTGGAACATAGTTCATAGAAGGAGTCAAAACATTAAGATCAAACATCCAATCAGGACCTTTACCCTTTTGATTTTCTTGATCTTCTAAATATTCAACATGAAGACAGTCTTGAACCTTTTTGGTAACCTTGTTCTACACTCTAAATCCTTTGCTATTGGTATAGTATCCCAATAAGTATCCTTCATCTGACTTGCCATCAAATTTGCCCAAAGAATCAATAGTATTGAGAATAGTCAGAGGACATCCAAAAGGTTTCACAAAACGTATGTTAGGTTTGTTTCCCATAAGCAGCTCATTCATCTGAGGTTTAGTGACTGATACTCTATTCAACACATAACAAGCAGTACTTACAGCTTCAGCCTAAAATTGAATAGGTAATTGTGAATCTGCAAGCATTTTTCTGGCTGCTTCTATCAAGGTTCTGTTCTTTCTCTCTGCAACACCATTCTGCTGTGGAGTTCTAGCAATGCTAAACTTGCTCTTGATTCCTTTGTTGGCACAAAATTCATCCATAAACTTGTTCTTGAATTCAGTCCCATTATCACATCTAATACCTCTTACTTTGAGTCTCAATTGGTTTTCAAGGGCTATTATAAGATCATGAATAGCATCAAAGGTTTCATCTTTAAATCCCAAGAAAAAGACCCAACTAAATCTACTGCAATCATCTGTTACAACTAAGCAGTACTTCTTCTTGTTTAAGCTTGCAACAGAAACAGGTCCAAACAGATCCATGTGCAGCAACTCTAAAGGATCTCTAATAGTTCTTTCCTCAATCTTCTTGCATGATTCTTTGTATTGTTTACCCTTCTTGCACGCCAAACATGAATGATCATTCTTGTATGTTTTGGAAGGTAAACCTCTAACTAAATTTCCTTTAACCAACTTGTTGATATTCTTGAAATTCACATGGCCTTTCTATGCCACAGATGTGCTTCTTCAAGTGTTGCCTTTGCTACCAAACATGTTGCTCTTTCAGAAAAGTTAAGACTCTTCATACCTAGACTGTACACATCATTGGTTCTTGGTACTCTCAGTATTACCAAGTTATCATCAACAAGCTTGAAATCAGGGAAAAGAACAAGACATTATGTGTCAGTGAATAACATAGGGTGCTTCTTGTCACAAATCTGAGAGACTAACAAAAGGTTGAACTTGAGCTCCTTCACATAACGAACATTCTCAAAATCTATGCTTCCTGCCTTGATGGTTCCTTTGCCAGTAATTCTACCTTCACTAGGATCATTCCCAAATGCAACTCTTCCTCCAAAATAAGATCTAAAATCTGGTAGACTCTCTTTGTCTCCTGTCATGCTTCCAGAGCAACCACTATCAAAAATCAAATGATCTTTAAGCTCCTCTTCTAGGTTGCCTTGCACAAAGATGAAAGAGTTAGTTAATTTTAGGAACCCAAGCCATTACTGACTTGGGTTCCCCTTGTGGAGTGACATACTTAAATTCTTTAAGTATGTAATCTCCACTATTTTTAAGCACATGATCAATTATCTTTGGTTGTTCCAAAATTTGTATTGGTTTTTCAGCAAAACTCTGTTTTTCATCAAAATTCTCTTTATTATTTTTAACAAAATTCTCTGTTTCACTCTTACATACTGAAAGTACTGTTTGTTCCCCATCAGTACTTTCTTTCTTAACCCACCTAGTTTTAAATTTTTGTGTAGATTTCTTTGATCCAAATACTCTTTTTGAGGCATAACGCCTTCTAGATTGATAGTAATTGGATCTCCTAGGGCTTCCAATCTAAAAAGTGCTAGCAGTACCTTGATTGGGTACTACGTGAGAAACTTTTGGCTTACAAGTACCTTAAAAAGTGCTTGAGGGTACTGATGGTTTTGAAAAAGGTCTTCTCTGGTGAGGGTACCTATAGTCTTTTGAGAAGTTGTTGTGGTTAACCCTATGTGAGTGATTCCAAACTGGTTTATTCTCCCTTGGCTTATGGTTGGTAGATCTGCTCTTTGGGAATTTGCTTAGATAATTTGAGTGAAAGTTACAGTCCTTAATCAAATGATCAGGACTATAACAAACAAAACACAATTTTTGACCCATATTCCCAAAATTTCTTCCTTTAGTTCTATGACCAAACCTAACCTGACTTTTTGGTGAATTATGAAAATTATTTTGACCAAAATTATCCCAAAAAGGTTTAGCAGTATTTTGAAAAGTTTTTCTTGAAGGTACTGCTGAATGTTTAGCAGTACTTTGAGTTGAAGGTACTGCTTGACTCTTAACATTATCATCCTTAGGTTTTTCAACTGTTTCTTTTGGGGTTTCAGAACTAGATGGACCTGAATTAGATTGACCAGTAAGCTTTTTCCTAAACTCTAAATTGTCTATTCCGAAACAAGAAACATCTGTCCTAAGTGGTTGAAAAATACTAGTGGGATGAGGGACTGCATGATAACCCTTGTCTTTCTTAAATTCAGGAGGTGTTTGACTAATTGATTCCTCATTACTAGATGTATTCTATTCTGAGCTAATGAGTTCATCATCACTAGTTGTTATCTCCTCTGAATCAAGTTGTTCCTTATCACTAGGTGAGTTCTCTTCTGTGCTACTAAAATTCATACCAAAACCTAGGCCAGTTTTACTGTATGCTCTTTTATGTTTTTCAACAAAACTAACATGTGAAAGGCCAAATTCTCCCCAAGAAGCAAAATTTTCTAGCAATTCATCCCTTTCTTTAGTCATCTTTTCAAATTCAGAAACCTTACATCCTAACTTCCATTCACTTAATTTTAATTGATAATCCTGTTGCTCATATTTTTCTGCCCAAGCCATTTCATTATTTTCATGAGTTATAATTTTGGCTTCCATTGACTCTAAAGTTATTTGATAACCAGCTACCTCAAACCTAGCCCTTCTACAATTATCTCTTTCAGTTAAATAATATTTAAGCACTTTTTGATAAAAATCATTACACTTAGAGCATACCTCATAGATAGTGGGTGAACTTGGTGAAGTAGCTACCATAGCGAGCAGAACAGGTTATTTTTCACTTTCCATGCTCCAATCAAAGCTTCCAAGACCATCTTTTGATCCCAAAGCAGCAAATCCTGGTTCCTCATCAAAAGTTGTGCTCCAATCAAACTCTTCCACTATGACCATAGAGTAGGTTACTGGTTCATCATCAAACTCAGCACTCCAATCAACCTCTGATAGATTTTCTTGAGCAACCAAAGCTTTTGGTTTTGGTTCAGTAATATTAATTTCTCTTATTTCAAGCTTGGTTTTCTCAATCATCCTATTTGCCTGATATTTAGCAAAATTGCATTCTCTTGCAAAGTGTCCAGTTTTTTAACAATTAAAGCATTCAATCTTGGACTTGTCAAACGTTATACCCTGTTTGGGTTTGAAGTCAATGCCTCTTCCTGTTTTCTTCATGAACTTCTTGATCCTAGCAGTGATCATAGCAACTTGCCACCTTATATCAATTTCTTCAAGAGCATCCTCTTCAATTTGTGACAAATCATCTTCATAAGTAACAGGTAAAGTGGCTTGCTGTGCGAAGAATGAACATACAACTTCATCAGAGTGGATGGTGTTAGGTGGTGATGAGGTGGGGGTAGTCATGGTTGTATAGATATGCTGTTTATCACCAACAGTACTTTGAGCAGGATAAGCAGTACTTTTAGTGGAAGTAGTGCTTCTATTTTCAGAAGACACAAAAGCAATGCTGTGTGATTTTGAACTTGTTTGGCCATTCATCTCATGCTCATACACCTTTAAGTGGTTGTAAAGATCATCAAAATCCATAGTGTCCAAACCAGGTTGTCCTCTGATCATATTAGCAATCACATGCCATACGGATGGCAAACTTCTTAAGAACTTCAGGTTGGCATCTTCAAGAGATACCTCTGCTTTGTATAACTCTAGCATGCTGAGAAGATTTTGGAATCTATCATAGGCAGCATCAAGACTTTCTTTTTCACCAACAGTAAATGTTTCAAACTGTTGCTTCAACAGATTTCTATGCATCTTCTTGGAAGCCTCATTACCTCCAAATCTTGTCTTGATAGCAGCCCATAGTTGTTTTGCATCCTTAGCATCATGAAACTATATCAGGTGTCCATCAGGAATAGCAGATAGCAGTATGTTGAGAGCCTTCTCTTGGTTTCTTAGTGTAGCTGCTGGCAAGATAGGCTTAGGTGGTTTAGGTTGTCCAGGAACTTCTACAGGGTCATCAAGAACTTCATTACCATTGACAATTACATTCCATAGTGCATGGCCTGTAATAGCAATGTACTGCCTCATCTTCATGCTCCAGATATCATATTCTCCCTTCTTGATGATAGGAATTTTGAGTGATGTGATGGATGGGGGTGATGCAGCTTCATTCGACATCTTTAGGGTTTGTAGTTAAATCAGTTTTAAGGGTTTCTTCTTAATCAGAGTTTCCACACAAGCTCTGATACCACTTGATGGATCGATATACTCTGACCAAACTAACTATGTAGCTTGTAAGGGCTTAGCAACCTCGGATAAATCCTAAGTTGCTAACAATGAAACACTAATATTACTTTACTAAGTATGCGGAAACTACTTCAATAAAGCTAAGAAGAATAACTTTAAACTTCAACGATTTTATTAATACTTTGAACCTGCTTGATACACATATTCACTAACAACCCTAATAACTCTAATATTCTCTAATATTGCGTATGCATTCGTACCTCTAATGCCAATCTAGGGGTCCTTTTATAGGCATAAGGAATACCCTAGTCGGTTTACAATTATAATTCTTGTACGACAAGTAATACTAAACTAAACTAAGAATATTCTAGGATTATTACAAAGCTTTCCATAAACGATATAGCAGTTCTTTAGCTTTGCAGTACTTTGATGCGAACAGTACTTTGACTTTCATTAGGCAGTACTTTGACTTTCTTCAGCACTTTGACTTTCTTCAGTACTTTGCCTTTTATATCCCAACAAACTGCAATTTTTTTTTCAACAATTTTTTTCTTTTTGCTTAGGCAAGGCAGGTGGAGTGACTGTTTTTGACAAATCAATTTTGTCATTGACTTTTGGAGGAAATTGAGAAATAGACATTTTTGGTTTAAAAACCGGTTTGGGAACATTTGCTTTCTCCTCAGTCAATGGTTTTGCAATCTTAGTATCCACAACCTTTCCTTTTTGATAATCCAGCTGAGCCCTCAAAAGATCATTTTTCTCTTTCATGTCATTGTAGGCACGCTCATACGACAGTTTGCCATACTTGCATTCCTCAGTTTTTCGATCAAGTTGTTTAAAATATGAGACATTTTCTTTTTCAAGAGCTTTTTCATATTTTAAAACAATTTCAGAGGTCTCAGACTAGAGTCTTTCATGGTCTTCAACAGAATATGTTTGTAAAACAATGGACATAATATTAGTACTTAGAACATCTTCGAAGAGAGAATCATTTAAATTTTCCAAAATTGTGATGTGTTCAACACTTTCATTAGCTTTCTTTATCAGGGATTTATGGTCCTTGACAAAGTCAACTGTTTCTTTCAAAAATGCTTGTTCAAAGTGAATTACCCTTGCACTTATGTTATTCAGCTGACTGATGTTATTCAGCGGAGGGGCAATTTGAGTTTCAAAAAACTTTTTCATTTCATCATCAAAACTAGAAAACCATATGTTAGTTGTAATATTGGTTTTAGTTTTAACAGTCTCTTGAAGTCTCCCAATTCTAGTTTTCACATCATCTAAAATGCTTCTAGCATCACTTGTGTTAAAAAGATTGTTTGATGACATTTGTTCAATGTTCGAAAGATATTTTGAGACAACTACTGGTTTTGAAACTTGTTTTGACTCTTTGTTTGAAACACTTGGTGTGATGGAAAACGTTGACTTTTCTTTTCGCTGAACAAAAGTAATTCCAGACATTTTGTTAAGTTTGTCGTAATCAATTGGTTTTAAATCTGGATTCTGTTGTTTCAATTTTTATCTACTCTCATCAGTTAGTTCTAATGTTTCATAAGAATCACGAGCATTTATGGGTTCATGCAAAGGTTTTCCATTGTTCAACACATTCTGAGCTTTCTGAGCTTTCTTGAGGAAACAAGATGGTTTGTTACCAAGGGCCATTTTATGTGTTGTATGAAAATACGGATTTACATGGTTAGATAGCATCGTGGTTGTTTTAGCTGAATGACCCGTTGTAACAAGCAAATTTTCCAATTTGGTGATTTTTTCATTTTTATCAAGAATTTCATCAAGAAGAGAATCTTCTCATTTTGAAAAATCTGCAATCAACTGCTTCTTCTCTTTTTCAAGATCAGAATAAGTTGCCATTTGTTTAGAAAGTTGGTTTTTAAGATCAGAAATTTCCTCGTTTAAGGATTTTATTTTTAAGTTCAAATTAATATCAAGTGTGTTATACTTGATTTGCAATTTCTTTTAAAACGGAATTTCGATAACCAATTTCTAATTCAGACTCTTTGTTTTTGTGAAATTCAAAAGCTTTTGCTTTCTCCTTGTACCTCTCAAGCTCAACGGTTAATTTCACATTCGCGGCCTTAACATCGCGATTGGCCTTTTTAACTTTCTCAATTTCAATGCCATAATTATTGATTACTCTTTCAAATATGGCACGTGTTTCCTCATCAGTCTCAGTATTTTGTACCACACAGCCTCCACTAGGATCCACATATGGAGTTTCAGAGTTAGTATTGCTACAACTCGGATTGCCCAGGTATGTATCATAAGTAGGTGCTGGTGTCACAGAATGTTGTTCGTCATGAGTAAACACATCAAATATGGCATTGTTATAGCATGGATCAATGATTGGTACCTCAAATACTGCATTGGCATCATAAACAGGAGGTGCGTCAGAGTCAGTGTCGTACTTAGTCTCCTGAAGATTTGCCATGAAGATGTAGTTTGCATTGATGTCCTCTCGGTCTTCCAAATCATCCATAAGAGCGAAAAATTCATGTTCCTCAGCACTCAGCTGCATCCCTGCTTCTGAGTTTTGTGCTAACAGCATAGCTTATTGAAGATACGCAGCATCCTTCTTTTTCGGCTTAGTAGGACAATTCCTTGCCATGTGACCCACTCCTTTACAGTTGTAACACATAACCTTCTGATTCACATTTCCATAATTCCCAATGACTTGAGCTGCAACATTCCCATTCTAATTACCCATTGCTTTATTCCCAACATTCTGGCCCAACTGATTTCCAACATTCTGATCCAGCTGAATACCCTGATATGGAACCGCCTGATTACCCATGTAAAATCCAGTAGCATATCCCTGTTGGTTCCCAATAACTCCAACCAGTTGTCCTTGATGACCCATATTCAAACTTGGCTGTGCAATTTGCCTGTTGCGAGTGTTTGACGAAATCCTTTGGATGTTGTTAGTTGGTGTGGAATAGAGACTTTTGAATGCTTTAGAGAAATAGGAAAATGCATTTGTCAAGGCTTCTTCTTGTTCAGCTTCAAGATCAGTGATTCCTTGTTCTTGATATTGTGGATACTGTTGTTGTTGAATGACTTGTTGTTTTGGAGGATAGAATTGTTGTTGAGGGATAACAGCTTGTGGTTGTGGAATGTATTGCTGCAAGTTGTTGTTAGTGGAAGATGATGAAGCTTGTTGTTGTGTATTCACTGGAGTTTGAGTCTTTGCAATTAGTTCCAATGGATCATGATTCTTTGCCAATCTTTCTTTCCTAACTTCATTGAATTCAGCTTGGTTTTGTTTCATAAAATTGTAGAGTTGATCAAAGTTCACATGGTGTAAGTCCTTTTTTTGGTTTACAATAGTGACACATCGTCCCTATTCTTCTAGAAGATTATTTAGGAATTTGATATTACTCACGATAGTTCTGGGTGCCAACTTGTTTCTGATAAGCTCATTCATTAAAGTGCAAAACCTTCCATAGTAGGATTCTATGGATTCTCCTGTAGTGGATGTAAACTTCTCCCATTCAGTTAGCAGCTTGTTCTCCATATCTTGTTTACCAATTTCTGTTCCATAACATAGTCGTCTAGCACGTTCCCACAATGTGAATTACTATATCATCTGCTTCGATTTGCTTCTTATCCTCTTCGGTGTATTCTGATTCCTCTTGATCATGAAAAGATGGTGGGACGGGAGGTGTTGCATTAAGATTTCCAGGGTCTTGGACTTGTCAAGGCTTGAATGGTCCATTCGTAATGGATTGAGTCATGAGTTTTCCATTAGGTTTGGTCTTGATGTAGCGGAGCATATGACTTATCCATTGAAGATAACCATCTTTTTATAGCATAGGAGGACGGTTTTTGGCACCGGCTGCATGAGTATCTTGTTGAGTTGCCATTGATGAAGGTATTACTGATAAAGTTGATGTAGGATCGATTCAACGATAAAGGAGTTGTGTTTGATGAAGATTAAGCTCGGTTGTTGTAGTGAAAATTGGGTCTAAAAACATAAAAACCTCAATAACTTCTGTTCGGATTGTTTTTAGGACTTGAAGGTTGACCCGTGTTTATTCGTCATGCCATTCTCCTCGTTGTAACGGTCGTTTTGACAAGTAGAACGCTGAAAACGGAGTTACAGTTCAAAAGTTATGGTCGTTTGAGGTTTTGTTGAAAATCTTACTCGTAAACCTGTTCTTAGGCGTAGGATTTGATGCTTATGCGTAGAATTTGCTTAGTCGTAGGATTGCTTAGGCGTAGATTTCTTATGCGTAACCTGCTTATGCGTAAGATGAGGCTTATGCGTAGACCCAGACTTACGCGTAAACTTAAGGTTAAACGTAAGCTTATGCGTAAATTTAACTCTTAGAAGTAAGGGACCTTATGCGCAAGATTTAACTTAGGCGTAGAGTGCTTACTCGTAAGCTTTATGCTTAGGCGTAACATTAGGTTTTAAACCAAAATCCTTCACACTCGTCCAAGTGTGAGAGATATCCACAAGTCGAAGTATTCCACAGACTTATCCATGTAAGGGAAGTACTGAGTAACCGTTGTTGCACGAAGATTCTTCACCAAATTCTTAAGCGTAGGATTTGGATCTTACGCGTATACCTTACGCGTAGGAAAAGAGGGTTTTGACTTTTCCTTAGGCGTAAAAAGAGGGTTTTGACTTTTTTGTACTTGACAACTTTACGCGTAGAATGCCCAGATTTTTGCAAAAACACGATTTTTCACCCAAAAACACGTTTCCAAATGATTTCTTTTACACAAACTTCTTTCAAAACACTTAAAGTTCAATAAAAACTACAACTTTAAGCTTAAAAACACGTAAAAATCAAAACTTTAGGCAAAAAGCACACGTTTTAAGTAAAAAACGCAACTTTTTTTGTAAAGCCTTAACAAAAAACGTAACACAACACTCCTAAACCATTTTTAGGCGATTGATACCAATTGTAGGACCTTGTTTTTCTCAACCTTATCACGAATACCAAACTTATCACACAAAGTGTACACGCGTAAAACCAAACACAAATATGTTATGCGTATAAGAAGAAGAAGAAAGATTAATATGAGATGTGGTGACTTGAATGATGATATGTATGTTTTAGAGAGATAAAGAAAAGAAGATGAAACAATATTTCATAAGTAAAACACACACTTACATACTCAAGCACACACCCCTCTGATAACATCAAATAGTCCTGAATATTATGTTTCAATTTCCCCCGATAATGCTTGTAATTTATATCATTTATATGGATTTACGCTTTTTTCCATTGTTTTCCACTTTCAGGTAAATTACGAGCATTGGAGCTAAAGAGACGCGGAACTGGAGAATTATCTAAAGATTTATCACAGTATGCTATTTTGTTGGGAATTCTACTAAGTAAGAATTATGCTGAATAATCTGCTGAAGTGCAAGGATTCTGCTGAAGAAGAGATTCTGCGGAAGTAGTAAAACCGTGTAGTTTGTTTCTGCGGAAATAGATATTCCGCGTATTTTAGAGTTAGTTAGGATATGCATGAGCTTTATTAGGAAGTGATAATGTATATCTTTTTTAGTTTTATGTTTATACGTTTCTTGAGAAACGGTTTAGGGTTCCTTGTCTATAAAAGGAACACATTAGTATGAATTATGTACGAGTTTGAAAAACAAGTTTTAGTATTATTCAAAGATCCATAGAGGATCAAAGTATTCTTAGTTATCTGTGTTGATACTTGTGTTTGATTTCCGCTTTAGAATACAAGTATTAGAGACATTATATTAGTGTGTTTGTGATTACATAAACATTACTAATGATTCACGAGCGCTCAAAGATCTATCAAGGTCTTGGGTTCAACAAGTGGTATCAGAGCCTCGGGAGAGTCTCTGTGATACTAAGAACGTTCTTTACTTTACACCCTCACAACCAAAACAACCTTCACCATGCCTGGATCAGACGATGAAATTGAAGTCACCAACAATCAAAACAACACATCTCTGCAACAACTCAATCTCTCAAACAACAATGCAAAGTTCCCATACCTAAAGAAGGAGGAGTATGATTTATGGTCTATGAAGATGCAGAATTGGATCTCCAACATTGATTGGAATCTTTGGGAAGTTGTGAAGAAGTGGAACAGTTTGAAGAGGCATGTCACAGATGCTGATGGTGTTGTTACCATCGTTGGTCCCAAAACTGCTGAAGAGATTCTAGCTGTTCAGAGAGAAAATAAAGTTAGAACTATTCTCCTTCAGGCTATACCTGATGATCACATGGGTGACTTTCACTACATGCAGGATGCTAAGGACATCTGGATGGCTATCAAGGCTAGGTTTGGTGGGAACGAGGAGTCAAGGAGAATGAGGAAATCAATGCTGAAACAGTAGTTTCAAGAATTCCAAATCTCTGAAGAAGAAGGTATCCACAAGGGGTATGATAGGTTCCATAAGATTTTGAGTCAATTGAATCAGCTGAAGGCAAGGCCATACAATGATGATTGCAATTCAAAGTTCTTACAATCTTTACCTCCATCTTGGTTGCAAGTAAGCATTGCACTCAAACCTAAAGGTGTGCTAGATATGCTCACTTTTGATGAACTATACAACAGACTTAAATCTCTTGAGCCCGATGTCAGAAGTCCCTTTCGTCCATCCACTCCTAGTCACACAGCATTTGTTGGGGCCTACTCTAATAAGATGACTTATGCTCCAAGTCCAGTTTCCTCAGCATCATCATCCTACATTACCTCTCCATCAAATTCTCAACCTAAATCCAGTGGTGTATTGGAAGATGTACTTCACTCTTTTGTTGCTGATTATGACACTCAGCAGAAACTAGCCTTTGAGGATTTTGAACAGGTGGATCCACTTGATATGGAAGAGATGAACTTGAAGTGGCAACTGGCCATGCTTTCAGTGGACATCAAGAGGTTTGAGCGTAAGTCTGGGAGAAAGTTTGGTTTCCAGGGAAGAGATCTAGCAAGATTTGACAGAAGGAAAGTCAAGTGCTATACTTTTGGTCAGATGGGTCACTTCTCAAGAGAATGCAAGGATAGGAAGGCTGGTGCTGAGGTTAGGTATTCTTCCTATCAGCAAGAAGCTGGAAATTCCAAAGCTGGATCCTCAACTGCTATGGTCACTCTGGATGACCATGTCAACTGGAGGGTGCATGATCCTAAGAATGATGAAGCTCCTAGTTATGAGAATATTGGATTGCTGGCAAGCTGTACTTCAGAGGATCGGCATGATCAAATTGCCTTAATGGGCATCTCTCAGGTACATAATTGTGTTTTTGGTTGTAGTGAAAGATATAATGAACTTAAGGAAGCCTATGATGAATTGAAACCTAAATATAATGAATGTTATGTCGAAGTTGAGGCTTATAAACAGGCTTTAAAAACATTAGAAAGACAAAAAGTTTGGTTTCAAAAGAATCAACTGGCTTATGATGAAAAGATAAGGGTGTTAGAAAGTGATTTAGAATGTGCTAAAATTGATTTAAAATGTACTAAGAAAGAGAAAGCTAATATAGATTCTGAAAACCAAGTGCTAAAAGAGAAACTAGATGAGGAAGTAGCTAGGCATAAAGAATGGTTATTGGCTGGTGTCAAGTTAGCTGGTCATATCTATGCTAGTCAAAATCCTAATACTACAATAGGTTTAGGTTTTAAGAAGTATGTAGGGTTAGAAGCTAGGGATGACCTACGTAAATCTACACCAGCAGGATTAGCTAATTTTGTAAAAGAAGGAAAATTACATGCTGTCCCTGAACCGATTAGAGGAGAACATATGCCCATTGACCTTTCCATCACAGTTGACTTTGATGGATCACACCATCTTTATGGCAAAAAGTCAAAAAACTTGCCAGACCCTGATTCTTCATCTAATGACTTTGTCTCTTGTGTTGACAGTGACAAGTCCTCTGACCAAGGGTCTACTAATTCTACCAGTTGTGATTCAAATGAAAAGTTAGACCTTCGCAAGACCTCACCCAAGCCTACACCCAAGACTCCTTACAAGCCTGTTAGAATTGTTGCTGAGGAATCAACTTCCAAGATAGTTTCCTTTGAAGACTTGTCATTTAATTCTTTTCAAAATAATGTCTTTAATTCTGTTAAAAAAAATTATGTTAATTTTGTGGTTTGGATGCTTTTGCATGTAATAGAACATCTTTCACTTTAAATAAATCTTCTAACAAGAAGAAATGTTTTGTTTGTGGAAGTAAATTTCATTTGATTAAGGATTGTAATTTTTATGAGCAAAGAATGGGTGTATGTGCTAGTCAAAAGAAACCTAGACCAATGTGGAAAAATGTTAATGATATACCATCTTTTGTTCCACAAGCAACTCATAAACCTTCTCCATTTGCTTGGAGAAGATCTGTTGCTAGACCATATGTGCAACCAACTAGTTCATATTTTCAAAATGGTTATTGGCCTGGATGTGTTGACTCAATGTATGATGGGAAGGGATATAGGGATACTGCTGTGAAGCCCTCAGCAGGTTGTTCTTGGACTAAAAAGGACCTAATTTTCAATGGAGGACCAAGAACAATGGTGGATCTTATACATCTACATGGCCTAAATCTTATGATCCACAAGGCAGGCTCAAGTCAATAATGACTTGAGTCTCCATAGTGTACTAATATTTTGTATATATTTTTGTTGTTGTTGTAGGATCATCCCCTAAGGAGTAAATATGTTGGCATAGTGGATAGTGGTTGTTCCAGAAGCATGTCAGGAAACAAAGAAAATATGCATGATTTTGTACCCATAGAAGGAGGAGGTAGTGTGACTTTTGGTGGAGGAGATGGTAGAATCACAGGGAAAGGCACCATTAAAACACCTCATTTGGATTTTGAGAATGTGTACTATGTAAAGGAACTGCAATATTTCAACTTGTTCTCAGTATCACAAATTTGTGACACCAAGAACAAAGTATTATTTTGTGAGGATGAATGTATTGTACTCTCTAAAGACTTCACACTTCCAGAAGATACATCCATTCTGCTGAGAGTTCCTAGAAGCCATAATTTATACACATTCATTTTGAATGATGTTCAACCAGAAGGTGACCTAACATGTTTGGTGGCTAAAGCATCCCTGGATGAGTCTACAAAATGGCATAGAAGGATGGCTCATGTGAACTTCAAGACCATTAACAAGCTTTCTAAATTGGGTCTAGTTGAAGGACTTCCATCCAAAGTCTTCACCAATGAACATGTTGATACAAAAGTTGGATGTTCCTGGTTTGGAGCTCCGGTTCTCGTACCAATTGAGAATTGCTGCTTGAGACCTGCGCACTATGAGACAAGAAACACCGTTAGGCTTACCGTGGGATTGTCTCCCACGATTATCCTCCGGCGTGAGAGTAAGTAATCGGTTTAGGGTTTAAGGAGTTTTAGGGTTATGAGATCGTACCTTAAACGAGGGATATGATTCCCTTTATATACGCACGGAATCCTTGTTGGTTCCGTGTTCCCCAACCTTCGGCGTATCCGCCTAAGTCGGTTGGGAATGATTATCTTCTTATTTTAGAAGATATCGGATATCTATTCCGTAAATAGATATGGGCTTGGGCTTTCGTGAGCCCAAACATGTTTTGATATTGGCCCAGTTCGTGCCGGGCTTGCGAGTATTGGGCTGTTGTCGGGTTTATGACCCGACACCAGACTATACGTCATCATGTCCCCCCAGTCTAGTATGCGCAGTGCGTAACTGCGGATGCTAGACTAATGACCGTAGTCCAAAAAACAAATAACTTACGAAACGTATCCAAGAAACCATACACCTACCCGTAGGTGCAATGTATCGAGACACCCAAGTGAATAGTCAATGCCTCGTTAATCGGGGGAAAGTTACTGCCCCGTTGTCACATCAAGCCATCTCAACCACACAGTGAGGACTAGTGGGATCCACGTGTCGCCAATCGTGTGGAAGAGAAAAAAGTATATAACTTGGCGATTCATTTTCACCGGATTCTTCACAGTTAAAAACGCCATCCACCATTTCTAAAGTGTTGAAGAGTTGTAATCCCAAAAGTAACCAACCACAAAGGTAACCGCGCGTGCGTTATAGCAAAGAATTATATCACCATGGTTAAACAGTTGTCTGACTTCACCTCCAACCTTAATTTGATCGATCTGATGGAATTTACCTCAGACTACTTTATACCCCGGGATGTGCATCCAGTAGTTCCGGATGCGCGAGCCACGATTGCTGATTTCCCCGAAGGGAAAGTGGGTGTATACACACGGTTATTCGAATTTGCGAATCAACGTGTGCCCCTGTCACGCTTTTTGTGCGATGTGTTAAACTATTATACGCTACACATATCGCAGCTACATTGTATCGGCGCGGCTAAAATTGCCGTCTGTTGGGAATTAACCCCACCATCCACCTATTCCGCGCCTTTTATCACACGACGTGGGCGCATGGGTGGGTGTCTTTTTCAAAATGCGCCGGTAGACTGCAGTGCTATACGGATAAATTAGACGCCCTTAGGAATTGGAGGGAATACTTTTTCTGGGTAGATGATACATGTTTTCCCTGGAATTATGAGTTTTATACTCGGGGAACATTACAGAGGGATGAGTACCCATTGCCTGGGTCTTATAACGTTGAGGATGCGGAACTGATAAATGCGAACCGCATCCCCATTAGTGCATATCCTGAGGGATTTTTGGTGCACATGGGAATCAGCCGTAATTATTTTGGCCCCGAAGATGAGATCCCTATTTTCTTAGACGCCAATGGCCAGGGTGGGTACTTATTCCTCCGTACTTCTGTGTCTAAATAATGTAAGCACAATCTTCCGTCTTTGTCGCGCATTATATAACCTGTTTGTATATGTGTTTTTGTCTTACGCAGAGATGGATCTATTCACCGTCGTACAGCTAGCGAAGCCTGTAGCCGCAAAGACAAGAGTACGACCTTTGAGGGATGACGAGGAGCCTATATTAGCTGCGACGGCGGGGCGTGTCATAGAACTGACTGCAGGGGATACAGGAACCAGTTCCTCCGTTGCAGTGGAGGCAACGCCTTTGCAGAGCCATCCCAATCCTGAGGTGACTTCGCTGGTGGCGCAGTCATCGCCCGTAGCTGTAGCTCATCCTGAAGAGGAAGAAGAAGAAGAAGCTGCGCTTAGTCGCAAAAGGACCCGAAGAGATCATGGTGCGGGCCCTTCAAGGAAGAAACGTCACGTGATTCAAACTGTGGAGTTGTCCTCCACTGATGAAGCGTCGTCGCACCCATCTGCTGATGACGCAGAGCCAAAGTAAGTAAAACCATACATGTATAACCTTCTGTTAGTTGGTGAATGTGCTAGTTGTGATTCTAACATTGCGCTGGTGATTATTCGCAGGATGGAGCAGGTCATAGAGTCACCTCCCAAGGCGAGTCCAATACAGTCAGCGCATTCTGAGCCGCTGAGCCAGGATAATGAAAACCAAGCTGATGCAGATGTGCCCCTGGATCAATTAGTTGAAGAATTGGTTCAAGTATCTGCTCATCAGGCTTCGTTAATTGTGAAGCTGAAAGATCGAGTATCTTGTGGGGAGGACCAAAGTTCAAAGAAGGACCAAACAATAGCTCTGTTGGAGGCGCAGCTGGCAAGCACCCAAGCGCAACTGGATAGCGCCCGTGCAGAGGCTAGTGATCTCAGCACATATGCGCAGAAACAGGCCGAGGACAAGATGGCACTAATGTGTCAAATGAGTCAGGATCGTGCTGAGGCTGCCAGGTACAAGTCTGTGTGCCGCTGGGCCCTTAAACATCTAGAGCAGGGCAAGGAAAGTTTGTTTGCACAGTTGGGGGAGCTTGGAGCCACTGTGAGCTGGTCATTGGAGGTGCAGGAGGCTAAACTGCGCAAGATGAGCATCGAGTACGACGAGGAGTTGTATCCTCAGCTCATGTCCACCATAGCGGAGCGCAGGTGGCTCATAGGCCACGGTCTTCGCCTAGTTGCCCTTAGCACCTTGGAATCGCCAGAGGTGGTGAATGCCTTCGGAGAGGTTGTGCAGTGCGCCCTAGAGCGTGGTAAATCAGAGGCAGTGGAACAACTCCATGATGCAGAACTGTTGAAAGCACCTGTTGATAAGCTACCGGGTTATGATGCTGAATCATATGATCATTTGGTCGCTGCTATGCAAAGAATGGAAGACTTAGAGCTCCCAATGATTTCGGAGCTTGAGCGCGACCAAGATTATCCGATAAGTGTTATTATGGTAGGGTTGACATTGGCGCGTCATCGGGCTGAGCATGCCGACACACAGCCGGACTATTTTTTGAAACCCCATGAGTCGCAGCTTCAGGTACCTGTGTTTGCGCGACCTAGGGATAGTCAGAATCCCTTTGCTTTAGAAAAAGAGGTACCGTTGCAGGAGGTCTTGGAAGCGCATGCGACCCGCCTTGCTAAGAAAAAAGGTATTGCGGGCAAAGCTATTTTGTGTGGGGTTGGTGCAGCCCACTTGCCAAGGTCTGATGGAGTGCCAGTCAGTGTGGCCACCGTGTCGCATCAGGATGCAGATGTGTTGAAGAGTATCAGCGAGGTTAAAGATGCGACAGGTCATGTTGGCACTTCGTCACTTAGGCGTTGTAATAGCTTGTAGCGGATATGTTTGCTATCTTTTGTAATAACTCGTAGTTATAAATGAAGGTCTTTTTGTCGCTGTGGATAGAAATAAAAAGTATAATGTAAGCCTATCTGTTTGTCTTTGTATGGAAGATGTATGTGTTGCCGAAGAAACAAACGTGTAAGCCACTGCAAATGTAGGAAATTCATAGTCGTGTATGAAAATTATAGTATACTTGGAAAATAATTCTAAGTATTTAATCATAATCGTGTATGTTATGATTCACAGCGTACTGTAAATATCGTATTAAGGAAGCAAGTGTCTTGGCTCCAAAGTTGTTAAACATGCACGTGTGCATTGCTGCGCACCCATCGTGGGGTGCGCACATATCTTATTCCAACGTCTTGAGAACAAGGTGTTTAACAAGGATGCGTGATCCGGTGTCGATGGGTTTGCAACCCTCTTACTCAACAAGTTAGTTAGTAGGTTAACTTATCCTTTTACCATCGTGGGTTTATTCGTAGTGCATGCACGCCATCGTGGGCAAAATAAAAAATTGTTAAGGCATACAGTATATGGAGATAACAACTTAAAATGTGTCACGGAGTTAGCTAGAAACCACGACGTTTTTATTAATACTTGCAAGTTTATCCAGAAATAACAAAGGAAACATTAAATATGAAAAATAAAAACTGAGTACATGAATGTTTATTGAGCACTGAAAGTGCGGAGCGTCTGCGCGCTGTGCCGTAGCTATTCTTATAGGTAGCACCTCTTGAGGTTGCTGATATTCCATGTGCGCGGTAGGTCACGACCATCCAAACCTCGTAGCCGGTACGCGCCTGTGCCCGTTGCTTCAGTAACCTCATAAGGTCCTTCCCACTTTGGTCCGAGCTTACCTGTATCTTCAGCGTGGCTTGCCTCATTGGCGCGGTAGACAAAGTCGCCTGGTCTGAATGAAACACTGCGTACCTTGGCATCATAGTATCCTTTCATTTTTGACTTTGACATTGCCTCCCGTATGGCCGCGCGTTCGCGTCTTTCTTCCAGTAGGTCCAAGTCGACCCGTCTTTCGTCGTCGTTTGTAGTCACATTGATCTCCGCAGTGCGGATAGTTGGCATGCTGATCTCAGTTGGTATAACGGCTTCTGTCCCGTATACTAGAGAGAAGGGGGTATCCCCTGTGCTGGTTTTAACTGAGGTGCGGTGCGCCCATAGTACATGTGAAAGTTCTTCGACCCACCTTCCTTTGTGCTTGTCCAAGCGTGCTTTGATTCCTTCACCCAGGCTTCGATTTGCGCGCTCGACTAAACCATTGGTTTGTGGGTGCATAACCGACGCAAAGTGTTGGGTGATGTTTAACTTTTTGCCCCAATCTTTGAAGGGGTTGTCACAGAATTGTTTCCCATTATCCGAGATGATTTCTCCAGGTAATCCGAAGCAGCATACTATGTTGTCCCAGACAAAGCGTTTCACCTGGTTGCCAGTAATTGTCGCCACTGCTTTTGCCTCGATCCACTTGGTGAAGTAGTCTATAGCTACTATGAGAAATTTGAGACCGCCTGCTGCTATTGGAAAAGGACCTGCGATATCAACGCCCCATTTGTAGAATGGCCACGGCGCCGTGATTGGCGTTAACTCATGCTGTGGTTGGCGCGGTACGGGTCTGTGGACTTGGCAATCATTGCACTTCCTTATCAAATCCCGCGCGTCTTTATGCATGGTTGGCCAGTAGTATCCCGATCGCATGGCGCGTGCTACAACGGACCGTGGTCCTGCGTGCATGCTACATGAACCTTCATGGATTTCTCGCAGCACATAATTTGCTTGTAAGGGGCCGACGCATCGAAGCCATGGTTGGAGGAAAGAACGTCGATACAGTACGTTGTCGCGCAATTCGAATCTCTGCGCTGTGTGCCGTATTCTGCGAGCTTCTGTCTGTTCTTGGGGTAATGTACCTTTGCTTAAGAATTCTGCAATCGGTGTCATCCATGTAGGACCATCCTCCTCTATGACTGCGGAGACTTCCATCTCCGATATTGACTTGCTTTTCAGTGTTTCCACCAGCACTTGCTTTGATAAGTGTGCGAAGCTTGTCGTGGCGATCTTGCTCAGTGCATCTGCTTTGCGATTTTCTCCTCTAGGGACTTGCTTGATAGTAAATTTGTCAAAGCTTTTGATCAGTGTCTTAGTCTTCTCAAGATACTGAATCATATTTTCTTCTTTGGCCACGTATTCACCCAACACATGGTTGGCCACTAGCCGGGAGTCCACATTTGCTTCCAAGTTACGTACACCCATTCGAGCTGCAATGCGTAGTCCAGCGATCAGGGCTTCATATTCTGCCTCATTGTTTGTCGCGGTAAATTCAAAACGCAGTGCGTAAGTGAATTCCATTCCCTCTGGGTTTGTGAGAATAAGGCCAGCTCCTGAGCCATCCACGCATGAGGACCCGTCTGTAAACAAAATCCATGGATCTTGTAGTTCTTTCTCGCTTGGTGTAGGTACCTCGTCAGTATCTGGCTTCTCGATGAGGAAGTCCGCCAGAACTTGTCCTTTTATTGCAGTACGTGGTCTGTAAGAGATATTATGTTCGCCTAGCAATACACTCCACTTCTGGAGTCGTCCTGACGCATCGGGCTTGGAGATGATCTGCTTGATGGCTTGATCTGTGATTACCGCTATCGGGTGCGCTTGAAAGTACCGGCGCAGTCGCTTAGCGGCAAACACTAATGCCAAGACCAACTTTTCCATGGCACTATAGTTCACCTCCGTCTTCTTGAGCGATTTGCTTACAAAATAGATAGGGGTTTGCACCGAGTCCCTATCTGTTAGTAGCACTGCGCTGACTGCCCCATGAGTTGCTGATAAATACATGATCAGCTCTTCCCCTGGTCGGGGTGCCACGAGTGTTGGGAGCGTTGCTAGATGCTGTTTAAGTGTGGTGAAGGCTTCTTCCGCCTCCGTCGTCCACCGAAAGTCACCCTTTTTTATACACTTCTTGAGTGTTTTGAAAAGAGGCAATGACTTTTATGCTGATTTAGACAGGAACCTGTTGAGGCCAGCCAGTTTTCCATTGAGGGATTGGACTTCCTTCAGCGTGCGTGGTGAGGGAAGCTCTATTACTGCCTTTGTCTTTTCCGGACAAGGTTTTATGCCATCAGGTTCTATCAAGTACCCTAAGAACATGCCTTCGGTAGCGCCGAAGGTGCATTTCTTAGGATTTAGCTTCATGTTGATCTCTCGTAGAGTCTTGAATGTTTCTTCTATGTCGCGCACAAGTTCATTTTCAGTATGGCTTTTTATGACCAGGTCATCCACATATACTTCCAGGTTGCGGCCCACCTGTTTTTCAAAGGCATTGTCTACCAACCGCTGATAGGTGGCACCCGCATTCTTCAAGCCAAACGGCATTTTTGTGTAACAGTACACGCCTTGGCTTGTGTGGAAAGCTGTCTTTTCCTCGTCTTCCTGGGCCATTTGTATCTGGTGATACCCCTTGTACGCGTCAAGAAAACACTTCAACGGGTATCCACACAAGGACTCTATTTTCCAATCTATCTCTGGTAATGGATAGCAGTCCTGCGGGCATGCTTTATTAAGGTCGGTGAAGTCTACACACATTCGCCAGCTACCATCGCTTTTTTTGACCATTACTGGATTAGAAAGCCAGTCGTGGTAATAGACTTCACGCATAATTCCCGCATTTACTAATTTCTGTACCTCTGCCAGGATTGCCTGCGCCCTCTCTGGAGCTTGGCCACGCTTCTTCTGGCGTATCGGTGAGTATCCTTGTCGGATTCTAAGTTTATGCTCTGTGATCGAGCGTGGTACTCCAGTCATGTGTTTTGGCTCCCACGCGAAAATATCCACGTTCTTTTGTAGGAGCGCGCACACAGCTATTTTGCCGTTGTCCGACAATGACCCTCCAATGGTTATTTCCTGGTCTGGGTATTCTGGGTGAATTGCTACCTTCAAGTTGGGGACTTTGGCCGCGCACTGTTTCGGGATTGGTTCCATTTCGCATGTAACCGTGTTACATTCTCTGTTTGGTACCGTGGCATTGTAGAGAGTGACAATGCCCCCTTCTACTGGGAATTTAAGCATCCCGTGCGCTGTTGATGGCACCGCGCGCATGGCTGATATCCCTGGTCTCCCAATAATGCCATTGTATGACGAGGGGGATTTGATCACCATGAAATCCATCCAGGTTGTCGTAGAGTGGTCTGCGTTGCCAACGCTGACTAGTAATCGCAGCTGTCCCATGGCCCATATTTTTTCACCTGTGAAACCGGTGAGTGCTGTGTTGACCGGATTTAACTGACTACGTATTTCAGGCCGTAGTCTTCTAAAGCAATGCTCATACATGATATTTGCCGATGCTCCACCATCGATGTACATGCGGTGTATGTCGTGACCACCCGCACTGATTTCAATGGTGAGGGGCTCTGCTGCTGCGTTGTCCGCAGTTAAAGTAGGGAAAGAGATTTCACTTCTTCGGGAAAACTCCTGGCTGACCTTTTGTCTAGTGGTTCGTTGCCACGTCTGTATCATGTAGATTGTGTCGGCCTTATCTTTGGGTGTCTCCTTCGTACTTCCATTCTTTTGCTTATCTTTTCCCTCCTTAATGTTTTTAACTAGGTGGTCCAGTCTGCCCTCCTTGACCATCTTGTCGATGAGTTGGCGCAGCTGGACACACTCGTTAGTGGTGTGACCCTTTTGCGCGTGGTAGTCACAGTATCCATTTCCCGTGCGCCGATCTTCTGGTGTGCGCATCTGCGGCGGTCTTGGGAAATTCGCTCCTTCTGCTGCGAGTATTTCCTTTGGGGTTTTGATCAGGGGAGTATACCTGTCATTATCTTTGTCTCTGCCGCTCCTCTGGCTGCGATAGCTCCTATTACGGTTATTATCTCGGTCGTTGGATTGTCTCCCAGGTTGTTCCTGTGACCGGTAACTAGAATGGTTCTTTTTGCTATCCGCCGCGGCGGCTTCTCCCTGGACAAAAGACCGAGAGCGCTTCATGAGTTCATCAAAGGTCTCAGGGATCTTGTCGTTTAACCTCTTGATGAGTTCTGGGTTATTAATCCCATTCATGAAGCCCGAGATTTTTAAGACTTCCGGGCATGCTTTAACCTGCATGCATTCATCTTTGAAGCGTTCCATGAATGCGCTTGTGGATTCTCCCTGGTTCTGTTTTACCCTGGCGAGTTCGACAGGATTTTTAGCACACTTTTTGCGTTGAGTAAAATTTAGGCGGAACGCCTTTCTCAACTCTTCAAAACCATTCACGCTCCTTCGTGGGAGTTTGTTGAACAAGTTCCGCACGCTTCCCACCAGTGTGGAATTAAACATGTGTCACCAAACTGGTTGTGGCCAGTTTTCGATGGTCGCGGCTGATTCAAAAATTTTTAGGTGATCGTCAGGATCACCTGTCCCATCATAGGTTTTAACATTTGCAGGCATGCGCCTTTTCTTGTTCTCAGAGAAATCACTAATGCGTCTGGTGAACGCATCCACTTTCTGACGGCGCCATGGGAGAGACATGTCTTCCTCTTGGCTATCGCGTCTGCTTCTGGATTTCCAATGCCCTGTATCACTATCCTCGTTGTCCGAGGAGTTGTCAGAAGATGAATTTACCTTCTTACGGCGCTTGCGCCGGCCATCCTCAGAATCTGACTCATAGTCTGGATCTGAAGGGCTTTCACTTGGGGAATACTTTCGCCCCAGTCTATCATGTATTCTACGGCTACCCAGTCTGGCGTAGACACTGGTACGCCGTTCTTCTCTATCACTATCACTCAAGTGTTGCGAGTGAGATGTCTCATCGCCCTCGATCCTCCTCCCGATTCTGTTGAATACTGGGGGTTTATGACCGCTTCCTCTGCGCTTTTCCTTCTGGTGGCGCAGTGGAGAAGTATCGTATTCCGAATCGAAATTGAGTCGGGCTTTCAGGTTCCGCCCTGATCTATTCTTCTCTTCCTCTTGCATGAGGGCAGCCAATGCTTCGTAGTTTTGGGATACGAAAGCTTCTGGTGCTAATTCTGGCGCAACTCCCTCGAGAGTGAGTGCGTTTGTTTCTACCGCTGCATTCTTATCCCGACCTGGTGCCTCTGGTACCTTTGTCAGGTCAGTTTCTAGCACCGATTGGAAGGGAGTAGTAAAGACGGTGCGCAGTGGGTCTACTCCACTCGTGGTGGTTGTAGTGACTTGGGTTGTTCCCGAGTGCGGTTCTACCAGAGGGAAGATCAAGTCTTGACCTGACCCCTTATTTTTAGCAGCGCTGGTTGTCCCGGAGGTCTGCTTAGGGGTTAGTCCACTCTGCGACTTCTTCCCCATAAGATCTGACTGCGATCGCTGATTGCCGTGTTTTGTCATTCTAGTGTCGATTCTTAGTGTAGGGGTCCCACGGATGGCGCCACTTGTTGATACAAAAGTTGGATGTTCCTGGTTTGGAGCTCCGGTTCTCGTACCAATTGAGAATTGCTGCTTGAGACCTGCGCACTATGAGACAAGAAACACCGTTAGGCTTACCGTGGGATTGTCTCCCACGATTATCCTCCGGCGTGAGAGTAAGTAATCGGTTTAGGGTTTAAGGAGTTTTAGGGTTATGAGATCGTACCTTAAACGAGGGATATGATTCCCTTTATATACGTACGGAATCCTTGTTGGTTCCGTGTTCCCCAACCTTCGGCGTATCCGCCTAAGTCGGTTGGGAATGATTATCTTCTTATTTTAGAAGATATCGGATATCTATTCCGTAAATAGATATGGGCTTGGGCTTTCGTGAGCCCAAACATGTTTTGATATTGGCCCAGTTCGTGCCGGGCTTGTGAGTATTGGGCTGTTGTCGGGTTTATGACCCGACACCAGACTATACGTCATCAGAACACAATTGTGTTGCCTGCAACAAACGAAAGCAACACAAAGCCTTATACAAAGACATTACAGCTGTGAGCACTATCTCAGAACCTCTTCAGTTGCTGCATATGGATCTCTTTGGTCCAAACCAAGTCAGGAGTATTGATCACAAGTATTTCTGCCTGGTAATCACTGATGACTATAGCAGGTTCTGTTCGGTATTCTTTTTGAGGACTAAAGATGAAACATCTCAAGTTTTAAAAGAGTTCATTACCCTTGTTGAAAACGAGTTGAACAAAAAGGTTAAAGGTATTAGGTGTGATAATGAGACAGAGTTCAAAAATGATGTACTAATAGAACTCTGTAAGTCTAAAGGGATAAACAGGGACTATAGCACTCCAAGAACCCCACAACAAAATGGGGTAGCTGAAAGAAAGAATAGGACCTTAATAGAGGCAACAAGATCCATGCTTGCAGACTCTAAATTACCCACCATGTTCTGGACTGAAGCAGTGAGCATGGCTTGCTATGTACTCAACAGGGTATCCATTACTAGACCTCATTTCAAGGCACCTTATGAACTTCCTACTGGGAAAGTTCTTGCTATACATTACTTCAAACCGTTTGGATGTCAAGTGAGCATTTTGAACACTTGTGATCCATTGGTAAAATTGAATGAGAAAGCTGATGAGGGATATATTGTGGGTATACAATTTAACTGCTAAGAAGATTGAGGAGAATCTGAACCTGAGATACCTAGAAGATAAGCCTAATGTTCAGGGACAAGGTCATGTTTGGTCCTTTGACCTGGATTACTTAACTGATTACTTGGGTTATACTAGACATGTTGCTAACCAATCTGCAGGTTCACAAGAGTCTCCCACTGACAATGCAGGTACCCTGGATGATGACTCAGAGAGTGAGTCTGATCATGATGAACAACCAGTTCTTGTACCTTCCTTCTCCCCTAACCATTTTGCAGATGATCATTGTAAAGTAACTTCTGAGGAGTATGAAGATGAGTCACACTCTGCAGAGGACCTTGCTAGGCTCAAGAAGCAAGAGTATGCAGCCAATCTAGAAGCTGAGAGGCTTGGTGGGGAGTTTGCAAGAGATGCAGTCAGTGGAAACCATGATTCTCTTGACAGTCATCCTGTTTCTCCTGACATCACCAAATCTGCTGACAGCCCTGCTGTATCTACTCCAATTCCTACTAGTGTGTCCACAAACTTTGAAGAACCATATACACGATTTCCAAGTCCTTCAGATCTTGGTAATCATCAATCCAAAGATGGAATCTTCACCTCACCTTCCTATGACAGTGCTTTTGAACCAACTTTGAACAATCTTGACACCACAATTGATGTCAACCCCTATGCTCCAAAAAGGATCAACAGTGCTCATCCTCAAGCAAATATTATTGGTGATCCTCAAGCACCTTTTTGAACTAGAAGTGCTTTGTCAAGTTCTAAGTATGGTCAAGTTTCTTTTCTTTCCTATGTCTCAAACCAGCAAAGGGACAATCACACAGACTTTAAGCATTGTCTGTTTGCTTGCTTCCTTTCTCAAGTGGAACCAACCAGTGTTACTCAAGCTCTTGAAGATTCAAGTTGGCTTGAAGCAATGCAAGATGAGATGCAACAATTCAAGAATCAGCTGGTTTGGATATTGGTACCACTACCAAATGGGAAGATTGCAATTGGGACAAAATGGATCTTGAAGAATAAAAGAGATGCAAAGGGTGTTGTGGTTAAAAACAAAGCACGATTAGTGGCTCAGGGGTTCAGGCAAGAGGAAGGAATTGATTATGATGAAATTTTTGCACCGGTAGCTAGAGTTGAGGCCATTCGAATTTTTTGGCTTATGTATCTTATATGGGGTTCATGGTTTATCAAATGGATGTGAAAGGTGCTTTTCTGTATGGTGAGATAAAAGAAGAAGTATGTGTCACTCAACCCAAAGCCTTTGAAGACCCAGATCATCCACAACATGTTTAAAAGGTAGTGAAAGCTCTCTATGGACTCCATCAGGCACCAAGAGCATGGTATGCTAGGCTTTCTGCATTTCTGCTGAAGCATGGTTATAGAAGAGGTGCCATTGACAAAACACTCTTCCTAAAGAAGAATAACAGAGACATCATCCTTTTGAAAGTTTATGTGGATGACATTATCTTTGGATCCACTAAAGAAGCTTGGTGCAGGGAGTTTGAGGAGTTAATGAAGGGAGAGTTTCAGATGAGTGCTATGGGGGAGCTTACTTTCTTTTTGGGTCTACAAGTTCAGCAGAAACCTGATGGTATTTTTATCAGTCAGGATAAATATGTGAGAGACATTTTGAAGAAGTTTGATATGGAAAATGTCAGAACTGCCACTATACCTTATGAAGCTCCAAAACCAAAGAACAATTTTGAACCAGATCCAGCTGTGAATGTTCACTTATACAGATCTATGATTGGTTCATTAATGTATTTAACAGCTTCTAGGCCTGACATTACCTTTGCTGTGAGTGCTTGTTCTAGACATCAGGTCACTCCACTTACTTCCAACTTGAATGCAGTCAAAAAGAACTTCAAGTATCTGAAAGGCCAACCCAAGTTAGGTCTTTGGTCCCCAAAAGAGTCTCCTTTTGTATTGGAAGCATATAGTGATAGTGATTATGCTGGTGCAAATCTGGATAGGAGATCCACGACTGGAGGTTGCCAATTCCTTGGTAGAAGATTGATTTCTTGGCAATGCAAGAAACAAACTATTGTTGCTACCTCATCTACTGAAGCAGAGTATGTTGCTGCTGCAAATTGTTGTGATCAGGTACTATGGATCCAAAATCAATTTCTGGATTATGGGTTTAATTTCATGAACACCACAATCTATATTGATAATCAAAGTACCATATGCATAGTTAAAAATCCAGTTTTTCATAATAGAACTAAGCATATAGAGATCAGGCACCATTTTATAAGAGATGCGTATGAAAAACATTTGATAAAGGTGCTTAAGATTCACACAAATGATAATGTGGCAAATTTATTGACTAAAGCTTTTGATGGACCTAGGTTTCAACACATAGTTGTCCATATTGGGATGGTTAACCCTTAACTGAAAAGTTTGAGGGGAGGCATAGGCCTCAGGGGAGGACTTTAGTTGTATATTTTGTAAACTTTGTAGATATTTGGTTATCTTTTTGTTTGCTAACTCTAACCTGCTAATGTTCTTTCAGTTTTGTTTATTTTGGTTTGGTGTGTTTGCTACTTTGTGTCTATTTTGCAGGATGCATTTATGAGCAGTTGCTAATTTTTTCGTTGGAGTTCACCAAGTTTGATTAAATGGGAATATGGTCATGTAAGCTTAAAGTTTGTTTATACTCAAGTAAAGCACAAGTATTGTTACAAGTTATCTCATTGATTCTACTGAAGGAAAGTACTGAAGTAATGATTAAGTGATAATCATTGAGAGATAAAAGGCATGTTGATCATTCATTCAAGAAACAGTTTACAGCTTACAATCAACTTCAAATGAAATACAAGATCATTCCTATACAAGATCTACCAAACATATACTAGTTCGTATCATCTATTACAAAAGATGGTGGATACACTTGTCAAGTATGATGAAGCAGCTGAAGATGAAAATGGAAAGGATGGATTGATGAAAACGACGATGAAGATGCTCAAGAACCTAGTTGTATATCTTCAGTTGTTCCATCTACTCGTTCCACCATAGAGCATCACACCACCTTCCCTTTTCCCTTTCCCTTCACCTCTGCCTCCTTGCCCTTTCCCTTCCTTCCATGGTAAGAAGCATCAAAACTTGGAGCAGGAAGAGCAGTAACCACCTCTCTTGTTGTTGGGAATGGTGGATTTATGGCACGTGGCCTTGGTTGGGGTTGGGGTTGTGAAGGTTTGGGATTCTCCACACCTACTGATGTCCTATCCTCTTCCTCTCTGACCAATCTATTGAAGATTGGCTCTAGACGCTCTGTGGAGTCATCAGAACCCCTAGATGAATCACTTGGATTCACTACACTATCATCTTCAGAAGAAGGGAGAAATGGGGATTTTGAAGGTCGAGGTTCATCTTGATGAGGGTAGCGAAACAATGGGTGTGAATCATCACTGGATGAGGATGATGATGAGGAGGAAGTTAGATTAATTACTTCTGGTTTGGTAGACATGGCTATTGTTGATGATTGTGGAATTTTGGAGAAATTAGAGTTTTTGAAGTTAATTGGGGGTAATTGGTATGTGTTAATTGTGCATTGGGATTATCTTATAGGCGGAGTCAAGGCTTGATGACAATTAATGCGAGTTGGGTGGCACAGTAAAACTCAAGATATTTACTGAAGATACTTAACCACTTGAGTTGTTTCTGCTGATTGACCTCCTTCAGCAGATTAACCATCCTTTCTGCTGAAGTGTTAATTTTGAATTGGGTTGGAGTTATTTTACACGTCAGATATGGTCAACAACTTGTTCTGGTATTTTTGACCATAAATTGGGTAACTTCTATTAATAACCTTCTTCGCATATTGATGAGTGTGTAAATACTCATCATTTTTGGTTAAATCTGAACTGCAAAACGTTTAAAAATGCTCAGAAATGCATCAAAATACTGAAAATATTCCAAAATTGCATTTTATATGTTTCAGATGCAAAATGTTCAAAATCAGATGAAAAATGAGCTAAGTTTGCATAATTGGCAGTTTCAGTCCCCCAAGTTTCAAAAATTGTCAAAAATAGTCCCTGAGCACATAATTTCAAAAGAAAATTCACCAAAGGTCCTTTTAAAATCATAAGTTGTCAAAATTAGTCCTTTGGTGAAAAATGTCAAAAGTTTTGAGAAATTACAAGTTTGGTCCTCCAAGTTTAAAATTTGGCAAATTTAGTCCTTGGAAATTGGAAAAATAACAAGTTTGGTCCTTGTACTTTTGGAACTTGTCAATTTCAGCCCTTGGAACAACTTTGCAGAATTGGCAACATTGGTCCCTGAATTTTCAGAAATTACAACTAGGTCCTTATGATTATTAAACCTTTAATACTCTTTTGGCCTTGTCATAATCCCTTTTGACCCTGCCATCCAATTGTGACCCCCTGCCAAACCCAAATTGGCCCCTTCCCATTTGACCCTTCCCTTTTTAATATTATTACCCCGGTCAAATGAAGTCAAACCACTTACGGGATACACCTCCCATCATCACCCCTGCACACGCCTGCCTGCAACACCTTCCCCCTCCTCCATCATCATACCCCTAATCCTACCCTCCACCTCACACTCAAAGCCAAGGTGCATTTAATGCCTTCTACCAAACTCTGCCCTCTCCAGCTGTTAAAAACACTTTTGGCGCCAAAACTCATCCTATGGCCAAAATCTATTTTAGCAATCCAAGGGTCAATATTAATGCTGGGATTTGAAGAGAGAGGTGAGAGAAGATGATTGGTGTATAAAAAGAGGCAAAGAGAAGGAAGAAAGATATAGTAGTTAGTTTTATAAATTTTCCTTATGTCGTTTTTTAAATTAATGTCTTAGTTTAGTTAAAAATGTTGTAATTTCAGTTTCTATGTATCACATTCAAGTTAAAAAAATCATTGTATTGTGCTTTTGAGTATCAATCCAAGTTTTCATATAAGTTTCAAGTTTGTGGTTCACTGTTGCAATTTTTTAGTTTCAAATTATATTGTCTAAGTTGTTAGTGGCTTATTTTAAGCTTAAATAAGTTTGTTTAAGCTCTTGATAAGCCTTGAGTAAGCTTACATTTCAATTTCAAGTAAATTTGGTTGATGGTCAACGAAAGTCAAACTGAGCTAGGAATGGGCATGGAAGCTGATAATGGTGATGCAGAGCATGGATTTGGGTTGTTATTAAGATGTTTTATGGTTTAGAATAGATAAATGGGTCTTGTGTTTCTTTGGCAATCCACTGTGGATAGGACCACATGTAAGTGATTTTCAAGTTTGATGCATAATCTGTATCTGTGTTTAAATTTTAGTTCCTACTTGTTTATTTAATGTTAATTAAGGTATTTAGACTTAGTGTGATCAAGAAATCAAGTTGGTTCAGTAGTTTGAGTAATTTTTATTGCAAATCAGTTGGTATAAGGGGTGTTTGGATTGTTTAACAAAACTGAGTTTAAGGCTCTCTTGGTGTAAGCTTTCTGTTGCATTAGTCTCTAATATATCTAGTAAAGTCATTTCAGTCATAGTTTACATTAGTCTTGTTACAAAAGTCAAAATCACAAGTTTAATGCTCTCATTCTCAAACCTGTTAAAACTAGTTAATGTTATCATCACATATAGGTTTAGAATTTGATAAACAAGGTTGTTATAGTTTCATTGCATCTTAATCAGTCCAACATTTGATCTTAAATCTCAAATAAGTCAAAGTGCTAAACTGTTTTCAAAAAGTCAAAATGATGTTTGCACCAGTTTTGTGCATATCTTGCAGACACTGCACAAGGTTCAATACAGCTAGTTAGGGTCTCATTTTTGGTCCATTTGCAGTTTGCTGGGTGGTCTTCAAATCCACATATCTGGTTATAGCATTAGCTCATTGAATAAGCTTATAGAGTAGCTTAAAGTAGGGGGTCAGTCACTGTTTTGCTAGTAAAATCAGTTGGCATCAAAACTTGTTAAACTGCTTATTTAAGGTTAGGAGTAGCAGTAGTTAGTTGATTAAGAGTGGTTATAGTATAACTTAGTTCCTGTAGAAGTTTGGTGGCTTATTTTCCTTAGTAGCTTATTGTCAAGTGCTTATTCCATATTAGTTAACACTGCAGCTCTATTATCTTACACATAAGCATCACATTTTATATTTTTCATAGAACTAGATTAATATTTTAGAATTTTCCTGAGTTTTTCATAATTTTTGGTCACTGTTTAGTATTTTTCTTAATTAAAAACAGTTTTTATTCACTTTTAATTAGCTTTAATTGCAAATAATTAAGAAAAAGTTCAAAAAAATAATTTTTCAATTTTCTCAGTTTAAGAAAAATATAAAAAGCATAAAAAATATTTTTCCCTATTTTTCCCCTTTTATTTGGTATTTTTCACATTATTAATTAGATTTAAATAGTTTTTAATTCCTAGAAAATATAAAAATAATCAGAAAAATACAAAAATAGTTTTGAAAATTCTCTTTTGATATTTTAGATTTTTCTAAGTCATAATTTTATTTTTCTAGATTTATTTCATATTTTCTTGTATTTTGGGTTATTATTTAATAGTTAAAAATAGTTTTTAATTAATAATAATTAGATAAATAGTTATAAAAATAATTTTCTTTTCCTAAAAATTTTCTTTTATTATTAGGTTTGTAAAAATATCATTTTCATATTTTGAGGATTAATATTGTGTAAGTTTCACATTTTCATTTGTACGTTACGTAGTTTTTAATTCCAGTTTTGTAAAAGCATAAAATCAAAAACATCATTTTGCAAATAGTGATAGCGTTTATTTAATATATTTTATCTTTTTAAGTCTCTTTAATTTACATTTAAGCCGTTGTAATTTATAGATTTTTCTGTGGTTATAATCATTCTCAAATCCCTTTTTCTATTCAAATATCTCGATCACTATACGTTTGGTGATTCATTGCATAGCTCGCTGGGACATAACGACCCGGGGAAACACTATACTCCCCAGATCTTCATTGCATTCGTGTTTGAACTGTTTTAAGTTTCTTACGGTCGGTCATTCACAAGTGGCCGGCTTGTGTGAGAAAACTTGACGGTTTGGCACAGATCAAATTTTTGGCGCCGCTGCCGGGGAGCTGTGCTAATTATCCTACGTTTAGCAGATTAGTGATTTGAATATTCACTCTTTGTTCATACCATCCATCTATATATATTTATATTTTCTTATAAAAATCCAAAAATACTCATCTTTATCCTCATGACCATTTGATTCTCTTCTTAACCCTCTATATGTTTAATTCTAATGACGACGATCATCTTCGGTGTATGGAAAAGGATCAACATCATTGTCACAAGTACGTGTGTGAGCGGTGTGGAAGGCCTAGTTCAAGCGAATTTTGCGATTTGTGCGAATTATCCATCAAAAAGTCTTTTCAAAGTTATTTCGACCCCACGCCACAGCCCGAAATACGTTCTAATGTTGACAAACCCGTTCGAATGTTAGTGTTACCTCAAGTACCCACCGAGGGTTACGAGGACAATCTCTTTGAATTTAGAGCCCGTAATCTAATTGAACAAATTCATGCCGATGAAAAAAGGTCGAAAATCAGAATTGATTACGATGAACCCGTTCAAACACCGGTGACTAGCAAGAATGACTTGCCTAATCTTCACGTTTCTCGAGAACCAGAACCAGAGACCATAAAGGAAGTGGTGGAAATTGCTAGCTCTCAGAGCACACCACTTGTCCCACCTCCGGATTTTTCAAAATGTTCTTCGAGACTTGATAGTCATTCGGATCACCATATTGGTTTTGTTGATTCTTTGAATGAACCGATTCTTTCTCATTACTCTCAAATGAAGTCGTTTATTCCTTGCGTCGGTTGTGGTGAACCTCTTTTTGGTTCACCCTGTCGTTGGTTTACGTGTGTACAATGTGGTAATGATATTCATAACGGGAGTTGTTTGTTTTGTGGTTCGAGGAATTCATTTGATTATGATCCTAATCCGAACTCATTTAACGACTCCTCAAACTTTTCCAATTACCCACCACAGCCCGACTTATCTTCATATAATCAACATAACTGCTGTGAATTTTGTGGAGGTCCTCACCAAGGATTTGAGTGTCAATCCGGAAACACGTTTGTCTATGAACAGTTTTCCAGTGATGCTCAGAACTTTGGTTATGACCAATATCCATATAATTCACCTGTCCAGACTCAGCAGTTTTACTGTTGTGAGTACTGTGGAGGTCCCCACTTCAGCTCTGATTGTCAAATAGGGAATCCATTTCCTTGTAACAATCATGACTCTCACAGGTTTGACAATTTCCAACCTCCACAGTATCATGCGGTTCAAACTCCACCTGAGCCGTTGTCTCAAGAAATTTCCCAAGATTTTGAAACCGTGATGAAAACACTTGATGATATGATTAGTAACTTTAAGAATCAAGTGAGTAGTGAAAAGACCATGGGAGAATTGCTGGCCGAAGAACGAGAAAAACGAGAGGCCCGCAAATCTAGGGAAGAATTATTAGTCCTAGAGCAAGCAGCTCTTAGGCGTTCCCAATTTCTCAAGGCAGCTCTATATGACGATGACGAGGAGAGTTTTTATCCTTTTAAAGATAATATTTCTCAACTCCCTCAGTCAGTTGATATCCCAGCAGTTGAGATCCCATCTCAAACAACTGCTATCACACCCGAAGCTCCCACTCACTCTCTGAACATGGGGGACGAGCATCTCGACATTGTTCCTGAAAAGGAATCAGACGAATTCATAAAGTCTAGTGTTGAGAACCTTGTCCCAATCCCAAGAGAGTCACAGGGAATTCTCGAGCATTTGTGTGATATCCCTACCCCTCTTGTCTTCCCAAAAGATCATGTTGAGATGTTCTCCGATTCTGATGATGATGATTCGTTTTCTTGTGGAGACATCATTTATGTGGAAGATTCACCTTCTGAGCTTGTTAGCTTAGAAGAAGAGAATGATGAAGTTACTGACACTGAAATCAAAGATGAAGCTCTTCGTCTTACATTATTGAATGTCAGTCTTCTCATTTCTAAAATCGAGGCTTTCAAAGAGAAACCAATTTCATCTCCTATCCCCATTAAGGGTAGTGACATTCTTTCCGATGATTCTAATCCGGAAATGAAAGCCTTCTGTTTTGATAATATGGGAGAGAAGATTAGTGGCAGTACCACTTTTCATTCTCATAATTCTCTCCCCAATTATGAATCATATTCAGAATATGATTCATTCACCTTCATGGAGTTCTCAGATGAACTCACTCATATCATATCTCCGCCGGAGTATGATAATTTCTACTTTGATCTAGACACTCCCATAATATGTCTTGATCAAGCAAGCTTAACTGATGAGATTAATGAAACTATGAATTCTCCTATTGAGGATGAAGAGTTAGTCATGATTTCTAGCATGATTTTCTTTCTTTTCTTCATATATTCTGTCACTTCTCCTGTTCTTCACTCCTTCGGGAATGAAGACATTATCTTTGATCCCGGCATTTCCATGTACCATTATCTTGAGCCGGTTCTATGTATATCTCATCGGTGTGGAACTTTCACATACTTCATATGCTTATCAACATTGTGAACGAAAGTCCGATCGAGATTGGTTTTCCACGTTACTTTCCCCATAAACAAATGAATACGGGGTCGAGTCAAGCTAGCGACTCGGTAATCAAAAACAGTAGCATGCCATATGGGTTTTCACCCATATTTCTGACTTCTTTCTATCTTTCTACCACCCTAGTGTGGGGGGGGGGGGGTTGCCCCACATGTTGTGTATATAAGGTTCCAAAAAAAAAAAAAATCTTCTAAATAATGGCCGTAGTATTTCCCTTTTACGTTCTTTGTTTCGGCCTAACCGCCGGTACTTTGAATATTGAGGGCAATATTCATTTCTAGTGTGGGGGGGATTCTCACGAATTTTATCATGTAATTATACCGCCTAATTCCCCCGTTTTTGGCAAAAAAAAATTTTTTTTGGAGTAAGTGTTTTACACTGACTCATCTTATGGTTATCAGTCCGCCTTGTCTAATAAAAAAAAGGATTGGCTAATCCAGGAGCAAACGGCTCTTGGTAAAGATATCTCAAATCCGTTGACGGCTTGCAATTTGCCCAAAATTGTATGGTATTCAGCTCACCATATCCTAAAAAGTGAAGAGTTGGCTAGCCCGCAAGTTTATGGCTTGTGGTAAAGGCAGTGGAAAAACCATAATTGGTAATCAGCTCACCAAAGATAATATTGATAATTTATCTAAGAGTTGGCTAGTCCAGAAGCAAACGGCTTCTGGTAAAGACAAATCAAATCCGTTGGAAGCTGGTGGTTTGCTCAAAATCACATGGTTATCGGTGTACCATGGTTCTTACTTGAACTGAAACATTTGGCTACTCCAGAAGTAATGGCTTTTGGTAAAGAGATTCAAATCCATTAAGTTTTTCTCAAAAGATTGCTAGGGACTAGCAATAGTTTAGTGTGGGGGATTGATGAGTGTGTAAAAACTCATCATTTTTGGTTAAATCTGAACTTCAAAATGTTTAAAAATGCTCAAAAATGCATCAAAATACTGAAAATATTCCAAAATTGCATTTTATATGTTTCAGATGCAAAATGTTCAAAATCAGATGAAAAATGAGCTAAGTTTGCATAATTGGCAGTTTCAGTCCCCCAAGTTTCAAAAATTGTCAAAAATAGTCCCTGAGCACATAATTTCAAAAGAAAAATCACCAAAGGTCCTTTTAAAATCATAAGTTATCAAAATTAGTCCTTTGGTGAAAAATGTCAAAAGTTTTGAGAAATTACAAGTTTGGTCCTCCAAGTTTAAAAATTGGCAAATTTTGTCCTTGGAAATTGGAAAAATAACAAGTTTGGTCCTTGTACTTTTGGAACTTGTCAATTTCAGCCCTTGGAACAACTTTGCAGAATTGGCAACATTGGTCCCTGAATTTTCAGAAATTACAACTAGGTCCTTATGATTATTAAACCTTTAATACTCTTTTGGCCTTGTCATAATCCCTTTTGACCCTGCCATCCAATTGTGACCCCCTGCCAAACCCAAATTGGCCCCTTCCCATTTGACCCTTCCCTTTTTAATATTATTACCCCGGTCAAATGAAGTCAAACCCCTCACGGGATACACCTCCCATCATCACCCCTGCACACGCCTGCCTGCAACACCTTCCCCCTCCTCCATCATCATACCCCTAATCCTACCCTCCACCTCACACTCAAAGCCAAGGTGCATTTAATGCCTTCTACCAAACTCTGCCCTCTCCAGCTGTTAAAAACACTTTTGGCGCCAAAACTCATCCTATGGCCAAAATCTATTTTAGCAATCCAAGGGTCAATATTAATGCTGGGATTTGAAGAGAGAGGTGAGAGAAGATGATTGGTGTATAAAAAGAGGCAAAGAGAAGGAAGAAAGATATAGTAGTTAGTTTTATAAATTTTCCTTATGTCGTTTTTTAAATTAATGTCTTAGTTTAGTTAAAAATGTTGTAATTTCAGTTTCTATGTATCACATTCAAGTTAAAAAATCATTGTATTGTGCTTTTGAGTATCAATCCAAGTTTTCATATAAGTTTCAAGTTTGTGGTTCACTGTTGCAATTTTTTAGTTTCAAATTATATTGTCCAAGTTGTTAGTGGCTTATTTTAAGCTTAAATAAGTTTGTTTAAGCTCTTGATAAGCCTTGAGTAAGCTTACATTTCAATTTCAAGTAAATTTGGTTGATGGTCAACGAAAGTCAAACTGAGCTAGGAATGGGCATGGAAGCTGATAATGGTGATGCAGAGCATGGATTTGGGTTGTTATTAAGATGTTTTATGGTTTAGAATAGATAAATGGGTCTTGTGTTTCTTTGGCAATCCACTGTGGATAGGACCACACGTAAGTGATTTTGAAGTTTGATGCATAATCTGTATCTATGTTTAAATTTTAGTTCCTACTTGTTTATTTAATGTTAATTAAGGTATTTAGACTTAGTGTGATCAAGAAATCAAGTTGGTTCAGTAGTTTGAGTAATTTTTATTGCAAATCAGTTGGTATAAGGGGTGTTTGGATTGTTTAACAAAACTGAGTTTAAGGCTCTCTTGGTATAAGCTTTCTGTTGCATTAGTCTCTAATATATCTAGTAAAGTCATTTCAGTCATAGTTTACATTAGTCTTGTTACAAAAGTCAAAATCACAAGTTTAATGCTCTCATTCTCAAACCTGTTAAAACTAGTTACTGTTATCATCACATATAGGTTTAGAATTTGATAAACAAGGTTGTTATAGTTTCATTTCATCATATTTCATCTTAATCAGTCCAACATTTGATCTTAAATCTCAAATAAGTCAAAGTGCTAAACTGTTTTCAAAAAGTCAAAATGATGTCTGCACCAGTTTTGTGCAGATCTTGCAGACACTGCACAAGGTTCAATACAGCTAGTTAGGGTCTCATTTTTGGTCCATTTGCAGTTTGCTGGGTGGTCTTCAAATCCACATATCTGGTTTTAGCATTAGCTCATTGAATAAGCTTATAGAGTAGCTTAAAGTAGGGGGTCAGTCACTGTTTTGCTAGTAAAATCAGTTGGCATCAAAACTTGTTAAACTGCTTATTTAAGGTTAGGAGTAGCAGTAGTTAGTTGATTAAGAGTGGTTATAGTATAACTTAGTTCCTGTAGAAGTTTGGTGGCTTATTTTGCTTAGTAGCTTATTGTCAAGTGCTTATTCCATATCAGTTAACACTGCAGCTCTATTATCTTACACATATGCATCACATTTTATATTTTTCATAGAACTAGATTAATATTTTAGAATTTTCCTGAGTTTTTATAATTTTCGGTCACTGTTTAGTATTTTTCTTAATTAAAAACAGTTTTTATTCACTTTTAATTAGCTTTAATTGCAAATAATTAAGAAAAAGTTCAAAAAAATAATTTTTCAATTTTCTCAGTTTAAGAAAAATATAAAAAGCATAAAAAATATTTTTCCCTATTTTTCCCCTTTTATTTGGTATTTTTCACATTATTAATTAGATTTAAATAGTTTTTAATTCCTAGAAAATAGAAAAATAATCAGAAAAATACAAAAATAGTTTTGAAAATTCTCGTTTGATATTTTAGATTTTTCTAAGTCATAATTTTATTTTTTTAGCTTTATTTCATATTTTCTTGTATTTTGGGTTATTATTTAATAGTTAAAAATAGTTTTTAATTAATAATAATTAGATAAATAGTTATAAAAATAATTTTATTTTCCTAAAAATTTTCTTTTATCATTAGGTTTGTAAAAATATCATTTTCATATTTTGAGGATTAATATTGTGTAAGTTTCACATTTTCATTTGTACGTTACGTAGTTTTTAATTCCAGTTTTGTAAAAGCATAAAATCAAAAACATCATTTTGCAAATAGTGATAGCGTTTATTTAATATATTTTATCTTTTTAAGTCTCTTTAATTTACATTTAAGCCGTTGTAATTTATAGATTTTTCTGTAGTTATAATCATTCTCAAATCCCTTTTTCTGTTCAAATCTCTCGATCACTATACGTTTGGTGATTCATTGCATAGTTCGCTGGGACATAACGACCCGGGGAAACACTATACTCCCCAGATCTTCATTGCATTCGTGTTTGAACTGTTTTAAGTTTCTTACGGTCGGTCATTCACAAGTGGCCGGCTTGTGTGAGAAAACTTGACGGTTTGGCACAGATCACATATCATCACCCAAAATTAACTGATTCCCTCTTCACTTGATTTAAACACACTTCCAGTTGCGTGAATCATAACCCATTCTCACAATTTCTCAGATGGCGCTTCAATTTAAGAAAGATCATAACAAGGTTGCTTTTTTGGGAAAAGCAAAGGGTCATGAACTATATGAACCTATGGTGGATTTCTTGAAAAGGTCCAAGATTCATTATGCTCTAACCCACTCTCCAAATGTGATATATGAATCTTTGGTTGAACAATTTTGGGCATCTGCTACGAAACGAAGTGACACAGAGATTGTTGCTACGATTGATGGAACAGAGTATGTGGTGACTGAGGGTTTGATAAGGAGACAAATTCGTTTGGATGATGAAGATGGGGTTTATCATTCTAATATTGTGGAGATACTTGTTGGGCTAAGAGCTATTGGATACCAGAGTACGAACACAGATATGTGGCACAAGAACAAGCTCTGTCCCATGTGGAGATTTTTTATGCATACATTGCTACAGTGCATAAGCAACAAGTCCGGAGGATGGGATCAATTCTCTACCCAATTGGGTTGTGGTATTGTGTGTCTTTCCAAGGGTTTAACTTATAATTTCTCTAAGTTTATTTTTGATAATATGGTTGAAAATATTCAAAGGAAAAAGAATAAGTTTCTAATGTACCCTAGGTTTTTACAAATGATATTAGACATAACAACCCGAGATAGAGTCTTTTGTCCCATTGGAGCTCTTACTGCTAAATTGTTTGCTTCAATGAAAACTAATTATGTTGGGATACATCATCCTTTGCTAGAAACTATGTTGCCACAAGGTTATGAGGCTACTGATGAGGTTAATGCTGTTGGTGCTCCACCCTCTACCAATGTTGCTGCTGATGGTAATCCATCAGTTGCCATTGATGAGGGCCCTTCCACAACTGCTGAAGCATCACATGTTTCTCCTGACCAACCTCCACCTACACCTTTACCCATACCTAGTCATAGTCCACCACCTACTCATGTTACTCCTGATGAGTTTGAGCCTGTGTTTAATAGACAGACCACACCTAGTCTAGTTAGAGAGCCATTTGATGAAGGCTCTCCTATTTTTTAGCATGTCCATATTTCACCTGAAAGGTCCAATGAAGCTCCCAATACCACTGAGCAATCTGCTGGTGGATCTGAGGACCCTATTACACTTACATTTGTACATGCTCTGCTGAACAGGCATGTGAAGGAAGTCATTGATCTCAGAAAGGAGCTTGCTGATACTAAATCTTCACTTGGTGGTGAGATTGTGGGGTTGTAGAGAAAGGTTCAGGATTTAGAGGAACAACTTGGGCATAATAGCAAAAGGAGGTTTGTAGTTTCTTCTAATGAAGAGCAAGAGGATACTCATTTGGATTCACTTGAAATCTTGGCTGATGTGGCTCAAAAGACTCATGCTTCTTCTCCAATTGGTGTTGAATCTTCAAAGAAAAAGGAACCTATTCTGTTTACTAGAAGAAGGAGAAGATAATATTTAAGGAAGGATTCCACTGAATCTTCAAAGGTGCCAAGTGTTGCCAATGTTGCAACTGATGATGATCATATGGTGGATATTGCTTCTGAACATGGTCAAGTTTCATCTATGCAAGAACAGCCATGTCCGCCACCTTTAGCAGATCATCATGAAGTATTTATTGCTGGAAGAAGTTTTAACCTGGATCCTAATACTGATGCCTCTTCTACTCTTGTTAAAGACACTCCTCAACATATTACTTCTGATGCTTCCATGGATGTTTCTTCTGAAGTTCCCATTGTTGATATTCTTCATGCTGATTCTGCTCATGAGCTTGCTGATAAAGGGGAAGAAGATTCATAGTGTGCAGCTTATTATTTGTGATGACATGTTTTAGCATTTTTTCTTCATACAGGTTGTTTTTTACTACCAAGAAACTGGAACTTAACCTAGTCAAATTCCAGTTTAGGGGAAGATTGTTGGGAATTTCAGATTTGAAGATGACAAAACTACGAGCAAGAACGAAGAAAGAAGAAACAATGAAGGTCTAATATGTAGTAGTTAGCTTAGCTTTTCTAGTAAGCTAAGTTTAGGGTTTATGTAACCTCCCGCTCCTATATAAAGAGGGTAGGCGTCTAGGGTTTAGGCATCCCTTTCCTTTATCCCTTTCATTAATCCTTTAATTTTTCATTTCATAGTAGACATCTCCAATGAGAGTCTAATTAACGCATAGAGCGTGTAGTAGTTATAGTAGTAGTAGTAGTAGTTTTTATTTCAATCAATAAAGAAAACCTTATTAGTAACATTGATGTTTCTATGAATTCTGCTGTGAATATTCAATGTTATTGATACCCTAGTTGAGTCCGGATCTTGGTTTCTACAATTGGTATCAGAGCTTAAACATTTGGCTACTCCAGTAGTAATGGCTATTGGTAAAGAGACATCAACTCCATTATTTTCAATGATTCACCTCTCACAGGAGTTAACACACCTGGATGTGATGAGAATAGTATGAAACGAATATATTTTGATGTACATTTTGTCATTTGTTGCTGCAAAGATCCGGAGTTTCAAAGTTTTGCCATCATAGAGATGTGATTGTTTTGGTTCTTTGCTACTGATGTTCGAATACAATCCTCTTGTTCTGAAGTGTTAACGATCTATCAAGAATCTTGAACTTAACCATGTCAAATTCAAGATTAGGGGAGGATTGTTGGGAATTCTACTAAGTAAGAATTTTGCTGAAGAATCTGTTGAAGTGCAAGGATTCTGCTGAAGAAGATATTATGTGGAAGTAGTAAAACCGCGTAGTTTGTTTCAACGGAAATAGATATTCCGCGTATTTTAGAGTTAGTTAGGATATGCATGAGCTTTATTAGGAAGTGATAATGTATATCTTTTTTAGTTTTATGTTTATACGTTTCCTAGGAAACGGTTTAGGGTTCCTTGTCTATAAAAGGAACACATTAGTATGAATTATTTACGAGTTTGAAAAACAAGTTTTAGTATTATTAAAAGATCCATAGAGGATCAAAGTATTCTTAGTTATCTGTGTTGATACTTGTGTTTGATTTCTGCTTTAGAATACAAGTATTAGAGACTTTCTATTAGTGTCTTTGTGATTACATAAGAATTACTAACGATTCACGAGCGCTCAAAGATCTATCAAGGTCTTGGGTTCAACATATTTTGAAGAAGTTACGGCGTAACTCGTCTCTCACATTACGCCGTAACTATTCTCAAAGGTTACGACGTAACTACATTAGGTCAAATGAGGTTCCACGCCGCTGATACTTACGCCATAACTACTGCATCTCTTACGACGTAACCGAATTTATTGAAGCCTACGGTGTAACCACTCATAAGGTTACGCTGTAACCAGCAGATCTAGTGCATTATTCGAAGAAATAGAAGGTTACGGCGTAACTCCTATATTGGTTACGCCGTAACCCAGATCTGGCCTATAAATACACCATGAATTCCAGCATTTCTAATCATCCCATTCCACACACAACACTCTGAGAACGTGAGAAAAAGCACAAGGCAGGTCTAGAGGAGCATACGGAGCTGTCTCCAAGGGAGAAATCACTCCCCTACGATAAGCATTAGCGTTTTATATTTCTTTTACTTTCAATTCATGTATTTTGTACCTTTGAATATTGAATTGGTTTGCATGATTAATATGAGCGGATAAGCACCTTTTGGTGCTGGCCTAGTTATGATTCCTTAATTGTTTTGTTTGCATTTACTTTACTTTCGTACAATTATTTCTAAGTGTATGCATGCATATTTTATTGGTAGCCACCCTTGGTTCGGTAGTTTTGAATGGCTATAGAGGCCAATTGCCTAGGAGATATGACCAACTGACCCTAGGTGAGCGGACTGAGACGGGAAGGGTAAGATATGACCAACTGATGAACCTTTCTACTTGTGTGATTTGACCAATTGATCACCTATCATTTGGATGAACTTAAGAATTAGGGGGTGCGTGTCCAAGTTCCTAACAGCCGGGCATTCACTATTATAAATCTAGCATGTAGCGGTACTTAATGACTCGGCTTAGGGGACCAGGAACAACAAGACTTTTTAGGGGACACATGACTTCTCCTGTGGTGGCATCTTTGCTGATCGGTTAGGGCGAATTGACCAAATGCTGTCCTCTCGACTTTGACCCCACCTGAAGTAATTGGAAGTAAGTAGACGTAGACATAACTAGCTAGGAGGATTAACTAGGTTAGCACCATTTTCCTCTATTGATTCCCCTTTACCATTTATCTGCTTTTATTTACTTTATTCTACATTAGTAGTTTAATTAATTAAAGCCCTATTGAAACCATTATTAATCTGTGACACTTAGACTAAGTAATAATCCATCACACATAGCTCTTGGAACGACCTCTGCTTTACCGATTACTACACTACACACGACCGGGTATACTGCCCGTTAGTGCACTAGGGTAGACCATAGGTATAACGAGAAATTATAAATATTAAGACCTGGTCAGTAAAACCTGCATCAAGTTTTTGGTGCCGCTGCCGGGGAGTTATTTTAGGATTGATATTAAGTCTTTCATTTCGTTTTAAACTTTTCTGACGATCATATTTCAAGTTTTCAGGTACCATGGAAGTTGTTAACATCGATGACCTCACTCTTGAGGAATACTTGGCGTTGACAAGATCGGAACAAGGGCTGGGTCTCGTAAGACCGGCAATTGGAGCTGATGTCCGTTTCGAAATCAAAGACCAATTTATGAGGGAGCTTCGTGCTAACCCTTTTTCAGGAAACAGGGACGAAAATGCATATGAGCACGTTGAAAATGTCCGATACATCGCAAGCCTTTTCAACATTTCGAGCGTGTCTCATGATGCTGTTATGTTAAGAGTATTTGCTATGACTCTTACTGGAGGTGCCAGAAGATGGATTGAAAGATTGCCCGTCGGGGCAATTAATACTTGGGCGCTACTTAAGAAGCACTTTATTCAAAGATATTGTCCACCATCGAAGATTTCTAACCAGCTTTTGGAGATCATAATTTCAAACAAGAAGACGACGAAACGGTGTATCAAGCCTAGGATAGATACAACGATCTACTTTACAAGTGTTCTACACATGATCTGAACAACCAGCAGAAGGTCAACATTTTCTACAAAGGAATTAACGTAACTACAAGGAAAATGCTGGACTATCAAAGACCTATCCCGAACATGACTCCTACTCTTCCAATTGAAGCCATTCAAAAAATGGCGGATCACTCTCAAAAATGGCACGACGAAGGAAGTAAAGAAACCAAGGCGGAATTTTTGACGGAATTGTAGCAATCGCTAGTAAAATTGAAAATCTCAGTCGAGATTTGATGAAGCTCAGAGAAACTGTTCATGCCATCTAAGTAGGTTGTGAAATCTATGGAGGAGGTCATCTAATGAAGAATTGTCCTCATGTGGATGAAGAGAATATTGAAGAAGCCAAGTATGGAGAAAATCGACCATTTTACAGAGATAATCAAAATAGTAATGGGTATTGTGGAAATTACAACCGTGGGCCTTATGGAGAAAGAAAGCCCAGTCTTGAAGAAACAATTAATAAGTTCCTAGAAAGTTTAGCCCAAAGACAAAAGGAGCAAGATGAATGGTTAAAAGAATTCCAGGAAAACACTGATAGAAACTTTTCCAAGCACGACACAACTCTGAAAAACCTAGAATCCATGGTGGAAAAGCTCAGTGAAAAAGTAAGGATGAATAACAATAAACCTAAAGGATCTAAACCAGCTATGGAATGTAAAGTGACTTTTGCTGATGATAACTCGAAGGTTCAGGCCAATGATACAGATTCAAGGGATGATTTCATCGACAGATCTGAGTTACGCCGTAACCTGCCTTATGAGTTACGGCGTAACTATGTTTTTGACAGCAATAACGGGGTTATGAAGAATACTAAGGAAAATGACTCTAACGAATTACACCGTAACCAAGAATCTCAGTTACGGCGTAACTGAGATATGTGGGCATAAAAATTCCCCAAAGTGGACGAATTAGGAAACGAATGGTCTCACGACATTGACTTGTGCCCTCTGCCCAAATCTAAAAAGAAATATCACTGGTGCAAAATGATACCGGTTTCTAAGGGGGATTGTTATGATCTTTGGGCCTCGTGTAACCCGAGAAATGAGGTTTGCGATGGAGGAAGCAATAAGGATAGGATAAACCATAACAAATTTATGTGGCATGCATATACAGATGATGAAAGACTCGAGAAACTCTCCCTTGAAGATGAAGAAGAGCCACTTATCACTCACTGGTGTACTCCGGTCATCATAACTGACGAGGAGTCCATACGAGCATGGCCTACATGCAATCCCTTTCGCGAGTATTGCAACGGCGGGGATAGTGAAAGAGAGGAAGAGTGGACATGCCCTCATGAGCGTGAAAGACACTGTATTAAGTTCGATGACTTGGCATTTGATGACTGGTACGCAATACAATTCGAAGATGCCATGATTAACCCGAATCTTCTTAAGAAGCTAAAAATTGATTATGAGGAGCACATTCGGAAAAAGGAAGTGACTAATAAAGGCATCTACTGCATGGATGAGCATTTAAGTGAAACTGACAACATGGAAATACGCAGTCACTGGTGCAAAAAGAGTAAAATCTCCTGGGAAAATTTTCTGGGCGTCATGCAACCCGTATGACGATATGTGTAACGGGGGAAGCAGCTCTGGGAGAATAGGACAAGACGAATTCTTTTGGTCCTCAACCAATGATGTGGAAAGAACGAGTTTGCCTTGGCTGGACAATCTCAGATTCAATAGTTGGGTAAAAATTAAGTATGGACATGTGGATACGTTAACCAAAGAGAAGATTTGGAAGGAGTACATGGATCGAGAAAACTCAAACAATGAAAGTCTCAACCACATGATTGAAATAACAATTGAGAATGACAAGGATTTGGTTAGAGATGAAAAAGAAGAGTGCAAGCGCGTACTAGTAGAGAATCCGCTCGATGAAGAATGGTTCAACGGTACTGCTTCTGATGATGATGACATTGAAGGGATCCTAGATTACCTTGAGTTGCAAGGTAATGAGGATTTTACTGATCCCGACGACGAAGCTTACGAGCAAAGGAGGTGCAAACTCCTTGGGATTCCCTACAAGAGACCACCACCTATTATTGTCGAAAAATACGAATTCACTCGCTACCACTTGGAACCGAAGAAAATTTTTATAAAATCCAAAAAATTGAAACTAATGAATACCTCAGAACGGCTACGAATGTCGCCTGGATGAGGCATAACTTAATGAAAGATATTGAAGAAGTCGGGGAAGTCCAAAGGCCACCATAGAAGCCCTGTGGCTCTGAGTCTAACTTAAAGAGTCGTAAATAAAGAAAAGTGCTCTTTCGGGAAATAACCCGAATTATCCCTTTCTTTTGTTTTATTTCCATTTCTGTAGGGTTTTGTGTTTTCTAACTATTTTTTCAGGAATCAAGGAAGTAATTTCTGCTGCAGTTTGCTGATCTAAACAAAGTTACGACGTAACTCATCTTGGTGATTACGCCGTAACCAACCTTTTAGCAGCAGAATTCTTGACGCATTACCAATTACGGCGTAATGCCATCTCAGTGGTTACGCCGTAACTACTCGCTTTGCAGCTTATAGCAGGTTTTGCCAGTTATGGTGTAACTCCCTTAAAAGGGTTACGACGTAACCTTCCTCTGCTTTAATTCTTTCATTTTAAAACACAATAACCTTTTATTAGTATTTTAAATGAACTTTGTGGGTATGTTCCCTGTAAACCCTCACGACACTTCACTCGTCCAGTTGGGACACCAAGTGGTTTAAAAGGCTTGTTGCATATGGTAAATGCAACCGTGATTCCTACGAAAGTGAGTTAGGTTTGTTTTTCATTTTTCATTTTTCATTTTGTCTTTTTAGAATTATGCTTGTCGGTAGTGTGATTTCAGGGATTGAAGTTTTTTTATGATGCTTATACGAAGGCACGTCTCTTTTTCGTGGGCCTTCCTTCTTTATGGAGCAAATTTTAGGGAAGTTCTCGCTCTAATTCTACCTTTCTCCTCACCTTTATTTAATGCCTAGTACAAAAGGGACTTTGTACAGTTCAAGTGGGGGGGGGGGGGGGACGGGACTAGAATTATCTCTTGAACATTATTTCGCCCTCATTTTTCTAGTTTATTTTGAAAAATTATGCCATTTTTAAAATTTTGACATGTTTTTCTTAACCTAACTAGATTAGACCTTAGCTGAGCACGTACAACCTTTGATATTATATGGTGAGATTAGCCTTGTCCGTTTCCAACATTTTACCCCAAATCCACCAAATTATGAGTGTGCTGGTAGCTTGTAAACTTTAGAACTTGGCCTTTGCATCATTTCGAGACCATAGACGAGGTATGTTGAGTTAGCTCGATGTATTTGGACTTTTCAGTTTTAGAAGGCAATATTATAGGATTATCACCCAAACAGCCTACCATTGTGTGTCTATTGATTAATCACCTCGACTTCTCGACCCCCATGTGAAACCCTTTTGTTGCACTCTTCTTTAGTGCAAGATACCCCTAGATACACCCTTCTGAGCCATTCCTTTCATTTTGTTAACCCGATATATTGTTTCGATACACCTATACACCTTAGCCTACCCTGTAGCCTTTATTTGTGATTGGGAAGTTATCATTTGCCTAAGTTCAAGGTTCAAGTGGAAAGGTTCAGAAATCACGCTTTCATCGACAACATTTCTGAAGATCATTGATGACCCCCTGAATTCCCATTGTTCATCTCAGGTGGGGGGATATTATGTTTAGTATTTATTGTTATGTTGAAAAAAAAGTGATTCGAAAATATATATATATATATATATATATATATATATATATATATATATATATATATATATATATATATAGTTGTTATGATTATGTAAAGTGCGATGTTATAAGCACTGTAGTATGAGCTTTATTAATTTAGTATCGAAGAGGCCATCTCGGTCATATTTGAAGATTGGAGTTGGTAGTTATGCCAACAGTTGGAGAAAAGGTAGTGTGCCCATCACGACGTCCTCTAATGACACATCTACCTTGCATTTCGTGATCCGGTTTCTTGACTTCAAAGCTTGAACTTTGCGCGGATGGTAAGTGGTGATGACTTGGTTATAGATTTAGACTACCTGCTTGTTTTTTATTTTACGCCAATTATTTATCCCATGTCTTATCCTACCCTTTAGTCATGAAGCGTGTCTAGGTGATGCAGCAAGCAATCTTTGGTGTCTTGGCCATGGATTTGGTCATTTATCATTGATTTTGTCCACTTCGCCGTGACATGTTAGTAATGACGAGTCACCCCTTAACCTTTGTCGTGTCCACCCATATTGCCTTTGAGAATTGTTTAGCCCTTAACTCTGGTGGTGGAGATTTGTGTAACCGCCAAGCTTATGATAGAATACATGCTATGACTGTGCGATTGAGTGATCACCCCGAAATTGACACTTAGAATAGTTGAGAGATTTGTGTGTTTTGGCCCCCTTTCGTAAGGTGTTCGGCTTTGTTTTATTCTAGCATAAGGGATTTGTAAACTTATATTTTCCAGGTTATGGGAGATATCTTTTTAGGAATCTTTCTAATAATTTCTACTTGAGGGCAAGTAGAGTTCAAGTGCGGGATATTTGATAACATCAAATAGTCCTGAATATTAAGTGTCAATTTCCCCCGATAATGCTTGTAATTTATATCATTTATATGCATTTACGCTTGTTTTCCATTGTTTTCCACTTTCAGGTAAATTACGAGCATTGGAGCTAAAGAGACGCAGAACTGGAGAATTATCTAAAGATTTATCACAGTATGCTATTTTGAAGAAGTTACGGCGTAAAGGCTTGTTGCATATGGTAAATGAAACCGTGATTCCTACGAAAGTGAGTTAGGTTTGTTTTTCATTTTTCATTTTTCATTTTTCATTTTGTCTTTTTAGAATTATGCTTGTCGGTAGTGTGATTTCAGGGATTGAAGTTTTTTTATGATGCTTATACGAAGGCACGTCTATTTTTCGTGGGCCTTCCTTCTTTATGGAGAAAATTTCAAGGAAGTTCTCGTTCTAATTCTACCTTTCTCTTGACCTTTATTTAATGCCTAGTACAAAAGGGACTTTGTACAATTCAAGTGGGGGGGACGGGACTAGAATTATCTCTTGAACATTATTTCGCCCTCATTTTTCTAGTTTATTTTGAAAAATTATGCCATTTTTAAAATTTTGACATGTTTTTCTTAACCTAACTAGATTAGACCTTAGCTGAACACATACAACCTTTGATATTATATGGTGAGATTAGCCTTATCCGTTTCCAACATTTTACACCAAATCCACCAAATTATGAGTGTGCCGGTAGCTTGTAAACTTTAGAACTTGGCCTTTGCATCATTTCAAGACCATAGACGAGGTATGTTGAGTTAGCTCGATGTATTTGGACTTTTCAGTTATAGAAGGCAATATTATAGGATTATCACCCAAACAGCCTACCATATATATATATATATATATATATATATATATATATATATATATATATATATATATATATATATATATATATATATAGTTGTTATGATTATGTAAAGTGCGATGTTATAAGCACTGTAGTATGAGCTTTATTAATTTAGTATCGAGGAGGCCACCTCGGTCATATTTGAAGATTGGAGTTGGTAGTTATGCCAACAATTGGAGAAAAGGTAGTGTGGCCATCACGACGTCCTCTAATGACACATCTACCTTGCATTTCATGATCCGGTTTCTTGACTTCAAAGCTTGAACTTTGGGCGGACGGTAAGTGGTGACGACTTGGTTATAGATTTAGACTACCTGCTTGTTTTTTATTTTACACCAATTATTTATCCCATGTCTTATCCTACCCTTTAGTCATGAAGCGTGTCTAGGTGATGCAGCGAGCAATCTTTGGTGTCTTGGCCATGGATTTGGTCATGTATCATTGATTTTGTCGACTTCGCCGTGACATGTTAGTAATGACGAGCCACCCCTTAACCTTTGTCGTGTCCACCCATATTGCCTTCGAGAATTTTTTAGCCCTTAACTCTAGTGGTGGAGATTTGTGTAACCGCCAAGCTTATGATAGAATACATTCTATGACTGTGCGATTGAGTGATCACCCCGAAATTGACACTTAGAATAGTTGAGAGATTTGAGTGTTTTGTTCCCCTTTCGTAAGGTGTTCGGCTTTGTTTTATTCTAGCATAAGGGATTTGTAAACTTATATTTTCCAGGTTATGGGAGATACCTTTTTAGGAATCTTTCTAATAAGTTCTACTTGAGGGCAAGTAGAGCTCAAGTGCGGGATATTTGATAACATCAAATAGTCCTGAATATTAAGTGTCAATTTCCCCCGATAATGCTTGTAATTTATATCATTTATATGCATTTACGCTTGTTTTCCATTGTTTTCCACTTTCAGGTAAATTACGAGCATTGGAGCTAAAGAGATGCAGAACTATAGAATTATCTAAAGATTTATCACAATATGCTATTTTGAAGAAGTTACGGCGTAACTCGTCTCTCACATTACACCGTAACTAATGCGTGACTCAGAAAACCAACTAATCATAAGGTTACGGCGTAACTCTTCCCAAAGGTTACGACGTAACTACATTAGGTCAAATGAGGTTCCACGCCGCTGATACTTACGCCGTAACTACTGCATCTCTTGCTACGTAATCGAGTTTATTAAAGACTACGGTGTAACCACTCATAAGGTTATGCCGTAACCAGCAGATCTAGTGCATTATTCAAAGAAATAGAAGGTTACGGCGTAACTCCTATATTGGTTACGCCGTAACCCAGATCTGGCCTATGAATACCCCACGAATTCCAGCATTTCTAATCATCCCATTCCACACACAACACTCTGAGAACGTGGAAAAAAGCTCAAGGCAGGTCTAGAGGAGCATACGGAGCTGTCTCCAAGGGAGAAATCACTCCACTACGATAAGCATTATCGTTTTATATTTCTTTTACTTTCAATTCATGTATTTCATACCTTTAATAATGAATTGGTTTGCATGATTAATATGAGCGGCTAAGCACCTTTTGGTCCTGGCCTAGTTATGATTCCTTAATTGTTTTGTTTGCATTTACGTTACTTCCGTACAATTATTTCTAAGTGTATGCATGCACAGTTTATTGGTAGCCACCCTTGGTTCGGTAGTTTTCAATGGAGATAGAGGCCAATTGCCTAGGAGATATGACCAACTGACCCTAGGTGAGCGGACTGAGACGGGAAGGGTAAGATATGACCAACTGACGACCCTTTCTACTTGTGCGATTTGACCAACTGATCACCTATCGTTTGGATGAACTTAAGAATTAGGGGGTGCGTGTCTAAGTTCCTAACAGCCGGGCATTCACTATTCTAAATCTAGCATGTAGCGGTACTTAATGACTTGGCTTAGGGGACCAGGAACAACAAGACTTATGAGGGGACACCTGACTTCTCCTGTGGTGGCATCTTTGCTGATAGGTTAGGGCGAATTGACTAAATGTTGTCCTCTCGACTTTGACCCCACCTGAAGTAATTGGAAGTAAGTAGACGTAGACATAACTAGCTAGGAGGATTAACTAGGTTATCACTACTTTCCTCTATTGATTCCCCTTTACCATTTATCTGCTTTTATTTGCTTTATTCTGCATTAGTAGTTTAATTAATTAAATCCATATTGAAACCATTATTAATCTGTGACACTTTGACTTAGTAATAATCCATCACACATAGCTCTTGGGACGACCTCGGCTTTACCGATTACTACACTACACACGACCGTGTACACTGCCCGTTAGTGTACTAGGGTAGACCATAGGTATAACGAGAAATTATAAATATTAAGACCTGGTCAGTAAAACCTGCATCACCCTCAAATGACCATTTGAGGGGTATTTATACTTTCATATATCACCCTTATGGGCTTGGCCATAGGCTTTTAGGATATGGATTGGACTTGGATTGGATTACAAATGATAAAAGGCTAGCTTATCTTAACTAGTAGCCATTTAGTTAGCCCAATCCATGAGCCCATAGACTATTCCATTACAATATCTAACACATATTACAAAGTTCCTAAACGTGAATGACCATCACTTCGATTAAATATTATTAAGGCTAACAGTCACTCATGTGGAGTTCTTGCATATTGGCCATCAACATAACTGCTGCATTAGCTTGAAAGTCCTCCATATCATCATCAGATTCAGCATTGGCCATGAAGCTTTGTTCTTTGTTGGCCAGTGTTCCACCTGCTTCATCCTTGAGAGCCATGAGCAAAGCCTCTTTGTGATAAGCGCTGCCTCTTGTTCTCGGTTTTGGACAAGCATTTTCTAGATGACCCTTCTCGTTACAGTTGTAACATCTGAGACCATTAACCCCATTCTGAGTATTTCTCTGATCAACCATCTGAACCCTTTGTTTTTGAGCACCCATGTTATTCCTAGAATTAAACCCTTGACCACTACCCATCTGACGACCATTTCCACGATTATGAATCTCAACCCGTCCATTATTGACAACAGCCTGATTTCTAGTATTTTAGGAGGTTCGAATGCGATTGTTGGATTTGTTAGTAAATCTCCCGAAGGCTCTAGCAATCATGACAAATCCTTGGTTCAATGCATCAAAGGCTTCAGCATCCTCAGTTGACTCACTGTAAAGAGCTTGATCTTTGTTGTTATTGTATGGAACCAATTGAGTTTTTTGTGATTGTTGCTGTGATGGATCATATGGTGTAATCTGAGCAGTTGGTTGTGGAGGCAAGTTTTGAAATTGAGGATAACATTCTTGAGTGTACAAAGCAAGAGTTTGATTACTCGGGAGTGAAGGAGAAGCAGGGATTCCATGGATGATTCTTTCTTTGTCAACTTCCTTTTGATGGTGCTTCAAGTAGTCATACAATAATCCGTAAGTAGCTTGATGAAGGTTCTTCGCTTGACGGATGAATGTAACATACTTTTCCCAATCAGGACCTAGACATGTTAGGAATTGGAAATTCCACTATGAAATGTCGGTCACCCCAACTATTATCTAGCATAAGTTAGCTAGTAGACATATCGTTATTTACTGTTTTATTAGTTAGTTATTAGCATAGATTAGCTTAGTGTATCACCGTGGAGGAAGGACGGGTCTTTACCCACTGTATGCCTGATCCACAGCCCGACGGGAGGGCGTTTAGTTTGTAACTATAAATACCCCTTCCATCCTTGGAAGGGATGGTGCTTCTTTGATAATCTAACCTTCTCTTTTTGTTTATCTCTCTAGAATCACCCTCTCCTCTCTTCATCTCTCTAAACATGGCTCTCTTATTTAATCACAATCCTAGACCACCCGAATCATCTAAACAACATAATATATACGATCCTACAATTGGCATCAGAGCCTAGGTTTTGTTGTTTGTGATGATTCTAATGGTTTTCGTATGCGGTTTGTAGTGTTTTATGATGCGGTTTGATAAAGTTTTCGTGTGGATTAATGCGGTTTGGTTGATGTTTGGATGTTGTTGATGAATATGTTGTTATTAGCAGATTTTAAATGGTTTTCTACATGGTTTGATGTTGTTTTAATACTGGTTTTATGTCGAATCATTTAAAACAATATGTTGTTGTTGATTTTAACTGTTTTTATCAAGTTTTAACTGGTGCTGATTATGATATTTAACTGGTTAAGTTTGAAACTGCTGTTGGTTAAAACGTTTTTCTGAGTATGCTTGATGTGATGTCTGGATGCGATTTGTCCACTGATGTTTCTCTACTATGCGATTTGTCTTGACAAGTTGTCCAGGTTCATTGTAAAAGTCTAAAGCGATTTGTCAATGAAAAGTCTAAAGCGATTTGTCCACTGATGTTTCTCTACTATGCGATTTGTAAATGTCTAACTGCAATTTGACCAAAGTCAACAGCGGTTTTTCATGAAAAAATAAGGATAGGATTTGTCCACTTGATGCGTTTTGACGCAAGTGCGATTTGTGATGTAAAAGTATAAAGCGATTTGTCAATGTTGAAATATGAAGCGTTTTGGGTCAATAAGTCTAAATCGGTTTGTCATGATTCAATTCAAGGATGCGTTTTGTCAAGGTTTCACACCCAACATCATAAATTTAACAAAATCATTCAACAACAACATCACAATTAATCTACTCTATCATTACAGATTATTGACAAACACCATACATCAACAAATTCAAAGAATCATATCATGTACATCAACAAGACTCAACATGATTCAACCTCAACTATTCTGATATTCATCTTCAACAAGAATCTAAGCTACAGGACTCAACTCAACAAAAACTTCAAGATCTCAATTTAACCGTGTGATTCTCAATAAATATTCGACCAGTTTAGATCGTACACACTGTAGCACCTCGCATATTTCAGGTCTATATTTTACTATTTTATGTTATATAAATTACTCTTAATTATTTATATAAGTAATCTCAAAAATTAGATAGTGTGAATTATCCTCACAACCAACACATGACTAGGAAAAGTCTACGTGTTCAAAAATACTTTAGTTTTACCACTAGTCATAATTCATATGAATTATTGCCACGTTGCCAATTTTAGGTACACATTTTACCTTTAAGAAATACGCGTGCCCGAACCTACGTTATTAGGTTTTAACAACATCGAAACACCATATTAGACTTATCATACTTTTAGTAGACCTAGTTGGAGTATGTTGATAAGTTTTAGCATTTTTGGAAGTATTACATTTTTACGTTACCCGGTTTTAAGTTTCGTGACTTAAGGGCTTAACATTAGTAATTACCGGGACCAAACTACACCTCATAAACCAAATGATAGCAAAAATACACATGCACTACCACCTCAAAAGTGAGGTGGCGTGCAAATGGCATCATTCAAGCCATGTGGCCTTCTAATATCACACCTCCACTCTTACTCACCCATTTTGTCCCCCACTAGAAGAGATATCTTCTCAATCTTATCATTTCACATGCAAAACACACACACAACTCTCTTGGTCTCCCTCCTTGCCGTCCACTATCAATCCCAAAACACCATTCTCACTTTGTTTTGTACTTCAAGAATCACTAAGAAGATGGAGCTAGAGTTGGTTCCTACATGATCCTAGGGTTATTTTGTTGATATCAAGGGTGAAATAAGAGCTACACAAGAAGGTTAGGGCTGAAGTAAGAAGGTTATTTCAAGGGTAAAAAGGTTTGTAAGCTTGGGTTAAGAGGTTGAAGACAAGGGTTGAAGATTGAAAGGGGTTTAGGCTTGATTGTTCTTGTGACCATTCAACCTAAATCTTGTAAGAAGTTTTTTTAAATTTCTTGTCATTCAATATGGTTGTAATGATATTTATAATTATTTGATGTAATTTGATATAAGTAATACATGTAATAAGGCTTGCATGATGTTGTACATAAAATTGAAGGGTAAAAACTAGTGTAGAAACTCATTAAGACAACTAGTAAGAAACTAGTGAATTATCATGAGTTTTAACATAAAAATCATAAACCTTGGACTAGATTAAGTTTAAGAAGTTGTTAGAGGAAGTAAAAACTAGAATTTGAGCTTTTGAATCACTTGAAATGGACTTATAGATAAAAAAAAAATATGGTTAAAAGAAGATGACTAGATGAAATTGGTTATTAAGTCAAAAGTCTTCTGAAACGATTTTAAAACGCGATTTAAACCCTTTTCTGGTCCGAATCAGCAAAAGTGTAAAACACGAAAGTTGCTCGGAATGAAATTTTCTACCTAAATCCAGGTGCACATAAGAAGAAAGTGAACGAAAAGTCTTAAAAACAGAAAATACTAAACGGACCTGTTGTGACTAGAAAACAACCATGGTCATGGAAACTTAGTTGTATTTTGATTCTTTGAGACCAAAACAAAGCCAAGGTTAAACCAAGGCTAATGTCTCAAACTATTTTAACTTAAATATAACCACTAGACATGACCATGATTGTTGTTTCAAAGTTGTTTAATTGTAACTTAGCCGCACGGCTAGTTTGGGTATGTTAACTCGAAAATTGTTACAAAAACTTGGTCATTAGATGAAGCTTTACTAGATTTTGACAAAACTAGATAAATGACATTTTCACAAGTTTTAACTCTTATTTAAAACCATGAATTTATTAATCTAAAAACTATTTTTGAAACCTTTAAATTTTACAACATCATAATATGACACACCGAAATTATTTCATCACAACACTTACACATGGTAAATGCTTCACGACACAACTTATACTATCACGTCACTACTCAAATAGTCTTTGACGAAACACGACATATATTTTATACAACATTTGTCTCGTTAAATACTTATTTATAAATGATAAGTAATATAATAGTAGGGAATTTCATTATCATAAAAAGGCCTCTTCGGGGTATCGTATCGACGAGTTGTGGATTTACGATTTAAAGTGTCCTGGCTCCTCATGCGATTACTACATGACCTCTTGATTTTGATAGCCCGAATGGTGGTACGAGGTCATTTATAAAAAGGCTATTAGTCAAACAAACACTTAAAGGATACCTTAGCTTAATATCCATGTACAACATCATAAGCCAAAAAATTACATATACTTGTACACTTATATTGAAAACTATACTAAAACATAATTATTATACTTTCGCAGGTAATCACTAAAGATCGCAGTCTCGACATACACTATTATTGCTACAAGCTACTACTGATAACTACGGTGAGTTCATAGCCCCAAGTTTTGTTTAACTGTTTTATAAACTACTTGGGGGAGATACATGCTAAAATATTTTATTATGGACAATTACTTGAAAACTGAACGCCTTGACTGTATTATTGCATGCCTTAGTTGTTTATACCAAAAGTCCCCAATATCATGGACCACTAATCACTGGGAGTGAGCGCAAATATAGTGGATAGGCCTATCGGGATTGACGAATCCCGTTTGTGTTAGCCGGATCGGTAACCAAACGCATCTATATATATCGTCCGGTGATATATATACAACAGTCAGTCGTGAGTTCCATGAGCTTAGAGCAATAATAACTATCAAGAAGATAATTGTACATATTGTAATTATACTACAAACTATTGTCCACTACTATTTTCAAAACTATGAATTCACTCAACCATTGTGTTGACTTTTCGGCATGTTTTATCTCAGGTCCTTAAGATATGTCTGGCACGCGAATGAAGGCACACGGAATAGGCATTTTGAAGACAATGCATATTATCATTCGAAAAACTTTTAAACTTATAATGTACATTATGGAACCTCTACTCTGATATTATGAATAAATTCGAATGATAATGCATTTTAAAACTTCTCATTTAGAGTCGTTTTCTGTAATGTGTACTTTGTGCTAATAAGTAATATCCTCGATTAGCTTCCGCTGCTATTCAAAACTGAGGGTGTTAGATACACAATGTTATCTTTCATCGATCCATGTCTCAATATTTTAAAGGAATGGCCTAGATCTCAGTGTGTTGTTTCGTAGATAATACAGTATACCAAGATCTTTTAGATCTATCCTACGAAAACAACCCTATCATCATTAATCCTGATAAATTTCCGAAATCCAACTGATGTAGGAACTAAACCAACGATGGTCTTATTCCTCATCTTGTTCGGTTATCAAAAAAATAATAATAAAAGCATCACATATCAAAAATAATCTTTATCCGAAAAACTTAAAGATTTTTTTTTTGGTTAGAATCTAATCATGTATCAGATTACATCACAAATTTAGGTGATTCTATGCTTCATGAATATCCAAACTCTAAAGATGGAACGAATCTTAATGCTTTGTTCCATTCTTTCATTCGTTTGGAAAAAATAACTAAATCAAATCACATCTAAAACTCACCTACCTGAGACCATCTTGTCAATCTTTGGAAGAGGTGATGACTGCAGGTTAATTCGTTTAATAAGGGGCGCAGATAATTAAGATTAATGTGATGCTGCGTTTGTTTTGGAGATAAGAGAAATATTAGGAGAGAGGCGGACTGAATGTGAGAAGATCTAGGGTTAGAAGTAATATTAGGGTAGGATTTGTGAGAAGTGTATTACTTATACCCGAATAATTAGGGCAACTCATTGATTTGATCCAGTGTGAAAAACGGGCCGGGAGAAGACAGCATGGGCCAACCGTGTAACATTATATCTTGGGCCTGCCAAACTACAATTAATGAATGGACCCGATTTAGATATTAGAAGTGGGCTTAACAATTTTATGGGCCGTGTGATTTAGTATTATGTTTGGTAAGGTTTATTTGGATCGTGGGCTTGAATGATTGTAGTTGGGGCGGCATGTTGAAGATATCAGGATAAGAAGTGGGCCGTGAATAATACTTGGGCCGGATATCTATGCTTCTTGAACGAGACTATTGTTGGACTTGTGCCGGGATAAATTCTAAGTGATGTGTTATATATCAAAGATATTGGAAGGCATAAGATGATCATTGTAAGAATTTACATGGACCGGATCGGGTTGAATAGTTATTTGGATCGGGCTTGAAATTATGTGTGATGATATTGGATTTGGAAGATGTACTGATGGGCTTCTCAAAACTGGATCGTATATGAGATTTGATTATATGATGTTTATGAGATTTGGATTTTATAAGGTTTGTTGAAGAGATTTGATGATGAGACTTAGTATGATCCTAAGATTCGTTATGTTATGAGGTTTGGTAATTTGGTGTATACATCTTCACGATGGATATTATTTCACAACTTGAATTGATGATTGGACAACGTTGACTACGGGGTTGTTTACACGGTATTTCTTATTTGGGTTTGAAGTGAAGTTTTTCGGGCGCGTTTACTTATTTTCTTCTTCTTTATTTCTACCCTTCCACGAAGATGACTTGTTTGGTCATTTATAGAGTGTGATAAAGACTTGGCTATTTAGTTACGGTTGTGATTCTTTCTCGCTTAACCCACAACATAGCTATCACTTCGGTGTCTCACGCAATTGAGGATATGTCAAGAGGTTTTGTACATTGGGTACATCATTTATTTTTCACGAGGATTATTACAAGTTTAAGTAACAAATCTGGGGAATTCTTCTTCATGATCAAGTTTGGTATATCGGGTTTACTTCTCCAAATAGTCACAGCAATTGCCGACATAATTAGTTAATGATATGTTAGCCAAAGTATTTTATGATGGTGATGTGATCAGCAATTCCTATGAGATATTCGATGCCACTGAATGACAATGATACTTCACAGTCTAATTTCATGAATCTTCAGCGTCAGTCATGACTTTTCAAGATGTTTTCTTATGACAAGAACCTTTCGTGCAGATGGTTGTACACGTTAATGATGCTTCCGAAAGTTCGAAACCATAATAGGGGGAGAAACGTGTACTTTGATGCTTTACGGTCAACCTCAGGGGGAAGTAGTGTATACTACTCGACTTAGTATGGTTTGCGAAGTTATGTACATATGGGTAAAGAATTGTTGATGATGGAGAAGAATCATTGATGAACCGCTGCATGTTCCCCTAAAACAGATATTCACTGAAACCAAAGTTGTCATAACACACTCAAGCTGACATTGTTCATGGTTTAGTCTTGATTTTGTAAAATCCCGCGAAAGAATCTATTTCTCGGTTTAAAACATAGACTTGTAAAATCTCGTGAAAATGGAAAACATCCTAATAATTGTAAAGTGCATTTCTGGATCTATCTTACGGTTTATTCTTGGTTTTGTAAAATCCCGCGAAAGAAATTATTTCTCGGTGTAAACCATAGAATTGTAAAATCCCGTAATGATGGAATCATCCTGGAGAAAGGAAAGTGTATTTCTGGATCTTATTTGATGCTGGTGCTACGGTTTCTACTTCGAAGAAGGGATAAAGGGTGTACTTCATGAATTGGATGTGTGTTTGGATTATCTTCATGGCAGATTGGTTATCTCAAAGTTTTACGGGGTTATGCTCATTTAACCATGGTCGGGATGAAACCATTATCATAGTTCACTTAAAACGTCAATGGATGCTAGACTTGAGTTTTAACCAGAAGATGTGACAACGACGTTAATTCTTTATTATCTATTTGAGGTTGAAGTGAAATTTCACGGGCAAGTGTACTTAGTAGCTGAAGGTATCGGGGATGGTTGGATGAAGATTATTCGAGATCCTTGTTCGAACTTTTAATATTTTCAAAAATGAAGACTTGGAAATCTAGTTATTTTTGGGTGACTTTTCCTTTTCTTTTACCACTTGGGGGAATTGGGCTCTTACCACCACAAAATAACTATCACTTTAAGGAGTTACGTTGTAGTGCTCAGTGTCACATTGAATTTTGGATTTTCTAGGGGTGATGTACGTCTAATACTTGATGGTTAGTAGGTTGAAGAGTATAGAGTACTTAGAGATTCAAATGGGCATGAATTATCGGCACCGCTCTTTGTTACATATGTGCAAGTTTAATTCACGAGTTCGGGTTGTTTTACTTCAGGGTCAAATTCATCATATCGGGTTTTCTCCATCAGCTGTCATGACAAATAGCCTACTGAATACAAGTTTGCCAAGAGAGGTAGAAAAGAGAGAGATTATAACGTTTGACCACAACAGTTCAAGCCTCGTACTCTAAAGAAAAGAAAAGTGTACGTTTCAGTGCGCTTTATCATGTGAAGAAGAGAAATCTTCTTATGATGTTTGAATATATCAGTTCAAGCCTCGTACTCTAAAGAAAAGAAATGTGTACGTTTCAGTGCTCATTATTTTCGGAAGAAGAGAAATCTTCTTATTATGACCATTCTCATCAACATGCTTCATGCTTTTTCCATGTGCTTTCAATTATCAAGTGAACCGGACTACCGTTGATTGTTTTCTTATTCCACTTGCTCAATTATAATGACGATGGCGACATCATATGCTACCTTTGTGGGGGAGAAGTGTGAATAGACTACATTTGGATGATGTTCACTTACTCAATCAAGAATGGCAACTCCGTATGCAATTCTTGAGGGGGGAAAAAAGTGTGAAACTGCTGCAAGTTGAGTTATATCTGAGAATATATGGTCAAAACGGCTCCTAACTCATGTAAGAACCGAGCTTCTACTTATTGGGTCATCTTCACATGAAGTTTCTTCTAATGCTTCACGTACACATCGACATGATGATTTCGGGCAACCTTCTGTTCTTGTTTGATGTGATTTTTTGTTTGGTTTTACCATTTCAAGTGTTCGTTGCGGGCTGATTGCTGATTTCCTTGATGAACATCTCTTTTTTTTTTTTTTGATTGGGAGGGATTTTAGTTAAGGGGATTTGCAAGATGTAAGTTAATTGGGATGCTTTTTTGGTGAGATGAAGATGTTAACTATATATTCCCCAACTGGACAATCTTGAAGAAGGTCATTTAACTATCCAAAGACTTCTTCTTATTCTGGGCAGTTATCAAACAGATTGTCGGTTTAGGGGAGACCACTAATTAGGGGAGAATGAAAAGTTATATTTAATCCCCAATTAGACTTGCTCACATTCTTCAGCAAGTTGATTCTCACAAAGATTAAAAGTGGTCTTCTCAAAAAGATTTCAAGTATCTGGGCTTACAATGAGTTGCTGATTCTGAAGTATCAAAACCAGCAAGGGGGAAGGAGACATACATCTAAAAGCATAACGAGTACACATGATGAACTTAATACTTCTAAGTGATTGAAGTTATCCCGGGAAGACAAATGTCATGACCGTAGAGAAACTCAGTGTATCTAGTGGCTTTTAGTGTTCTTATTCCAACTATGTGGGGGAAGAGATGGAAGAGCTAGTTTATGATGAAAAAAGAGGTACACAAGTATGACATATTCAGGGGAGATAAATGTATAACATGAGGGAGGTTTTATCAGTTATTCCTTCCTTGGGTATTGATGTACTTCGGACTCTTGAGCTTCATACACTTTCTTCAAGGGAGAGAAAAGTATACATCGGGGTTAATCTTTGGCTATCGGACTTAATCTGCTACTTCGATGTTATAAGCTTCTCTGTCTTTGGGTATATGTGTATTCGGGTTCGTGAGCTCTATTCTATGAGACTAACTGCATCAATTCATCTACTTGGGGGAAGTGGTCTCTGGACAACTTTTTGGTAAGGATAGCTTCAAACGCCAGTAGAAAATAAATATGAGAAGATTGTGTTATGTGTGGGATGATACGTTGTTGTTCTATTGGATGATATAGCCTCCAACAAAGACTCACGATGATTATTCTTAAAAAGAGCAGCAAGATCGATGATAATGGTGTGCTTCTTTGTGCACCTGGCTAAGGCAAGCTTGAAATAGAGGTTTGAATCTGCTTAGCAAAAGGATTTTTGGTTTGGGGGGAAGCTACCAAAGTCTCACTTTCAGATGGTTCAACTTCCTTGTTCAATACAAGGGACCTCGAAAGCTTTGGTGGTGAATGTTTAAGAGATGATGTCTTCTATCTTCTACAACAGGGCTTGTAAGATATAACTTTTCACATACACATCAAACCATAATACAAACTAGCATATAGATGGAATTCTAGAGAGAGAAAGTTAGAGGTTTAGGGAACTTAGTGAGAGAAAGTGAAAGATATTATTATGAGCTCCAACTCTCTACCTTGGAAGGTAGAGAGTATTTATAGTCTTACATAAATCGCCACACATTGGGCTGTGGATCAGGCATACAGTGGGTAAAGACCCGTCCGTCCTCCACGGTCTTACTTAACTAAATACTACTTAACTTAAAAGAACTACGACTACGAGCTTTCTAACGTTTACATATGCTTGAGGTGACCGACTCTTTAATACCTGGAATTTCTAATTCCTAACAATCTCCCCCTAAGGGAGGTCACCTCAATCATGTACCAAAATTACATTGAATACAAATAGATATTACATTAAAAAATTGTTCTTGCATTCTTGATGTAGTCTTTTGTTCCTAAGCTCGTAGTCATTGATTCTTCACATTTCATGTTTGGTTACTCCAGGTGGAGGTCTTTTACTGATCCACGTGATAATAAATATGAGCCAGCTTTTGAGATCATCAGCTATCAAAAATCTCTGAGACATTCATTCTGGTGTTGTAACATTAGGACCGACATACTCACATTCTAGATCATGAAATCTTCTCATCAGAGTTGCGGAAGCTTTAGTTGATTCATGATATTGGCAGCAGCGTAGCAGAAGCATGGAGTGAAAATATCAGAGTCATTGATGCACTAATCATGATTGCTTTTGAGCTGAATGTGTTAAGTGAGCATGCGGCTATGGATTGACCGCTTCATTCTGAACAACTGCAAACGTCGGGTGTACCTGCATACAACAGTTAGCAATAAATCGTACGAAAGTGTCTTTGATCACTTTCGTTGAATTGAGGTACACGGCCCACGGTTCCCCGTTGATCAGTACACGTACTGCCTGTGATCAGGTATAATTCTGAAGAATTTCCTTGACAGGGTTTCGCAGCTGCTCTAGCTGTTCTCAAACCAGAACATCTCAAAGAAGATAACACGGAGTGAGTGAACCAGCGAATTTTAAGTCCACTGATTGATGAAAAGAGATTTGAAAAACAATCGTGTATTGCTCAATAGAAATTGTTTTTGCAATGCAACGAAGGTTTTATTGAAAATCAATTATCAATCATAAAAACACCTTTTGGTTTGAAAAATGGGTACACGGTCGATGTGCTAAAGAAAAGAGTTGTTAAGCACAAAGACCGGTTTTTCAAAGGTATCCGTCAATCCATAACCTGAACCAGGATTGATTCAAGAGATTGAATCGCCCCATTGTTTATGTTCAGTTGTCACATGGTTGATCCATATAATAGATCTCACATGCCACCTACCAGGAGCTTGTTTGATGTTGGCTCCAGAAGGCTTTCCATCTTCATTGTGAATATGTAAACACATCACTCAGATGTTCTGGCAATACCACAAGGATAATGCGTAGGACTCAAGATATAATCTCTCTTTCCACATTGTGTGAAACAGAGAGTCTTCATTGAAGGTGTCCTAATGAGATTTATTGATGATCTCGTGGCTCTAGACTCAATTTGTGCATATTTGGATCCTGTGCCGGAGACTAGGGAGAGGGTCTCCTTCTTCAATATCAACAATCTCTAAAAGAAAGTCGATAGATACTGTCGGTTCCCCGTGAGAATGAAACAAGTCCTTTTAAGAGGAACTTGAGTGGTTTGGAAAGTTGAAGTGCAGTGCGTCACTGGGTCCATGACGTCTTGTCTTCAATACCGATGTTACCATCAGTAGCATATGAATTGAACCCGGTTTCTGCCCTAAGGTTGAATAAATGGAGGGCTATTTGTTTTCACCCTATTCTCATTCAATTCTTTTTAATTCTTCAACCCCTTCAGTGCTAACCGAGATTTCATAGCAAGGACCTTGTTGGGTATGTTCCAGTACTTGCTCAGTCTTAGTCCGCACTCTTCCCATATCTCATTTTCTCCTTTTATCATCATACCTAAGGACTTCTACACTAACTAGTGGATTGTCCCTAGGTAGATCCCTCCGGTTCTGGCGGATCATGGGAGCCAATACCTACCCTTATCATCCTTATATCACCGTACATAAAAGTAAAGTTGGTCGGTCTATTTGGTATTGTTCATCTGCCATTGGATCCAATAGAAAACCATTTGAAAATCAATTCAGATACTTGTGATATATTATCAAAGCATTTTGTACCTGAATTGTTTTTGATATTCTTAGAATAAGTGCTCCCCCTCAACATGTGCATCAAATGTTGAAATCGTTTTGCAAACGGAGGCAAGAGAAAGAATTTACTTCTTTGATTACCATTTTCTAAAAAATATCACCATCACTTCCTTGATCAAATCAAGTAGATAAAGCATTTCCAGGAAGGATGAGGTTTCCATAAATTTGCTCCCCCTCAATATGTGCCTCGAGGTTTGAAAAGAGTTTTGCACATACTAGAGGGAACCTGCACATTGAGATAAATGATCACGTTTCAAATCATAGGTTTAAGATAGATGCTCCCCCTTAACATGTGCATTGAAAATTTGAAATCGTTTGTCACATGTGGGAAGGACAGCATGTACATCCTTATAAAACCATTTATCGAATTGTCAGTTTAAATCCAATTTAAATCACACATTCTCCCCCGATCACAATTATCAAATCATTTGAGATTTGTGATCTCTTATAGATTTAAATTGATTTTGAAAGCTTTTAAGGAGAATTGTGACTTGATTATGAAGGCGTTTTTAACTGATACGGATCGGATTTTAAGACTTTAAACTCCATTGATAAAACATGCATGTACATCTTTTGAAAAACAATTTGATGCCAAATAACTTTTTAATTTAATTGAAATCATTCTCCCCCTCAATCAATGACATAGGTTGTTGATTGAGAGATAGAGATTTTGACAAATAAGTCCTGATGATTATCAAAAAAATAGAGACCGAGTTATTTTTCAAAGCATTTAGTTTTCAGCAGTTGAAAGTTAATAGAATCAGAGCATGGAATTTTGAAAGCATGATAAAACATGGCTCTGTTCTTTCTTTTAAAACCGGGTTATTGCCTGAAAATGACAATAAACCATTTTTTTCTCTTTCTCCAAAATTATTATTATTTTTTTTTTTTTTTTTTTTTTTTTTTTTTATATAAAAATTCGACCAACATCTAAAGTCCCGTGTCATTCTTTGAATGACAACATCAAGACCGTAGATATTATCGAATCGAGAGAAACATGACAAAATGACAATATTTTTTGAAGATTTTTCGAATTTTTCAAATTTTTATGGATTTTGAAAGTTTTATAATTTTCTATTTTGTTTTTCGAATAAATATTTACAAGAGATAGATGAAGATAGACCTTTACTCCTCGTCTTCCTCCTGAAGACGTTTGAGAGTTTCTGGTTGAAGGCTTTTCAAACCAAGACGTGGAAGAATAAACTCAAAACGTTCTCTTGGAAGAGCTTTGGTGAAGATGTCCGCTAACTGATATTCAGACCTCACAAAATATAGTTCCACCACACCTTTTTCCACTTGTTCCCTGATGAAGTGATGTCGAATGTCGATATGCTTTGCTCTGGAGTGTTGAACGTTGTTGCATGAGAGAGCAATAGCACTTTTATTATCACAGTACAGAGGGATTTTGTTGAATACAAAGCCATAGTCAGATAATTGAGATCTCATCCATAAGATTTGAGCACAACAAGATGACATGGCTATGTATTCAGCCTCTGTAGAGGAAATAGAAGTACTCATTTGCTTCTTTGAAGACCAGCTTACAAGCTTATCACCCAAAAACTGAGCACCTCCAGATGTACTTCGACGAGTATCTTGACACCCTGCATGATCAGCATCTGCATAGGCCGTTAGTGACATACCGGTGTCCTTCGGGTACCATAGTCCCATATTGATGGTTCCTTGGAGATACCGAAAGACCCGTTTAACTGTTTCAAGGTGCCTTTTAGTAGGCTTAGCCTGATATTTAGCACACATGCAAACAGCGAACAAGATGTCTGGTCTACTGGCTGTGAGGTACATCAGGGATCCAATCATACTACGATATTTCGTTTGGTCAATCATGATCCTTGAGTGGTCCTCATCTAGTTTGGTTCGATCAATCATGGGGGTGTCAACAGGGTCACTTGAATCAAATCCAAATTTCTTTAAGATCTCTGTTGCATATTTAGATTGATTTATGAAAATGCCTCCGGGACTTTGTGAAATTTGTAATCCCAAGAAAAATGACATTTGTCCCATCATTGACATTTGAAATTTTGAACTCATTTCATTAGAAAAACGATCACATTCCATTGGGTCAGTCGAGGCAAAAATAATATCATCAACATAAATTTGAACATGAGTTAAATGTTTGCCTGACTTCCTTGTGAACAATGTAGGATCAACTGCCCCTTTGCTGAATTCAGTTGATAGAATAAACTTTGACAGTGTATCATACCATGCCCTTGGAGCTTGCTTTAAACCGTAAAGAGCCTTCTTCAAACGATAAACGTGGGTAGGATGCTCTGGATTCACAAAGCCTTCGGGTTGGCTGACATAGACGACTTCTTTAAGATCTCCGTTCAGAAATGCCGTCTTTACGTCCATCTGATAGACTACCATGTTCTTACAAGCAGCATTAGCCAAAAAGATTCTGATTGCCTCGATTCGAGCAACAGGAGCAAAAGATTCTTCAAAGTCAATACCTTCTTCTTGACGATAAC
>BPTQ01000006.1:320957910-321087210 GCA_019973895.1 Chrysanthemum seticuspe
AGATGTTCGACTAGTTAGTATTGTGACTACGATTCCGTCAAACCCTATTACAATTCTACGAAGAGAGTCCAAGTCTTAATTGATACCTTCTGTCTCTTAGGATTGAGATACTGCTTAAACTCGTGAAGTTTTACTTTGGTCTACTCTTACAGATACTCATGATACACTCTAAAGTATTCAATCAATTACTGTACTCCTTGTAGTCTTACTGATACGGGTTGTAAGTCAACTTGAGTTTTAAACACTTGTTGTACTTAGGGCTTACCGTGTTCAAACAATGGCGACACTTCGAATGATTTCCTAACTTCTTGTGTTTGTTACTCGTTGAGATACGGAAGGAGGAAGTCTTACTCTCTGTACGATACAAACTTTTTAACTAAGAGTTAGTCAAGTTTTGGTTGGGCCCTCTCTGTTCGAGCAGATTACTAAGTTGACGGAAGATGAGTTTGTAGCCTTAGTGTTGGTTTCGAAGTGTTCAGTATGGGAACCCATTACCATTAGTGTTTGAGTAAGGACTAGGATACATGTTTGTTCGACTACGACTACGAGTGCACCCATCGAAGTAATTAGTTGATCGAGAAGAGTAATCAGTTTTGTACTTATGAGAGGGTGTTTGGTTGTTGTTGGAGTCTTGACGTAGATTGGGTGTGTTAGTTCGGTGACAATTTCTACCCTCTTAGCACCACGTTGGTCAAGTCCTTTCTGTCATACTAGTCCCTGCCTGCTCACGAGTGGTCAACTCAAACTTAGCACGTTGTTCATAAATAGCAACACGTTCTTTATAGGCATTTAGTTCAGAAATTATGGAATCATCAGGGGCACATGCAGTGTATTCATCAAAAACATAGTCATTGTTGACTGCAGAAGATGCATCACTTGGTACAACTTCACTTTCACTTTGTTTCACATATTGATCATATGGGAAAATATTGATATTACCCATATTTTCACTATTTGATTCAATAGTTTCAGTTGATTGTACTTTGTCATGCATCTGTTGCACATCAGCATCATCGTATAGTTTTAATACCTCTGGGATGAGCTTGTCATGGGATGGCCCAGCTAGTGGTGAAGAAGAGACCTTGGGAGAAACCATTGGAGAAATGCTAGCCATAAAAATTGTGTGTGCCGTAGGTCCATCATCCACATCAGAGTCGTATGCATCACAGTCAGCGACTTGAAAGGCATTATGATGATTGTGACCTATCTCCTGAATAGGCTGCTCATCCACATCTACATCATAGGTCTTGGCATTGCCCTCAGCAAGAAACAGCAATTCCTCTTCATTCAAAGTAGCACCATTGTCCTGAGCTTGTGCCAGCAACATTTTATCTCTGAAGTAATCAGCATTCTGTGGACGCTTTGGAGATGTGCAGTTCCTTGCAATGTGTCCCTCACCACCACAGTTATAGCATTTGATGGGCTTAGCTTGACCTTGGTTACCATTCCTTCCTCGATTCTGGTTGCCAACATAACCTCTCCCAGCTCCACCTCGTCCCTGATCATACTGTCTTTCCTGAACTGGTTGCACCACGATTCTCCCATCTTTAACAGTGGCTTGATTGTGTGGGTTAGATGCAGTTCTGAGGTTGTTGTTGGTTTGTGGGAGAGTATTCATGTTTTGACTAATGAGAAGAGCTAGTTGATTAATGAAGCTACCCACGTGAGCATCAGCATCAGCTTGTTTGTACATAGGATCAGGAATGAGTTTGTGATTACCATTACCCAAGGGTATGACTTGTGAAGCTTTGGTTGTGATTCCGATGTTTGAGTAGAAGGCAGTTGAATCATTAGACGAGCTTGTCTCTCCCGGGTTGGTTTTGAACTGATTGAGAATCAATTTTTCAAACATAGCATGTCTCTCATTCTGAAGGAGGAAGGCATAGAGTTGCTCATTGTTTGTGTTCTTCAATCCTTTAGTAAGCTTCACAGCGGTAACAAACTTGTGCCATTCGGGATTCATGTTGTTCACAAATTTTGAGTTCAACTGAATGTTGGGCATAGTCATTCTGATGTTCCTCATGTCATTAACTAACTTATGAAATCTCACATAGTACTCATAGACATTCTCATCTGGTTTCATTTTGAAGTGCTCAAATTCGTCATAGAGTTAGGATTCTCTGTCTTCCATAGTTAATTCTGAACCTGAGAGAAGCATCTTAACATTATCCCAAACTGCCTTAGCATCAGTGTTATGATTGATCAGCTTGTAGATGTCTTTAGGAAGACCTTGAAGAACAATGTTTGAAGCCCTGATATCTGCATCAAATCTCTTTTTATCCTTATCATCAAGCTCATCATACATCTTAGGTCTGTCCATTCCGTAAACAGGAGTACCATCTTCATTAGTATCAAGTATGTCTCTAGTCTTCTCAACTCGATATGGTCCTTCATCAATGGATTTGAGGATGTTGACACCATTTTCCTTTCCAAGGCAATACAGTCTGATTCGTTGAGCCCAAGAATCGTAGTCAGTTCTGTGAAGCATGGGTGGACGAGTATCTGAGCCAGCAGCTTGAACATCCTCGGCAACAGTGGAGATGACAGTAGGAACGTTGGTAGACATGTTAACAGATTATACGGGATTTTATAACTCTATGATTAAACCGGGAAATAGATTCTTTCACGGGATTTTACTAAATCAAGAGAAAACCGTAAACAATCACTCAAGTCGCTAGAAGATAAACCACTAAATCGCTAACCCTTAATTCGCTACACCCCTAAGTCGCTAGAGTCCCAAGTCGCTAGACAGAAAGCAAGTCGCTAAGTAGTAACTCGCTACAGACCAAGTCGCTAGCCAAATTTTGGCAGCAATTCGCTACACAAGTCGCTAGAGATACAAGTCGCTAAAGAGCAACTCGCTACAGACCAAGTCACTACCACCAAGTCGCTACTCGTAGTGGAGAGTCCACTACTTGTACTTTAACTCGCTAGATCTAACTCGCTAGGTTTAAAACTGTAACTCGCTACAATTTTGTGAAGCAAGTCGCTATGAGGAAAAATAAACCGTGAGCTAAGTCGCTAGCAAGAAAAACCTTATAAACCTCACTTTTCAATCCAAAAACAACCCAACCAAGATGATTCAAGCTAACCAAATGAAAACCTAAACACTTGTGATGATTCTAAACATGAAAGTACTAACAAAATTCAAACTTTAACACAAGAAATCAACCAAATGATGCAAAAACCACTAAACTTTTTCAAACTCAAAAACCACCTAAAAACCACTAGAAATCCAAAGATGTGCAAGATATGATCTAACCATGGCGTTTGATACCAATTGTAAGATATAACTTTTCACATACACATCAAACCATAATACAAAGTAGCATATAGATGGAATTCTAGAGAGAGAAAGTTAGAGGTTTAGGGAACTTAGTGAGAGAAAGTGAAAGATATTATTATGAGCTCCAACTCTCTACCTTGGAAGGTAGAGAGTATTTATAGTCTTACATAAATCGCCACACATTGGGCTATGGATCAGGCATACAGTGGGTAAAGACCCGTCCGTCCTCCACGGTGTTACTTAACTAAATACTACTTAACTTAAAAGAACTATGACTACGAGCTTTCTAACGTTTACATATGCTTGAGGTGACCGACTCTTTAATACCTGGAATTTCTAATTCCTAACAGGGCTGCTCAATATCCTTATCTTGGTACTAGTATCATCATCTTCTTAAACTATATCATCTACTCTATTTGTAAATATTTATCAAAAACCAAATATAAAAATATAAAACCAACAAAAAGAAAATAGAAAATTATAAAACCAACAAAAACCCATAAAAATCAGAAAATTTGAAAAAGACAAAAAATATTGTTTTTCAAGAGATGTCTTCTGGTATCGATAACATTTACGATCTTAGATGAAGTTCGATAATGGCACGTGACTTTAGATAAAGTTCGAGCAGGAGGTGTAAATATTTCTTTTCAAAACATGTCTCAAAATATGGCTTACAGTTACTTCAGACTATAACCCGTGCTTAAACCATGGTTTGCTATTATTTCAGATAGCTACCCGCTCTTTAAGGAAGGAAAGTGTTGCGCTAAACCATTTTTCAAAAATTTCGTGCACTTATCCTATACAAAATGAGGAAAGTATGTCGAAGGACTGCTGTTCCTACACAAATGTTTTTCCGTCTAAAATTCTTCAGAAAAATATTTGCAGTATTCTAAAATGGTGGAAATTGAGTTGCTTGAAAATCAATCAGAATCAGAATTTTCATAAATTTGCAAAACCCAATCAATGACTTCAGCTTATTTAAAACTTTTTATGAAACGAGTCATTGATTGAGGGGGAGAATGTTTTCAAAGTTATATCATCTAAACGGGCTTATTTAATTATCCTATATGCTTAACTGAAAATGATGTTAACCTACGTTGAAGGACTAGGTGCCTAGGATATGATTGCTAGAACTAGATGACTACAGTTTGATAAACACATTATTCCCATGCCTTTATATGATGTGATTGATATGTTGAATTGACTTTTATTAGTCGATTGCTGTTTGGGTGTTGTCGACCACCATATATCTGTTTGTATGTCTACTAATGTATGCAGATATCATGGATTATAAGAATGTTCCTGATCCGGATCCCACAAATGAAGATGAGTGGATGCCGAAAGGAAAGGGCAACTATTTCTTGGGCCGACAAATGAAGAAACGAAGCTTAATTCGACCTCTATGGAGAGTTGGCGTGACAAATGCAACATCAGAGGTCTCGCTGCATCAGCAGACGGTTTTCTTCCAACCTTCAGCAACAACAACAAAAGCAGCTCAACCACCTAACGTATCTTTGTGCAGGATAATAGTGATGATACCATTTTTTAAATTTTTTTTTGAATAATATTGTTTTGAAAAATGGAAAAATATTGGTTTTGAAAATAAATTGGACTTAATTTTGGAAATCACCGGACTTCATTTTATCAAAACTTAAGTCACTCGATCATCGACTACGGTCATCGATTGAGGGGGAGAGTGATTTAAAATAAATTATTTTCAAACGATATTTCTTCATAAAAGTCCGGTTTGTACAAAATAAAGTGGTGATCTAAAGGCTTAATGTTATGTCATGGTATGATTTTCTTTAAAACTCAAAGATCTTTCAAAATGATTTTTTTTCTATTCTTGTTTGATTGTGAAATTGTTTTATTTTACTTAAATATCTCTTAAAACAGTCATACCTAACACTAACAATCTTGATTGTCTTAAATTGGTCCTTATCTGTCATTTTTCAAAATTAAATCTTGCCACATCTTTCCCCAAAATTTTCTAAATGATTTAAATCTTTTGGGATCACAAATCTCAAATGGTTTGAAATCTTTGATCGGGGGAGAGATCGTGATTTAAATCTCAAATATGTTTTAATGGAATTGGTTTTAGTCCGTCAAAGGCACTCCTGCCTCCATGTGCCAAACGATTTCTAATACATAATGCACATGTTGAGGGGGAGCATTTATCCAAAAACAAGATGAGTATTTAAACCAGGCACATATTCTCCCATGTTTTTTAAACCTTATTAAATCACTTGGGATCCAAAATCCCAAAGGGTTTGATATTTTTGATTGGGGGAGAATTTGTGATTTAATATGAAATCTGATAAATGATGATCGATTTGATTCAATTATGCAGGCTGCTCTTCCATATGTGCTAAACGCTTTCAAATCTCGAAGCACATATTGAGGGGGAGCATTTCAGAAAGAAAATAAACTTTCAAGGTACAATGACTTCTATGTTTCAACATAAAGTACCTTGATTGATTTTCTAATGGTTTCTTAATGGCTTGTGTGATCGTGGATGTACTTCAAAAGAACTCTTTCCTCTATGTGATAAAATGATTTCAAATATCCTATGCACATATTGAGGGGGAAAATTTACCAATGAAATTGAAATGGCTTTTTCTAAGGAAATTGTGATCAAGAAATCATTTCAAAGAACTTTTGCCTCAATGTGCTAAACAATTTCAAAATCATATGCACATGTTGAGGGGGAGCATTTCTAAATGATCAAAAATAATTAAGGTACAAAATACTTTGATATTATATCACAAGTACCTTGATTGACTTTCCAAATGATTTTTCAATTGGTTTCGAGAAGGAATGAACAATACCAAAAGACCGACCAATTTACGTTATGCATGGTGCTATAAGGATGGTTATGTTAGGTGTTCGTCCCCACGATCCCGCTAGAACCAGAGGGATCTACCCAGGGACAATCCACTAGATAGTGTAGTAGTCCTTAGGTATGATGAAAAAAGTAGAAAAATGAGAATACGGGAAGAGTGCGGACTGAGACAGAGCTAGTACTGGAATAAACCAAACAAGGTTCTAGTGATGAAGTCTCGGTAAGCACTGAAGGGGTTGAAGAATGAAAAAGAAATGAATGTGAAAAAGGGTGAAAAGAAATATCCCTCCATTAATTCAACCTTAGGGCAATAACCGGTTTCAATACACATGCTAAGGTAACACCGGTATTGAAGACAAGACGTCATGGACCCAGTGACGCACTGCACTAAACTTCCCAAGCTACTCAAGTTCCTCTTAAAAGGGCTTGTTTCATTCTCATGGGGAACCTACATAATCTATCGACTTTCTCTTAGAGATTGTTGATATTGAAGAAGGAGACCCTCTCCCTAGTCTCCGGTATAGGAAACCAAAGTGCACAATCGAGTCTAGAGCCAAGAGATCATCTACAATATCTCATTAGGACACTAAATTGATGAAGACTTGCTGTTTCACACAATGTGGAAAGTAAGAATATATTAAGAGTCCTACGCATTATCCTTGTGATCTTGCCAGAACATTCGGGTGATATGTTAAATATTCACGATGAAGATGGAAATCCTTCTAGAGCCAACATCAAACAAGCTCTTGGTGGGTGACATGTGAGATCTTTCATAAGATCAAGCTTGTGACAACTGGATAGAAACGATGGGGCGACTCAATCTTGAATCAACCTTGGTCCAGGAAATGGATTGACGGATACCTTTGAAAAGCCAGTCGGTGTGCTCAACAAATCTTTTCTCTTGTACATCGATTGTGTATTAATGTTTCAAAATTAAAAAGGGTATTTATGATTGAAATTTGATTTTTCTTATAAAAGTTTCTTCGTATTGCAAAACTCTTTCTTCAAGCAATACGCGATTGTTTTTCAAATCATTTTTAATCAACCAGTAAATCTCAATTTGCTGGTTCACTCACTCCGTGTTGTCTTCTTTGAGACGTTCCGGTTTGAGAACAGCTAGAATAGCTGCGAAACCCTGTCAAGGAGATTCTTCAGAATTATACCTGATCACATGCAGTACTTGTACTGATCAACGGGGAACCGTGGGCCATGTACCTCAATTCAACGAAAGTGATCAAAGACACTTTCATGTTTTTTATTGCTAACTATTGTTTTCAGGTACATTTGGACGGTTGCAGCTTATCAGAATTTAGAAGTCAATCCGAAGCCACATGCTCACAACATCTACACTTAATTAAAGAAATCATGACAAGTGCTTATCAACATAACCTGGCTCTGATACTTTTGTACTATGCTTCTGCTACGCTGCTGCAAATATCATGAACCAGTAAAAGCTTCCGCTACTCTGATGAAATGATGTCATGATCCAGAAAGTGTGAGCATGTCGGTCAAAAAGTCACAACATCACATGAAGGCAACACTACAAAGGGTGATCCAGAGATTTATTGTGGCTGATGATCTCAAAGAAAGCTCGAAGATCATCAAAGATGTGGATCAGTTAAAGGCCTCAACTAAAAGTACAAATTCATCGGACTATGAAGAGTCACTACTATAGCACAAAGAATGCGGACATTGAAGAATTGAAGTCTATGAGCTCGAGCATAAAGACAAAGATAGAATGCTAGGATTCAAAATGTAAATCATGGGGTGACCTCCCTTAGGGGGAGATTGTTAGGAATTGGAAATTCCATTATGAAGTGTCGGTCACCCCAACTATTATCTAGCATAAGTTAGCTAGTATACATATCGTTATTTACTGTTTTATTAGTTAGTTATTAGCATATATTAGCTTAGTGTATCACCGTGGAGGAAGGATGGGTCTTTACCCACTGTATGCCTGATCCACAGCCTGACAGGAGGACGTTTAGTTTGTAACTAGAAATACCCCTTCCATCCTTGGAAGGGGTGGTGTTTCTTTGATAATCTAACCTTCTCTTTTTGTTTATCTCTCTAGAATCACCCTCTCCTCTCTTCATATCTCTAAACATGGCTCTCTTGTTTAATCACAATCCTAGACCACCCGAATCATCTAAACAACATAATATATACGATCCTACAAGACAACTCAGGAACTTTGTGTTAATTGCAATCCGTGAAATATTGATGTTATATTTGTCCAAGTCATTGATGATGTCTGAGAACCTATGATAGTATGATTCTAATGACTCCCCTGGTTCAATCATGAAGTTTTCATAAGATAAGTAAATCTTGGATTCCATATCTTCTTGATTAAGTTCAGTGCCTTCCATTAGAAGATGAATATGCTCCCACATTGCTTTAGCAGTTTTCTGAGCATCAACACTATGAAGTATCGGATTGGGTAGACCCAAAAGGATATATTGCATTGCAATTTCATCAGCCTCTAAGTGAAGAAGCTGATCACTAGTGAGTTGATCTATTTTGAGAATGTTTGTTAGGAATTATAAAATCCAGTCATTAAAGTGTCGGTCACCTCAAGTATATGTAATCAATAGAAAGCTCGTAGTTGTAATTATTTAATGTTAGTAAGCAGTTAGTTAAGTAAATTCGTGGAGGACGGGTCTTTACCCACTGTATGCCTGATCCACAGTCCGTTGGTGGTGTTTATTGTAAGACACTATAAATACCCTCTACCTCCCAAGGTAGGGGGTTGGAGCTTCAATACCATTTTTTCTTTGTTTCACATAGTTCCCAACTCTCTTCCCTTTCTCTCTCTAGAACTTTCTCTCTCTAAAACATTGTGTACGCCCCATATGGATTTGGTATGATGTGTTTGTGAAATCCTATAACTTACAATTGGTATCAAGAGCCATGGTTTGATCACTCATCTTTAATGCTCTTTGTTTTGGTGGATTTCATAAGGTTTTTTGGGGTTATAAGTGTTTAGGAGAGTTTGAATCATTTGGTCAATTTCTATTGTTAAAGTTTAAATTTTGATTGTACTTTTGTGTTTAGGATCATCATATGTATTTAGGTTTTGAATTGGAAGGCTTGAATCATTGTGGTTTAGCTGTTTTTTATTGATAAAGTGGTTGTTTTCAAATATTGTACGAAGCGAGTTGTGCTACGGTTTTGAGTTTCTTGGAAGCGAGTTGCTTTGTTATTGGAAGCGAGTTGGTTTAAGCGACTTGGCTATTAAGTGAGTTGTATTAGCAGCGAGTTGGTATGTGCGACTTGGCTATTAAGCGAGTTGATTCTTTAAGCGACATGAGTTTTAAAGCGACTTGGCTATTAAGCGAGTTGTATTGTCAGCGAGTTGGTTTAAGCGACTTGGTGGTTAAGCGAGTTGTCTCTGTATGCGACTTGGCTATTTAGCGAGTTGATTCTTTAAGCGACTTGAGTTTTAAGCGACTTGTCTTTTAAGCGAGTTGATTGTTAAGCGAGTTGATTGTTTAGCTACTTGTCTATTGAGACTTGTCACTTCTTCGTGCTACATTTTTACGGTTGTTCTTTTGGTTTAGTAAAATCCCGTGAAAGAATCAATTTCCCGGTTTAATCAAAGAATAGTAAAATCCCGTAGAACTTGTAATCATGTCTAACAACGTACCTACTATCGTTTCTTCTGTAGCTGAGGAAGTTCAAGCAGCTGGATCAGATACTCGTCCACCTATGCTTGACAGAACTGATTATGACTCATGGACCCTATCAGATTGAGACTACAAGAGACATAATTGATACTTCTGCAGATGGAACAATGATATTTAGATTGGACAGACCAAAGACGTATGATGAGCTCAGTGATAAGGAGAAAAAGATATTCGATGCTGATATCAGGGCTTCAAACATTATACTTCAGGGTCTTCCAAAAGATATCTACAAGCTAATCAATCACAACACTGAAGCCAAGGCGGTTTGGGATAATGTCAAGATGCTTCTCTCGGGTTCTGAATTGACTAAGGAAGACAGAGAATCACAACTGTATGATGAATTTGAGCACTTTAAGATGAAACCAGAAGAAAGTGTCTATGAATATTACATGAGATTCCACAAGCTTGTGAATGATATGAGGAATATCAAAATGACCATGCCAAATATTCAGCTGAACTCAAAGTTTGTGAACAACATGAATCCCAAATGGCACAAATTTGTCACCTTAGTGAAGCTAACCAAAGGATTAAAGAACACCAACTATGAGCAACTATATGCCTTCCTTCTTCAGAATGAGAGACATGATATGTTTGAAAGAATGATTCTTGAACAGTTCAAAACTAAACTGGGAGAAACAAGTTCTTCAAATGATTCAACAGCCTTTTACACAAATGTTGAAATTACCACCAAAGCTTCTCAAGTCATACCTACGGGTAATGGTAACTACAAGCTCATTCGTGATCCAGCATATAAGCCTCTAGACTCAAACACAATCATGTAAAACTTCATCAATCAACTATCTCTCATGGTTAGTCAAAATCTGAATACCACTCCTCACACCAACAATAACCTCAGAACATCATCCAACCCACACAATCAAGCTACTGTCAGAGATGGAAAGGTTATGGTGAAACAAGTTCAAGGAAGGCAGTATGAACAGGGAAGAGGTGGAGTAGGTGGAGGGTATGTGGCTAGTCAAAATTGTGGAAGAAAAGCCAATCAGGGATTTGTAAAGCCAATCAAGTGCTACAACTGTGGTGGTGATGGACACATTGCAAGGAACTGCACATCTCCAAAACGCCCTCAAAATGCAGAATACTTCAGAGACAAGATGTTTCTTGTGCAAGCTCAGGACAATGGTGTAGTTTTGGATGAAGAGGAGTTGTTATTTCTTGCATAAGGGAATGCTAAGACATATGATGCAGATGTGGATGAGCAGCCAATTCAGGAAATAGGTCACAATCATCAAAATGCCTTTCAAGTTGCCGATTGTGATGCATATGACTCTGATGTCGATGATGAACCTACTGCCCAGACAATCTTCATGGGTAGCATTTCTCCAATGGTCTCTCCAAAGGTCTCATCATCAAAGCAAGCTGGTCCATCCAAAAAATCAATCATCTCAGAGGTATTAAAATTATATGATGAAGTTGATGAGCAAAAGATACATGACAAAGTGCAATCACATGAAACTTGTGAAACATATATTGTTAATATGGGTAATAGTAATATTGTCCCATATGATCAATATGTGATCCAAAGTGAAAGTGTGATTGAACCAAGTGATGCATCTTCTGCAGTCAATGATGACTATGTTTTTGATGAATACACTCCATGTGCCCCTGATGATTTTGTTATCTCTGAACTTAATTCCTATAAAGAACAAGTTGCCATTTATGAACAACGCGCTAAGTTTGAGTTAACAACTCATGAGCAGGAAATGGATGACCAAATGCGTACAATTATTAGAAAAAGTAATTTTAGGGAAGAAATACTAAAACAAGAGCTAGATTCCTTAAAAGAAAAGCTTAATAAAATGGATAAGCAAAAACAAGAACTTCAAGAAAATGTGAAAGTACTTAAGCAGGAATTTAATACTAAGGAATCAAAACTTTTAAATGAATTTTCCAACCTAAAAACTTTGAAAAACAAACTTGAAAACAAATTGTACGTACAAGGAAACACCATTCAGACTGCTCACATGATCAATAAGCATAGAGTTTTAAGTGATAAACATAGTGTTGCATTAGTTGATGAACCAAACCCTAAGGCTTGTAAGAAAGCTAGAGAAGCACAAAAGGTAATTTATGATGGCAATGAAATCCTTAAGCCTAGACAGAAACCTAGTTGCACTGAGAATACTGAGGAAGATAAGCAGTTAGAAGAAGTCACTAGAAAGAAATTGGATGAAAAACTTAAGAGCCCTTCATGCATAGAAAAGAAAATCAGTTATAAAACACCCAACTATGCTAAGGATAATTGGATTGCATTTAACAAGTTTAGACCTCAAACACAGCTGACCCCTGAACAAGTGTTCTGGAAAAAGGATATGGACATGAAAAAAGCTGATGAGTTTGTTGAACAGAATCCCCCATGTAGGAGAATGCTTCCTGCCACTGTATATCCCCCCAATACACCAATGCATTTAGGTCCTAGATCTATTCCCACTAAGAGCAAGACCTTAATCAATCAGTATGTTATTTATCAATTATTTGTTGATTTTGAGAAGACATGTAAGAAAAGGATCACACCTACTGGGATAACTGAAGGGGAGAGGGGTTTTGAGCAAACTAAAGAATGCTATTTAACTGAGGTCATGCCTTTCTTTAAACAATTAAAAGGTCAATTTGAGAGTCTTAAAAAGGGGATGGATTCAGATATTAAAGAAATAGAAAAGGAATTTGATGCAATGATAGTTGAGTTCAATGACTATGAGCGAGAATTAAAATATAATGAGATTGAGAGGAAGAACTTGCATACCTTAAATGAGAATCTGATTTCTGAATGTATCACTCAAGATGTGTTTTACACTGCCACGAATTTTTCAATTAATGCATCTCAATTTCATGAATTATTTGTTGCTCTGAAAGTCTCCCATGATCGTGTCGTTGAGCTTGAGAAAACTAACTCTAAATTGCAAGAGAAAGTTGAACAGGATGATCATGATAACCTGGTGAAACAGTTTTCTAAATTGGAAGTTGAGCATCTTGCTTTGCAATTAAAATATCAACATCTAAAAGAAAATGTTAAAACCTCAAATTTCAAGACATCCTTGGATGCTCCTGAATTTGATGCAGTTTTTGAAATCAGCAAACGTGATGAACATATTCGAGCTCATTGTATCACGATCAGAAAAATAAGAACCCAAATTTCACAATTAAAGGGTGAAAAGAACAATGTGACTGGCTCCCAAATGCCTCCTCCTTTAGATTCTCAGTGTTCTCAAACTTTTCATCTTCAAAACTTGGTTAATGTTTTACAAAAGGAAAATGAGAGTTTTCTAGAAGAAAAAGAAAAGGTGAAACAACACTTTAAAGAGTTATATGATGCAATGAAAGTCACTCGTGACAAGAACAACGAAATAATAACGTCTTTACAAAAGGAAATTGAGAATCTGAGGAGTCAGGTAAAAGGGAAAATGCCACTTGTCTTTAATGATAATGTTGCATCAAAATCATCTACAGACTCTAAATATACTGTGACTGTTAAGTAGATTCCTCCTCATCTTCAAAACAACGAACTTGTGTTTCATAACTATTTCGCTTACCTTAAGGATAGTCTAGAATGTCTCCGAGAGATTGTAGAAGAGGATTTCATAAATAAGCCATTTGATAGAGAAATTAGGTTTGCTTGCATTTAGGCCAAACGATCTTAGGAGCTGTTAGAATGTTTAAGAGCAACGTGTCCTAAATCTTTTTGTGAGAAAGGTAAATCTTTGATGCCTTGTTCTATGCCTAGCATTAAGAAATTGAATTTTAACATGTCATCGAGTAGCTCAGATCCCAACACTTCTATGCCCAGTATTAAGAAAGTCAACTATAGAGTGCCTTCAATTAGTTCAGATCCCTGCACGTCTAGTTCAGGAATGCAAAAGGTAGCTCAACCAACTAATGTTCCCATAATTCCCTCTACAGGAGTAATTAGTGACACAAATGCAAGCGGGTCAAAGCCTTCAGGAAATATAAAGCAAGATAGGACCTCGCAAGCTAGGAATGTGCAATGGAAGAAAGTAGAAGACCACCCTAGGAACATTATGTTTGAGTTGAATAAAATGAATCGTGTTGATTCTAGTATTAGATATAAGCGTACTGTAATTAATTCGAATTCTGCTACTTTTGGCAAAACATGTAATGATGATTGTTTGGTTTCTATTAATAATCATGAATGTGGTGTGAATGAGTTGATTAATGTTGTTAAATGCCATGTTAAGATAGTCAATAGAAAAAATCAAGCTAAGGCTAGAAAGCAATGGCGGAAGAAGGTTAGAAAACATTGGAAACCCACGGGAAGGAAATTTAGTAACATAGGTTATCAGTGGATACCCACTGGCCGCAAATTCAATCTTAATGAGATGTGCCCTAAATTATCTAGATCAATGCCCATTAGAAAATGGATGCCTACTGGTAGAACTGTTCCTTTAAGTAGTGAACATACTTTGAATAGGTCAAATACGGACACTAGCACTGCATCTATTCCTGATGATTCCATTGTTTCTACTTCAGATGTGGGTGTTCCAATCACTGTTACTAACCAAATGGAACCTATTCTTGCATGGGGATCCCAATTATCCAGTTATCCATTCTTGTCTGTGTTTAATTGCAGATCGTTCAAATCGTTCTGTGGTACCTTGACTCAGGCTGTTCCAAGCATATGACTGGAGACCGGTCATGGCTCATGAACTTTTTGAGTAAATTCATCGGGACTGTTAGATTCGAGAATGATCATTTTGGTGCAATTATGGGTTATGGAGACTATGTTGTTGGTGATAGTGTTATCTCCAGGGTATATTACGTTGAAGGTCTTGGTCATAACTTATTCTCTGTCGGTCAATTCTGTGATTCTGATCTAGAAGTGCCCTTCAGAAAACATACTTGTTTCGTTAGAGAACTTGATGGTAGAGAACTTTTAAGAGGAACTCGTGGTTCAAATCTATACACCATCTCTATCGAATATATGATGAAGTCTTCTCCAATCTGCTTGTTGTCAAAGGTTTCGAAAACAAAGTCATGGTTATGGCATCGTCATATAAATCACCTGAACTTTGGCGCCATAAATGATCTCTCCAGAAAGGACTTAGTAATAGGCTTACCTAGACTAAAGTATGAAAAGGATCATCTTTGTTCAGCATGCCAATTGGGAAAAAGCAAGAAGTACGCCCACAAACCCAAACCTACAAACTCATTTATGGAAGTTCTTCATACCATTCATATGGATTTATGTAGACCCATGAGAGTGCATAATATTTACAGGAAGAAATATGTGTTAGTTGTGGTTGATGATTAGTCTCGATTTACTTGGGTTAAGTTCTTAAGGACAAAGGTTGAAACTCCAGATATCATCATCAAACTTATCAAACAGCTGCAGGTTCGACTTAACAAAACTGTCAGAATCATCCGAACAGACAATGGAACTGAGTTTGTTAACAAAGAACTTAGCGAGTTTTATGAAAGTGTTGGAATCAGTCATCAAAGAAGTGTTCCATGAACTCCTCAACAGAACGATGTAGTTGAAAGACGAAATTGAACTCTTGTGGAAGCCGCTAGAACAATGCTGATTTACTCAAAGGTTCCAATGTTTCTCTGGGCTGAAGCCATTGCCACTGCATGCTACACTCAAAATCGATCCCTTATTCACACTTCTCATGGAAAAACTCCATATGAACTTGTCCACAATCGAAAACCTAATCTTTCATTCCTTCGTGTGTTTGGTGCATTGTGCTATCCAACTAATGAGGTCCACGACTTAGGCAAACTTAAAGCTAAATCGGACATTAGAGTACTTGTAGGATATGCACCAAACAGAAAAGGATACCGAATCTACAACAAAAGAACCCGAAATATCATGGAAACCATTCACGTTACGTTCGATGAGCTGACCGGTCAAATGGCTCCAGGACAACCCAATTCTGGACCCGCATCACAACCTTGATCATGTAGTCCCATCAGTTCTACTCTTGTACACGATTCTTCGCCAGCAACTCCTTATGTACCTCCTTCAGAAGATGATTTGAAGAAATTGTTTGATCCAATGTTCGATGAACACTATGAGCCAATTGATAATGATTTGTCAAATCCTTCAATAGAGGTTGCTCCTATCCCTGTCAATGAAGTTAACCTTTCAGTTTCTATGTCACTAAGTCAAGAAGCGCATGTTGCCGATCACTCTGTCTCATCAACAAATCATCAATCATCAAGTGTACATCATGGAATTATTTTTGGCACCGATGATGAAGATAATCCCTTCGCTACTCCCGAAGATGCCCCATTTGAAAACGTATTTGCTCCTGAATCATCATCAGAACCATCTTCATCAGGAGAAATCGACTCTGCTACTTCAGTTCCTTAACAACAACCACACGAACACCTTAGAAAATGGACACATGATCATCCATTGGACAACATCATTGGAAATCCCTCTCGTCCAGTATCCACTCGCAAACAACTTGCAACTGATGCCTTATGGTGCTTCTTCAACTCCATACTATCCAAGGTCGAACCAAAAGATGTTAAAATTGCCATGAATGAAAACAGCTGGTTCAATGCCATGCAAGAAGAAATTCATGAGTTTGATCGACTAGATGTATGGGAATTGGTACCTGCTCCTGACTGTGCTATGATCATTGCTCTAAAGTGGATCTTCAAAGTAAAACTTGATGAGCATGGTGATGTATTAAAGAACAAGGCTCAATTGGTTGCAAAAGGATACCGTCAAGAGGAGGGTATTGACTTTGAAGAATCATTTGCTCCAGTTGCTCGTATCGAGGCTATCAGAATCTTCTTGGCTAATGCTGCAAGTAAGAACATGGTAGTCTATCAGATGGATGTAAACACGGCTTTTCTTAACGGAGATCTTAAAGAAGTCGTATACGTCAGCCAACCTAAAGGTTTTGTGAATCCAGAGCATCCTACTCATGTCTATCGCTTGAAGAAGGCTCTTTACTGTTTGAAGAAAGCTCCAAGGGCATGGTATGATACACTATCAAAGTTTCTTATATCTACTTGATTCAGCAAAGGAGCAGTTGATCCGACATTGTTCACCAGAAAGTCAGGCAAACATTTAATTCACGTTCAAATCTATGTTGATGATATTATTTTTGCCTCGACTGACCCCAATGAATGTGACCATTTTTCTAAGGAAATGGGCTCCAAATTTCAAATGTCAATGATGGGACAAATGTCATTTTTCTTGGGATTACAAATTTCACAAAGTCCCGAAGGCATTTTTATTAATAAATCTAAATATGCAAATGAAATTTTAAAGAAATTTGGATTTGACACTTGTGACACCGTTGACACTCCCATGGTGGAACGTACCAAACTAGATGAGGACCACTCAGGGATCATGGTAGATCAAACAAAATATCGAAGTATGATTGGATTCCTGATGTATCTCACAGCCAGTAGACCTGATATTCTGTTCGCTGTATGCATGTGTGCTAGATACCATGCTAAGCCTACCAAAAAGCACCTTGAAGCGGTTAAACGGGTCTTTCGGTATCTCCAAGGAACCATCAACATGGGATTTTGGTACCCGAAGGACACCGGTATGTCACTAACAGCCTATGCAGATGCTGACCATGCAGGATGTCAAGATACACGTCGAAGTACGTCTGGAGGTGCTCAGTTTTTGGGTGATAAGCTTGTAAGCTGTTCTTCAAAGAAACAAATGAGTACTTCTATATCCTCTACAGAGGCTGAATACATAGCCATGTCATCTTGTTGTGCTCAAATCCTATGGATGAGATCCTAATTATCTGACTATGGCTTTGAATTCAATAAAATCCCTCTGTATTGTGATAACAAAAGTGCCATTGCTCTCTCTTGCAACAACGTTCAACATTCAAGAGCAAAGCACATTCACATTCTACATCATTTCATTCTGGAACAAGTGGAAAAAGGTGTGGTAGAACTCTATTTTGTGAGGACTGAATATCAGTTAGCAGACATCTTCACCAAAGCTCTTCTTAGAGAACGTTTTGAGTTTATCCTTCCACGACTTGGTCTAAAGAGCCTACAACCGGAAACACTCAAACGTCTTCAAGAGGAAGACGAGGAGTAAAATACAAAATTTCAAAACCCACAAAAGAAAATAGAAAAATATAAAATTTTCAAAAATCCATAAAAATAAGAAAAACTTGAAAAATACCAAAAAATATTGTTATTTTGTCATTTTTTTTTTATTCAATATCATCTACGGACTTTGTGTTGACCTTCAAATAATGTCACGGGTTTTTAGACGTTCTTAGAATGTACATAAATTGTTTTTTTTTTTTTTTTAAATGAGGCGGAGAAAAATGGCGGTTTATTGTCATTTCAGACAGTAACCCATTTTAAAGTAAAGAATAGAGCCATACTTAATCTTATTTTTCAAATCTCATGCTCTGATTCTTAGAACAAATGTTTGTCACCAAAAAGAAAAATGTTTTCTCTCCAAATATTTTTTCGTCTAATGATTCTTCTGAAAAATATTTCTCATCTAATGAAAACAAAATTGCTTTGAAAATACCTCGTACTCTACTTTTGAAAATCATCCTGGCTTATCTTTGTCAAACTCTCTTACACTCAATCAACAACTCATGTCATTGATTGAGGGGGAGAACGATTTCAATTCAATCAAAAAGGTTATTTTTCAAACAATTAGCACGTAAAAGAGCAAGGTCTATTTTTGGAAAATAAAAAAGAACAATGTTTTATACAATTGAGTCAAGACGTTGGCTACTGTTATGTTTTCTTTAGATAATCAAAGCATGCTTAATTCGTGGAGTTTAAAGTCTCAAATCTAATCCTTATCAGTTAAAATGTCTTTCAAACGCAAGTCACTATTCTCCTCAAAAGCTCTCAAAATTTAATTTAAATCAATAGAGATCACAACTCTCAAAGTAATTGAAAATTGTAATCGGGGGAGAATTTGTGATTTAAATTGGTTTTTAACTGATAATTCGATAATTGGCTTTGTAAGTGTTTAGCAAACTCTCCTCCATTCATGTGTCAAACTATTTCAAATTTTCCATGCACATGTTAAGGGGGAGCATCTATTTTAAACCAAAAAGGATTGAAACGTGATTAATTTGTTCCAAAGTGCAGGTTTTCCCTAATATGTGCTAAACAATTTCAAAATTAGATGCACATATTGGGGGGGAGCAAATTTTTTGAAAACCACATCCTTTCCAAAAAATACCCTTAACAAAGTGTGAAAAATACTAATTTTGATCAGGAAAGTGATGTTGATATCTTTTAGAAAATGGTAATCAAAGAAGTGAATCCTTCTTCTTGCCTCCGTGTGCCAAAACGGTTTCAAATACATGATGCACATATTGAGGGGGAGCTCTTTTTCTAAAAATATCAAAAATAATTCAGCTACAAAATGCTTTGATAATACATCACAAGTATCTGGATTGATTTTCAAATGGTTTTCAATTGGTTCCAATGGCAGATGAACAATACCAAATAGACTGACCAAATTTACTTTATGTATGGTGATATAAGAATGGTTAGGTTAGGCATTCGTTCCCACGATCCCGCCAGAGCTGGAGGGATCTACCCAGGGACAATCCACTAGATAGTGTAGAGTCCTTAGGTATGATGAAAAAAAAGGAGAAAAGTGAGATATGGGAAGAGTGCGAACTGAGATAGAGCTAGAACTGGAATAAACCCAACAAGGTTCTAGTAATGAAGTATCGTTAAGCACTTGTAGGATTGTAAATATTATTGTGTTGATGATTCGGGTGGTCTTGGATGATGGAAATACATGTTTGCCATAGTTTAGAGAGAGAAAGATAGAGAGGGTGTTCTACTTAGAGACTTGCTTTGTAAAATGTAAAAGGTTAGATTGAGAAGCACCACCCCTTCCATGGATGGAAGGGGTATTTAAAGTTACAGACAGTACGACCTCCTATCGACCTATGGATCAGGTATACAGTGGGTAAAGACCCGTCCTTCCTCCACGGTGTTACACTACGCTAAACTAAACTAATAACTAACTAATAAATTGATAAATAACGTAACTAACGATATGTCTACGAGCTAACTTGTGCTAGATAATATTTGGGGTGACCGATACTTTACTAATGGAATTTCCAATTCCTAACAATCTCCCCCTAAGGGAGGTCACCCCATGTTTTACGTTTCGAATCCTAGCATTCTATTTAATCTTCAGTCTTGAGCTCGTAGACATTAATTCTTCAACATCTGCATCTTTGTGCTTTAGCAGTGATTCTTTAAAGTCCGATAACTTTGTACTTTAAGTGGAGGTCTTTGAACTGATCCACATCTTTGATGATCTTCGAGCTTTCATTGAGATCATCAGCCACAGTAAATCTCTGGATCACCCTTTATTGTGTTGCCATCATGTGAAGTTGTGACTTTTGGACTGACATGCTCACACTTTTGGATCATGACATCTTTCATTAGAGTAGCGGAAGCTTTACTGGCTCATGATATTTGCAGCAGCGTAGTAGAAACATAGTATAAAAATATCAGAGCCAGGTTCTATAGATATGCAGAAGTCATGATTTCTTCAATTAAGTGTGGATGCTGTGAGCATGCGGCTTTGGATTGACTCCTCAATTCTGATCAGCTGCAACCGTTCAAATGTACCAGCAAACAACAGTTAGCAATAAAGCGCACGAAAGTGTCTTTGATCACTTTTGTTGAATTGAGGTACACGACCCACGGTTCCCTGTTGATCAGTACAAGTAATGCCTGTGATCAGGTAGAGTTCCGAAGAATCTCCTTGACAGGGTTTCGCAGCTGTTCTAGCTGTTTTCAAACCGGAACGTCTCAAAGAAGACAACACGGAGTGAGTAAACCAGGGAATTGAGATTCACTGATTGATGAAAATTTGATTTAAAAACAATCGTGTATTGCTTAGAAGAAAGAGTTTTGCAATACGACGAAGGTTTTATGAGAAAGATCAATTTTCACTCAAAAATACCTTTTGTATTTGAAAAGAGTACACATTCGATGTGCTAGAGAAAAGAAGAGATTCGCACATCGAACGGTTTTTCCAAAAGTATTTTTTTTTTCAATCAGAGATAATTTTTTTGTTTGAAATATGATTACACATTCGATGTGCTTGAGAAAAGAAGGTTTGCACATCGAACGGTTTTTCCAAAAGTATTCGTCAATTCCAATCCTGGACCAAGGTTGATTCACGAGTGAATCGCCCCATCGTTTCTATCCAGTTGTAACAAGCTTGATCTTTAGAAAAGATCTCACATGCCACCCACCAAGAGCTTGTTTGATGTTGGGTCTAGAAGGATCTCCATCTTCATCGTGAATATTTAACATATCACTCGGATGTTCTGGCAATACCACAAGGATAATGCGAAGGACTCTTAATTATATTCTCACTTTCCACATTGTGTGAAACAGCAAGTCTTCAAGAATAGTGTCCTAGTGAGATATTTTGGATGATCTCTTGGCTCTAGACTCAATAGTGCACATTTGGTTTCCTATGCCGGAAACTAGGGAGAGGGTCTCCTTCTTCAATATCAACAATCTCTAAGAGAAAGTCGATAGATTATGTAGGTTCCCCGTGAGAATGAAACGAGCCCTTTTAAGAGGAACTTGAGTAGTTTAGTGCAGTGCGTCACTGGGTCCATGACGTCTTGTCTTCAATACCAGTGTTACATTAGTAACCACCAGTAGCATACGTATTCAACTCGGTTTCTGCCCTAAGGTTGAATTATTGGAGGGCTATTTCTTTTCACCCTTTTCACATTTAATTCTTTTTCATTCTTCAACCCCTTCAGTGCTTACCGAGACTTCATAACTAGAACCTTGTTGGGTTTATTCCAGTTCTAGCTCTATCTAAGTCGGCACTTTTCCCATATTCTCATTTTTCTCCTTTTTTCAATATACCTAAGGACTCTACACTATCTAGTGGATTGTCCCTAGGTAGATCCCTCCGGTTCTGGCGGATCATGGGAACTAATACCTAACTCACCATCCTTATAACTCCATGCATAAAGTAAAATGGTCGGTCTTTTGGAGCAGTTCATTCCTTCTTGAAACCAATTGAAAAATCATTTGGAAAATCAATCAAGGTACTTGTGATACGAGATCAAAGCATTTTGTACCTTAATAGTTTTGATCATTTAGAAAACCTCCCCCTAAACATGTGCATATGATTTATAAATTGTTTAGCACATGGAGGCAAGAGAACTTTGAAATATTTTCTTTGATCACAATTTTCATGGAAAAAGCCATTTGATTTTCTTTGGTAAATTCTCCCCCTCAATATGTGCCTAGGATATTTGAAATCATTTTATCACATAGAGGAAAGAGTTCTTTTGAAGCGCATCCACGATCACAAAAACCATTAAGAAACCTTTAGAAAATCAATCAAGGTACTTTATGTTGAAACATATAAATCTTTGTACCTTGAAAGTTTATTTTCTTTTGAAATGCTCTCCCTCAATATGTGTTTCGAGATTCGAAAGCGTTTAGCACATATGGGAGAGCAGTATGCACACTTGAATCAAAACGATCACCTTTTATCAGATTTCATTATTAAATCATAAATTCTCCCCCGATCAAAAATATCAAACCCTTTGAGATTTTGGATCCCAAGTGATTTAATAAGGTTTAGAAAACATGGGAGAATAATGTGGCCAAGTTTAAATACTCATCTTGTTTTTGGATAAATGCTCCTCCTCAACATGTGCATTGTTATTTTGAAATCGTTTGGCACATGGAGGCAGGAGTGCCTTAAAAGGACTAAAACATATTTGAGATTTAAATCACTAACTCTCCCCCGATCAAAAATTTCAAACCTCTTGAGATTTGTGATCCCAATTGATTTAAATTATTTAGAAAATTTTAGGGGAAAGACGTGGCATGATTTACTTTTGAAAAATGACTGAGATGGACCAATTTTAGACATTAAATATTGTTAGTGTCAGGTATGATTGTTTTAAGAGATCTTTTAGGTAAAATAAAAAAAATTCACAATCAAACAAGAACAGAAAAAATTTCATTTTGAAAGATCTTTGAGTTTTAAAGAAAATCATACCATGACATAACATTAAATCTTTAGATCACTACTTTTTGTTGTACAAAACGGACTTGATATGAAGAAATATCGTTTGAAAATATTTTATTTTAAATCACTCTCTCCCTCAATCGATGACCGTAGTCGATGATTGAGTGACTTAAGTTTTGATAACATGAAGTCCGGTGATTCTCAAAATTAAGTCCAAATTATTTTCAAAACAATATTTTCCATTTTCAAAACAATTTATTCAAATTTTTCAAAATTGTTTAAAAATGGTATCCTGCACAAAGATACGTTAGGTGGTTGAGAAGATTCTGTTGTTGATGTAGGGTAGGAAGAAAACCGTATGCTGATGCAGTGAGACTTCTTACGTTGCATTTTAATGCCAACTGAGGTCAAATTAAGCTCCGTTTCTTCAATCACGTAGAAGAAAACCATCTGCTGATGCGGTGAGACCTCTTACGTTGCATTTTTCCATGCCAACACTCCATAGAAGTCCAATTACTTACGATGTTGATAGGTTAGGGCGAATTGACTAAATGTTGTCCTCTCGACTCTGACCCCACCTGAAGTAATTGGAAGTAAGTAGACGTAGACATAACTAGCTAGGAGGATTAACTAGGTTAGCACTACTTTCCTCTATTGATTCCCCTTTACCATTTATCTTCTTTTATTTGCTTTATTCTGCATTAGTAGTTTAATTAATTAAATCCATATTGAAACCATTATTAATCTGTGACACTTAGACTTAGTAATAATCCATCACACAAAGCTCTTGGGACGACCTCGGCTTTACCGATTACTACACTACACACGATCGTGTACACTGCCCGTTAGTGTACTAGGGTAGACCATAGGTATAACGAGAAATTATAAATATTAAGACCTGGTCAGTAAAACCTGCATCACCCTCAAATGACCATTTGAGGGGTATTTATACTTTCATATATCACCCTTATGGGCTTGGCCATAGGCTTTTAGGATATGGATTGGACTTGGATTGGATTACAAATGATAAAAGGCTAGCTTATCTTAACTAGTAGCCATTTAGTTAGCCCAATCCACGAGCCCATAGACTATTCCATTACAATATCTAACACATATTACAAAGTTCCTAAACGTGAATGACCATCACTTCGATTAAATATTATTAAGCCTAACAGTCACTCATGTGGAGTTCTTGCATATTGGCCATCAACATAACTGCTGCATTAGCTTGCAAGTCCTCCATATCATCATCAGATTCAGCATTGGCCATGAAGCTTTGTTCTTTGTTGGCCAGTGTTCCACCTGCTTCATCCTTGAGAGACATGAGCAAAGCCTCTTTGTGATAAGCGCTGCCTCTTGTTCTCGGTTTTGGACAAGCATTTTCTAGATGACCCTTCTCGTTACAGTTGTAACATCTGAGACCATTAACCCCATTCTGAGCATTTCTCTGATCAACCATCTGAACCCTTTGTTTTTGAGCACCCATGTTATTCCTATCATTAAACCCTTGACCACTACCCATCTGACGACCATTTCCACGATTATGAATCTCAACCCGTCCATTATTGACAACAGCCTGATTTCTAGTATTTTAGGAGGTTCGAATGCGATTGTTGGATTTGTTAGCAAATCTCCCGAAGGCTCTAGCAATCATGACAAATCCTTGGTTCAATGCATCAAAGGCTTCAGCATCCTCAGTTGACTCACTGTAAAGAGCTTGATCTTTGTTGTTATTGTATGGAACCAATTGAGTTTTTTGTGATTGTTGCTGTGATGGATCATATGGTGTAATCTGAGCAGTTGGTTGTGGAGGCAAGTTTTGAAATTGAGGATAACATTCTTGAGTGTACAAAGCAAGAGTTTGATTACTCGGGAGTGAACGAGAAGCAGGGATTCCATGGATGATTCTTTCTTTTTCAACTTCCTTTTGATGGTGCTTCAAGTAGTCATACAACAATCCGTAAGTAGCTTGATGAAGGTTCTTCGCTTGACGGATGAATGTATCATACTTATCCCAATCAGGACCTAGACATGTTAGGAATTGGAAATTCCACTATGAAATGTCGGTCACCCCAACTATTATCTAGCATAAGTTAGCTAGTAGACATATCGTTATTTACTGTTTTATTAGTTAGTTATTAGCATAGATTAGCTTAGTGTATCACCGTGGAGGAAGGACGGGTCTTTACCCACTGTATGCCTGATCCACAGCCCGACGGGAGGGCGTTTAGTTTGTAACTATAAATACCCCTTCCATCCTTGGAAGGGATGGTGCTTCTTTGATAATCTAACCTTCTCTTTTGTTTATCTCTCTAGAATCACCCTCTCCTCTCTTCATCTCTCTAAACATGGCTCTCTTATTTAATCACAATCCTAGACCACCCGAATCATCTAAACAACATAATATATACGATCCTACAATTGGCATCAGAGCCTAGGTTTTGTTGTTTGTGATGATTCGAATGGTTTTCGTATGTGGTTTGTAGTGTTCTATGATGCGGTTTGATAAAGTTTTCGTGTGGATTAATGCGGTTTGGTTGATGTTTGGATGTTGTTGATGAATATGTTGTTATTAGCAGATTTTAAATGGTTTTCTACATGGTTTGATGTTGTTTTAATACTGGTTTTATGTCGAATCATTTAAAACAATATGTTGTTGTTGATTTTAACTGTTTTTATCAAGTTTTAACTGGTGCTGATTATGATATTTAACTGGTTAAGTGTGAAACTGCTGTTGGTTAAAACGTTTTTCTGAGTATGCTTGATGTGATGTCTGGATGCGATTTGTCCACTGATGTTTCTCTACTATGCAATTTGTCTTGACAAGTTGTCCAGGTTCATTGTAAAAGTCTAAAGCGATTTGTCAACGAAAAGTCTAAAGCGATTTGTCCACTGATGTTTCTCTACTATGCGATTTGTAAATGTCTAACTGCAATTTGACCAAAGTCAACAGCGGTTTTTCATGAAAAAATCAGGATACGATTTGTCCACTTGATGCGTTTTGACGCAAGTGCGATTTGTGATGTAAAAGTCTAAAGCGATTTGTCAATGTTGAAATATGAAGCGTTTTTGGTCAATAAGTCTAAATCGGTTTGTCATGATTCAATTCAAGGATGCGTTTTGTCAAGGTTTCACAGCCAACATCATAAATTTAACAAAATCATTCAACAACAACATCACAATTAATCTACTCTATCATTACAGATTATTGACAAACATCATACATCAACAAATTCAAAGAATCATATCATGTACATCAACAAGACTCAACATGATTCAACCTCAACTATTCTGATATTCATCTTCAACAAGAATCTAAGCTACAGGACTCAACTCAACAAAAACTTCAAGATCTCAATTTAACCGTGTGATTCTCAATAAATATTCGACCAGTTTAGATCGTACACACTGTAGCACCTCGCATATTTCAGGTCTATATTTTACTATTTTACGTTATATAAATTACTTTTAATTATTTATATAAGTAATCTCAAAAATTAGATAGTGTGAATTATCCTCACAACCAACACATGACTAGGAAAAGTCTACGTGTTCAAAAATACTTTAGTTTTACCACTAGTCATAATTCATATGAATTACTGCCACGTTGCCAATTTTAGGTACACATTTTACCTTTAAGAAATACGCGTGCCCGAACCTACGTTATTAGGTTTTAACAACATCGAAACACCATATTAGACTTATCATACTTTTAGTAGACCTAGTTGGAGTATGTTGATAAGTTTTAGCATTTTTGGAAGTATTACATTTTTACGTTACCCGGTTTTAAGTTTCATGACTTAAGGGCTTAACATTAGTAATTACCGGGACCAAACTACACCTCTAAAGCAAATGATAGCAAAAATACACATGCACTACCACCTCAAAAGTGAGGTGGCGTGCAAATGGCATCATTCAAGCCATGTGGCCTTCTAATATCACACCTCCACTCTTACTCACCCATTTTGTCCCCCACTAGAAGAGATATCTTCTCAATCTTATCATTTCACATGTAAAACACACACACAACTCTCTTGGTCTCCCTCCTTGCCGTCCACTATCAATCCCAAAACACCATGTTGGGTCTATTATAGATTTGATGATACAAAACAAGAAGAATGAAACATCAAGGACTTAAAGTGACAAGAAGGGAAATTATAAAAAGATGGAGGATTTGGAAGATTCTAGAAGATATGCTTAAAAGAATATTTAGTTTCCTAATTGTATTGTTTCCTAATTATATTATGATTCCTCTTGTAAACCCTAGATGTCTCTAGTATATAAAGAGACATAGGGTCATTAGTTTAAAAGTACGTACAAGATGTAGACGTCTAAAGGTGTGTGTGTGTGGGAACCTAGACGTAGGGAAAACGTCTAGGGTTTAGTGGTTCAGTTAGTTAGTATTAGATCAAGTCTTTGATCTTTATTATAGTTAGTTAGTTAGTTTATGATAATGAAAAACCTTGTTCATAATAATGTTGATTCTATGTTTGAATATTCCGCTTTCATTATTATGTGTTCCTAGATATAATACTAGACCTCGTCTAAGAGCTTAAAACGATCTTCACAATTGGTATCAGAGCTTGGGGAGCTCTTGATATAGGGATCTACAAGGTTTTATAAAGAAAAGATACAAAATTCGAAGTTGTTAAAAATTTTCGTAATGTTTCTGCAGGGCTGTTTTCAAGAGGGCATAACTTTTTGTTGAACCGTTGGATCGAGCTAAAATTTTTGCTGGTGCATCTCAGTATATTCATCTAACTTTTCACGAGAGGGATTGTGAATTGGAGCTCGCAATAAAAATTTATTCAATGTCGAAGTCTGCTGCAGAAAATTCGTAAGGTTACTACAGCACTGTTTTGAAACGATCATAACTTTTTCGTTAACCGTTGGATCGTGACGAAATTTTTGGTGGATGTTCTCTATATACTCATCTAACTTTCCACCGAAGGGATCTTTGATCTGAGCTATTATGTGAAAGTACTGCTTAAAGTACTGCTGTTATGTCGAAAGTACTGCTTGATTTTTAAAGTACTGTTGTTCAGTATATGAAAGTACTGCTTGGAATTCAAAGTACTGCAGATTATATACGAAAGTACTGTTTCTTGTCCAAGGTACTGCTCAAGGTACTGATCCTTTTCAAAGTACTGCTTGTCTCCTTATGAAAGTACTGCAAGTCTCATTCAAAGTACTGCTTAATGTTATACATGATTTTTGGTTCTGGATTCAAGGGGAAGTTGAGCATAATAATTGTTATGGATTTTTGGATGGTTTACACACACAGAAGAGTTGGTTCACACACACAAGGAGTTTGGTTAATTTGTTCTTAAAAGAATTCAAAAAGGCTCGTATTTGATTCTTATGGATTAATTAATTACGAAGAAGGTTAAATATCATTTATTTGATGTTGTAGTTGAGTTTCACAGGTTTGTGTTCTTATCATATAGCTTGATGAATCTAGCAATGTGTGATTTTTCTTATGATGCTCTATGCACACATTGGCTATCACTTAAAGGAGTTACATTGTAGTGCTCAGTGTCTCATATTAGTTGAGGATTTTGTCAAGGGATTGCGGTCTACTTATATTTGTTGATTTGTATAAGTATGGAGTTCCGAGGATTGTAAAAGATTTAAGACACAAGTTTGGGAAATTTTACTTCTTCATCAAGTTCGTTATATTTGGTTTTCTTCACAAGTAATCATTACATAAAGCCTACAGATTTTGAAGAATCATTGATGTACATGCATCACTCAAGGGAAAGTGTTTGATTTTTACTATTGTTGATCATTATTACTACTGCTAGTTGAAGTTTTCTACTGTTTTGGATCCATTTTTCTTATGGTGCGTAATGGTGGGCGATTTGAAGCATTGGAAGTCTTAGATTGGAAGTATGATATTGGTTTGTGGTGGTCAAGATCATTATTTGCATACGTTCCCTATTTAGATAATTACAAAAAGGGGAAGAGATGTTTGAGTGACATGTTTAAGTCAAGGGGAAGATTGTTTCATTCATGGTGAGATTTATTTATCTCAACTTCTGCTACTTCGTCTAGGGAAGTTGGTACAAGATCGTGTTTGTTTTGTCATCATCAAATAGGGGAAGATTGTTGGGTCTATTATAGATTTGATGATACAAAACAAGAAGAATGAAACATCAAGGACTTAAAGTGACAAGAAGGGAAATTACAAAAAGATGGAGGATTTGGAAGATTCTAGAAGATATGCTTAAAAGAATATTTAGTTTCCTAATTGTATTGTTTCCTAATTATATTATGATTCCTCTTGTAAACCCTAGATGTCTCTAGTATATAAAGAGACATAGGGTCATTAGTTTAAAAGTACGTACAAGATGTAGACGTCTAAAGGTGTGTGTGTGTGGGAACCTAGACGTAGGGAAAACGTCTAGGGTTTAGTGGTTCAGTTAGTTAGTGTTAGATCAAGTCTTTGATCTTTATTATAGTTAGTTAGTTAGTTTATGATAATGAAAAACCTTGTTCATAATAATGTTGATTCTATGTTTGAATATTCCGCTTTCATTATTATGTGTTCCTAGATATAATATTAGACCTCGTCTAAGAGCTTACAACGATCTTCACACACCATTCTCACTTTGTTTTGTACTTCAAGAATCACTAAGAAGATGGTGCTAGAGTTGGTTCCTTGTTAGCCTTAATTGTTTTATTAGAAGTGATGGTCATTCACGTTTAGGAACTTTGTAACGTGTGTTAGATATCGTGATAGAATAGTCAACGGGCTCGTGGATTGGGCTAAGCTAATTGGTTAAACGTTAGGGTATGTTAGCCGTTTGTATGCTCATATATCCCAAGCCCAATCCAAGTCCACGAAAAGCCCAAGCTAAAGCCTTTAGGGTTTTATGCCTCTTGTACTATAAATACCCCTCAAATGGTCATTTGAGGGGTGTGCTTGAAAGTGTGTGTGTGTGTGTGTGTATTTTCTCTTTCAAGGAATATACAACTTATTGTTTGCATATCTTATACTCATAACATACACGGATTTATATATCATTCAAGTCACCATTCATCTTATCTTTTCTTTCTAAGCTTTACGTTTGTGTTGGGTTTCAGGAGTTCTACGCATAACTTTGGTTAACGTGGGTATTACGTGATAAGGTTGATATTCGTAGTGGTCCTACATTCCTACATGATCCTAGGGTTATTTTGTTGATATCAAGGGTGAAATAAGAGCTACACAAGAAGGTTAGGGCTGAAGTAAGAAGGTTATTTCAAGGGTAAAAAGGTTTGTAAACTTGGGTTAAGAGGTTGAAGACAAGGGTTGAAGATTGAAAGGGGTTTAGGCTTGATTGTTCTTGTGACCATTCAACCTAAGTCTTGTAAGAAGTTTTTTTAAATTTCTTGTCATTCAATATGGTTGTAATGATATTTATAATTATTTGATGTAATTTGATATAAGTAATACATGTAATAAGGCTTGCATGATGTTGTACATAAAATTGAAGGGTAAAAACTAGTGTAGAAACTCATTAAGACAACCAGTAAGAAACTTGTGAATTATCATGAGTTTTAACATAAAAATCATAAACCTTGGACTAGATTAAGTTTAAGAAGTTGTTAGAGGAAGTAAAAACTAGAATTTGAGCTTTTGAATCACTTGAAATGGACTTATAGATAAAAAAAAATATGGTTAAAAGAAGATGACTAGATGAAATTGGTTATTAAGTCAAAAGTCTTCTGAAACGATTTTAAAACGCGATTTAAACCCTTTTCTGGTCCGAATCAGCAAAAGTGTAAAACACGAAAGTTGCTCGGAATGAAATTTTCTACATAAATCCAGGTGCACATAAGCAGAAAGTGAACGAAAAGTCTTAAAAACAGCAAATACTAAACGGACCTGTTGTGACTAGAAAACAACCATGGTCATGGAAACTTAGTTGTATTTTGATTCTTTGAGACCAAAACAAAGCCAAGGTTAAACCAAGGCTAATGTCTCAAACTATTTTAACTTAAATATAACCACTAGATATGACCATGATTGTTGTTTCAAAGTTGTTTAATTGTAACTTAGCCGCACGGCTAGTTTGGGTATGTTAACTCGAAAATTGTTACAAAAACTTGGTCATTAGATGAAGCTTTACTAGGTTTTGACAAAACTAGATAAATGACATTTTCACAAGTTTTAACTCTTATTTAAAACCATGAATTTATTAATCTAAAAACTATTTTTGAAACCTTTAAATTTTACAACATCATAATATGACGCACCAAAATTATTTCATCACAACACTTACACATGGTAAATGCTTCACGACACAACTTATACTATCACGTCACTACTCAAATAGTCTTTGACGAAACACGACATATATTTTATACAACATTTGTCTCGTTAAATACTTATTTATAAATGATAAGTACTATAATAGTAGGGAATTTCATTATCATAAAGAGGCCTCTTCGGGGTATCGTATCGACGAGTTGTGGATTTACGATTTAAAGTGTCCTGGCTCCTCGTGCGATTACTACATGACCTCTTGATTTTGATAGCCCGAATGGTGGTACGAGGTCATTTATAAAAAGGTATGAGTCAAACAAACACTTAAGGGATACCTTAGCTTAATATCCATGTACAACATCATAAGCCAAAAAATTACATATACTTGTACACTTATATTGAAAACTATACTAAAACATAATTATTATACTTTCGCAGGTAATCACTAAAGATCGCAGTCTCGACATACACTGTTATTGCTATAAGCTACTACTGATAACTACGGTGAGTTCATAGCCCCAAGTTTTGTTTAACTGTTTTATAAACTACTTGGGGGAGATACATGCTAAAATGTTTTATTATGGACAATTACTTGAAAACTGAACGCCTTGACTGTATTATTGCATGCCTTAGTTGTTTATACCAAAAGTCCCCAATATCATGGACCACTAATCACTGGGAGTGAGCGCAAATATAGTGGATAGGCCTATCGGGATTGACGAATCCCGTTTGTGTTAGCCGGATCGGTAACCAAACGCATCTGTATATATCGTCCGGTGATATATATACAACAGTCAGTCGTGAGTTCCATGAGCTTAGAGCAATAATAACTATCAAGAAGATAATTGTACACATTGTAATTATACTACAAACTATTGTCCACTACTATTTTCAAAACTATGAATTCACTCAACCATTGTGTTGACTTTTCGGCATGTTTTATCTCAGGTCCTTAAGATATGTCTGGCACGCGAATGAAGGCACACGGAATAGGCATTTTGAAGACAATGCATATTATCATTCGAAAAACTTTTAAACTTATAATGTACATTATGGAACCTCTACTCTGATATTATGAATAAATTCGAATGATAATGTATTTTAAAACGTCTCATTTAGAGTCGTTTTCTGTAATGTGTACTTTGTGCTAATAAGTAATATCCTCGATTAGCTTCCGCTGCTATTCAAAACTGAGGGTGTTAGACACACAATGTTATCTTTCATCGATCCATGTCTCAATATTTTAAAGGAATGGCCTAGATCTCAGTGTGTTGTTTCGTGGATAATACAGTAATACCAAGATCTTTTAGATCTATCCTACGAAAACAACCCTATCATCATTGATCCTGATAAATTTCTGAAATCCAACTGATGTAGGAACTAAACCAACGATGGTCTTATTCCTCATCTTGTTCGGTTATCAAAAAAAAAATAATAAAAGCATCACATATAAAAAATAATCTTTATCCGAAACACTTAAAGATTTTTTTTTTTTGGTTAGAATCTAATCATGTATCAGATTACATCACAGATTTAGGTGATTCTATGCTTCATGAATATCCAAACTCTAAAGATGGAATGAATCTTAATGCTTTGTTCCATTCTTTCATTCGTTTGGAAAAAATAACTAAATCAAATCACATCTAAAACTCACCTACCTGAGACCATCTTGTCAATCTTTGGAAGAGGTGATGACTGCAGGTTAATTCGTTTAATAAGGGGCGCAGATAATTAAGATTAATGTGATGTTGCGTTTGTTTTGGAGATAAGAGAAATATTAGGAGAGAGGCGGACTGAATGTGAGAAGATCTAGGGTTAGAAGTAATATTAGGGTAGGATTTGTGAGAAGTGTATTACTTATACCCGAATAATTAGGGCAACTCATTGATTTGATCCAATGTGAAAAACGGGCCGGGAGAAGACAGCATGGGCCAACCGTGTAACATTATATCTTGGGCCTGCCAAACTACAATTAATGAATGGACCCGATTTAGATATTGGAAGTGGGCTTAACAATTTTATGGGCCGTGTGATTTAGTATTATGTTTGGTAAGGTTTATTTGGATCGTGGGCTTGAATGATTGTAGTTGGGGCGGCATGTTGAAGATATCAGGATAAGAAGTGGGCCGTGAATAATACTTGGGCCGAATATCTATGCTTCTTGAACGAGACTATTGTTGGACTTGTGCCAGGATAAATTCTAAGTGATGTATTATATATCAAAGATATTGGAAGGCATGAGATGATCATTGTAAGAATTTACATGGACCGGATCGGGTTGAATAGTTATTTGGACCGGGCTTGAAATTATGTGTGATGATATTGGATTTGGAAGATGTACTGATGGGCTTCTCAAAATTGGATCGTATATGAGATTTGATTATATGATGTTTATGAGATTTGGATTTTATAAGGTTTGTTGAAGAGATTTGATGATGAGACTTAGTATGATCCTAAGATTCGTTATGTTATGAGGTTTGGTAATTTGGTGTATACATCTTCACGATGGATATTATTTCACAACTTGAATTGATGATTGGACAACGTTGACTACGGGGTTGTTTACACGGTATTTCTTATTTGGGTTTGAAGTGAAGTCTTTCGGGCGCGTTAACTTATTTTCTTCTTCTTTATTTCTACCCTTCCACGAAGATGACTTGTTTGGGCATTTATAGAGTGTGATAAAGACTTGGCTATTTAGTTACGGTTGTGATTCTTTCTCGCTTAACCCACAACGTAGCTATCACTTCGGTGTCTCACGCAGTTGAGGATATGTCAAGAGGTTTTGTACATTGGGGACATCATTTCTTTTTCACGAGGATTATTACAAGTTTAAGTAACAAATCTGGGGAATTCTTCTTCATGATCAAGTTTGGTATATCGGGTTTACTTCTCCAAATAGTCACAGCAATTGCCGACAGAATTAGTTAATGATATGTTAGCCAAAGTATTTTATGATGGTGATGTGATCAGCAATTCCTATGAGATATTCGATGCCACTGAATGACAATGATACTTCACAGTCTAATTTCATGAATCTTCAGCGTCAGTCATGACTTTTCAAGATGTTTTCTTATGACAAGAACCTTTCGTGCAGATGGTTGTACACGTTAATGATGCTTCCGAAAGTTCGAAACCATAATGGGGGGAGAAACGTGTACTTTGATGCTTTACGGTCAACCTCAGGGGGAAGAAGTGTATACTACTCGACTTAGTATGGTTTGCGAAGTTATGTACATATGGGTAAAGAATTGTTGATGATGGAGAAGAATCATTGATGAACCGCTGCATGTTCCCCTAAAACAGATATTCACTGAAACCAAAGTTGTCATAACACACTCAAACTGACATTGTTCATGGTTTAGTCTTGATTTTGTAAAATCCCGCGAAAGAATCTATTTCTCGGTTTAAATCATAGACTTGTAAAATCCCGTGAAAATGGAAAACATCCTAATAATTGTAAAGTGCATTTCTGGATCTATCTTACGGTTTATTCTTGGTTTTGTAAAATCCCGCGAAAGAAATTATTTCTCGGTGTAAACCATAGAATTGTAAAATCCCGTAATGATGGAATCATCCTGGAGAAAGGAAAGTGTATTTTTGGATCTTATCTGATGCTGGTGCTACGGTTTCTACTTCGAAGAAGGGATAAAGGGTGTACTTCATAAATTGGATGTGTGTTTGGATTATCTTCATGGCAGATTGGTTATCTCAAAGTTTTACGGGGTTATGCTCATTTAACCATGGTCGGGATGAAACCATTATCATAGTTCACTTAAAACGTCAATGGATGCTAGACTTGAGTTTTAACCAGAAGATGTGACAACGACGTTAATTCTTTATTATCTATTTGAGGTTGAAGTGAAATTTCACGGGCAAGTGTACTTAGTAGCTGAAGGTATCGGGGATGGTTGGATGAAGATTCTTCGAGATCCTTGTTCGAGCTTTTAATATTTTCAAAAATGAAGACTTGGAAATCTAGTTATTTTTGGGTGACTTTTCCTTTTCTTTTACCACTTGGGGGAATTGGGCTCTTACCACCACAAAATAACTATCACTTTAAGGAGTTACGTTGTAGTGCTCAATGTCACATTGAATTTTGGATTTTCAAGGGGTGATGTACGTCTAATACTTGATGGTTAGTGGGTTGAAGAGTATAGAGTACTTAGAGATTCAAATGGGCATGAATTCTCGGCACCGCTCTTTGTTACATACGTGCAAGTTTAATTCACGAGTTCGGGTTGTTTTACTTCAGGGTCAAATTCATCATATCGGGTTTTCTCCATCAGCTGTCATGACAAATAGCCTACTGAATACAAGTTTGCCAAGAGAGGTAGAAAAGAGAGAGATTATAACGTTTGAACACAACAGTTCAAGCCTCGTACTCTAAAGAAAAGAAAAGTGTACGTTTCAGTGCGCTTTATCGTGTGAAGAAGAGAAATCTTCTTATGATGTTTGAATACATCAGTTCAAGCCTCGTACTCTAAAGAAAAGAAATGTGTACGTTGCAGTGCGCATTATTTTCGGAAGAAGAGAAATCTTCTTATTATGACCATTCTCATCAACATGCTTCATGCTTTTTCCATGTGCTTTCAATTATCAAGTGAACCGGACTACCGTTGATTGTTTTCTTATTCCACTTGCTCAATTATAATGACGATGGCGACATCATATGCTACCTTTGTAGGGGAGAAGTGTGAATAGACTACATTTGGATTATGTTCACTTACTCAATCAAGAATGGCAACTCCGTATGCAATTCTTGAGGGGGGAAAAAAGTGTGAAACTGCTGCAAGTTGAGTTATATCTGAGAATATATGGTCAAAACGGCTCCTAACTCATGTAAGAACCGAGCTTCTACTTATTGGGTCATCTTCACATGAAGTTTCTTCTAATGCTTCACGTACACATCGACATGATGATTTCGGGCAACCTTCTGTTCTTGTTTGATGTGATTTTTTGTTTGGTTTTACAATTTCAAGTGTTCGTTGCGGGCTGATTGCTGATTTCCTTGATGAACATCTTTCTATTCTTGTTTGATTGGGAGGGATTTTAGTTAAGGAGATTTGCAAGATTTATGTTAATTGGGATGCTTTTTTGGTGAGATGAAGATGTTAACTATATATTCCCCAACTGGACAATCTTGAAGAAGGTCATTTAACTATCCAAAGACTTCTTCTTATTCTGGGCAGTTATCAAACAGATTGTCGGTTTAGGGGAGACCACTAATTAGGGGAGAATGAAAAGTTATATTTAATCCCCAATTAGACTTGCTCACATTCTTCAGCAAGTTGATTCTCACAAAGATTAAAAGTGGTCTTCTCAAAAAGATTTCAAGTATCTGGGCTTACAATGAGTTGCTGATTCTGAAGTATCAAAACCAGCAAGTGGGAATGAGACATACATCTAAAAGCATAACGAGTACACATGATGAACTTAATACTTCTAAGTGATTGAAGTTATCCCGGGAAGACAAATGTCATGACCGTAGAGAAACTCAGTGTATCTAGTGGCTTTTAGTGTTCTTATTCCAACTATGTGGGGGAAGAGATGGAAGAGCTAGTTTCTGATGAAAAAAGAGGTACACAAGTATGACATATTCAGGGGAGATAAATGTATAACATAAGGGAGGTTTTATCAGTTATTCCTTCCTTGGGTATTGATGTACTTCGGACTCTTGAGCTTCATACACTTTCTTCAGGGGAGAGAAAAGTATACATCGGGGTTAATCTTTGGCTATCAGACTTAATCTGCTACTTTGATGTTATAAGCTTCTCTGCCTTTGGGTATATGTGTATTCGGGTTCGTGAGCTCTATTCTATGAGACTAACTGCATCAATTCATCTACTTGGGGGAAGTGGTCTCTGGACAACTTTTTGGTATAGATCGCTTCAAACGCCAGTAGAAAAGAAATATGAGAAGATTGTGTTATGTGTGGGATGATACGTTGTTGTTCTATTGGATGATATAGCCTCCAACGAAGAATCACGATGATTATTCTTAAAAAGAGCAGCAAGATCGATGATAATGGTGTGCTTCTTTGTGCACCTGGCTAAGGCAAGCTTGAAATAGAGCTTTGAATCTGCTCAGCAAAAGGATTTTTGGTTTGGGGGGAAGCTACCAAAGTCTCACTTTCAGATGGTTCAATTTCCTTGTTCAATACAAGGGACCTCGAAAGCTTTGGTGGTGAATGTTTAATAGATGATGTCTTCTATCTTCTACAACGGGGCTGCTCGATATCCTTATCTTGGTACTCGTATCATCATCTTCTTAAACTATATCATCTACTCTATTTGTAAATATTTATCAAAAACCAAATATAAAAATATAAAACCAACAAAAAGAAAATAGAAAATTATAAAACCAACAAAAACCCATAAAATCAGCAAATTTGAAAGAGACAAAAAAAATTGTTTTTCAAGAGATTTCTTCTGGTATCGATAACATTTACGATCTTAGAAATGTCATTCAATAATGGCATGTGACTTTAGATGAAGCACGAGCAGGAGGTGTAAATATTTCTTTTCAAAACATGTCTCAAAATATGGCTTACAGTTACTTCAGACTATAACCCGTGCTTAAACCATGGTTTGCTATTATTTCAGATAGCAACCCGCTCTTTAAGGAAGGAAAGTGTTGTGCTAAACCATTTTTCAAAAATTTCGTGCACTTATCCTAAACAAAATGAGGAAAGTATGTCGAAGGACTGCTGTTCCTACACAAATGTTTTTCCGTCTAAAATTCTTCAGAAAAATATTTGCAGTATTCTAAAATGGTGGAAATTGAGTTGCTTGAAATCAATTAGAATCAGAATTTTCATAAATTTGCAAAACCCAATCAATGACTTCAGCTTATTTAAAACTTTTTATGAAACGAGTCATTGATTGAGGGGGAGAATGTTTTCAAAGTTATATCATCTAAACGGGCTTATTTAATTATCCTATATGCTTAACTGAAAATGATGTTAACCTACGTTGAAGGACTAGGTGCCTAGGATATGATTGCTAGAACTAGATGACTACAGTTTGATAAACACATTATTCCCATGCCTTTATATGATGTGATTGATATGTTGAATTGACTTTTATTAGTCGATTGCTGTTTGGGTGTTGTCGACCACCATATATTTGTTTGTATGTCTACTAACGTATGCAGATATCATGGATTATAAGAATGTTCCTGATCCGGATCCCACAAATGAAGATGATTGGATGTCGAAAGGAAAAGGCAACTATTTCTTGGGCCGACAAATGAAGAAACGAAGCTTAATTCGACCTCTATGGAGAGTGGGCGTGACAAATGCAACGTCAGAGGTCTCGCTGCATCAGCAGACGGTTTTCTTCCAACCTTCAACAACAACAACAAAAGCAGCTCAACCACCTAACGTATCTTTGTGCAGGATAATAGTGATGATACCATTTTTTAAATTTTTTTGAATAATATTGTTTTGAAAAATGGAAAAATATTGGTTTTGAAAATAAATTGGACTTAATTTTGGAAATCACCGGACTTCATTTTATCAAAACTTAAGTCACTCGATCATCGACTACGGTCATCGATTGAGGGGGAGAGTGATTTAAAATAAATTATTTTCAAACGATATTTCTTCATAAAAGTCCGGTTTGTACAAAATAAAGTGGTGATCTAAAGGCTTAATGTTATGTCATGGTATGATTTTATTTAAAACTCAAAGATCTTTCAAAATGATTTTTTTTCTGTTCTTGTTTGATTGTGAAATTGTTTTATTTTACTTAAATATCTCTTAAAACAGTCATACCTGACACTAACAATCTTTATTGTCTTAAATTGGTCCTTATCTGTCATTTTTCAAAATTAAATCTTGCCACATTTTCCCCAAAATTTTCTAAATGATTTAAATCTTTTGGGATCACAAATCTCAAATGGTTTGAAATCTTTGATCGGGGGAGAGATCGTGATTTAAATCTCAAATATGTTTTAATGGAATTGGTTTTAGTCCGTCAAAGGCACTCCTGCCTCCATGTGCCAAACGATTTCTAATACATAATGCACATATTGAGGGGGAGCATTTATCCAAAAACAAGATGAGTATTTAAACCAGGCACATATTCTCCCATGTTTTTTAAACCTTATTAAATCACTTGGGATCCAAAATCCCAAAGGGTTTGATATTTTTGATTGGGGGAGAATTTGTGATTTAATATGAAATCTGATAAATGATGATCGATTTGATTCAATTGTGCAGGCTGCTCTTCCATATGTGCTAAACGCTTTCGAATCTCGAAGCACATATTGAGGGGGAGCATTTCAGAAAGAAAATAAACTTTCAAGGTACAATGACTTCTATGTTTCAACATAAAGTACCTTGATTGATTTTATAATTGTTTCTTAATGGCTTGTGTGATCGTGGATGTACTTCAAAAGAACTCTTTCCTCTATGTGATAAAATGATTTCAAATATCCTACGCACATATTGAGGGGGAAAATTTACCAATGAAATTCAAATGGCTTTTTCTAAGGAAATTGTGATCAAGAAATCATTTCAAAGAACTCTTGCCTCAATGGCTAAACAATTTCAAAATCATATGCACATGTTGAGGGGGAGCATTTCTAAATGATCAAAAATAATTAAGGTACAAAATACTTTGATATTATATCACAAGTACCTTGATTGACTTTCCAAATGATTTTTCAATTGGTTTCGAGAAGGAATGAACAATACCAAAAGAACGACCAATTTACGTTATGCATGGTGCTATAAGGATGGTTATGTTAGGTGTTCGTCCCCACGATCCCGCCAGAACCAGAGGGATCTACCTAGGGACAATCCACTAGATAGTGTAGAAGTCCTTAGGTATGATGAAAAAAGTAGAAAAATGAGAATACGGGAAGAGTGCAGACTGAGACAGAGCTAGTACTGGAATAAACCAAACAAGGTTCTAGTGATGAAGTCTCGGTAAGCACTGAAGGGGTTGAAGAATGAAAAAGAAATGAATGTGAAAAAGGGTGAAAAGAAATATCCCTCCATTAATTCAACCTTAGGGCAATAACCGGTTTCAATACACATGCTAAGGTAACACCGGTATTGAAGACAAGACGTCATGGACCCAGTGACGCACTTCACTAAACTTCCCAAGCTACTCAAGTTCCTCTTAAAAGGGCTTGTTTCATTCTCATGGGGAACCTACATAATCTATCGACTTTCTCTTAGAGATTGTTGATATTGAAGAAGGAGACCCTCTCCCTAGTCTCCGGTATAGGAAACCAAAGTGCACAATCGAGTCTAGAGCCAAGAGATCATCTACAATATCTCATTAGGACACTAAATTGATGAAGACTTGCTGTTTCACACAATGTGGAAAGTAAGAATATATTAAGAGTCCTACGCATTATCCTTGTGATCTTGCCAGAACATTCAGGTGATATGTTAAATATTCACGATGAAGATGGAAATCCTTCTAGAGCCAACATCAAACAAGCTCTTGGTGGGTGACATGTGAGATCTTTCATAAGATCAAGCTTGTGACAACTGGATAGAAACGATGGGGCGACTCAATCTTGAATCAACCTTGGTCCAGGAAATGGATTGACGGATACCTTTGAAAAGCCAGTCGGTGTGCTCAACAAATCTTTTCTCTTGTACATCGACTGTGTATTAATGTTTCAAAATTAAAAAGGGTATTTATGATTGAAATTTGATTTTTCTTATAAAACTTTCGTCGTATTGCAAAACTCTTTCTTCAAGCAATACGCGATTGTTTTTCAAATCATTTTTAATCAATCAGTAAATCTCAATTTGCTGGTTCACTCACTCCGTGTTGTCTTCTTTGAGACGTTCCGGTTTGAGAACAGCTAGAACAGCTGAGAAACCCTGTCAAGGAGATTCTTTAGAATTATACCTGATCACAGGCAGTACTTGTACTGATCAACGGGGAACCGTGGGTCGTGTACCTCAATTCAACGAAAGTGATCAAAGACACTTTCATGTTTTTTATTGCTAACTATTGTTTTCAGGTACATTTGGACGGTTGCAGTTGATCAGAATTTAGAAGTCAATCCGAAGCCGCATGCTCACAACATCTACACTTAAATAAAGAAATCATGACAAGTGCTTATCAACATAACCTGGCTCTGATACTTTTATACTATGCTTCTGCTACGCTGCTGCAAATATCATGAACCAGTAAAAGCTTCCGCTACTCTGATGAAATGATGTCATGATCCAGAAAGTGTGAGCATGTCAGTCAAAAAGTCACAACATCACATGAAGGAAACACTACAAAGGGTGATCCAGAGATTTATTGTGGCTGATGATCTCAAAGAAAGCTCGAAGATCATCAAAGATGTGGATCGGTTAAAGGCCTCAACTGAAAGTACAAATTCATCGAACTATGAAAAGTCACTACTATAGCACAAAGAATGCGAACATTGAAGAATTGAAGTCTATGAGCTCGAGCATAAAGACAAAGATAGAATGCTAGGATTCAAAATGTAAATCATGGGGTGACCTCCCTTAGGGGGAGATTGTTAGGAATTGGAAATTCCATTATGAAGTGTCGGTCACCCTAACTATTATCTAGCATAAGTTAGCTAGTAGACATATCATTATTTACTATTTTATTAGTTAGTTATTAGCATATATTAGCTTAGTGTATCACCGTGGAGGAAGGACGGGTCTTTACCGACTGTTTGCCTGATCCACAGCCTGACAGGAGGACGTTTAGTTTGTAACTATAAATACCCCTTCCATCCTTGGAAGGGGTGGTGTTTCTTTGATAATCTAACCTTCTCTTTTTGTTTATCTCTCTAGAATCACCCTCTCCTCTCTTCATCTCTCTAAACATGGCTCTCTTGTTTAATCACAATCCTAGACCACCCGAATCATCTAAACAACATAATATATACGATCTTACAAGACAGCTCAGGAACTTTGTGTTGATTGCAATCCGTGAAATATTGATGTTATGTTTGTCCAAGTCATTGATGATGTCTGAGAACCTATGATAGTATGATTCTAATGACTCCCCTTGTTCAATCATGAAGTTTTCATAAGATAAGTAAATCTTGGATTCCATATCTTCTTGATTAAGTTCAGTGCCTTCCATTAGAAGATGAATATGCTCCCACATTGCTTTAGCAGTTTTCTGAGCATCAACACTACGAAGTATCGGATTGGGTAGACCCAAAAGGATATATTGCATTGCAATTTCATCAGCCTCTAAGTGAAGAAGCTGATCACTAGTGAGTTGATCTATTGTGAGAATGTTTGTTAGGAATTAGAAAATTCAGTCATTAAAGTGTCGGTCACCTCAAGTATATGTAATCAATAGAAAGCTCGTAGTTGTAATTATTTAATGTTAGTAAGTAGTTAGTTAAGTAAATTCGTGGAGGACGGATGGGTCTTTACCCACTGTATGCCTAATCCACAGCCCGTTGGTGGCGCTTATTGTAAGACACTATAAATACCCTCTACCTCCCAAGGTAGAGGGTTGGAGCTTCAATACCATTTTTTTTTTGTTTCACATAGTTCCCAACTCTCTTCCCTTTCTCTCTCTAAAACATTGTGTACGCCCCCTATGGATTTGGTATGATGTGTTTGTGAAATCCTATAACTTACAATTGGTATCAAGAGCCATGGTTTGATCACTCATCTTTAATGCTCTTTGTTTTGGTGGATTTCATAAGGTTTTTTGGGGTTATAAGTGTTTAGGAGAGTTTGAATCATTTGGTCAATTTCTATTGTTAAAGTTTGAATTTTGATTGTACTTTTGTGTTTAGGATCATCATATGTATTTAGGTTTTGAATTGGAAGGCTTGAATCATTGTGGTTTAGCTGTTTTTTATTGATAAAGTGGTTGTTTTCAAATATTGTACGAAGCGAGTTGTGCTACGGTGTTGAGTTTCTTGGAAGCGAGTTGCTTTGTTATTGGAAGCGAGTTGGTTTAAGCGACTTGGCTATTAAGCGAGTTGTATTAGCAGCGAGTTGGTATATGCGACTTGGCTATTAAGCGAGTTGATTCTTTAAGCGACATGAGTTTTAAAGCGACTTGGCTATTAAGCGAGTTGTATTGTCAGCGAGTTGGTTTAAGCGACTTGGTGGTTAAGCGAGTTGTCTCTGTATGCGACTTGGCTATTTAGCGAGTTGATTCTTTAAGCGACTTGAGTTTTAAGCGACTTGTCTTTTAAGCGAGTTGATTGTTAAGCGAGTTGATTGTTTAGCTACTTGTCTATTGAGACTTGTCACTTCTTCGTGCTACATTTTTACGGTTGTTCTTTTGGTTTAGTAAAATCCCGTGAAAGAATCAATTTCCCGGTTTAATCAAAGAATAGTAAAATCCCGTAGAACTTGTAATCATGTCTAACAACGTACCTACTATCGTTTCTTCTGTAGCTGAGGAAGTTCAAGCAGCTGGATCAGATACTCGTCCACCTATGCTTGACAGAACTGATTATGACTCATGGACCCTATCAGATTGATACTACAAGAGACATAATTGATACTGCTTCAGATTGAACAATGATATTTAGATTGGACAGACCAAAGACGTATGATGAGCTCAGTGATAAGGAGAAAAAGAGATTCGATGCTGATATCAGGGCTTCAAACATTATACTTCAGGGTCTTCCAAAAGATATCTACAAGCTTATCAATCACAACACTGAAGCCAAGGCGGTTTGGGATAATGTCAAGATGCTTCTCTCGGGTTCTGAATTGACTAAGGAAGACAGAGAATCACAACTGTATGATGAATTTGAGCACTTTAATATGAAACCAGAAGAAAGTGTCTATAATATTACGTGAGATTCCACAAGCTTGTGAATGATATGAGGAATATCAAAATGACCATGCCAAATATTCAGCTGAACTCAAAGTTTGTGAACAACATGAATCCCAAATGGCACAAATTTGTCACCTTAGTGAAGCTAACCAAAGGATTAAAGAACACCAAGTATGAGCAACTGTATGCCTTCCTTCTTCAGAATGAGAGACATGATATGTTTGAAAGAATGATTCTTGAACAGTTCAAAACTAAACTGGGAGAAACAAGTTCTTTAAATGATTCAACAGACTTTTACACAAATGTTGAAATTACCACCAAAGCTTCTCAAGTCATACCTACGGGTAATGGTAACTACAAGCTCATTCGTGATCCAGCATATAAGCCTCTAGACTCAAACACAATCATGGAAAACTTCATCAATCAACTATCTCTCATGGTTAGTCAAAATCTGAATACCACTCCTCACACCAACAATAACCTCAGAACATCATCCAACCCACACAATCAAGCTACTGTCAGAGATGGAAAGGTTATGGTGAAACAAGTTCAAGGAAGGCAGTATGAACAGGGAAGAGGTGGAGTAGGTGGAGGGTATGTGGCTAATCAAAATTATGGAAGAAAAGCCAATCAGGGAGTAGTAAAGCCAATCAAGTGCTACAACTGTGGTGGTGATGGACACATTGCAAGGAACTGCACATCTCCAAAACGCCCTCAAAATGCAGAATACTTCAGAGACAAGATGTTGCTTGTGCAAGCTCAGGACAATGGTGCAGTTTTGGATGAAGAGGAGTTGTTATTTCTTGCATAAGGGAATGCTAAGACATATGATGCAGATGTGGATGAGCAGCCAATTCAGGAAATAGGTCACAATTATCAAAATGCCTTTCAAGTTGCCGATTATGATGCATATGACTCTGATGTCGATGATGAACATATTGCCCAGACAATCTTCATGGGTAGCATTTCTCCAATGGTCTCTCCAAAGGTCTCATCATCAAAGCAAGCTGGTCCATCCAAAAAATCAATCATCTCAGAGGTATTAAAAGTATATGATGAAGTTGATGAGCAAAAGAAACATGACAAAGTGCAATCACATGAAACTTGTGAAACAGATATTGTGAATATGGGTAATAGTAATATTGTCCCATACGATCAATATGTGATCCAAAGTGAAAGTGTGATTGAACCAAGTGATGCATCTTCTGCAGTCAATGATGACTATGTTTTTTATGAATACACTCCATGTGCCCCTGATGATTTTGTTATCTCTGAACTTAATTCCTATAAAGAACAAGTTGCCATTTATGAACAACGCGCTAAGTTTGAGTTAACCACTCGTGAGCAGGAAATGGATGACCAAATGCGTACAATTATTAGAAAAAGTAATTTTAGGGAAGAAATACTAAAACAAGAGCTAGATTCCTTAAAAGAAAAGCTTAATAAAACGGCTAAGCAAAAACAAGAACTTCAAGAAAATGTGAAAGTACTTAAGCAGGAATTTAATGCTAAGGAATCAAAACTTTTAAATGAATTTTCCAACCTAAAAACTTTGAAAAACAAACTTGAAAACAAATTGTACGTACAAGGAAACACCATTCAGACTGCTCACATAATCAATAAGCATAGAGTTTTAAGTGACAAACATAGTGTTGCATTAGTTGATGAACCAAACCCTAAGGCTTGTAAGAAAGCTAGAGAAGCACAGAAGGTAATTTATGATGGCAATGAAATCCTTAAGCCTAGACAGAAACCTAGTTGCGCTGAGAATACTGAGGAAGATAAGCAGTTAGAAGAAGTCACTAGAAAGAAATTGGATGAAAAACTTAAGAGCCCTTCATGCATAGAAAAGAAAATCGGTTATAAAACACCCAACTATGCTAAGGATAATTGGATTGAATTTAACAAGTTTAGACCTCAAACACAGCTGACCCCTGAACAAGTGTTCTGGAAAAAGGATATGGACATGAAAAAAGCTGATGAGTTTGTTGAACAGAATCCCCCATGTAGGAGAATGCTTCCTGCCACTGTATATCCCCCCAATACACCAATGCATTTAGGTCCTAGATCTATTCCCACTACAAGCAAGACCTTAATCAATCAGTATGTTATTTATCAATTATTTGTTGATTTTGAGAAGACATGTAAGAAAAGGATCACACCTACTGGGATAACTGAAGGGGAGAGGGGTTTTGAGCAAACTAAAGAATGCTATTTAACTGAGGTCATGCCTTTCTTTAAACAATTAAAAGGTCAATTTGAGAGTCTTAAAAAGGGGATGGATTCAGATATTAAAGAAATAGAAAAGGAATTTGATGCAATGATAGTTGAGGTCAATGACTATGAGCGAGAATTAAAATATAATGAGATTGAGAGGAAGAACTTGCATACCTTAAATGAGAATCTGATTTCTGAATGTATCACTCAAGATGTGTTTTACACTGCCACGAATTGTTCAATTAATGCATCTCAATTTCATGAATTATCTGTTGCTCTGAAAGTCTCCCATGATCGTGTCATTGAGCTTGAGAAAACTAACTTTAAATTGCAAGAGAAAGTTGAACAGGATGATCATGATAACCTGGTGAAACAGTTTTCTAAATTGGAAGTTGAGCATCTTGCTTTGCAATTAAAATATCAACATCTAAAAGAAAATGTTAAAACCTCAAATTTCAAGACATCCTTGGATGCTCCTGAATTTGATGCAGTTTTTGAAATCAGCAAACGTGATGAACAGATTCGAGCTCATTGTATCACGATCAGAAAAATGAGAACCCAAATTTCACAATTAAAGGGTGAAAAGAACAATGTGACTGGCTCCCAAATGCCTCCTCCTTTAGATTCTCAGTGTTCTCAAACTTTTCATCTTCAAAACTTGGTTAATGTTTTACAAAAGGAAAATGAGAGTTTTCTAGAAGAAAATGAAAAGGTGAAACAACACTTTAAAGAGTTATATGATTCAATGAAAGTCACTCGTGACAAAAACAACGAAATAATAACGTCTTTACAAAAGGAAATTGAGAATCTGAGGAGTCAGGTAAAAGGGAAAATGCCACTTGTCTTTAATGATAATGTTGCATCAAAATCATCTGCAGACTCTAAATATATTGTGACTATTAAATAGATTCCTCCTCATCTTCAAAACAACGAACTTGTGTTTCATAACTATTTCGCTTACCTTAAGGATAGTCTAGAATGTCTCCGAGAGATTGTAGAAGAGGATTTCATAAATAAGCCATTTGATAGAGAAATTAGGTTTGCTTGCATTTAGGCCAAACGATCTTAGGAGCTGTTAGAATGTTTAAGAGCAACGTGTCCTAAATCTTTTTGTGAGAAAGGTAAATCTTTGATGCCTTGTTCTATGCCTAGCATTAAGAAAGTGAATTTTAACATGTCGTCGAGTAGCTCAGATCCCAATACTTCTATGCCCAGTATTAAGAAAGTCAACTATAGAGTGCCTTCAATTAGTTCAGATCCCTGCACGTCTAGTTCAGGAATGCAAAAGGTAGCTCAACCAACTAATGTTCCCATAATTCCCTCTACAGGAGTAATTAGTGACACAAATGCAAGCGGGTCAAAGCCTTCAGGAAATATAAAGCAAGATAGGACCTCGCAAGCTAGGAATGTGCAATGGAAGAAAGTAGAAGACCACCCTAGGAACATTATGTTTGAGTTGAATAAAATGAATCGTGTTGATTCTAGTATTAGATATAAGCGTACTGTAATTAATTCGAATTCTGCTACTTTTGGCAAAACATGTAATGATGATTGTTTGGTTTCTATTAATAATCATGAATGTGGTGTGAATGAGTTGATTAATGTTGTTAAATGCCATGTTAAGATAGTCAATAGAAAAAATCAAGCTAAGGCTAGAAAGCAATGGCGGAAGAAGGTTAGAAAACATTGGAAACCCACGGGAAGGAAATTTAGTAACATAGGTTATCAGTGGATACCCACTGGCCGCAAATTCAATCTTAATGAGATGTGCCCTAAATTATCTAGATCAATGCCCATTAGAAAATGGATGCCTACTGGTAGAACTGTTCCTTTAAGTAGTGAACATACTTTGAATAGGTCAAATACGGACACTAGCACTGCATCTATTCCTGATGATTCCATTGTTTCTACTTCAGATGTGGGTGTTCCAATCACTGTTACTAACCAAATGGAACCTATTCTTGCATGGGGATCCCAATTATCCAGTTATCCATTCTTGTCTGTGTTTAATTGCAGATCGTTCAAATCGTTCTGTGGTACCTGGACTCAGGCTGTTCCAAGCATATGACTGGAGACCGGTCATGGCTCATGAACTTTTTGAGTAAATTCATCGGGACTGTTAGATTCGAGAATGATCATTTTGGTGCAATTATGGGTTATGGAGACTATGTTGTTGGTGATAGTGTTATCTCCAGGGTATATTACGTTGAAGGTCTTGGTCATAACTTATTCTCTGTCGGTCAATTCTGTGATTCTGATCTAGAAGTGCCCTTCAGAAAACATACTTGTTTCGTTAGAGAACTTGATGGTAGAGAACTTTTAAGAGGAACTCGTGGTTCAAATCTATACACCATCTCTATCGAATATATGATGAAGTCTTCTCCAATCTGCTTGTTGTCAAAGGTTTCGAAAACAAAGTCATGGTTATGGCATCGTCATATAAATCACCTGAACTTTGGCGCCATAAATGATCTCTCCAGAAAGGACTTAGTAATAGGCTTACCTAGACTAAAGTATGAAAAGGATCATCTTTGTTCAGCATGCCAATTGGGAAAAAGCAAGAAGTACGCCCACAAACCCAAACCTACAAACTCATTTATGGAAGTTCTTCATACCATTCATATGGATTTATGTAGACCCATGAGAGTGCATAATATTTACAGGAAGAAATATGTGTTAGTTGTGGTTGATGATTAGTCTCGATTTACTTGGGTTAAGTTCTTAAGGACAAAGGTTGAAACTCCAGATATCATCATCAAACTTATCAAACAGCTGCAGGTTCGACTTAACAAAACTGTCAGAATCATCCGAACAGACAATGGAACTGAGTTTGTTAACAAAGAACTTAGCGAGTTTTATGAAAGTGTTGGAATCAGTCATCAAAGAAGTGTTCCATGAACTCCTCAACAGAACGATGTAGTTGAAAGACGAAATTGAACTCTTGTGGAAGCCGCTAGAACAATGCTGATTTACTCAAAGGTTCCAATGTTTCTCTGGGCTGAAGCCATTGCCACTGCATGCTACACTCAAAATCGATCCCTTATTCACACTTCTCATGGAAAAACTCCATATGAACTTGTCCACAATCGAAAACCTAATCTTTCATTCCTTCGTGTGTTTGGTGCATTGTGCTATCCAACTAATGAGGTCCACGACTTAGGCAAACTTAAAGCTAAATCGGACATTAGAGTACTTGTAGGATATGCACCAAACAGAAAAGGATACCGAATCTACAACAAAAGAACCCGAAATATCATGGAAACCATTCACGTTACGTTCGATGAGCTGACCGGTCAAATGGCTCCAGGACAACCCAGTTCTGGACCCGCATCACAACCTTGATCATGTAGTCCCATCAGTTCTACTCTTGTACACGATTCTTCGCCAGCAACTCCTTATGTACCTCCTTCAGAAGATGATTTGAAGAAATTGTTTGATCCAATGTTCGATGAACACTATGAGCCAATTGATAATGATTTGTCAAATCCTTCAATAGAGGCTGCTCCTATCCCTGTCAATGAAGTTAACCTTTCAGTTTCTATGTCACTAAGTCAAGAAGCGCATGTTGCCGATCACTCTGTCTCATCAACAAATCATCAATCATCAAGTGTACATCATGGAATTATTTTTGGTACCGATGATGAAGATAATCCCTTCGCTACTCCCGAAGATGCCCCCTTCGAAAACATATTTGCTCCTGAATCATCATCAGAACCATCTTCATCAGGAGAAATCGACTCTGCTACTTCAGTTCCTCAACAACAACCACAAGAACACCTTAGAAAATGGACACATGATCATCCATTGGACAACATCATTGGAAATCCCTCTCGTCCAGTATCCACTCGCAAACAACTTGCAACTGATGCCTTATGGTGCTTCTTCAACTCCATACTATCCAAGGTCGAACCAAAAGATGTTAAAACTGCCATGAATGAAAACAGCTGGTTCAATGCCATGCAAGAAGAAATTCATGAGTTTGATCGACTAGATGTATGGGAATTGGTACCTGCTCCTGACTGTGCTATGATCATTGCTCTAAAGTGGATCTTCAAAGTAAAACTTGATGAGCATGGTGATGTATTAAAGAACAAGGCTCAATTGGTTGCAAAAGGATAACGTCAAGAGGAGGGTATTGACTTTGAAGAATCATTTGCTCCAGTTGCTCGTATCGAGGCTATCAGAATCTTCTTGGCTAATGCTGCAAGTAAGAACATGGTAGTCTATCAGATGGATGTAAACACGGCTTTTCTTAACGGAGATCTTAAAGAAGTCGTATACGTCAGCCAACCTGAAGGTTTTGTGAATCCAGAGCATCCTACTCATGTCTATCGCTTGAAGAAGGCTCTTTACGGTTTGAAGCAAGCTCCAAGGGCATGGTATGATACACTATCAAAGTTTCTTATATCTACTTGATTCAGCAAAGGAGCAGTTGATCCGACATTGTTCACCAGAAAGTTAGGCAAACATTTAATTCATGTTCAAATCTATGTTGATGATATTATTTTTGCCTCGACTGACCCCAATGAATGTGACCATTTTTCTAAGGAAATGGGCTCCAAATTTCAAATGTCAATGAGGGGACAAATGTCATTTTTCTTGGGATTACAAATTTCACAAAGTCCCGAAGGCATTTTTATTAATAAATCTAAATATGCAAATGAAATTTTAAATAAATTTGGATTTGACACTTGTGACACCGTTGACACTCCCATGGTGGAACGCACCAAACTGGATGAGGACCACTCAAGGATCATGGTAGATCAAACAAAATATCGAAGTATGATTGGATTCCTGATGTATCTCACAGCCAGTAGACCTGATATTCTGTTCGTTGTATGCATGTGTGCTAGATACCATGCTAAGCCTACCAAAAAGCACCTTGAAGCGGTTAAACGGGTCTTTCGGTATCTCCTAGGAACCATCAACATGGGATTTTGGTACCCGAAGGACACCGGTATGTCACTAATAGCCTATGCAGGTGCTGACCATGCAGGATGTCAAGATACACGTCGAAGTACGTCTGGAGGTGCTCAGTTTTTGGGTGATAAGCTTGTAAGCTGTTCTTCAAAGAAACAAATGAGTACTTCTATATCCTCTACAGAGGCTGAATACATAGCCATGTCATCTTGTTGTGCTCAAATCCTATGGATGAGATCCTAATTATCTGACTATGGCTTTGAATTCAACAAAATCCCTCTGTATTGTGATAACAAAAGTGTCATTGCTCTCTCTTGCAACAACGTTCAACATTCAAGAGCAAAGCACATTCACATTCTACATCATTTCATTCTGGAACAAGTGGAAAAAGGTGTGGTAGAACTCTATTTTGTGAGGACTGAATATCAGTTAGCAGACATCTTCACCAAAGCTCTTCCTAGAGAACGTTTTGAGTTTATCCTTCCACGACTTGGTCTAAAGAGCCTACAACCGGAAACACTCAAACGTCTTCAAGAGGAAGACGAGGAGTAAAATACAAAATTTCAAAACCCACAAAAGAAAATAGAAAAATATAAAATTTTCAAAAATCCATAAAAATTAGAAAAACTTGAAAAATACCAAAAAATATTGTTATTTTGTCATGTTTTTTTTATTCGATATCATCTACGGACTTTGTGTTGACCTTCAAATAATGTCATGGGTTTTTAGACGTTCTTAGAATGTACATAAATTGTTTTTTTTTTTTTTTTTTTTTTTTTTAAATGAGGCGGAGAAAAATGGCGGTTTATTGTCATTTCAGACAGTAACCCGTTTTAAAGTAAAGAATAGAGCCATACTTAATCTTATTTTTCAAATCTCATGCTCTGATTCTTAGAACAAATGTTTGTCACCAAAAAGAAAAATGTTTTCTCTCCAAATATTTTTCCGTCTAATGATTCTTCTTAAAAATATTTCTCATCTAATGAAAACAAAATTGCTTTGAAAATACCTCGTACTCTACTTTTGAAAATCATCCTGGCTTATCTTTGTCAAACTCTCTTACACTCAATCAACAACTCATGTCATTGATTGAGGGGGAGAACGATTTCAATTCAATCAAAAAGGTTATTTTTCAAACAATTAGCACGTAAAAGAGCAAGGTCTATTTTTGGAAAATCAAAAAGAACAATGTTTTATACAATTGAGTCAAGACCTTGGCTACTGTTATGTTTTCTTTAGATAATCAAAGCATGCTTAATTCGTGGAGTTTAAAGTCTCAAATCTAATCCTTATCAGTTAAAATGTCTTTCAAACGCAAGTCACTATTCTCCTCAAAAGCTCTCAAAATTTAATTTAAATCAATAGAGATCACAACTCTCAAAGTAATTGAAAATTGTGATCGGGGGAGAATTTGTGATTTAAATTGGTTTTTAACTGATAATTCGATAATTGGCTTTGTAAGTGTTTAGCAAACTCTCCTCCATTCATGTGCCAAACTATTTCAAATTTTCCATGCACATGTTAAGGGGGAGCATCTATTTTAAACCAAAAAGGATTGAAACGTGATTAATTTGTTCCAAAGTGCAGGTTTTCCCTAATATGTGCTAAACAATTTCAAAATTAGATGCACATATTGAGGGGGAGCAAATTTTTGAAAACCACATCCTTTCCAAAAAATACCCTTAACAAAGTGTGAAAAATACTAATTTTGATCAGGAAAGTGATGTTGATATCTTTTAGAAAATGGTAATCAAAGAAGTGAATCCTTCTTCTTGCCTCCGTGTGCCAAAACGGTTTCAAATACATGATGCACATATTGAGGGGGAGCTCTTTTTCTAAAAATATCAAAAACAATTCAGCTACAAAATGCTTTGATAATACATCACAAGTATCTGGATTGATTTTCAAATGGTTTTCAATTGGTTCCAATGGCAGATGAACAATACCAAATAGACTGACCAAATTTACTTTATGTATGGTGATATAAGGATGGTTAGGTTAGGCATTCGTTCCCACGATCCCGCCAGAGCCGGAGGGATCTACCCAGGGACAATCCACTAGATAGTGTAGAGTCCTTAGGTATGATGAAAAAAAAGGAGAAAAGTGAGATATGGGAAGAGTGCGAACTGAGATAGAGCTAGAACTGGAATAAACCCAACAAGGTTCTAGTAATGAAGTATCGTTAAGCACTTGTAGGATCGTAAATATTATTGTGTTGGTGATTCGGGTGGTCTTGGATGATGGAAATACATGTTTGCCATAGTTTAGAGAGAGAAAGAATGAGAGGGTGTTCTACTTAGAGACTTTCTTTGTAAAATGTAAAAGGTTAGATTGAGAAGCACCACCCCTTCCATGGATGGAAGGGGTATTTAAAGTTACAGACAGTACGGCCTCCTATCGACCTGTGGATCAGGTATACAGTGGGTAAAGACCCGTCCTTCCTCCACGGTGTTACACTACGCTAAACTAAACTAATAACTAACTAATAAATTGATAAATAACGTAACTAACGATATGTCTACGAGCTAACTTATGCTAGATAATATTTGGGGTGACCGATACTTTACTTATGGAATTTCCAATTCCTAACAATCTCCCCCTAAGGGAGGTCACCCCATGTTTTACGTTTCGAATCCTAGCATTCTATTTAATCTTCAGTCTTGAGCTCGTAGACATTAATTCTTCAACATCTGCATCTTTGTACTTTAGCAGTGATTCTTTAAAGTCCGATAACTTTGTACTTTAAGTGGAGGTCTTTGAACTGATCCACATCTTTTATGATCTTCGAGCTTTCATTGAGATCATCAGCCACAGTAAATCTCTGGATCACCCTTTATTGTGTTGCCATCATGTGAAGTTGTGACTTTTGGACCGACATGCTCACACTTTTGGATCATGACATCTTTCATTAGAGTAGCAGAAGCTTTACTGGCTCATGATATTTGCAGCAGCGTAGTAGAAACATAGTATAAAAATATCAGAGCCAGGTTCTATAGATATGCAGAAGTCATGATTTCTTCAATTAAGTGTGGATGCTGTGAGCATGCGGCTTTGGATTGACTCCTCAATTCTGATCAGCTGCAACCGTTCAAATGTACCAGCAAACAACAGTTAGCAATAAAGCGCACGAAAGTGTCTTTGATCACTTTTGTTGAATTGAGGTACACGGCCCACGGTTCCCTGTTGATCAGTACAAGTACTGCCTGTGATCAGGTAGAGTTCCGAAGAATCTCCTTGACAGGGTTTCGCAGCTGTTCTAGCTGTTCTCAAACCGGAACGTCTCAAAGAAGACAACACAGAGTGAGTAAACCAGTGAATTGAGATTCACTGATTGATGAAAATTTAATTTAAAAACAATCGTGTATTGCTTAGAAGAAAGAGTTTTGCAATACGACGAAGGTTTTATGAGAAAGATCAATTTTCACTCAAAAATACCTTTTGTATTTGAAAAGAGTACACATACAATGTGCTAGAGAAAAGAAGAGATTCGCACATCGAACGGTTTTTCCAAAAGTATTTTTTTTCAATCAGAGATACTTTTTTTTGTTTTAAATATATGATTACACATTCGATGTGCTTGAGAAAAGAAGGTTTGCACATCGAACGGTTTTTCCAAAAGTATTCGTCAATTCCAATCCTGGACCAAGGTTGATTCACGAGTGAATCGCCCCATCGTTTCTATCCAGTTGTAACAAGCTTGATCTTTAGAAAAGATCTCACATGCCACCCACCAAGAGCTTGTTTGATGTTGGGTCTAGAAGGATCTCCATCTTCATCGTGAATATTTAACATATCACTCGGATGTTCTGGCAATACCACAAGGATAATGCGAAGGACCCTTAATTATATTCTCATTTTCCACATTGTGTGAAACAGCAAGTCTTCAAGAATAGTGTCCTAATGAGATATTTTGGATGATCTCTTGGCTCTAGACTCAATAGTGCACATTTGGTTTCCTATGCCGGAAACTAGGGAGAGGGTCTCCTTCTTCAATATCAACAATCTCGAAGAGAAAGTCGATAGATTATGTAGGTTCCCCGTGAGAATGAAACGAGCCCTTTTAAGAGGAACTTGAGTAGCTTGGGAAGTTTAGTGCAGTGCGTCACTGGGTCCATGACGTCTTGTCTTCAATACCAGTGTTACATTAGTAACCACCAGTATCATATGTATTGAACTCGGTTTCTGCCCTAAGGTTGAATTATTGGAGGGCTATTTCTTTTCACCCTTTTCACATTTAATTCTTTTTTATTCTTTAACCCCTTCAGTGCTTACCGAGACTTCATAACTAGAACCTTGTTGGGTTTATTCCAGTTCTAGCTCTATCTAAGTCGGCACTTTTCCCATATTCTCATTTTTCTCCTTTTTTCAATATACCTAAGGACTCTTCACTATCTAGTGGATTGTCCCTGGGTAGATCCCTCCGGTTCTGGCGGATCATGGGAACTAATACCTAACTCACCATCCTTATAACTCCATGCATAAAGTAAAATGGTCGGTCTTTTGGAACAATTCATTCCTTCTTGAAACCAATTGAAAAATCATTTGGAAAATCAATCAAGGTACTTGTGATACGAGATCAAAGCATTTTGTACCTTAATAGTTTTGATCATTTAGAAAACCTCCCCCTAAACATGTGCATATGATTTAGAAATTGTTTAGCACATGGAGGCAAGAGGACTTTGAAATATTTTCTTTGATCACAATTTTCATGGAAAAAGCCATTTGATTTTCTTTGGTAAATTCTCCCCCTCAATATATGCATAGGATATTTGAAATCATTTTATCACATAGAGGAAAGAGTTCTTTTGAAGCGCATCCACGATCACAAAAACCATTAAGAAACCTTTAGAAAATCAATCAAGGTACTTTATGTTGAAACATATAAATCTTTGTACCTTGAAAGTTTATTTTCTTTTGAAATGCTCCCCCTCAATATGTGCTTCGAGATTCGAAAGCGTTTAGCACATATGGGAGAGCAGTATGCACACTTGAATCAAAACGATCACCTTTTATCAGATTTCATTATTAAATCATAAATTCTCCCCCGATCAAAAATATCAAACCCTTTGAGATTTTGGATCCCAAGTGATTTAATAAGGTTTAGAAAACATGGGAGAATAATGTGGCCAAGTTTAAATACTCATCTTGTTTTTGGATAAATGCTCCTCCTCAACATGTGCATTGTATATTTGAAATCGTTTGGCACATGGAGGCAGGAGTGCCTTAAAAGGACTAAAACATATTTGAGATTTAAATCACTATCTCTCCCCCGATCAAAAATTTCAAACCTCTTGAGATTTGTGATCCCAATTGATTTAAATTATTTAGAAAATTTTAGGGGAAAGACGTGGCATGATTTACTTTTGAAAAATGACTGAGATGGACCAATTTTAGACATTAAAGATTGTTAGTGTCAGGTATGATTGTTTTAAGAGATCTTTTAGGTAAAATAAAAAAAGTTCACAATCAAACAAGAACAGAAAAAATTTCATTTTGAAAGATCTTTGAGTTTTAAAGAAAATCATACCATGACATAACATTAAATCTTTAGATCACTACTTTTTGTTGTACAAAACAGACTTGATATGAAGAAATATCGTTTGAAAATATTTTATTTTAAATCACTCTCCCCCTCAATCGATGACCGTAGTCGATGATTGAGTGACTTAAGTTTTGATAACATGAAGTCCGGTGATTCTCAAAATTAAGTCCAAATTATTTTCAAAACAATATTTTCCATTTTCAAAACAATTTATTCAAATTTTTCAAAATTGTTTAAAAATGGTATCCTGCACAAAGATACGTTAGGTGGTTGAGAAGATTCTGTTGTTGATGTAGGGTAGGAAGAAAACCGTCTGCTGATGCAGTGAGACTTCTTACGTTGCATTTTAATGCCAACTGAGGTCAAATTAAGCTCAGTTTCTTCAATCACTTAGAAGAAAACCATCTGCTGATGCAGTGAGACCTCTTACGTTGCATTTTTCCATGCCAACACTCCATAGAAGTCCAATTAAGCTCCGTTTCTTCATTTGTCAACCCAATCTATAGTTACCCTTTCCTTTCGGCATCCAATCATCTTCAAATGTGGGATCCGGATCGGGAACATTCTTATATACCAATATACCTGCATACGTTAGTGAACACACATACAGATATATGGTGGTCGACAACACCCAAACAACAATCGACTAATACAAGTCAATCCAACATATCAATCTGATCATATAAAGGCATGGGAATTATGTGTTCATCAAACTCTAATCATCTAATCTTAACAATCATATCCTAAATTCCTAGTCCTTCGACATAGGCAAATATCATTTTTAATTAAGCACGTAGGATAATTAAGAAAGTTCGTTAGATGATATAAATTTGAAAACATTCTCCCCCTCAATCAATGACTTATTTTTCTGAAAAGTTTAAAAGCGCTAAAGTCATTGATTGAGTTTTCAATTTTATAAAAACACTGAATCAGATTGTTTTTAAAGCAACTCATTTTCCACCATTTTGTTAAAACAAATATTTTTCTGAAGAATTTTAGAAAGAAAAATATTTGAGTAGGAACAGCAGTCCTTCGACATGCTTTCCTCATTTTGGTTTAGGATAAGTGCACGAAATATTTGAAAATTGGTTTAGCGTAGCACTTTCGTTTCTTTGAAGAACGGGTTGCTATCTGAAATAATAGCAAGCCATAATTTTAAGCACAGGTTACAGTCTGAAGTAACTGCAAGCCATAGTTTGAGACAAGTTTTGGAAAATGAATATTTACACCTCCTGCTCGAACTTCATCTATGGTCCCGTGCCATTATTGAATGACATTTCTAAGACCGCAGATGTTATCGATACCAGAAGACATGTCTTGAGAAAACATATTTTTGGTCTTTTTCAAATTTTCTGATTTTTATAGGTTTTGTTGGTTTTATATTTTCTATTTTCTTTTTTTTAGTTTTATATTTTTCTATTTTGGTTTTTGATAAATATTTACAAAGATAGAATAGATGTTATAGTTTAAGAAGATGATGATACGAGTACCAAGATAAGGATATCGAGCAGCCCCGTTGTAGAAGATAGAAATCATCATTTCTTAAACGTCCACAACCAAAGCTTCCAAGGGCTCCAGAATAGAAGATAGAACATGAGCCTTTGAGAAAAAGAGACTTTGGCAGCTTCCCCCCAAACCGAAAATCCTTTAACTGAGCAGATTCAAAGCTTTCTTTCAAGCTTCCATTAGCCAGGTGCACAAAGAAGCACACCATTATCATAAATCCCGCTGCTCCATTTAAGAACGATAATCGAGGATCTCCATTCGGGGTTATATCATCCAATAGAAGAACAGCAACGTTTCATCCAACGCTTTAAATTTCTTCTCATATTTCATTTCAACTGAAGTCTGAAGCGATCCATTCTAAAAGGTGTCAAGAAACAACTTCCCCCAAGTAGTTGAATTGATGCAGTCAATCTCTTAGAATAGAGCTCATGAACCCGAATACACATAAACCCAAAGACAAAGAAACATAGACCATCGAAGTAGAAGATTAAGTCCAATAGCCAAAGAATAACCCCAATGTATACATTTCTCTCCCCCTGAAGAAGGTGTATGAAGCTCAAGAACCCAAAGTACCCGAATGCCCAAAGAGAGAATAACCGATAACATTGAAGAAACAGGCCGAATCACTGATTATCTCTGCGGATGACAATCTATGCGGATGTCCACTCCGGAATAAGTGATTATATCTCTGAATCACTGATTAAGCCCTCAAGTAAAACAGCTGAGCATCCCCAATGTAGACAATCTCTCTCCCCTGATGATTTCGATAACATCAAAATCATCACACACTTGTGTACCTCTTTCATCTTCAGAAACTTTCTCTAACATCACTTCCCCCACATAGTTGGAATAATAACACTAAACGCCTTGATGAGTAAAACCTTGAGTTTCTCTGTGGTCATGACATACGTCTTCCCGGGATATCTTCAATCACTTAGAAGAATTAAGTTCATCAAGTTTACTCGCCATGAGTCAAACCTTGAGTTTCTCTGCGGTAATAACATTTGTCTTCCTAAGATATCTTCAATTGCTTAGAAGTATTAAGTTCATCAAGTTTACTCGCATTTAGGTGCTTGTCTCCTTCCCCCTTGCTGGTTTTGACACTTCATAATCAGCAAAACATTATAAGCCCGAATACTTGAAATCTGTTGAGAAGATCGCTTGAAGTCTTTGTGAGAATCAACATGCTGAATAATGTGAGCAAGTCTAATTGGGGATTAAATTCGATATATCACTCTCCCCCAATTAGTGCTCTCCCCTAAACCGACAATCTGTTTGATAAATGCCCAGATTAAGAAGAAGTATTTAGATAATCAAATGCAACTCGTCTTTAGTCTTCTAACATGCAGAAGAAAATATAGAACCGACTGTAGACTCGACCTTCTTCAAGATTGTCCAATTGGGGAATAGAAAGTCAACATCTTCAACTCACCAAATGCATTCCCGTTAACTTACAAATAGCAAATCCCCTTAAATCAAATCCCTCCCAATCAAACAAGAACATAAAGATGTTCATCAAGGAAATAAACCCTGCAACTGGAAGCACTTTGTCATTTAATCGTATCAGCCTGTGAAGATGTCAACCAATGGCTCTTAGAAGAAACTCCATGTAGAAATGACCCGATAAGAAGAAGCTCGGTTCTTACATGAGTTTGGAGCCATTTGACCATTTATTCTCTAATAACAATCAACCATGCAGAATTATCATACTTCTTCTCCCCCTCAAGAATTTCATACGAAGATGCCATTCTTGATTGAATAAGTGAAATCATCCAAAAGTATTCAATTCATACTTCTCCCCCGCAAAATTAGCACATGATGTCACCATCATCATTATAGTTGAGCAAGTGGAATAAGAAAACAATCATCGGTAGTTCGGTTCACTTGATGAATTAGCGCATGGAAAAAGTATGAAGCATGTTGATGAGAATGGTCATAATAGAGAAGATTTCTCTTCTTCAGAAGATAAAGCGCACTGACACATACACTTTTATTTTGTTTGGAGAACGAGGTTTGAACTGAAGTATTCAAACGTCATAAGAAGATTTCTCTTCTTTAGAAGATAAAGCGCACTGAAACGTACACTTTTCTTTCCTTTAGAGTACGAGGCATGAACTGTTGTGTTCACACGTCATAATCTCTTTCTTTTCAGCTCTCTTGGCAAAACATGTAATCAACCCCATTATCATTCAATAGGCTCTTTGAAGTGACAGCTGATGGAGAAAACCCAATATGATGAATTTGACCCTAAAGTAAACTAACCCGAACTCGTGACTTAAACTTGCACATATGTAACAAAGAGCGGTGCCGAGACTTCATCCTCCATTGAATCTCTAAGTACTCTATACTCTTCATCCAACCAACCATCAAGTATAAGACGTACATCACCTCTTAAAAATCCACAATAGAATATGACACTAAGCACTACAACGTAACTCCTTAAAGTGATAGTTATTTTGAGGTGATAAGAGCCCAATTCCCCCAAGTGGTAAAAGAAAAGGAAAAAGTCACCCAACAATAACTAGATTTCCAAGTCTTCGTTTTTTATAAGAAGCTCGAACAAGGATCATGAAGAATCTTCATCCAACCATCCCCGATACCTTCAGATACTAAGTACACTTGCCCGTGATATTTCACTTCAACCTCAAATAAATAATAGTGAATTTACCCCGTTGACACATCTTCTTGGTTAAAAGCTCAAATCTAGCCTCCTTTGACGTTTTAAGTGAACTATGATAATGGTTTTCATCCCGACCATGGTTAAAAGCACATAACCTCGTAAAACCTTGTAATAACCAAACTGCCATGACGAATATCCAAACACACATCCATTTCATGAAGTACACCCCTTTTTTTCCCTTCTTCGAAGCAGAAACCGTAGCACCAGCATCAGAAAAGATCCCGAAATACACTTTCCTTTTCTCCAAGATGGTTCCATCATTACGGGATTTTACAACTCTATAGTTTAAACCGAGTAATAGTTTCTTTCGCTGGATTTTACAAAACCAAGAATAAACCGCAAGATAGATCTGGAAATGCATTTTACTATTACCAAGATGTTTCCATTGTCACGGGATTTTACAAGTCTATGATTCAAACCGAGAAATATATTCTTTCGCAGGATTTTACAAAATCAAGACAAAACCGTAAACAATGTCAGCTTGAATGTTTTATGACACCTTTGGTTTCAGTGAATATCTGTTTTAGGGGAACATGCAGCGGTTCGTCAACAGTTCATTATCCAACATCAACAATATTGTCAACCATCCAGTAAACACTTTGGTAAACACATCTTCCACATATTCTTACGGCTATTACTATGACCACAAGGTGAAGTAAACCAGATATACCGAACTTGATCATGAAGTAGAATTCCCAAGATTTGTTACTTAAACTTGTACTAATCCATGTGAAGAAGAAACGGTGTACCCAATGTACAAAACCTCTTGACGTGTCCTCGACTGCGTGAGACACCGAAGTGATAGTTACGTTGTGGGTTAAATAGTCAAGTCTTTATCACACTCTATAATTTCCCAAACAAGTCATCTTCGCGGAAGGGTAGAAAGAAAGAAGATGAGAATAAGTAAATGCGCCCGGAAAACCTTACTTCAAATCCAAATATGAAATACCGTCCAAACAACCCCGTAGTCCATATTTTCCAATAAACACTTCAAGCCTCGAAATAGTATTCTTCTGTGAAAATGCATAAACTAAAGTATCAATTCTCATCATAATGAATCTTATCATCATGCCAAGTCTCATCATCAAAAGCTCATTAACAAATTTAAAAGAAACAATCCAGCATTGAGAAGCCCATTTGATCAACATCCAAATCCAAGTCATCACTGTGGAAAACTAGAAGGGGGGGTTGAATAGTTTTGCCAATTTTAAGTTAGTTTTAAAAACTTTAGATCCGATATTATGTGAAATAGTATGGATGTTGAGAACGTATAGATCTAATGATAATGTAAGCAAATAAATAAAGATAAGGGATAGAAATGACACAATCGATATATAGTGGTTCGGCTACAAGGACACCTTCCTTGCCCTACTCCACTCCCCGAGTCACCTACTCGAGAGTTCAAGCACTATGTCAACAAACTCCTTCACTTGGCGAAGAAGCCTTCACAACGTTGCTTACACTTTATCCGGTACAAAGCTAGATACCGAGTCCGTAGCACGGTGGACCAAACCAACACAACTATTACACAACAAATATGTGAAATAATCAAATACAAGATCTTTGCTACAAAAATCTTGCGGAGTGACAAATCAATCAAGGACCCCTTGCTTGGATGACTTGTAGAATGCTCGTGATCTCGCCTTAGAGAAGGACCTATATGAGGATCACAAATAGAAAGAAAAGAGGAACAACTCTCTAGATCTAGTGATCTATATGTTAGAAGAGAATGAGAGTGTATAAGAGATTTAGTAAGAAGAGGGGTGAGTTAGAATGAAGAAATGGCTCTCTATTTATAGGCAAATTTCCTCACTGTTCCCACGGATCCCACGGATCCCTTCCACTTGGGATCCGGCTAGCACAAAGCTAGGGATCCGTGGAACGCTCCTCTTTGCCCATGGGTTTTTTGGTTATGGGTCATGGGTTATGGGTTGGTCCATGGGCTTTCTTTAGATTCAATGTATCTAAGTATACATTGTATCTAGTCTTCTTGGGTATGGGTTAAGATCCTTGGGTTATGGTTTTTACCCATCCTAATAAACTATTACAACAAATGCTTAATTACTACGTTTTAGTATTTAAAAGATTATATGTAAATGCTTTACAAAAATAACATGTATCCTTATAATTATACTTAAGACAACATTATATATGTTATCAACAAAACACAAAGAGATCGCAAAATATTAATAAACGTTTTTACGGTTTATTTGTATTAACAATCTCCCCCTTTTTGTTGTTGACAAAATATAATGTTATGATGAGTAAAACTTAAGAATAGATGTAAGTTTTGAAAGCTCCTAAGTTTTACTTCTTCTCCCCCTTTTTGTCGAAACAAAAAGTAAACCCTTGGAGGAAAAAGTAGTCTACGTATTTCTTACTCCCCCTTGTTTGGGGCGTCAAGTGAAGAAAAATAAAAATCCTACAAAACGAAAGGTTAGTAACATGCTTAAATGATCTTGTGGTTGCCGAGAATCAAGAATGGAAGCCAAGGTATGTAAACAAAGCCTTGTAATAAAACGACTAATTGTAGTGGTAGTTATGCCACTTACAAGCATGTAAAAATAAGAACAAGACTTGTTCTTGAAAATGACTTGAAAGAAAAAAAAATGAGAAATAGTATTAGTGATTCCTTCCATGCTTGCATAAGGTTATGGATGGAGGTTTTGATGAGTAATTGTATTGATGCGATCAAGGATGAGGTTGAGTATGAAACGCATTTCTTCCCTAACTTCTATTGCAATTTCCCTAGTGGATTGGCAATGTTCACAATGTAAATGATGTGGGTAATGAGTGCGGAAGGTTTCCGGGTTGTTTTGATTTGAGTTATGCGGAAGTTGTGGTGGAAAAATAGGAAAATATGGATCAATATCCGGAATGTTTGTAAATGGTGGTGGAAAAGAACCTAGATGTTCTTGCAATGTGATGGGAGCTAATGGTGGTGATGTTTCAAGATCTTGAAAGATAGTATTTGGTGATGTGGGGGGTGTTGAAAAGACTAATTCTTTTTCTTTAGGTTGGGTAGATCTTGTTGAAGTCTTAAGGAGTTCTAAAAGAGTGATTTTAGGTGGTGATGAAGTTGGTGTACTTGTTGGTGATGAGGTAGGTGCTATGATTGAAGCATCTTGTGGTGAGTTATTTGTTGGGGATGAATCATTTGAGGTTGGTTTTGCTAAACAACACGATCGGATACTAATCCGTGCGGATATCCTAGAGTTGGATTGTGGTATTTTGGATGGTGGTAGTACAAAGGTTTGGGTATCATGAAGATGTTTGTTTGTACTTGGTGATTCATCTAGAGGGTTTTTGGATGACATGGTGTATTGTGTATTTGAGGATGAGATGGATTATGCAAGCATTTTGGGAGTTCTATATATAGAGAAAAACAAAGCATTGTAATGAATGCTTGACCCAAAATGTGAATTAAAATCTAAATATTACATATGAATTCAAGGCATGTGATCATGAGAACACAAGCATTAAATAGCATACTCCAAAAATGAAACAAATGTGGATTTTTCATGCAAAGTGAAAAAATAAGAAGGTAAAATCAGCTTCTGTTCCACGGTTCCCACGGATCCTTCCCTTGAGGGATCCGTCCAGCATGAAGGCTGGGATCCGTGGGTCTGGTGTTTCAGGCAGCACAAAATTTTCCTTTTGGAAACATTTTTGCCTATTGTGTGCCTATATGCAAACTATTTGGAGTTGCGGTTATCTCGACCCCTAAAAAGGAATAAAAACTAAACTAGAAGTATAAAAAGTATCCTATTGAGATAACCCGAAAACACATATTTAGTACATAAGTACGTAATCTTGTGTTGTCAATGCTCCTAATTCATTGTAGCTTAAATGAATGTACCCGAAAACACATATTAGTTATGTGTCCCCTTTAGCATTCAAAAGACATGAGATGCAATGAAAACGGGTTTTTACTTTGTATTAATAATGAAAAAGCGATTTGTCCTAGACGTGAGAAATTGCTTTTGTGAAATTGATACGGGAAGGTATCATCCTTTTAGAAAACATTGTGAGAGTAGGTTTTCTTTGAAAATGTGTATATAAAAAATAAGAAAGCTATAAGTGAAAAACTTATCTTTGGGTTTTCAAAATTCCCGTATTGTTTGTGAGTTGTGCGTGAAATAGAGATCCTAGAATCAGAAGGAAGAAGGATAGTGTTTACATACCTTGTAGAGTCAAAATAAATTACGATGTGTGTTCCATTAAACCAAGACCAAGACGAAGTAGGTTGAATTGTTCCCGCTTCAACGGTTTGGTGAGGACGTTGGCTATGTTATCTTCGGATGCTACCTTCTCAATAGAAATGTTCCCCTTTTGAACATTGTCTCTTAAGAAGTGATGACGAATCTCTATGTGCTTGGTGCGAGAATGCAATACCGGATTCGTGTTTAAGTCGATGGCACCTTTGTTGTCACATAGAATGGCTATGTCGCTTAGATGAATGTCGTAGTCTACTAACGCTTGTTTCATCCATAGTGCTTGTTGGCATGCTTTACCGGCGGAGACGTACTCGGCTTCGGTTGTTGATATTGCTAGAGCCGTTTGTTTCTTACAAAACCATGATGTTAAACAACATCCCATGAAAGTACACACCCTACTTGTACTTTTTCTATCAACGTAATCACCTGCATGGTCAGAATCTGCATATACAATTGTTTCTACACCCGTGCCCTTAGGATACCATAATCCTAATTTTGTTGTACCCTTAATGTATCTAAATATTCTTTTTACGGCTTCTAGGTGTGAAGTTTTGGGATCTTCTTGAAACCTAGCACATAAGCAAACACTAAACATGATATCCGGCCTACTTGCCGTGAGGTAGAGAAGACTACCTATCATGCCACGATATTTAGTATTATCTACGGATTCGCCGTCTTCATCTTTTGTGAGTTTGGTGTCGGATGACATGGGTGTCCTAATTGGTTTCAACTCTTCTAGACCAAATTTCTTTAACATCTCCTTGATGTATTTAGATTGATTGAAGAAAATACCATCTTCTACTTGTTTAATTTGTATACCAAGAAAGAAACTAAGTTCTCCCATCATACTCATCTCGAACTCGTCATGCATGATTTTAGAGAAATCATCACACATGTCTTGACAAGTGGATCCGAATATAATATCATCTACGTATATTTGTACTATAATTATGTGTGACTCTCTTTTCTTAGTAAAAAGTGTGTTGTCAACTAACCCCATGGTATAGTTATGTTTAATTAAAAAGGACTTGAGTCTATCATACCAAGCTTCTGGAGCTTGTTTAAGACCATAAAGGGCTTTCTTTAATTTATAAACATGTTTGGGTTTTTCAAAATCGATGAAGCCCGGAGGTTGAGCTACATATACTTCTTCATTAATAAAACCATTTAGAAAAGCGCTTTTGACATCCATTTGATAAAGCTTTAGATCATTAGCACAAGCATACGCAAGAAGTTTTCTTATAGACTCTAATCTAGCCACGGGGGCATAGGTCTCATTAAAGTCTATTCCTTCTTGTTGGTTATACCCTTGGGCAACGAGTCTAGCCTTGTTCCTAGATACTACTCCGTTTGCATCTAATTTGTTTTTATACACCCATTTTGTTCCTATTATGGTTTGATTACTAGGTGGAGGGACAAGTGTCCAAACATCATTAGAAACAAATTGATTTAATTCTTCTTGCATAGCCATTACCCAACTTTCATCTTTTATGGCTTCTTGTGTGTTCTTAGGTTCTATAGTTGAAACAAAACAAAATAAGCTACTTTGGTTTTGAACTTGAGACCTTAATGTTCGTTCGTTTAGCTTTCCTATGACCTTATCTACGGGGTGATCTTTGGACTCTTTAATGTTTGTGATTTCACCAATTAAAGGTTCTTCTTCTTCATTTATCTTTTTCTTAATTACAATAGCTTCACTTTCTATGATCTCGTCATCGACAAGAGGTGGAGAGGGTTTGGGTGGACTTTCATCAAATTTTATGTTTATTGACTCTTCTACCTTCATTGTTTCTTTGTTTAATATGACGTAAGCTTTGCTATTTGGCGAGTAACCTAGAAAGATACCTTCAGTTGATTTAGGATCAAATTTTGTAAGGTAATCTTTAGTGTTAAGAATGAAGCATTTGCTTCCAAAGACTCTAAAATGATTTAAAGTAGGCTTTTTGCCTCGGAGTAACTCATATGGAGTTTTACCTAAGATTGGTCTAATTAAGACTCGATTGAGTATGTACATTGAAGTATCAACGGCATTACACCAAAATTTTTGAGGTATGGATTGTTCGTTAAGCATGGTTCTACTCATTTCTTGAAGGGTTCTATTCTTTCTTTCTACTACCCCATTCGATTGTGGAGTGCGTGGAGCCGAGAAGTTGTGAGTAATACCATTAGCGTCACAAAAAAACTCCAAATTGCACTTCATTATCGAATTCCCTACCATGATCCGTCCTAATAGACACTATAGGACTACCTAGTTGTCTTTGGATCTTTTTGCTTAATATTTCAAAATAATTAAAGGTTTCCGTTTTGTTCTTTAAAAATTTTGTCCATGTATACCTAGAGTAGTCATCCACTATTACCAAAGTGTAGTAGTTGCCTCCATAACTTTGGATAGCGGATGGACCAAATAAATCCATATGTAGTAATTCTAGACACCTAGTTGTGGACACCATGTTTTTAGCTTTATGACTCGAATGAGCTTGTTTACCTACATTACAAGCATCACAAAAATGATGTTCATATTTTAACTTAGGTAGATCTCTTACTAGATGTTTGGATGATAGCGATTGAAGGAGTCGCATGTTGGCGTGACCCAATCTTCGATGCCATAAGGTCGAAGTATCATCCATAGAGGTAAGACATAGTTTGTCATTAGGTTCATTGCCGATTTTAATGACATAGACTCCATTTTTCCTAATTCCTCTTCCTATGGTTATGCCATTTTTAAGTATCTTACTACCGGTTTCGGTAAAAAGTACATTGCACTTTTTATCACATATTTGTCCTATACTTAAGAGGTTAAAGTTTAGGTTTTCTACATGACACACATCGTTAATGGTTAGAGATTTGTTAGAAACCGTACCTTTACCGATGATTCTACTTTTGCTATTTCCAAACACCACATTACCTCCATTTACGGATTCATAAGTGGAGAATAGATTCCTATTTCCGGTCATGTGCCTCGTGCACCCGCTATCCTTGACCCATTCATTGGGGTCTAGGTCGACCTTTAAGCACACCTAAAACAATAATAAACTCAAAAGTTTGGTCCCCATTTGTTCATGGGTCCATTAGTGTTAAACATTCCATTCATGTTGGACATGTATGGATAAGATGAGTATGCATTCCATGGAGCAAAGTTTTGAAAGGAAAAACCGTTTTGCATATTAGGGTTCCATCCCATTTGATGGTTACTTCTTGGATAAACGTTATTAGGTCTCCTATATGCATTATGTTTTTGAAAAGATGGTGCTTTGTTTCTTGCAAAAGTAGGATTATATTTTGGAGGTGGATGTCTAGTAGTGACATGAGTTGGTTTCTTCCTATTGACGATAACAAACTCATTTCTAGATGAAGAAGCTATGTTATTACCACTAGTTGTCACAGCAGATCCACGGATCCCAGTTTGTACACTAGCCGGTTCCCTTTTTAGGGGATCCGTGGGATCCGCCACAATAGTGGCTGGTTTTCCTAGTTCTTTAACAAATTTTGTTTCTTTACTTTCGCTAGTTGATGGATCAAGTTGTTGAATACCTAGACCCTTTTGGTTGTTGCCAGTTTTAACACCATCGAGTATTGTATCTAAGGTGTTTGTACTCATTCTAGCAATTTTAGAATCTAAATGATCAACTAGTGTTTGAAGTTGAACACAAAATTCACATTCACCACTTGCTATTTTGCCTTTTTCTAAACGTTTTAGTTTTGCTTTTAATTCTATGACTTCTTTATCTAAACGTTGGTTTTGACTCTTTAAAAGCTTGTTTTTTGTTGATTAGTTTTAAGCTAATGTTGCATAGTTTATCATATTCATTATGAAATGAGTCGTCATCAAGTGATGAACTACTATAGTATTCGTGACATACCTCGTCATTTGCCATGAGACAAATTTCTTCGTCCTCTTCGTCGCTCATTCCCCATGTGCCGCTCACGAACGCCTTTTGATCATCCCGTTTGGGACACTTACTAATAAAGTGGTTTGGGTCCCCACTATTAAAGCAAGTACGATCATCCTTTGGCTTCTCGTCCTCTTTGCTTTTTCGAAACCCTTTCTTATCGTCATATGGTTGTTTGACGTATCTTCCCTTTCTTCTAAAGAACTTTTTAAAGTCCCTTACCGCCATAGCATACTCCTCGTCGTCACTACCCGAGGAAGAGTTTTGTTCATCACTTGAAGCCTTTTTGGCTTTTAAGGCAAGAGATTTATTATTCTCTTTTACCTTAAAGGCTTCGGAATCTTTAGCAAGAACAAGCTCGTAGACTTTTAGATTGCCTATGAGTTCATCGAGGGTGAGAGTTGTCAAATCTTTTAACTCTTCAATCGCCGTCACCTTAGATCTCCACTTCGATGGAAGTGCCCTTAGATATCTCCTAACATGGTTACGGCTAGAGAAAGATTCATCAAGTGCTTGTAAAGATGTAATAATAGTATTAAAGTTAGCAAATGAATGATCTATAGTTTCCTCATCCGATATTGAAAATTGTTCATATTGTTGAACAAATAAATCAATTTTATTATTTTTAACTTGTTTGTTGCCTTGATGAGTTACAACTAAAGAGTTCCAAATTTCTTTAGAGGTTTTGAGTAATGAAATTCTTTCAAATTCCTTTTTCGGTAAAGCATTGTATAAAACCATTTTTGCTTCACTATTTTTCGAAAGCTTTTTCTTCATTTCATCATTTAGTTTATCATGAGGTATGTTAACTAAATTTCCCTTATCATCATTTGAGGTAGCCTAAAAATCACCTTCAACAATAATGTACCAAAGATCAATATCTTTAGACTTCACATATGTTTCGAATCTATTTTTCCAATATATAAAACCATTAGTTTCAAGTAGTGGTGGTCGTTGCATAGATTGCCCTTCCTTATAATTTTCAGAACCCATAGTGATCGAAAAGTTTTTAAAATACAATTTTATTTTGAAACTTTTATAAACTTAGCTCTTGATGCCAATTGTGGAAAACTAGAACGGGGGGTTGAATAGTTTTGCCGATTTTAAGTTAGTTTTAAAAACTTTAGATCCGATATTATGTGAAATCGTATGGATGTTGAGAACGTATAGATCTAATGATAATGTAAGCAAATAAATAAAGATAAGGGATAGAAATGACACAACCGATTTATAGTGGTTCGGCTACAAGGACACCTTCCTTGCCCTACTCCACTCCCCGAGTCACCTACTCGAGAGTTCAAGCACTATGTCAACAAACTCCTTCACTTGGCGGAGAAGCCTTCACAACGTTGCTTACACTTTATCCGGTACAAAGCTAGATACCGAGTCCGTAGCACGGTGGACCAAACCAACACAACTATTACACAACAAATATGTGAAATAATCAAATACAAGATCTTTGCTACAGAAATCTTGCGGAGTGACAAATCAATCAAGGACCCCTTGCTTGGATGACTTGTAGAATGCTCGTGATCTCGCCTTAGAGAAGGACCTATATGAGGATCACAAATAGAAAAAAAAGAGGAACAACTCTCTAGATCTAGTGATCTATATGTTAGAAGAGAATAAGAGTATATGAGAGATTTAGTAAGAAGAGGGGTGAGTTAGAATGAAGAAATGGCTCTCTATTTATAGGCAAATTTCCTCACTGTTCCCACGGATCCCACGGATCCCTTCCACTTGGGATCCGGCTAGCACAAAGCTAGGGATCCGTGGAACGCTCCTCTTTGCCCATGGGTTTTTTGGTTATGGGTCATGGGTTATGGGTTGGTCCATGGTTTTTCTTTAGATTCAATGTATCTAAGTATACATTGTATCTAGTCTTCTTGGGTATGGGTTAAGATCCATGGATTATGGTTTTTACCCATCCTAATAAACTATTACAACAAATGCTTAATTACTACATTTTTGTATTTAAAAGATTATATGTAAATGCTTTACAAAAATAACATGTATCCTTATAATTATACTTAAGACAACATTATATATGTTATCAACAAAACACAAAGAGATCGCAAAATATTAATAAACGTTTTTACAGTTTATTTGTATTAACAATCACATATCCGGTGAACATTCAAGCTCATTCAAAAATCCAATACCCAGTCAATCACCATTTCACCGATTCATTATCACTCCATTAGATTCTCCCGTTAATTCGATTCATGAGAACTCTAATTCGAATCAATACATTCCCAACATTGTCAAGACCCACGAAAGCCCAATAAATCATCAGTATGTTCTCCAAACGTAATGCTTAAAAACGATTAACAAAAACACAACTTAGTGTTTGGTTCATCAAATATACCACGTCCAGTTGAATCAATGTCATATGTGCCTCCACGATCACACATTCTCACATTAAATCAATGTCACATGTGCCTCCACGATCACATTAAACGTAATTCATTAAATCAATGTCACATTAAACGTAATTCATTAGAATGAGAACCATTGGAACACACATGTTCCTCCACGATCACAGCATAAATCAATGTCACATTCACACCATAAGCCCACGATAGCAATATCAGTTATTAGTCCAAATCCAACATATCATATTACTGCCCATGTGAATTCTTGAAGCCCATATACAAACCGAGTGAAATCAGTGTGGGATACTCAACCTATACCTAAATGTCTAGGTATAAAAGGACACATATCACACAACTCTCCTAACCCTAATATCACTCATAAAACTTGTCCGCCTCTCCCCTCTAAAATTATAACATCCAAATGCAGTTAATACTCACCCTTCTCCAAAACTTCATTCAACCTAAACCAAATCTTAATAGCAAACTTGATAATGCTACACGCGTCGTTCGGGGTCAAAGGAACTTCCTTTTCGTCGAGCAAGTTTTTCAACACCCTAGGTAGTGAACCTAATCGTTGTAGTGTAGTATTAGGGTAAGCCACAGGTATTGATATCGTTCTCTAGATAGGAATGCTAGTGAGAAGTTACTACGCTAAGGTTGGGGTTGAGGAAGATTATTTTTTATCTTTTTATAATTTTTTAAGGAAAGGAAAGGTACGAATCTCGGGATTTGGATTTGGGGGGTTGGTATTGCTACCGATTACTCTACTTATCTAATTATCTAATCTAAGGTGTATGTAGTCTATGTCTAATTATTGTGTGCTCGTATGATAGTTTAAAGATGTGTTTACTTAGGTTTTACTACTCCTTAATTATCTCCTATTGGTGGTTGAATTGTCACGTCCTTATTCTTAGTTGCGTTGTGTGTCTAAGGTTGTAGGGTATGCGTTTCTCCCTAACTCTTTGAACTTACCAAAGGGTCTCGTCTACAAAACCCACTAGGGATAATAAACTCTTACTCTAAGGCACTCTTTGGATGGTTTAGCTTACAACTACTCAAGGAGCTATATTCTAAGGTTCACAAAGATTTAATCAAGCATTAAGCACACAACGAATGACCTATCGCATTACTAGATCATTAATCAACTAAGATAAGAGACAACCAATCAATATTCAATAATTAAGTTTCATATTCCCTAAGCAAACACACAAGTAAATTAGCCAGACATGGAGAACATGCAAGCATACACACAAATAATCAAATACATAATTGTATTAATGACGTAAAACACTTATCTTGGTGTAAGATAGGGTTTGAAACCCTAAAATACTGTACAAGACAGCCTTGGTTCGGTTTAGGTTTTTACTCCAGAAGACTACACACAAATACTGAAAAATTCGATTTCTATATATAAGATTACACATGCGACGGCGTCACCTTATGTTTTGTGACGCCGTCGGATCGCCGTCATTAGAGTTTCGTCTTGGCCACGTTAGACTTGCGACGGCGTCACCTTATGCTTGTGACGCCGTCCTCTTCAGCTTCTGACGCCGTATGGATTGCATCTAGGTCGTCTGAGTTGCGACGGCCTACTCTTTTATAACTTGACGTCGTCACTTGAAAATAGGAGTTTTGGCTTCTGTCCCGTCACAAAATCCTCCGACGGTGTCGCGTATAAGCTGTGACGCCGTCACCTTATGTTTTCAGCAGCTTTGAGTGTCTCGATTCTGACTTTGGCCATTTTCTTCGTATATTCGCGCCTTTTCGTCCAAATAAGTGCCATTCCAGCATTTTTTGTTCAAGAGACCTAAAAAGTGAAAAGGAACGATATTAAGCAATAACGGATACAAAAGTGATCAAATAAGGGCTTAAACGACCCCTCAAAAAGGTACCTTTTAAAACCTTATCAAATATCCCTACAATTGGTATTTGCTTGTCCTCAAGCAAATGTGCTTTTAACCATTTAATTTATAAGTTAGGGGTCATGAAGCATTGGTTTAAAATGGTCCACAACACATATAAGCCCCGCAAAAGTCATAACAAGCACGGAAATTACATACTAGCACCTCACATGGGGTGTTTGGATACTCACATCTCTCTCGGGTGTATATGAAATATAACAAATTAGAAATGGAAGATAAACACTCATTAACCGGTCCTAGTACATAGATTACCATAGGCTTGAGAATAGATCAAACCTCCATCGCTTTGGCGTAAGCACCTAGGAAAGACTATGAAAGAGGTCTTTAAAGGGTTGTAACGTTAGGCTTACGGTAGGGAAACAAAGGATTTGGTGGGATAGGCTATTTAGTGGTGGCAAGTCAAAAATCTCTATGTTAAATGCATACGAAGAATGGCGTTGCTAAGCCAAGACTGGACACTCTAGACTCTAGCTAACTGAAATAAACAAACATAAATTTAAAGGATAGATGTAGGATGGTAGCCCGTATGTTTTTTTTTTTTTTCTCTCTATTTTTTTCTTTTCTCCTTTTTTTTCTCTTTTTTTTCATACACTTTTACTCTACCATCCTGTACGGTAACATCAAAATGATAGGGATTTATAGGCACATCCCTACACTTGAGTGTTTATTACTCTAACACTAATTTGACCCGAATTGAAAAGATCAAAACACTTGGGGTACATTATTACGCAAACAAATGGAATTTGAATTTAACGTTCCCTTCCCGTCATTTCATAAACTTTAACTTTTCCCATGAATCCCAATCGTCCCAAAACTGTATACAAAGGATATGACTCGACTTAGCAACTCATGCAAGCAACCAGATAATTGAACTAAGGGTTTAGGGTGATAACAAAAAATGCACTAAAAGTGAGTGCATACAAGGTAGGCTAAGGCGATTTGGGTGTATATTTGGGGGTGGGGTGTAAACAATGCTCTTCATTGATATTCCGGAAAAACCGAAACATCACGAGAACCTCGAAAAGGATAGGCTCTAAGGGGTTAACTAGGGGTATCGTGTACTAAAGATGAGTACAACGCAAAGGGTGTGGGGGAATTACTCAATCGATGTGGAAGAAGTAATTATATTACGGGTATCAAACAAGGGTTATCCTATTGCCTCTTATCATTTAGTTATTCCTAACTACACAAGTGCAGTCTTACTAGCGATCTCGGAATGCATCACAAAACAAGTTCTAGAATCTAATATACTACCGGTTCACACACTAAGCATTAAAGATGAATGCTTTAATTCCTACTAATCTAAGGGCGATCCTCACATTTTGGGTGGAATTTAGGTGGTAAAGGGTTTTTGTGCTAGTCATGCAACTTCCTATCCGTGAGACGCTTTTGTTAAGACTAATGGCCCACTCCTATATGTCATGAAAAATTTTAAATTTGGTGCCAAAATTACCCTAACCGACATTTTGGTTTATTACACAAATACAATTGGACAAAGCAAATATTCAAGGATAAGCATAGTTTCAAAGTTCCCGTTTTATTTTCCCTCCCTACACTTAAACTGAACATTGTCCCCAATGTTCCCCGAAAGTATCAAAGTTATGATAATGGAAGGTAACTAAAAACGAAAGAAACTAGTACTCCCCTGATTAGCTCGGTAGGATCCGTGTGTGAAGTAGTGGTTAAATCCTTTCCAAGAAGAATGTGTGCGTGAAAAGCTCCTTCCAATCTTATGTAACTTCTTCTTGATAAATCAAACCTGCACACTTGAAGAAAACAAACAAAACCTTCGCGTAAAATCGGCGGTAATAATATATATATAAGACTCGATTTAAACTAGGATATAATGCTTGTGGAATGGATGTTTACAGAATTTTTGGAAAATTAAGACCTGGAAAATTCCAAAAATTTATAAGTAGCTCAAAAAACGAGAAAAAAGTAATCTGTTGTTTTTACTCCTTCCTGATGCCGTCAGGTTGCCATCCTGACGCCGTCAGGTTATCCTGATAAAAACTGGTCTGCGATTTTCTGGAAAAAATTCTGGAAAATTTACATCTTTAGAATCTGGAAAAATTTCTGCAAAACATCCATTATGACTCGATACAAGCATTTGACTCGAACAAACAAACACACATATATATCTTTTAGTTAATTGTTATTCTCATGTTTACGTTTCTTTTGAAAACGTGTGTAATCCTCCCTACACTTATCCCTTATGTAAAATACCTTTATATGCAATCAAGACGAGGTTAAAAACAAAATAAAGCATTTTTACAAATTTAAACATGAGAATAAACAATCAATAAAAGATATATGACACGAACATACACAATCCAACCACACAAGCAAGATAAACCATACCACATGCAAATATTCATACACATCAAATAGCTCAAGGTTCACCATAAAGTTAAGATATCCTAGATTATTACATGCCCAAATAAAAATTGTTTTGACCAACCATACTTAACCATACATAATCCATAAACAAACACATAAGTCACTGGGGAGGGGGTCCATAACGATATTCATAACTCGGGGGAAGATGGCCCAAATACCCATAGGGTGGATAATCCTCCTCCCGCCCTGGGAAAGGATCGATCTGGAGATGTGGATCAAGATGATCATGCATGGACAAATGCTGCATCTGCCTGACAGTGTGGTCATAGGTCCAATTAGCCCTCTGATCCTGCTGTGCCATCCATGTATCCATGCGGCCCATCCATGCTCCCTGGTAGGCCTGCCAATCCCCACTGGACATTTGGCGGTAAACGTCAGCGGAGCTTCCTGCTTCACCCCCCTGCTGGTGTGCTGGTATCTGCGGCTCCTCATCATCATCGTTGTCACTACCTTGAACGGCGAGCTGAGCACGGAACCAGGCGAAACCTCTACCATAATCCATGAGGACATCCATAGCTTTCAGAGACTTAGCCTTGACGACCCTCGGTGCTGCTACCGTACTAAGATATGCAGGTACCTCCCCTGCCAAAACACCTAAAGATCGAGCTAATCGGGTGATAAGCATACCTCCATACACCCTATCCTCCATCCTTATTCCACTAGCAGTCCTCAAGTAGTCGGCCAACCAGAATGGGATGTTGCAATGCACACCCTCGGCCAATATGCAGTAAAGATAGAACAAGTCAGGCAGGGTGACACGGTGAATGAGCCTAACCCTTGGATCTCGGATTTGTGAAGCGAGGGTACTCCTAGTAGTGTAATCCCCATCAGCTATCGTGTTCCAGAACTGAATACCCAACATCTCATCCTTATGGGTAATTCCAGCTGCAAATTGAGCCCGAAAAACATCACTCTCAGCATTCTCAGATGTATATAATCCCAACCTCCAACCAAACTCAAGTGTCGACATTTCCCTCCAATCCCCTCCTAACCTAAATCGGATCCCCTGAAAATCAATGTTATCCCGACATGCATTGATATTTGGCAAATAAGATGCGTGAAATTCACGCACCAACTCGCCATACACGGGCTCTCTAATCTTAAACAGCCTTTCCCATAGGGGATCAGTGAACTTGTCCCTTCTAAAACTATTCGAAAACGCCCTAGCTAAATCATGCTCCTCGAGAAATGCCCAGTCCAAAACAGCCCCGGAGTCAATGGTCTGATGAAGTAAATCATTGTAACGGGCTTGACATCCTTCCTCAACGAATACGCCCCATCCAATGATTGTGTCCATAATGTTTTCCTGGGTTCCAGAAGATTGACCCCTAGTTCTCTTTACCCTTCTGCTCATCTGAAACAGGAAATCAAATAAGTGGAGAGCAAATGAGTGGCGTTCGCGATAAAAGATTGACATTAGCAGGTCTGACGGCGTCGCAGAATACTCATGACGCCGTCAGCTCGACCAAATTTTTGAATCCGACAATTGCGAGGGAAAAATCCAAGTTTTAACCATAACCCTTGACCCAAACACCCTTGTTGCAGCAACAATGGCATAATGGCTAGGTGGTTTTGATCCCTAAGCCGTCAAGGCTTCCCGCAAGGTCAACCCCCATATGATAACACTATTATTCGCCTAATCTTTAGCCTAGTTAACAAGATTCACAGGCGGTACTTAGCATAGATCAAATTAGTTGGGGTTTTCGGATTGAGAAATAGGGGAAAACAAAATTGAGCATGAATTAGGACAATTGAATAGACAAAGATCAATGTGTATTACTTACCTTGTAGAGATTGACATGGCAAAATGATGAATTAGAGGTGGGGAAAATGTGGGTGTGTGGTGTGGGGCGGATAAAAATTGTGTAGGGTAAGGAATGAAAGACATGGGTGCTGTATTTATCCGTCTGATCTGGCTTAGCGACGGCGTCACACATTATATGCAACGTCGTCACGACCATTTTTTTTTTTTTTGTAGACGTAAAGGGTTATGTTAATCTGCCTGGATCAAAAATCTGGTTACTATTTTTGACAAAGATTTTAGTTTTTATTTTAGGATCAATTTGATTAATCCACCAATAATCTCCACTATGGTAAGCAATGCATATGTCAAGTTGTCTTTCAATCGTGATCTCAGAAATCCCGAAGTATTGTAGGTGAGGGTTCTTTGTCCCCGGTTTAAAACCGAAGGAACTTTTCCTATCATTGGGAAAGTTGGGAAGTGGCACGTGCACCATTCCAATTAACATGTTTCTAGGGAACATGCGGGGAATGTTGAAACATGAATCAAAGCCAGAATATGGTTCTTCGATGGAGTTTTCCCTACACAAGGGAAAAGGTTCGGGAATCATTCCAACATGCTCCGGTATCGCGTACACCTTTTTAAGCTTTTTAGGCATATTGTTCTTTGCGATTTCTTCACGGATGTTCAACATGAAGTTGTCAGCAAGTCCTAAGAAGGCGTTGTGAGTTTTCCGCATTTGAGCTTCGAGGTGTTTTATTTCCTTTTCTTGCTTGTAGACAAATGTCAACATTACGTCCTCGAATTCATCTTGCAGAGACTTTCTCGAGAGAAAAAATTCCTTGACCGCGTTTACATGCTCAATAGCGTGGGTAGTTACTCCCATTAACGCATTCACTTGCGCCTCCATTTTCTTTATTGCTTGTGCATGAGAGGTTGGCCCATTTTCCGAAACTATCGGAATTTCCCAACCTTCTTCTTCATATTGAGCCAGGTCCTCGATGACTTCCCAACATGCTTTATCAGTGAGGTCACTTAGCCTTCCTCTGGCGGCATAATTAATGGTTTGTTGAAAGGAAGGACTGATATGATCATAGAAAAGTTGGACTTGGAGCCAAAGATCAATGCCGTGATGAGGGACTTTATGAAGTAAGTCCTTGAATCGAGTCCATGCTTCGTAGAGAGATTCACCCTGACTTTGTTGGAACATCAAGATGTCATTCCTAAGCTTAGTGGTTCTCCCCGGTGGGAAAAATTGAGCAAGGAAGCGAGAGGTAAGATCATCCCAACTTGAGATGGAACCGGCGGGAAGTCGCTCAAGCCAATTACTAGCTTGGTCCCGTAGAGAGAATTGGAAGAGACGCAGGCGCGTGGTCTCCCGAGTAGTAGCATCAAGGTCGATAGAATCGACAATTTTAAGAAAATCCCTAAGATGCTGATTTGGATCTTCGGAACGAAGTCCATGGAATGCACATCCGTTTTGCACCTACCGGATGGTGTCGGATCGCAGGGCCATATTTTTGGCTTGGTCGGGAAGCTCAATGGTGTTCCTATAGCCTAAGTGGTTTGGTCTCGAGTATTCACCAAGAGTACGGGCTCTTGGCGGGTCATTTGGTGGTGGGTTGATGAGTGGTGGTTGGTTATCACCTTCCATGATGAAAAGTGATGGGATTACGAACAAAGGTCACGAAGAAGGGGGATAGACTATGAGAAAGCTAAAAATGAGAAAATTTTACTTGATAGGAATCAAGCAAAGAAACCTAAACGAGGTGGACTACTAACTAGCTATTCTATTCCCCGGCAGCGGCGCCAAAAACTTCATAACGCTACACGCGTCGTTCGGGATCAAAGGAACTTCCTTTTAGTCGAGCAAGTTTTTCAACACCCTAGGCAGTGAACCTAATCGTTGTAGTGTAGTATTAGGGTAAGCCACGGGTATTGATATCGTTCTCTAGGGGAATAGGAATGCTAGTGAGAAGTTACTACGCTAAGGTTGGGGTTGAGGAAGATTATTTTTTATCTTTTTATAATTTTTTAAGGAAAGGAAAGGTACGAATCTCGGGATTTGGATTTGGGGGGTTGGTATTGCTAACGATTACTCTACTTATCTAATTATCTAATCTAAGGTGTATGTAGTCTATGTCTAATTATTGTGTGCTCGTATGATAGTTTAAAGATGTGTTTACTTAGGTTTTACTACTCTTTAATTATCTCCTATTGGTGGTTGAATTGTCACGTCCTTATTCTTAGTTGCGTTGTGTGTCTAAGGTTGTAGGGTATGCGTTTCTCCCTAACTCTTTGAACTTACCAAAGGGTCTCGTCTACAAAACCCACTAGGGATAATAAACTCTTACTCTAAGGCACTCTTTGGATGGTTTAGCTTACAACTACTCAAGGAGCTATATTCTAAGGTTCACAAAGATTTAATCAAGCATTAAGTACACAACGAATGACCTATCGCATTACTAGATCATTAATCAACTAAGATAAGAGACAACCAACCAATATTCAATAATTAAGTTTCATATTCCCTAAGCAAACACACAAGTAAATTAGTCGGACATGGAGAACATGCAAGCATACACACAAATAATCAAAGACATAATTGTATTAATGAAGTAAAACATATCTTGGTGTAAGATAGGGTTTGGAACCCTAAAATACTGTACAAGACAGCCTTGGTTCGGTTTAGGTTTTTACTCCAAAAGACTACACACAAATACTGAAAAATTCGGATTCTATATATAAGATTACACATGCGACGGCGTCACCTTATGTTTTGTGACGCCGTCGGATCGCCGTCATTAGGGTTTTGTCTTGGCCACGTCAGACTTGCGACGGCGTCACCTTATGCTTGTGACGTCGTCCTCTTAAGCTTCTGACGCCGTCTGGATTGCATCTAGGCCGTCTGAGTTGCGACGGCCTACTCTTTTATAACTTGACGTCGTCACTTGAAAATAGGAGTTTTGGCTTATGTCCCGTCACAAAATCCTCCGACGGCGTCGCGTATAAGCTGTGACGCCGTCACCTTATGTTTTCAGTAGCTTTGAGTGTCTCGATTCTGACTTTGGCCATTTTCTTCGTATATTCGCGCCTTTTCGTCCAAATAAGTGCCATTCCAGCATTTTGCCTTCAAGAGACCTAAAAAGTGAAAAGGAACGATATTAAGCAATAACGGATACAAAAGTGATCAAATAAGGGCTTAAACGACCCCTCAAAAAGGTACCTTTTAAAACCTTATCACAAACGCCTCCTCTTTCTATCAAGGTGACCTCGCCACAGGGTTGGCTTGAGCCTCGTTATCGCCACAGGGATGGTGAGATTGAAGAGCCAAATATTCGGTATCAAGAACATGATAAGGAACACATGTAGGTTTAACAAATTAGACTTTTGATTATGTTTCAGTTTAGATAAACCGAACGAATGAGAAATGAGTTAACTTTAATTGTTAAATTCATCTCATGGTTTCGAATATTAAAATGGATAATATTCCAAAATCGATCTATGAGGCATACGTTTCTATGTGTATAGATCGTTTGAGATCTATGTGTTGCAAAACCGTACACAAAAACATAGCTGAGATCGAACCATCTTCTTTAATCTCTTAACTTTGATAGTCAACCATCCGAATCTCATGAAAAAAATTTAAGCACAAGTTGTTAATCATATATTCTTTTAAGATTCGAAAATTTCCAAGAAAAGGTTCCAAAAGGTTGAGTACGAATTTGAGTTTGAATCTGTAGGGTATGAGTGATGATTGATGATGATTGTAGTTCGTGTGGTGGATTCTCGAAGTCTTCATGATTCTTTTGTTAGCACGAGCAAGATCTGAGATCACTTAAGTTACTTAGCATTCGAGTAATCATTCATTAGTATTGAATCATTATTTGAATCAAGTGATGAGTTTGTTGGTTTTGAGTCTTGTTGATGTAGCCTTATGTGATTTATGGGATAAGGATATGTAAGAAAGGTGTAGGCTATTGAGTAATGATCGGATGAAGTAGGATTAGTGTTTTGGTTTAAGATCTTGTGGTCGAGGTCTTATGTCAAGTCGTTATATTGTCTTTCTTTTTAATCACGTTTTATCAGTCAATTCGCTAGGTTTTGTGTCAAGTCGGTACCTATTATTTTATGAGCCAAGTCGTTAAGACTTTTTGACTCAAAAGTCAAAACTACAACTCGCTACATGAGTCCAAGTTGCTAACTTCTTGACAAGTCGCTGCTACTTGTAAAGACAAGTCGCTATGATGATTCAATGAATCTGGACAGAGTGACAAGTCGCTATCAAGATCAAGTCTCCATTGACTTTTTGACTTTTTGCACTGGCGATTTTTCCGACCATAGTTTTCCGACCATCTTCATGTCAACCCAGAAAACTGACATACAAACTGCTTCTTTGACCCATTTTTGACCCAGTTTGACTGTTAAAAATCTGACCAGATGACCCACGAATGTATTACTGATATAACTTGGTACAAAAAATAGTCTCAAAAGGACTGTTTGGACAAAGGACACAAAACAGTTATAAGCATGAGTGGACCATAACATTAATTTGTTGACCAAACAAAAGGATACTTCAAACCAGTTTAAAAACAATCCGACCACAAACTAATACACAAACCAGTTTAAAAACATGTATCAAAACCACAAAAATCAACACAACACAATAACCTTGGCTCTGGTACCATTTGTAGGATCGTAAATATTATTGTGTTGATGATTCGGGTGGTCTTGGATGATGGAAATACATGTTTGCCTTAGTTTAGAGAGAGAAAGAATGAGAGGGTGTTCTACTTAGAGACTTGCTTTGTAAAATGTAAAAGGTTAGATTGAGAAGCACCACCCCTTCCATGGATGGAAGGGGTATTTATAGTTACAAACAATACGACCTCCTATCGACCTGTGGATCAGGTATACAGTGGGTAAAGACCCGTCCTTCCTCCACGGTGTTACACTACGCTAAACTAAGCTAATAACTAACTAATAAACTGATAAATAACGTAACTAACGATATGTCTACGAGCTAACTTATGCTAGATAATATTTGGGGTGACCGATACTTTACTTATGGAATTTCCAATTCCTAACAGCACTGAAGGGGTTGAAGAATGAAAAAGAAATAAATGAGAAAAGGGTGAAAACAAATATCCCTCCATTATTTTCAACCTTAGGGCAGAAACCGGGTTCAATTCATATGCTACTGGCTGTTACCGAGGTAACACCGGTGTTGAAGACAAGACGTCATGGACCCAGTGACGCACTGCACTAATCTTCCCAAGCTACTCGAGTTCCTCTTAAACGGGCTTGTTTCATTCTCACGGGGAACTGACATAATCTTTCGACTTTCTCTTAGAGATTGTTGATATTGAAGAAGGAGACCCTCTCCCTAGTCTCCAGCATAGGAACCAAATGTGCACTATTAAGTCTAGAGCCATGAGATCATCCATAAATCTCATTAGGACACAATCAATGAAGACTCTCTGTTTCACACAATGTGGAAAGAGAGAATATATCTTAAGAGTCCTACGCATTATCCTTGTGGTATTGCCAGAACATCTGAGTGATATGCAAACATATTCGTAATGAAATGAAAATCCTTCTAGAGCCAACATCAAATAAGCTCTTGGTAGGTGGCATGTGAGATCCATCCAATAGATCAACCATGTGACAACTGAACAGAAAGAATGGGGCGATTCAAATTTTCGAATCAATCCTGGTTCAGGTTATGGATTGACGGATACCTTTGAAAAACCGGTCGTTGTGCTTAAAACTCTTTTCTCTAGCACATCGACTGTGTATTAATATTTCAAAAATAAAAGGTGTTTATGATTGATAATTGATTTTTCTTTAAAACCTTCGCTGTATTGCAAAAACACTTTATTCTTAGCAATGCACAATTGTTTTTCAAATCTCTTTTCATCAATCAGTGAATCTCAAATTCGCTGGTTCACTCACTCCGTGTTGTCTTCTTTGAGACGTTCCAGTTTGAGAACAGCTAGAGCAGCTGCGAAACCCTGTCAAGGAGATTCTTCGAAATTATACCTGATCATAGGCAGTACCCTTGTACTGATCAACGGGGAACCGTGGGCCGTGTACCTCAATTCGACAAAAGTGATCAAAGACACTTTTTCGTGCACTTTATTGCTAACTGTTGTATGTAGGTACACCCGACGTTTGCAGCTGATCATAATGGAGAGGTCAATCCATAGCCGCATGCTCACACAATGCATTCACATCTAGAGAAATCATGATTAAAGCATCAACAACTCTGATATTTTTCACTCCATGCTTCTGCTACGCTGCTGCAAATATCATGAATCAACTAAAGCTTCCGCTACTCTGATAAGAAGAAATCATGATCCAGAATGTGAGCATGTCGGTCCACTGTCACAACGTCACATAATGTCAACACCAAAATGGAATAGTCAGAGATTTATGCAAGCTGATGATCTCAAAGCTGGCTCAAAACTCATCATCAAGTGGATCAGTTAAAGACCTCCACTTGAATTAATCAAACATGGATAACATGAAGAATCAAAGACTACGAGCTACTAAGCAAAGAACTTAAACAAGAATTCAAGAACAATCTTAATGTAATATGTGTTTGTATTCTGTGTAAATTGAGGTGACCTCCCTTAGGGGGAGATTGTTAGGAATTAGAAAATTCAGTCATTAAAGTATCGGTAACCTCAAGTATATGTAATCAATAGAAAGCTTGTAGTGGTAGTTATTTAATGTTAGTAAGTAGTTAGTTAAGTAAATCCGTGGAGGACGGACTGGTCTTTACCCACTGTATGCCTGATCCACAGCCCATTGGTGGCGTTTATTGTAAGACACTATAAATACCCTCTACCTCCCAAGGTAGAGGGTTGGAGCTTCAATACCATTTTTTCTTTGTTTCACATAGTTCCCAACTCCCTTCCCTTTATCTCTCTAGAACTTTCTCTCTCTAAAACATTGTGTACGCCCCATATGGATTTGGTATGCTGTGTTTGTGAAATCCTATAACTTACAATGTTGATGATATCATCTCTTGGTGGAGTAGCATTCGGATCTCCGAGTATAGTGATAGTCGGCATTTGAAAAGGACCTTCAAGGATGACCTTCTTCAAAAACTTACCATGTGGTTTCTTGAGATCACAAAACCTAAAGAACCTTATCACCCATTGATCGTAGTTACCGGGAGTGAGCATTGGAGGTCTATCAAGGGATCCAGCTTCATGAATAGACTGTTGGCTACTTAAAGCTTCACACATCTTTGCAAACCAAGAAGGTTCCTTTTACGTTGCTACATTCATAGCATATCGAGATGGATACTGATATTGGAAGTAGTTACAATGTTGAACTTGTTGACGAGGGTTAGGTTGAGGATTATGTGGTGGAAGAGGTTGTGCTCCTTGAGGAAAGTACACGTGAGATGGTTGTTGAAATTGATGTTGTTGAAATTGTTGATATTGTTGTTGTTGTTGTTGTTGTTGTTGTTGTTGTTGTTGTTGTTGTTGTTGTTGTTGATTTGGTTGTTGATAGTACTCATGAGGAAAGTAGTTAGAATATGGTGGTTGAGACATCTTGAAACTTGTGTTGATGATGGATCTTTGTAGTCGAATGAAACTTGAGTTTGTTTATGAAGTGTTCTTAAGCGTAGAAACTAGCTTAGGCGTAGACCAATACCTTACGCGTAATACCTTACTTACGCGTAGACAGAAGCTTACGCGTAGACTTGAGATAAAACATAGCTTAGGCGTAAGCCAAAGGCTTAATAGTAAGATCCTTATGCGTAATATTTCCTTAGGCGTAAGACTAGCTTATGCGTAGGAAATGCTTAGACAAAGAAGTTTTTACTCGTAAGCTTTTAAGCTTAGGCGTAAAACTAGGGTTTTACCCAAAAATCCTTTACACTTGTCCAAGTGTAAAAGATATCCAAAGTAGAAGCGTTTTCAGGCTTATCCAAGCAAGAAAACAATGAGTAAACCAACAGCTTCGAAGATCAAATGAAGAAATTCTTAGGCGTAAACTTTGGAGTATACGAGTAGAACTAGGGTTTTGCTACGAGTAGAAAGTACAAAAAACAGCCAAAACTGATTTTTATGCCCAAAAGTGTTTTGTAACATGATTTTTATGATGAAATAGCTTCAATATCACCAAAATAACAAGAAATTTTGAAACTTGATGATCCAAAACAAATTTCACCCTTAGGCGTAGAAAGTACTACACGAATCAAAAACCAAGCTAAAACTAATCTACACGCGTAAAGTTTGAAACTTTTTGCTAAAAACTGAAACTTTAACACTAAATAAACTTAAAACCACAAGAATCTCGAGTTTTTAAGAGTAAAAATTAAAGTTTTTAAGCGTATGAAGGTTTAAGACATGAAACCCACACGTATAGTGTATATCTTCAAAAACAAAAGTATTTCACCCAACTAGATGGCGATTGATACCACTGTTAGGTCACCATAAGTTAACATAAGATCAATATGCAAGAAATATAGATGAGAAAGATCGGTTGAACACAAAACAAAATATACACGAATGAATAGTAAACGTTTAGGCGTATGATATTAAGCAAAGTGAACAACCAACCTTCAAAGGAAGGTTTACATGTCTATTTATAGGGGAAGAGAACTAGGGAAACAATTCTAGTCCCTTCCTCTCATTATTGGGCTTGGGCCAAGGCTCATGGGCTTTCTACATAAGCCTTGCCATTAAAACTAATATAAAAGCCTAGTTTAAGCAACCTATTACATATTAATTAATAACACTTGAAATACAAGTTAGGAGTGATTCCAAAATGGGGGAATAGGGTCTCGAGTACAGCACCCGTGATACCTTTGAAGAAGAGCTCGGACATTTCACCATGGAAAAGAATTCTTCTAAAGGGTCTTGAAGAGTTCATTCAAGAGCAACAACCTGAATTAGAAGACCAGTTCACTGAACTCCACAAAAGGATAAGCGAACTCGACCCAATCCGACAAGATCCAACCTTTGCTATCACCACTCGATCTGGAACCACTACCAAAGATCCACCATACCCCGGTTTAAACCCCCATGACCCGTGAACCTGAGGCAGACAAGGAGGGAGCACCCAAACCCCCTCCAACCTCTCACAGCCCCACTCCACATTCATCTACACCCATCCAACGTTCAACTCTTACAAAGATACCTTATCCCTCACGTCTAAAGAACCATAAGGGCGAAGAAGACAATAAAATATCATTGTCTTACTTCAAGGGCGCAGTTGTCACCATCCCTCTTCTCGATGCATTCCATCATCTACCTAAGAATAGCACATATTTTAAAAGACTCCTCTCCATTCGGAAGAAACTTGAAGGGTTGGTAACATTAGGAGAAGAATGTTCAGCTATTATCCAGAAAAGTCTACCCAAAAAGAAAGAAGATCCGGGCAGTTTCACCCTTCCTTGCTCCATAGGAGCACTCTCTATGAAAAATGCTTTGGCAAATCTTAGGGCAAGCATTAACTTGATGCCTCACTTTATATTTCTTAATCTTGGATATTCAGGGCTGGAACCAACCAGAATGAGTATTCAACTTGCGTACCGGTCAGTTAAATATCCCAATGGAGTTTGCGAAAATGTTCTGGGTAGGATAGGAGAATTCAGGTTTCCAGTAGATTTCATGATCTTAGAAATGGAGGAGGATGACTTCGTTCCAATAATCCTTGGGAGACCATTCTTAGCCACAACTCGCGCCATTATCGATGTTCATGATGGCAAACTCACTTTACGGGTGGGATCAGAGAGCTTAACCTTTGATATTAAGGACACTATGAGATGCCCTCCCTCGTATGATCACCCCATATATCTAGTTGAAGAAGTTGATGAATTTGTTGATGAAGTTGATAGTTGTGTAGATGAGTATTTGGTATACGGGTTTATGAATGTCAACGATTGCATGATGTACGATGATGGAGAAGAAGAGGCTGAGATGATTGGAGCCATTTATTTCTATCTGCGTAAGGAGAAAGTTGAGCCTCTTGAGCTTCAAAAGCCAGAAAATAAGCTTAAACCATCAATTAAGGAACCTCCTATCTTGGAATTGAAAGATCTCCCAAGTCATCTGGAATATGCCTTCCTTTAGGAGGCAGATCAGCTCCCTGTAATCATAAGCCCCTCCCTGACCTATGAACAAAAATGGAAGCTCTTGGAAGTTCTAAGAGAGTACAAGGGAGTGATCGCATGGAGTGTTGCTGATATCAAGAGAATTGACTCTACTTTTTGCACTCGTAAAATTCTTATGAAGGAAGACTACAAACCCATCATTTAATCTCAAAGAAGAGTAAATCCCAACATCAAAGAAGTGGTAAAGAAAAAGGTCATCAAAGTCCTTGATGCTGGTTCAATTTACCCCATTTCAGACAGCCACTGGGTCAGCCTAGTCCAAGTATTCCCGAAAAAAAGAGTGTTAATACAAATAAGCCGTAAAAAAGTTTATTTATATTTTACGATCTTCTAATGTTTTGTCGATAACAAAAGTAAAATCATTTTAACGAAACAAATAGAGTACGTAAATAGTTTGAGTTAATAGTTTTCTAACACACTTACGTTTTCACATAAAACACTAAAACAAACCTAAGTGATTTTATGATTTAGATACATATGTACAACAACTAGTGTTTACATATTGGGTTAACATATACTTAAACTAATTATACTAAAATGGGTAAAAACATGTAAATACTAAAATGGGTAAAAACATGTAAATACTAAAATGGGTAATAAACTAGCAAATGGTATTGACCCATAACCCATGGTTTTATATATACCACTTAACCAAGTTCATTGTATCTAGAAAGAAAACCATGGATCAACCCATAACCCATGACCCATAACCAAAAATACCCATGGGCAAAGAGGAGCATTTCACGGATCCCTGGCTTTGTGCTAGCCGGATCCCAAGTGGAAGGGATCCGTGGGATCCGGGGAACAGTAGAGAATTTTCTCTATAAATAGAGAGTCATTTCTTCCTTTCTATGCATCACTTTACACACATACTTCCCCAAAGTATTCTAACCCTCTAACCTCAGATCTAAGTGATCTATGTAGTTTGCCTTTTGTTTTTGTGTGATCTTCTAGGTTCCTCTTAAAGGAGAGATCACCACTTCTTGAAGACGTGCAAGCTCAATTCCATGAGTTGCCATGCTTCGTCATCATCAGGACAACTAAGGTTCTCTTGTTGATAGTTCTTCCTTTCTCCATAGATGTTGGGTTGAAGGCATTAGTGAAGAATGCCGAAAGTGTCAAGATGAAAGCATTAGTGAAAGATGTTCATCATCCGTGTCAAAGCATTAGTGAAGAATGCTAAAGGTGTCAAGACGAAGGCATTAGTGAAGGGTGCCAAGCGTTGTGTCAAAAGAATTAGTGAAGAATGCTAAAGATGTCAAGACGAAGGCATTAGCGAAGGGTGCCAAGCGTTGTGTCAAAAGCATTAGTGAAGGACGCCGAAGAATCAAATCAAGTCGCATTTGAGAAAAATGCCTAGGTCGTATAATCGATGAGGTGTATCGTTATACATATAAGTACTTGTTTGTTTGTTTCCAAGGATGGAGATATCCTTGATGAAGGTGTAACAAGGAATTGATCTCCTTGATATTAGGTGTTGTGTTGTGAAGGGTAGTAGTTTCTCCATAGTTGCTTAGCCTAGTACCTAATAAAGGGTAGGCGACGTTGTGATAGGATTAGTTCTCCTAAGGTGTGAAAGAACTCGGTGGTTAGCCTAGCACCGTATAAAGGGTAGGCGACGTTGTGATAGGATTAGTTCTCCTAAGGTGTGAAAGAACTCGGTGGTTAGCCTAGCACCGTATAAAGGGTAGGCGATGTTGTGTTAAGTGTAGTTCGCCTTGGTATGAAAGAACTCGGTATTTAGCTTTGTACCGAAAAAAGGTTAAGCGACGTTGTGAAGGCTTCTCCGCCACAAGGAGTTGGTGTAGTGCTTACGAACTCTCGAGTAGGTGACTCGGGGAGTGGAGTAGGGCAAGGAAGGTGTCCTTGTAGCCGAACCACTATAAATAACTTGTGTGGTGGTGATGTGCTTTTTACTCTTTATATTTCATTACACGTTAATATATCTATCTATCAACGTCCAACATAAACAATCAAATAGATTGACATAAGTCGATCTAAATATTTAAAAGGGAGTTTTAAATTGGTAAAACTATTCAACCCCCCCTTCTAGTTTTCCACAATTGGTATCAGAGCTTCGTTACCAAGTTTCTTAAAGTATGTTGTACTTTAAAGACTTGATACGATCCGTGTATGTTTGAAAACTACAAAGAAGGATTTTTTTTTGTTGGTCATATTTTCCTTTAAATCATTATGTTGGACATTGATAGATGATTCTAACCACTTTTGCTCTTAAGAAATCTTCATGCTAGTATCTCTCCCAAATCTTCGTTTAAAGAATAATGAAGTCAACATTCAAGGAAGGATCTAAAAAGTAATCACAACTTATGTACACCAAGTACAAAGGATTACTTTAAAAGCTCATGAAGTATTTTTGGTATTATGCCAAACCAAGAAGCATAGAGGTATGTTTTACTCTTCATTAGATAGGTTACATGAGTTCCATTTATTGTCATAAGTCCTCTCTGTTTATTAATCACTAACATCATTAGAAGTCTCTTTCGTTACCTTTTCGTCTTTTTCAACATCGGGAATGATATTATTTTTCTTTTTTAACTAACGCCGTCATCACATATGAACCCTCGATATGTAATTCATCAAAAGTCATCATTCAAAAACAATCTTCATCTAATACCTCCGAACTGGTTTTTAGCAAGCTAACTACAAAATAATGCCAAACAACTTCTTTTCTGTCCACAGTAGCCGGATCCCTCTAGTTGTACTAGCCGGATCCCAAATACAAAGGATCCGGGGGAACCGTGGAACAGAACTCAGCTATACGCTTTCAAAAATTCACCACTGATCTTTTTTTCCCTCTATTCACATAACACTAAAACGACTAAGCTACTGAATCCATCCTCATTGGCCTCCATACTCTCAAGTATTCCTTCCTAGAACATCATTGTAAGTAATTACATTAACTTGTTCTAATCTTCATCATCCTCAACCTAGGGTTTATGGTTTCTTAATTTTTTAATCAATTAATTTAATTAGGGCTTTTTAAATTAATCATGAAAAGGGGCTTTTAACAAAATCACATTGTGTTCACAACATTGTTAATACAAATCAAAACCATAAACCCCTCCCAACTAATTTTACCTAATTGGAAAATTTGTTTTTTTTAGGACCAACCATGCCTAAAGCTACTCAACAAGATCATCATGACACCGTTCACTACCTTACTCATTACTATCGTAAAAAGGGATTGACCAAAACCGACCGTAAAATATTCAAAAGCCTTGTAAAACGACTTATCCACGAAGGTCGTGTAGTCAATGAATGTTTCCTTGAAGATACCGACATTCGTCAAGTTTTCTCGACAATCAACTTTGATTGTCTCCTTGACATAGATAAACAAATTTGTCCGGTTTTCATTTTTGAATTTTACAAAAGAATTAGGATCATTCGAAACGTCAATGATATCATTTCAATCGCTTTCATCATCAATAAACAAAACTTCACTCTTCCTCTCAACACCTTTGCTCAAATTCTTCGCATTCCTTGTGAAGGAATTTGTATGTACTCTCAAGATTGGGCAATTAACGCTCAAAACCTTGCACTTGATCCTAAGCCTCTCTATAACACTCCTCTTGATGAACCCGAAACCATCCGAGACACCATTTTCAAAATAAGAGCCGACCAATCCCGTTTTGACCGAAACAAGAAGCTCATTCACCGTAATCCCTTTCAAATGGAACTTTTCGAAATCCATCCCATGTTTAAAAAATGGGAAGAAATCCTTAGGGAAAATGTCATTAGCCTAGTTGGAAACAAAGATCATCCAAACGCATGTCTTGTGCAAATGATCTATTGTCTTATCCACCAAAGGCCATTTAATCTTGCCTATTACATGGTAAGGAGAATGGCTGGGGTATTCAAAGCTTCCAACATGGTACTTCCGTATGGTATGCTTCTAACACGACTTTGTAAGTATGTTAGTACATTACAACCATCTCCTATCAATGATGATCATTACCTTTCCGATCACGTCATGGTACCTCTTACCAAACGACCCTCTAAACGGTTCATGATCAATGGAGAGAAACCGGAAGCTCTCTCGGACTCCTCGGCCGGTGAAGAAGAAGAAGATGAAGAAGATGTCGACCCCGTAGCCAACATCAAATTGGAAATCCTTGAATACCACAAACAACTTCCAGCCATTTCAAACGAGACCGCGGAATTTAAGCAATTGAGGGGCATGATTCAAAACCTCGCATACAACCTCACTAAGCCGTCAAAAAGAAAGGATTGACGAAAGAGACAATAGGATTGTGCTTATTTTCTTTATCTTATGTTTGGATGATTACATTTTAGCACTTTCGGTTTATGGTAACTTGGATATTGTCTTTTCATCATGGTTCTTTAACTAGTGTTTTGTGATAAACATGCTTGTTTCTATTGTTTGTCTTTGGATTTACTAGTGTGCATAAACTGCGCATCATTTCTGTGTTAGTTCTTATCTGCAAATGCCGGATCCCTAGGATTAGCATAGCCGGATCCCTTCCTTGAGGGAACCGTGGGATCCGTGACATCAGATCAGCAATACATCATTCATTACATCAAAATAGCTTTTTAGATAACATCACATTAGCTTAGCATATGATTTTAGAACCCAACTAAGTCTACTTCAAGGATGAGAAAGGCTTAGACTCACTAAAGGCTTACTTAAAATCTTAGTCTAATTTTATCAACACATCTAAACTCACCATATTTCCGCTTCAACTACTCACAAACTATTTCTCATCTCTCAAAACACTTAAGGAGGACAAGTTAAACAATTTTAGGAAATTGCTTCTAGTCATTTCTATCTCAAAGTAAGACAAAAATTAGTTTTTCAATTCTTGTGATTTTTAAGAATTTTTCTTAATATCACCTCAAGCTTAAATCTGATCACTAGGATCATTTATTATGACTTGACACCTCCATAACTCTTAGTGTTATCCTTGGACAACCATTGGTAGTCATCTTGTCCCATCCCCCTTCCATAAAAAGCAATCATTTGCTATAACACTTATTACCTTTAATCATTCAAGTACCCTTTCACCTTAAACACTTAGGAGAACTGAAACATTCAAAATGAGATAGGCTTTAGCTCCTAGAAACCTCATTTCAAACCTGTCATAACTGCTAAGAGCCGGATCCCTAGGATTAGCCTAGCCGGATCCCTTCAAGGAGGGAACCGTGGGATCCGGGTGACAGTTTATGTCAAACATAGCTAAAACAATCATTTCAACTCATCTTCCTAACTCAAACACTCCATCTCATCTTAAATGAGTTCCTAGATCAGTGAAACTCTCAATCTCAACCTTGTGCATGTTAATCATCACACTTCCAAGAACATTAGTGGATTAAGTCTTAAATGCAATTGCAAAGTTCTTCCCTATAACCCATATTGCCAAGAACACTTTAGTCATCAAACACAAACATAATTATCAGCAATTGCAACCATCCTCCTTAGTCATCTCATCATGAGAAAAGCTCCTAGTGCTTACTCATCCACTCAAGAACCACCAAAGAAACTTGCTAGAATCATACACGAAGTTTCCTCAACCGAATCATCTCCAGTTATGTCCACCAATGCTAGGATTTCCCCAACACCAAGAAAACCAATCAAACTAATCCCCAAGAAGAGTGTTCCCACTAAGATTTCATCACCAAATTCTACTATACCAAACATACCCTCCACAACTCAACCAACATCATTAGTGCCTAGAGCCACCTCACAATCATCTCCATACTCTCACAATGTAGAAGATTTACCCTCTTGGCCATCTCATCTTTCACCATTACCAACTAACTCACTTGAAAAGATTGAGCAACAAAATCAAAGTGTTGAATCAACACTTGCTCCAAAAGAAAACTCTATCATTCCTCCCAATAGTCCATTTTGGATTATGAGAAGACATCAAAGGCAACCACCCGACCAAATGGAAGTTGATACTTCTTTACCTCTACCCTCAAACATTGTAGAGTCACCACTTAATGAGCCTCCACCAAATCCTCCTTCATTTGAAGATCCTCAACCCACTTCACTTGAACTTTCACTTCAAGAAACTCAAAACCATGACAAGGATTGCTATCATTGTAAACATGTTGAAAGGTTGATACATGAACTACGTGAAGAGCAACGTTTCATGTTTTATCACCTCCTCGAATGTTTTGAAGAGGTTAACAAGCCTAAACTAGAATGAGCATCACATTCAAAAGCTCAAACTTAGAACGTTTAGGAAACCTTTCTCATCCTTGATCATCATTTAGTTTTAGTTGAACCTTGAATTTGGGTAACTCTTAAGCATTAGTAGCACTTATTTGGCTAGTTCATTCTCTTAGTTTTTGAGATTTGGTTGTGTATCTCTTGTTTTATTGAATGAATACTTATATGCTATGATTATTGTGTGTTGTGCTTGATATATTGTACATATATCTCATTCTTTTTGGCATTGCTTGACATTTCTGCTGAAGAAACTGTCATCAGATAGGCGGATCCTTCCAAAACACCTAGACGGATCCCTCCTTGAAGGGAACCGTGAGATCCGTGGTACAGAAGCACACATTTCTACTAACTTGAGTCTTATTTGCAGGAAATTATGCACTATACTCTTGTTTTCTAACCTTTATTTTGTAGTTATTCAAAATACACATGAAGATATTGACACCATAAAGCTAGGGGAGCTTTGTGTCAAACAATATTGCAAAATCATTTGCAACTTAATCCAATTTTGGATTACACTTCATGACACCCCATTGCAACATTGCAATATTCAAGGGGGGCACGCTTTCGTCACTTAGATGAACCATTTGCAAACTTAATTGCAAACACAATTAGTTTATTTTACATTATGTCCTTGACGCCTTTCTCAAAGGGATGGACTCGTCAAGGGGGAGTTAAGACGAGTACAATTCCCGTCACTTGCTCTCTTTGCAATTTTTTTTACATATTCTTGTATAAAAATTGTGTTAGTTTCTTTCAACACTTTTTGTTTCAACAAAAAGGGGGAGAAGAAAATAAAAACTACAAATTCAAACTTCTACGAATTTTAGATTTTTCCTTAAAATAATTTTATGTTTTGTCATCAACAAAAAGGGGGAGATTGTTAATACAAATAAGCCGTAAAAACGTTTATTTATATTTTACGATATTCTAATGTTTTGTCGATAACAAACGTAAAATCATTTTAACGAAACAAATAGAGTACGTAAATAGTTTGACTTAATAGTTTTCTAACACACTTACGTTTTCACATAAAACACTAAAACAAGCCTAAGTGATTTTATGATTTAGATACATATGTACAACAACTAGTGTTTACATATTGGGTTAACATATACTTAAACTAAGTATACTAAAATGGGTAAAAACAAGTAAATACTAAAATGGGTAAAAACATGTAACTACTAAAATGGGTAATAAACTAGCAAATGGTATTGACCCATAACCCATGGTTTTATATATACCACTTAACCAAGTTTATTGTATCTAGAAAGAAAACCATGGATCAACCCATAACCCATGACCCATGACCCATAACCAAAAATACCCATGGGCAAAGAGGAGCGTTCCACGGATCTCTGGCTTTGTGCTAGCCGGATCCCAAGTGGAAGGGATCCGTGGGATCCGGGGAACAGTAGAGAATTTTCTCTATAAATAGAGAGCCATTTCTTCCTTTCTATGCATCACTTTACACACATACTTCCCCAAAGTATTCTAACCCTCTAACCTCAGATCTAAGTGATCTATGTAGTTTGTCTTTTGTTTTTGTGTGATCTTCTAGGTTCCTCTTAAAGGAGAGATCACCACTTCTTGAAGACGTGCAAGCTCAAGTCCATGAGTTGTCATGCTTCGTCATCATCATGACAACTAAGGTTCTCTTGTTGATAGTTCTTCCTTTCTCCATAGATGTTGGGTTGAAGGCATTAGTGAAGAATGCCGAAAGTGTCAAGATGAAAGCATTAGTGAAAGATGTTCATCATCCGTGTCAAAGCATTAGTGAAGAATGCTAAAGGTGTCAAGACGAAGGCATTAGTGAAGGGTGCCAAGCGTTGTGTCAAAAGCATTAGTGAAGAATGCTAAAGATGTCAAGACGAAGGCATTAGTGAAGGGTGCCAAGCGTTGTGTCAAAAGCATTAGTAAAGGATGTCGAAGAATCAAATCAAGTCGCATTTGGGACGAATGCCTAGGTCGTATAATCGATGAGGTGCATCATTATACATATAAGTACTTGTTTGTTTGTTTCCAAGGAATGGAACTAGGTGCTTAGCCTACTACCTAATAAAGGGTAGGCGACGTTGTGATAGGATTAGTTCTCCTAAGGTGTGAAAGAACTCGGTGGTTAGCCTAGCACCGTATAAAGGGTAGGCGACGTTGTGATAGGATTAGTTCTCCTAAGGTGTGAAAGAACTCGGTGGTTAGCCTAGCACCGTATAAAGGGTAGGCGACGTTGTGTTAGGTGTGGTTCGCCTTGGTGTGAAAGAACTCGGTATTTAGCTTTGTACCGAAAAAAGGTTAAGAGACGTTGTGAAGGCTTCTCCGCCACAAGGAGTTGGTGTAGTGCTTACGAACTCTCGAGTAGGTGACTCGGGGAGTGGAGTAGGGCAAGGAAGGTGTCCTTGTAGCCGAACCACTATAAATAACTTGTGTCGTGGTGATGTGCTTCTTACTCTTTATATTTCATTACACGTTTATATATATATATATCTATCAACGTCCAACATAAACAATCAAATAGATTGACATAAGTCGATCTAAATATTTAAAAGGGAGTTTTAAATTGGTAAAACTATTCAACCCCCCTTCAAGTTTTCCACAAAGAGGAATGATTGTTGTAAAGAATGAAAAGGGAGATTTGGTTCCTCAAAGAACGGTTACAGGTTGGCGTGTGTGTATCGATTATAAAAAATTGAACGATGCCACCCGAAAGGATCACTTTCCTTTGCCATTCATCGATCAAATGCTCGATGTCACACCCCAAAAATGGCTCAGCGGAATGACATTTATGGGGCATGACTTCTTAGTCAAGAACACAAGGCGTCTAAAATAGAGAAATACTAAATGCATATCACAACATAAGTCAAGTTACAATAATCCCAAGAGTCGGGTGTCGACAAGACTTGATACATAAGTTCACCAACATTATAAAACCTTAATATAAGCTAAATGCATAATTCCTCGAAATGCAGTCCATGAGGGTCTTGTCTTACATCTGCTAAGCCAGGCAAATACTCAACCTTCTAATGTAACTTCATTCCTAACACCTGAAAATGGATACTCGAAAACGTCAACATAAAGTTGGTGAGCTCGTAGGTTTAAAAGTTAAACCACTAAGCTGTGAATAATATAGAGTAGGACAAATAGTGAGCATGATATACAAATATAGGCACTAACTGAAACCACGATGCATGCGACAACTGAACCTCACAAATGACACGTTTACATGATTTCCAATGTCACCGATAGTACTATCAATGCTTCAGCTCCGAAACCGAGTTAAGCAGTTGCTCACAAATATCACATATGATGAAATCACACAACAAAAGCACATATTGCAATCAAACGCACATAATTGTCCAAAAAAATATAAAAACAGTAAATCACAGCATGAAAACAGTTTAAAATATCATTTGAGTACCATTTTCCCCCAAGTAAAACATTATGAAAAAAAGGGGTTACGAAAACTCACCTCAGTAAATCAGCAGTCTAAAGTGGTAGAAATAGTGGATGGCACCGACACGCGACCTAGATTAGTATGGAAAGTTTAGTTTACAGAATTATATTTAAGACTCAATGAAGTTTAAATAAATTTTCAAATGTTTATTGTTATTGTTGCTTGTGTGACAGCATTTAAGTTTAAAACAGTTTTCTAAATGTTTATAAGTATTGGCTCTTGGAAGTGCGTAAGCATATAATCGGAAGAATATCAAAGACGAATGAGTTTTCGGTTCGATGGCAATCGATAGATGATGCATGAGAGATAAATTTAGACGTGGACGGTTTACGCGGATATTTTTGACAGATGAATACATGTACACATTTTATATCACTATTAGTAGAATAAAGGTACTCAAAAGTGTAAGTGTTAACTTGATTTAAATACATTTGTATTTAGAAAATTCAATATGTGAAAGTTATGAAATAAATCTTCTCTTGTTAGTTATTAAAATATATTTTTGTCGAAAATTGGACATGACTTGTGTATATGTTTTTGGTTGTCCGAGGAGACTAAATGTCAAAGTTTTATAGGAAGGATTTTACTAAGTTAACACTTAAAATGAGAAACATATATTAATGAGTTCAAAGTTAAGTCAAAAATTTATATTTTACTGGTTTTGTTCAGTTGTACAAAATATTAAGTTTTAGAGAATCAAAATCCATTAACTTTATAAGTAAAACTCATATAACGTGAATTTAGTTTGTTTAACGCTTACGTTTTTATTCATTAGTTTCGCGACTTAGCTTTTATAGTTTTGATGATATTAAAGTTGAGATACGCCATATTATTATACCATATGCATTTTCACGAGATGAGTTATGTTAAATTGCATGCGCCGGAAAGATGTGTTGCGAGTATAATAGTTGGATGAGACGGGTTTCGTGTCGCAAAATAGGTTGAGCACACAATTGGAGGACACACCTAAACTACAAATATGGTTGACATTATACATTGTCAAAACATATGACTCGTTATTCAAGTACCAACCAAACGCACCGTGCGCTCATATGGGCTTCGACCCAGCTATTGAACAAACAAACACCCCATTGCTTTATAACGGGTTGTGGCCCAGAATGAGGATAACTAATAACACCCTTAATAAAGTGGGCCTTGGCTTAGTCATGTACCAATTGTGAAAACGCGGGCTATCAAATTTTGATATAACTTGTGATTCACAAACAAGACACAACACAGGTTCTTATTGTGAAAGGAGAGAATGTTGGTTTTGAAGTTGTTTTGACAGTAAGACTCCAAAAAAGCCAAATGTACTATCTCACGCGACATGACACAAACCATGCACCCTTAAACAAGGGCTTTAGGCCTAGCGAAATGAATGTACGTTAGATATACACGACCACCCTCGTGGTCTCTTGTCACAAGCAGGTCACAAACACCCTTTGTGGGTGATGTTGAACCAAGACAACCAAATGAGTACACAACCCCTTTTTATTTTTGTGGTGCCTTGTTTACCAGAATTCAACTCAATTCACACCCTCTTGGGTTGGCAGCCTCAACGACACCAACACAAACCCAACGCATAGGCTATGTGTCGACTGGGAAACTAAACAAGAGAATTAACCAAGAATAAAAAATCACATTTTTAACCATTTCATTTGCCGTAAAGAATGCGACCAAAGGTGCGGTGCTTAAACCAACTTCAACTCCTATGGTTCGACCTACAGTGTTTCGACCACAAACAAAAACTAGACACTATATTTACACAGAATTGAAGCAAATAATTTCAACATATTGCTTTTTCTTGGTACAATTTTGTCACCACAAGCAAAATTGAAGAGATTAAAATTATTTCATAGGAACTTTATCAGTCATATCTATATTATTGTATTTGGACCTGGTATTCGACCAAATGCTTTTTCTTGTTTAATATCCATCCATGTTCATTGTTGGTCTTTACTAATGATGAAATTTTACAAACTATCAAAATTAAAAATCATTGTTAACGACTAACGAAACTAAAAGATTAAATGGAAAGTATATGATGACATGACTTTGTGCTTACACAATGATAGTTATTTTACTATATAGATTTTTGTCAGATGTGTATTTATAGTGATCCTCTGTTGTTGGTGAAGACGAAATCTATAAATTACGTTTTGAAATTTAGATGTGATAAGAAAATTCTATAAAAAGGACATGTTATATGGATACGTGTTTATCGGGTATAATCCGACTCGAGTGGAGACTCGACATCAGTCACACTCTTACGGGCTTCGTGGTGGCTTGGTACGCACAAAACAAGGAAAGACAAACACCCTCGAGACAGGTTCTGTTTGCAGCCGAATAAAACCAATAAGCTAAAGGAATAAGCAAATTTCCAAATAGGCCAATACTAAATTTTTAAGTGGTAAGTTTTCTTTTAGTTTTTTCCACACACACTAACAACAATATCTGTTTTATACACAGACACATCACACATGTACAATCGATTGACGCAAGACAAAATTTAACAGCATAACCTCTTGTAAAAATAAATCAAGTCATATAACAAATTAAAAGGTAGGGGAAAAACGAGGAAATCCTTACAATGAGGAGTGAGTGAATCGATTGAAAGGTGAAGACCAAAACAAATTACGACCCAATTTCAGATCTATCCAATCTAAACCCACGCGAGGACCACAGCCACAGGTTCAAGCAAACAGAGACCTTGTTCTTGCGATAATTTGCAAGTGAGGTTTTTGTGGTGTGACCTCTTGTGGCTTCGACAGCAATAAAAAGAATAAAAGGAAGAAAGGCTTGGCCATACTTTCTTGGCGTGATTTCCATGATGGAGATGAAACTAGCAAAGGTCTCTCTCACCTTGTGTTATCTCGTGATCATTGTTTGGGAGAAGAGAAGCAACATAGAACCTTGACAAAGACATATCTATCTTTGACACTGGGAGATGAGATGGAGCAGAAAAAGAATAATAGATCTTGGAAAGTGCATTTGTTTCATGAAAAGAGATACTACCTCTGTCCCATATTTATAGTCCATCTTTCCTTTTTCGGTCGTTCCAAAATAATTGTCCACTTCCATAAATAGATAGGAAATATATATCAAGTTTACCATATTACCCTTAGTTGAGGTTATTATTACAAATTTTAAAGAAGTTAGAAATTAATTGGTTAATGGTAAAACTGTCTTTGTGCAAAAAGTAAGAAAAATAAAGTTATAATGATGATGTTTTTTTTAAACTGTGTGTTTTTTGTCTGTGGACAATAATTTTAGGACGAAGGTAGTAACAGCCAAAAACATAAAAAGGAAAAAGGAGTGGGGCGTTGTGGGATAAAAAGTATAATAGTTTTAATAAAGAGTGATATAAAAACACTTTTCTTGACACCGTGTCCCGCTGAGCCACAGTGTAGACTTAGTACTTCGGTTTGATGCAAATGCAAAAAATATAAATTCTATAAACGTTTTTATAAAGACTGATATAAAAACACTTTTCTTGACTCCGGATAACAAATATTGGATTTATGTCGTTACTAGTACAGTGTCGGTACACGTGTTGGTGTCGTTTTCTCAATACAGGTAGTTAAAACTAAATATGAAACTTTGAAAAAAATATTTATTTTGAGTTTTAAGGTCTAAATACTGACCGGGAAATTATGGGTTGTTATACTCGAAAGGTTAGCTGGGCATGAGTACGACGGCTTTCTTAACGGTTTCTCAGGGTACTTCCAAATCCCTATTGCCTCTGAAGATCAAGAAAAAACCACTTTCACATGCCTCTATGGGACTTTTGCGTACAAACGAATGCCTTTTGGGCTATGCAACGCTCCCGCTACCTTTCAATGATGTATGATGGCTATATTCCATGAATTGATTGAAGATAGCATGGAAGTTTTCATGGATGATTTTTCGGTGTTTGAAAATTCTATCGATCTTTGTTTGTCCAATCTTATGAAGATGCTAAAGCGGTGTGAAGAAACTAACTTAGCTTCTGGTTGTGGTTTTTGGCTTCGATAAATTCAGGCAGTATCTCGTTCTTTTTAAAACTATCGTCTTCACCAATCATTCCACCTTACGATATTTGTTCTCAAAACAATATGCAAAGCCCCGACTTATTAGATGTGTTGGAATCACTCCTAAACTATATTACAAGTGTTAGTAATTAATATGTAATAGTTAGCTTAATTAGGCCTTTATGTTTGTTATTATGCTAAGGCTTATGTAGAAGGCCCATAAGCCTTGGCCCAAGCCTAATAAGGAAAGGAATGGACTAGGAGTGTTGCCCTAGCTCCCTCTCCTATAAATAGCCTTGTAAACCTTCATTTGAAGGTTGGTTGTTCACTTTCACATTTATCCTAAGCATAAACTTTCTTTCATCTTTAGGCATAAGTGTGTGTGTGTTCAACCGATCCTTTCTCTTTTCTATTTCTTCATATTGATGCTTGTGTTACATAAATGGGAACCTAACAGTGGTATCAATCGCCAAATAGTTGGGTGAACGATTTTGGTTTTTTTGAAGTTTTTCTTTCCTACGCATAAGTTTCGGTCTTCAAATCTTTATACGCATAAAAGCTTTCATTTTTAATCTTTAAAACTCAAGATTCTTGTCCTTTCAAGGTTACTTGGTGTTAAAGTTTAAGTTTTTGGCAAAAAGTTTGAAACTTTATGTGTTTTTCATTGTTTTTTAGCTTGGTTTCATACGTGTAGTTTGTTTTATGCGTAAGGTGTATAAACTTGTTGGATCATCAAGTTTAACACTTTTGTGTTATTTTGGTGATATTGAAACTATTTTGGTGATAAGAAAACCCTAATCTTAAGCGTAAGGTTTCCTTGGTTTGATCTTCAGTGTTCTTGGTTTACTCAGTGTTTTCTTGCTTGGATAAGCCTGAAAACACTTTGACTTTGGATATCTTTTATACTGTGATAAGTGTAAAGGATTTTTTGGCAAAACCCTAGTTTTACGCCTAAGCAAACTCTTACACGTATCGCATAAGCAAATCTTACGCATAACCATTCTACTACTAAGATTTTGTCTTACGCATAAGCTAAGGTTTCGTTAACCCTATGCGTAAGCTAATCCTACGCGTAAGTTGGTGTTTTTATGCCTAAGGTTTTTTCTTTGCCTAAGCTTGATTTCTACGCATAAGGATACTTCATCAACAAAGTTTCATTCGACTACAAAGATCCATTTTTCACCACAAGTTTCAAGATGTCTCAACCACCATACTCTAGCTACTTCCCTCATGTGTATCCTCAACAACAACAACAACAACAACAACTCAATCAACAACAACAATTTTATCAGCAAATTCAACAACAACAACAACAATTTCCTCAAGGAGCAATTCAACCACAAATGATTCAACCACCCCTAGTCTTCAAGTACAACCTTACACAAACTTTCACAATCAACATCCATCCAGGAATACTATGAAGGAACCGTCTTGGTTTGCAAAGATGTGTGAAGCTTTACGTAGCCAACAATCCATTCATGAGGCTGGATCACTTGATAGACCTCCAATGCTCACTCCCGGAAACTACGATCAATGGGTGATAAGGTTCTTTAGGTTCTGTGATCTAAAGAAGCCACATGGAAAGTTCTTAAAGAAGGTCATCCTGGAAGGTCCATTTCAGATGCCTACTGTCACTGTACCCGGAGATCCAAATGCTAATCCACCAAGAGGTGATGTCACTAACATTGCAAGTCTTAATGACCTCACTACTGATGAACTTCTACACTTTGAAGCCAATGAACTAGTAATGCAATACATCCTTTTGGGATTACCCAATCCGATCCTTCGAAGTGTTGATGCTCAAAAGACTGCTAAAGCAATGTGGGAACATATTCATCTTCTCATGGAAGGCACTGAACTCAATCAAGAAGACATGGAATCCAAAATCTACTTGGCTTATGAACACTTCATGATTGAACCAGTAGAGACATTAGAGTCATATCATCATCGATTCTCAGACATCATTAATGACTTGAAAAAACATAACATCATTATGCCAAGAATTACAGTCAACACTAAGTTCCTAAGTAGTCTTGGTCCTGATTGGGAAAAGTATGTCATATTCATCCGTCAAGCAAAGAATCTTTATCATGCTACATACGGATTGTTGTACGACTATTTGAAGCCCCACCAAAAAGAAGTTGACAAAGAGAGGGTTATCCGAGGACAAACTGTTTCACCGTCACTTCCGGATAATCAACAATTACCTTTTTGGGCTCAAGTATGCTATCCTCAATTCCCGAATTTGCCAACAACCTTCACAAATCCTCCACAACCAGCTGCAAGAATTACACCATATGATCCGTCACAACACCAATCTCAAGAAACTCAATTAGTTCCATATTGATGCAGGTTTTATTGACCAGGTCTTAATATTTATAGTGTCTCACTATACCTATGGTCTACCCTAATGCACTAACGGGCAGTGTACCCGGTCGTGTGTAGTATAGTAAATGGTAACGCCGAGGTCGTCCCAAGAGCTATGTGTGTCGGATAATTACTAAGTCTAATTGTCACAGAATATAAATGGTTTGATAGGGTTTTAATTAATTAAACTACTAATGCAGAATATAAAAGCAAATAAATGGTAGAAGGGAAATCAATAGAGTAATAGTGGTGTTAACCTAGTTAATCCTCCTAACTAGTTATGTCTACGTCTACCAACTTCCAATTACTTCAGGTGGGGTCAAATTCGAGAGGACATCATTTGGTCAATTTACCCTAACCTATCACCAAAGATGCCACCACAGGAGAAATCAGGCGCACCGTCATAAGTCCTGTTGTTCCTGGTCCCCTAAGCCAAGTCATTAAGTACCGCTACATGCTAGATTCTAAATAGTGAGTGCCCGGCCGTTAGGAACTTAGACACTACACCCCCCAATTCTTAAGTTCATCCAAACGATAGGTGATCAGTGGGTCAAATCGCACAAGTAGAAAGGTGTCAGTTGGTCATATCTTACCCTTCCCGTCTCAGTCCGCTCACCTAGGGTCAGTTGGTCATATCTCCTAGGCAATTGGCCTCTAACGCCATTCAAAACTACCGAACCAAGGGTGACTACCAAAGAACTAAGCATGCATACACTTAGAAATAATTGTACGGACGTAAAGGTAAACGCAAACAAAACAATTAAGGAATCATAACTAGGCTAGCACCAAAGGGTGCTTAGCCGCTCATATTAATCATGCACATCAATTCAATATCCAAAGTTACGAAATACATGAATTGAAAGTAAAAGAAATAATAAATGCTAAAGCTTATAGTAATGGTGTGACTTCTCCCTTGGAAACAGCTTCGTATGCTTCCCTAGACCTCCCTTGAGCTTTTTCCCACGTTCTTAAAGTGTTGTGTGTAGAATGAGATGTTTTGAAATGCTGGAATTCGTGGGGTATTTATAGGCCAGGTCTGGGTTACGGCGTAACCAATAGATGAGTTACGCCGTAACCTTCTATTTCTCCGTAAATGCACTAGATCTACTAGTTACAGCGTAACCTAAGAAGTGGTTACGTTGTAGTCTTCAATAAACTCGGTTACGTCGTAAGTGATGCAGTAGTTACGGCGTAAGTATCAGCGGCGTGGAACCTCTTTTGACCTAATGGAGTTACGTCGTAACCTTTGGGAGGAGTTACGCCGTAACCTCTTGATAAGTTGGACTTCTGGGTCACGCAATAGTTACGGCGTAATGAGAGATGAGTTACGCCGTAACTTCTTCAAAATAAGCATACTGTGATAAATCTTTAGTAACGTTTCCATTTCCGCGTCTCTTTAGCTCCAATGCTCGTAATTTACCTGAAAGTGTAAAAAAATGGAAAACAAGCGTAAATCCATAAAAATGATATAAATAACGAGCATTAACGGAGGAAATTGACACTTAATATTCAGGACTATTTGATGTTATCAAATATCCCCCCACTTGAACTCTACTAGCCCTCAAGTAGACCTTATTAGATAGATTCCTAAAAAGATATCTCCCAAAACCTGGAAAATATGAGTATACAAATCCCTTATGCTAGAATAAAACAAAGCCGAACACCTCACGAAAGGGGAACAAACACTCAAATCTCTCAACTATTCTAAGTGTCAGGGGTGATCACTCAATCGCATAGTCATAGCTTGTATTCTATCATAAGCTTGGCGGTTACACAAATCTCCACCACTTGAGTTAAGGGCTAAACAATTCTCGAAGGCAATATGGGTAGACACGACAAAGGTTAAGGGGTGACTCGTCATTACTAACATGTCACGGCGAAGTGGACAAAATCAATGATACATGACCAAATCCATGGCCAAGACACCAAAGATTGCTCGCTGCATCACCTAGACACGCTTCATGACTAAAGGGTAGGATAAGACATGGGATATATAATTGGTGTAAAATGAAAAACAAGCAGGTAGTCTATATCTATAACTAAGTCATCACAACTTACCGTCCGCCCAAAGTTCAAACTTAGAAGTCTAGAGACCGGATCATGAAATGCAAGGTAGATGTGTCATTAGAGGACGTCGTGATGGGCACACTACCTTTTCTTCTTCAGTTGGTATAACTCCAACTCCAATCTTCCAATGTGACCGAGGTGGCCTCCTCGATACTAAACAATAAAGCTCATACTATAGTGCTTATAACATCGCACTTTACAAAATCATAACTCAATCAACTATTTTTTTTTTTTTTTTTGAACATAACATGATAACATAACATTCCCCCACTTGAGATGAACAATGGGAATTCGGGGGTCTTCAATGATCTTCATAATTGTTGTCGATGAAAGCGTGATTTCCAAACCTTTACACTCGAACCTTGAACTTAGGCAAATGATGACTTTCCAATTACAAATAAAGACTACAGGGTAGGCTAAGGTGTAAGGGTGTAACGAAACAATATATTGGGGTGACAAAATGAAAGGAATGGCACAGAAGGGTGTATCTAGGGGTATCTTGCACTAAAGAGGAATGCAACAAAAGGGTTTCACATGGGGGTCGAAAAGTCGAGGTGACTAATCGATAGACTCACAATGGTAGGCTGTTTGGGTGATAATCCTATAATACTGCCTTCTAAAACTGAAAAGTCCAAATACATCGAGCTAACTCAACATACCTCGTCTATGGTCTCAAAATGATGCAAAGGCCAAGTTCTAAAGTTTATAAGCTACCGGCACACTCATAATTTGGTAGATTTGGGGTAAAATATTGGAAACGGATAAGGCTAATCTCACCATCTAATATCAAGGGTTGTATGTGCTCGGCTAAGGTCTAATCTAGTTAGGTTCGGAAAAACATGTCAAAATTTTAAAAATGGCATAATTTTTCAAAATAAACTAGAAAAATGAGGGCGAAATAAAGTTCAAGAGATAATTCTACTCCCGTCCCCCCCACTTGAATTGTACAAAGTCCCTTTTGTACTAGGCATTAAAATAAAGGTGAAGAGAAAGGTAGAATTAGAGCGAGAACTTCCCTGAAATTTGCTCCAAAAAAAAAAAAGAAGGCCCACGAGAAAGGATCGTGCCTTCGTTTAAGCGTCATGAACAAACTTCAATCCCTAAAATCACAATACCGACAAGCATAATTCTAAAAAGAAAAAATAAAATGAAAAACAAACCTAACTCACTTTCGTAGGAATCACGGTTGCATTTAGCGAATGCAACAAGCCTTTTAAACCACTTGGTGTCCCAAGTGGACGAGTGAAGTCTCGTGAGGGTTTTTAGGGAACACACCCACAAAGTTCATTTAAAAACTAACACAAGGTTACTGTGTTTTAAAATAAAAGAATTTAAGCAGAGGAGAGTTACGTCGTAACTCCTATTAGAGAGTTACGCCGTAACTGGCAAAACCTGGTATGAGCTGTGGAGCGAATAGTTGCGGCGTAACCACTGAGATGGTATTACGCCGTAATTGGTAATGCGTCAAGAATTCTGCTTCTAAAATGTTGGTTACGGAGTAATCATCAAGATGAGTTACGCCGTAACTCTGTTGAGATCAGCAACTGCAGCAGTAATTACTTCATTGTTTCCTGCAAAAATGGTTAGAAAACACAAAACCCAACAGAAAGGAAATAAAAACAAAAGCAAGGGATAATTCGGGTTGTCTCCCGAAAGAGCACTTTTCTTTATTAATGAGTCTTTAAGTTAGACTCAGAGCCGCGGGGCTCCTATGGGGGTCTTTGAACTTGCCCTACTTCCATCATTCGTTGGTGTTCATTTATCCAATTATCAAGCCCTTTTTTTCTTGTAGAATTATTGAGCCCAAATGTTCCCAACTTATGTGAAAGCCATTTATCACATGATTCTCCATGGTCATCATCTTTAATAATAATATTATTAGTAATGCTGATGGTTGATCTTGTTTCGCCTATGATGTCAGTGATATGGTTGCACCCATACTGCTTGATCAGTTCCTTAATCAATTTCGAGCTTCCAAGCTTTAATTTGTACCAATCTTCCAATGCTAATTTAACATCATGTTTCTCTCCCTTATGAGGGTAAATCCATTCATTAGCTTTTCTTTCACATTTTTGAGGAAGAGTAAATGGTGGCCATGCCGATTCGCATTCTTTGGTTGACATCGAGTTGCAAAAATGTTTGTTAGGACTCAGAGTTTCCTCAATGCTTTGAACAATTTCATCCTGTTTCTGCTTACAATGATCAACACTTTCTTTACGATTATCAGTAATAGGCTTAGAGTGTAGAGTGGGGTTTAGTGATTGAACATTATTAGAAATTTTAGTTTTTGGTTTTAAATGCTCATTCATACTAAAAGTTATTTGTTCCTTTTCGGTCCCCAAGGAAATTTGTTTTTCAAAAACCATAATTTGAGCTCTACAAGTGGCTAGAAAAGGTCTTCCAACAATCAAGTTGTAAGCCTCCCGCTTTCCCATGTCAATAACTACAAAATCGGTGGGGAAGAAAAATTTTCCAATTTTCAAAAGCACATTGTTCACAATCCCCCTTGGTACAGCCTTAGAGGAGTCCGCCATTTCAATCATAATAGTTGTTTCTTTTAAATTGGTAAGTTTGATTTTTTCGAATAAAGTAGTTGAGATAAGGTTAACCCCAGCCCCTAAATCAGCTAATGCGGGAATCTTAATGTTACAAATAGTGCAAGGGAGAAGAAAACTTTCCTGGTACTGCAGCTTCTCAGGAAGTTGGCTTGGTAGGAACTCGTCGTCTTGAGCTTTATCATCCTCTCTTAGGTAGTTAATCCCGAAGAGATCATTAGTGATAGAGGATGTGCATTGCTCCTTTTTTGATTTATCCTGCACAAATATGGCTTTGCCGGAAGTGGCTTTGGCATTACTTGTTGCGAGGTTCTTAGCTAATTGCCCAATTTGTGTTTCGAGGTTCTTAATTGCAGCATCTTGGTTACGTAGGTTCATATTGGTGTCCTCCTTTACTTTGACAATCCATTCTTTGAGCCTATCTTCCTTTTTTGTCGATTCTTCAATGTGTCGGTGCATTATTTCTTCAAGGCTAGGTTTAGGAGGATTATTGTTGATTTTTGTGTAGAACCCAGGGGATTTTTCACGGTACCTAGGTCCGTAATTATTGTAGCTTTTGAAAGGGAATTATTTTCCATAGTTCACTTCACTGATCCTTTTAACTTCTTCATTGGAGGAACATTCTTTAGAAGGACGAGCCCCATCTCGCTCCACTTGAATGGAATGCACATTTTCCTTGAGCTTATTCATTTCTCTTCCAAGGCTTTCTAATTTGTTGTTTGTTGCTGCAAGGCCCTCAATATCATTATTTTTACTACGGTTTCTTCATCCATTGTGCCATTTGTGAGAGTGGTCTGCCATTTTTTGAATAGTTTCCAAAGCCATGGTGGGTGTCATACTAGGAATTGGCCCTTGAGAATCAATCATTTGTCTTGAAGAGATGTTCAGTCCATTGTAAAAGACGTTCACTTTTTGTTGGCTGTTAAGATCGTGAGTAGGGCACTTGTATAGCAATTCATTGTATCTTTCCTAAGCTTGGTATAATGTTTCATCACCCTCTTGCTTGAAGTTATGAATTTCTTCCATTTGCTTGGCCGTCTTTGATGGAGGACAATATCTCTGAATGAAATATTTTTTTAAGATAGGCCAAGTGTTGACAGTCCCTGCAGGTAATCGATCGACCCATCTTTTTGCAGCTCCCGTAAGATAAATAGGGAATACTCGTAGCATTATAGCATCGTGTGAGACTCTGGGATTTTGAACAGGCTGACAATGTATTCGACGTTGTCTACATGTTCATGGGCATCATCGGCGATGCTTCTAGAGAAGGGGTTTGCACGCAATTCCCTCATGAATTGAGGTTTGATTTCGAATTCAGCATCTTCTGCAATGGTTGGCCTTACAATCCCTGGCCCTTGTTCTTCTCTTGTCAAGAGTGAGGTTATCGATGTTAATGGCTTCCATGGTACCTGAAAACTTAAAATATGATCGTGAGAAAAGTTTAAAAATGAAATGAAAGACTTAATATTAATCCTAATATAGCTCCCCAGCAGCGGCGCCAAAAACTTGATGCAGGTTTTACTGACCAGGTCTTAATATTTATAGTGTCTCGCTATACCTATGGTCTACCCTAATGCACTAACGGGCAGTGTACCCGGTCGTGTGTAGTGTAGTAAATGGTAAATCCGAGGTCGTCCCAAGAGCTTTGTGTGTCGGATAATTACTAAGTCTAATTGTCACAGAATATAAATGGTTTGATAGGGTTTTAATTAATTAAACTACTAATGCAGAATATAAAAGCAAATAAATGGTAGAAGGAAAATCAATAGAGGAATAGTGGTGCTAACCTAGTTGATCCTCCTAACTAGTTATGTCTACGTTTACCTACTTCCAATTACTTCAGGTGCGGTCAAATTCAAGAGGACAACATTTGGTCAATTCGCCCTAACCTATCAGCAAAGATGCCACCACAGGAGAAATCAGGCGCACAATCATAAGTCCTGTTGTTCCTGGTCCCCTAAGCCAAGTCATTAAGTACCGCTACATGCTAGATTCTAAATAGTGAGTGCCCGGCCGTTAGGAACTTAGACACTACACCCCCCAATTCTTAAGTTCATCCAAACGATAGGTGATCAGTTGGTCAAATCGCACAAGTAGAAAGGGTCGTCAGTTGGTCATATCTTACCCTTCCCGTCTCAGTCTGCTCACCTAGGGTCAGTTGGTCATATCTCCTAGGCAATTGGCCTCTATCGTCATTCAAAACTACCGAACCAAGGGTGACTACCAAAGAACTATGCATGCATACACTTAGAAATAATTGTACCGAAGTAAAGGTAAACGCAAACAAAACAATTAAGGAATCATAACTAGGCTAGCACCAAAGGGTGCTTAGCCGCTCATATTAATCATGCACATCAATTCAATATTCAAAGTTACGAAATACATGAATTGAAAGTAAAAGAAATAATAAACGCTAAAGCTTATCGTAATGGTGTGACTTATCCCTTGGAAACAGCTCCGTATGCTTCCCTAGACCTCCCTTGAGCTTTTTCCCACGTTCTCAGAGTGTTGTGTGTGTAATGGGATGCTTTGAAATGCTGGAATTCGTGGGGTATTTATAGGCCAGGTCTGGGTTACGGCCTAACCAATAGATGAGTTACGCCGTAACCTTCTATTTCTCCATAAATGCACTAGATCTGCTAGTTACGGCGTAACCTAAGAAGTGGTTACGCCGTAGTCTTCAATAAACTCGGTTACGTCATAAGTGATGCAGTAGTTACGGCTTAAGTATCAGCGGCGTGGAACCTCTTTTGACCTAATGGAGTTACGTCGTAACCTTTGGGAGGAGTTACGCCGTAACCTCTTGATAAGTTGGACTTCTGGGTCACGCAATAGTTACGGCGTAATGAGAGATGAGTTACGCCGTAACTTCTTCAAAATAAGCATACTGTGATAAATCTTTTTGTAACGTTTCCATTTCCGCGTCTCTTTAGCTCTAATGCTCGTAATTTACCTGAAAGTGTAAAACAATGGAAAACAAGCGTAAATTCATATAAATGATATAAATAACGAGCATTAACGGGGGAAATTGACACTTAATATTCAGGACTATTTGATGTTATCACATACAATAACAACAACAACAATGATAAAGCACTTTACAGTGAATCTAATGAGGATACAGAAGCTTTCGATGCATTGCAGCAAGGGTTTGTCATGATTGCTAGAGCGTTTGGCCGATACTCAAACAAATCCAACAATCGCATTCGTACCTCATATAACACAATGAATCAGGCTGTTGTTAACAGTGGACGTGTTGAAGTTTAGAATCGTGGTAATGTTCGTCAGATGGGCGGTGGTCAAGGGTTTAATCCAATGGGAAGGAATAACATGGCTGCTCCACAACAAAGGGCTCAAGTGGTTGAACAGGGTAATGCTCTGAATGGGATTAAGGGTCTTCGTTGCTATAACTGTAATGAGAAGGGTCATCTGGCTAATGCATGCCTAAAGCCGAGGACTAGAGGCAGTGCTTATCACAAAGAGGCTTTACTCTTGACTCTTAAGGATGAACCTAGTGGAACTCTTACCAACAAGGAAAAGAGCTTCATGGCAAATGAAGATTCTGATGAGGATATGGAGGACTTGCAGGCTAATGCAGCAGTGATGCTAATGGCTAACATGCACGAACTCCACATGAGTGACACAGGCCAAGTGTATGACACTGACGGCTTGTCTTAGGTACCGGATCAAACCATATTCATTACTGATATGATATCTCCGCCAACATCTGTATCCGACGAAGATCAGAGTGTTCAACATGAGCCATCTACATCTCATTCCGATGATAATCAAATAGATCCTGTAGTTATATTTGACGATCAAGATGACCTTATGGTTACCATTGATAATCAAGTTGACTCAGTGGTTATATTTGAGGATCTAACTAATGATCATGTTGACACTTACGTTGAACAAGCTGAACTTCCGTCTGAGCTCATGACCTTACTTAAAGACCAAGCATCTCGACTGGAAATATGCAAAGACATCAATAAGCAGTTAAAGGACAAAAATGCACTGCTGACTAAGGATAATGCATGCTTAAAACTTCAACTCAACAGTTTTCAAACTCAAGAAAAACATGAAAAAGGTTTTGAAGTCGCTTTTGCTAAATCTTACCAAAACGAAATATCATTAGAACAACAGATTCGTGATCTAGTCGCATCTAAGAATGCTTTGTTATCTCAAATAGAACAACTGAAATATGATCATAAACAACAACTAAACGCTCTCACTTTGGAAACTCAAAAAGCCAAGTCTGAGTTGTTAAATTGTCAAAAATAGTTCTCTGAGTACAAAAAGCATTCAACGAAACGAATAGATGACTATCTTGAAGAAATTTTTGACTTACAAAACAAAATCAAAGAGTTTCAAAATGTTGTTTATAAACATGGTGAGTCAATCACAATTATTCAAAAGTTTACTTTCAAACCAAATCCAAATGGATATGGACCGAATCTTGCTGATTACAAACCAAAGTTTTCAAATAGAGCATTCAAACCAAATCCTGAAGTTTACAGTGCAGAACATAGAATTGATGATTCCATTATGAGTGTTGTTGAATGTAATTGTCAAGAGGAATTAGATGCAGATGACGAGAGTCGGTCAAAAATGGTAAATGTCATTTATAACAAACCATTTAACTATTCAAAAGCCGTAACTTTTGTCACACAACAGGATACTTCTAACACACCTTTGGTTATCACACCAGTTACTGAGTCTTCTAATGTTGATCCCCAACACAATGGTGCACAAATAAATGGTCCTTTACCTTCACTCAGTGAAATTAAAACAATACCCGAAAATCATCAAATTCTTAGATATTTTGACACTTTCTTATCTGACATCAAACTTTTAGAACGTGAGATTGAATTTCATTCTGAAATAAAAGTTGAACATTTTCAATCGCCTCAGGCGCGAGAACAAAGAGATATTTTTCAGAAAAGAATTTTACCTCATGTTCAAAATTTTAAAAATTGTGCATTATATTGGGAAAGGGAATTTCATAAGGAACTTGGACTGATGAAAATAGTTTTCGAGAAAACAGAAACATCCATTTCAAATACAAAACGTACAAAGAAAATGTTACGAAAAGATGTTGATCGACTCTTGGAAGATGTTATCTGTGTTGATACCATAAATGTTGTGTTGTTACATTCTGTTGCATATGCATTTGATTATATCTCTGTTGATTCTGTTGAAAATGTTGAGAATACTTATACTGTGTCACAAATCAAGTCTTTAAAAGTTGAGAATGAACGATTGTTAAACGAGCTTTCAAATGCAAAAACGTCGTCTTCAATGGTGTCAAAAAGATTGTCAAAATCGTGAACTCGCTTTACAAAACAAAATCAACCAGTTTCATACCAAAACTCTTAGTCCAAAACTTGAGCAACTGGATGATGAAAATGTGTCTTTGAAGTGTCAAATCTCAAAATATGAACAAGAAATTACAAAAGTTAAAAAGGAATATGGTGTCATATTTGATTTACTCAAAAAGACTCGTGCTAAAGCGGACAAAGACCTTGATGGTCATCTTGCATACACCAAAGATGTTTTACGACGAGATGGACTCACTCGTTCTGAAAATCTAGATTTGTTACACAAAATACATGATCTAAAAGCAGAGTTAGTGAAACTTAAGAAAGATAGGGATAGTAACACAGTAGTAAATGCACCTACACATATTCAAAATGACTCTAGAACATCTAATGACAATCCACAAGAAACTAATTTGCTTCCCTCTACTGAAACAGGAATAGTTGCCTCTTTTCCCAACGCCCACATTTCATAGCCTAGGAGCAATACAAGGAAGAATAGGAAGTTGCGTCGTAAGAAAAGAACAATAAAGAATGCTGAAGTAGAAGAACACCTTAGGACTTTGAATAAGACTCAAGTTGCACCTACTTTAGATATTGCGTCTGACAAATGTAATGGAAAAAGTGATGTAACGAATGTTGAATCTTTAAGTACTTTAAATGTTAAGTTTGAAGCTTCTTGTGTTGGTTGTCGTAAAAGCATGTTTTCTGGTTGTCATGATAAATGTGTTGCTAAGGCTATCTTGAATCGTAAGCAGAATAATAGAAAGCGGAATACCACTAGGCCCACTAATGCTTCTAAGTATGTGCCAGGTAAACCACCTTCTAGTGTTCCGACTACAATCATTGATGTACCCATAGTACCCCCTACACCTCCTAAGAAGAATTTATCACCTAGTGCATTCACTAAGACCAAAGCTAAGACTAGTTGGAGATGGAAGCAATGGTTACATAATACAATTGGATTTAAATGGATACCTAAAATCATTAATATGTGTGTTTCTACTATAACTGCTTCGGAACCCTCTAACTCTTCGGGTTCCACATCTACTTCTATTCCATCTGTGTTGTCTGTGTGTAATGCAGGTGATACAGATCATCCTTTGGATTGTTGATAGCGGATGTTCCCGACACATGACAGGAAATCTCAAACTGTTATCAAACTTTATTGCAAAGTTCATTGGCACTGTCAGATTCGGGAATGATCACTTTGCAGCTATCATGGGCTACGGAGATTACATCAATGGCAACATCAAAATTAGCAGGGTTTATTATGTGGAAGGCCTCGGTCACAACCTCTTCTCAGTAGGTCAGTTCTGTGATGGAGATTTGGAAGTTTCCTTTCGGGAGAAAACTTGTTTCATTCGTGATCTACAAGGAAACGATCTTATGTCTGGCACCCGAAATTCAAGTCTTTATACAATCTCAATGCAAAACATGATTGCTCCATCTCCCATCTGTCTACTTTCAAAGGCTACATCTACAAAATCTTGGCTATGGCACTGTCGTCTCTCAAATTTAAACTTTCAAACCATAACCAATCTTGCACGATACAAACTTGTTGAAGGTCTCCCAAGATTTCGGTATTCTAAAGATCACCTATGCTCAGCTTGTGAACAAGGGAAAAACACTCGTGCTCACTTCCCTTCAAAGGTGGAACACAACTCACAACATGTGCTTCATCTTCTTTACATGGATTTGTGTGGCCCGATGCGCCTGCAGACGATTAATGGCAAACGCTACATCCTGGTAATTGTAGATGACTACTCAAGATGGACTTGGGTTTATTTTCTTCGAAGTAAAGATCAAGCTCCACAGATGATCATCACCTTTCTCACGAAAATTCAAGTTCAGCTCCGGAACACAGTCCGACAAATCGAAACAGACAAAGGAACTGAATTTGTGAATCAACCCCTATTGAGCCTTAGACCTTGATAGATCTCTGAGCACTCGTAGATCGTTAGTTATGCTTATGTAATCACAAACACACTAAAAGACAGTCTCTATAACTTGTATTCTTTAGCGGAAATCAAACACAAGTAATAACACAAATAACTAAGAACTCTTTGATCCTCTATGGATGTTTTAATTATATTAAAACTTTGTTTTTCAACACGTACATAACTCAGACTATTGTGTTCCTTTTATAGATAAGGAACCCTAAACCGTTTCCCAAGAAACGTATAAACATAAAACTAAATAAGATATACATTATAACTTCCTAATAAAGCTCATGCATATCCTAACTAACTATAGAATACGCGGAATATCTATCTCCGCAGAAACCATCTACACGGTTTTAATACTTCAATAGAATTACTTCTTCAGCAGAATCCTTGCACTTCAGCAGAATCCATCGGCAGTAAATTCAGCATAATTCATACTTAGCAGAATTCCCAACAATCCTCCCCTAAACTGGAATTTGACTAGGTTAAGTTCCAGTTTCTTGATAGATCTTTAACACTTCAGAACTAGAGGATTGTACTCGAACAACAGCAGCAAAGAACCTAAACAATTACATCTCTATGATGACAAAACTTTGAAACTCCAGATCTTTGCAGCAACAAATGACCAAATGTACATCAAAACATATTAGTTTCATACTATTCTCATCACATCCAGGTGTGTTAACTCCTGTGAGAGGTGAATCATTGAAAATAATGGATTTGATGTCTCTTTACCAATAGCCATTACTACTGGAGTAGCCAAATGTTTAAGTTCGAAAACTATGGTACACCGATAACCATCTGATTTATTAGCAAATCAGCAACCATAAACGGATTTGAGATGTCTTTACCTGTAGCCGTTTGCTCAGGACTAGTCAATTCTTAGTAGAAAGAATCACCTTTGGTGAATTGAGAACCCAATATGGTATTCCACTGCCTTTACCACAAGCCATATACGTGTGGGCTAGCCAATTCTTGGATTCCAAAACGGAATAAACCATGGTGAATTGATGACCATACAATCCTCAGCAATTAAGCATGGGTGAGTTGCAAACCCTATGATTTTGAGCAAACCATTACAGCTATCAACAGATTTGATGTGTCTTTACCAAAGCTGTACCCTTTGGACAAGCTAACTCTTTGATGTACACAAGGCACATCTGGTGAGTCGATAACCATCAACAATGTACAACAAACCTGCAAGAAAAGTTAGACAAACAAAGAATATACATTTTTTTTAAACTAAGAATCAAATAAACCAAATAAGACAAATAGTACAGGATAAAATATTAATATGATGCCTGATGTTGCAGAAGCTGAGTCTTAATCAATCCAATCAATTGTTCAGCATGTAGCTTATCATTCCCAACTGGATCAGGAGGAACTTCCAACTTCTGTCTAAGCATTCTTTCCATCAATGACACAGACAAAGGATATAACTTATCAGAGAACATACACACAGTCATCCCACACTTTGTCTCCACCACATGCACACATGGCATAGGATAAAATCTCCAAGACTCAACCTTCCATTTATGTGAATTCTTCGAAATAGAATACCCTTTACCATCTGGAGATTGAGAGTCAAACAGAACTTGAAGATCACCCAACAAGTATAAACCAGAACCCTGTGGTGGATGATTATCATAATGCTTAGTGACAAGGCCATACAGAGTATTCAAATCTTGCCTATCCACCATATGAAATATGTCCTTCAAGAACTTAAACTGCATAGAAGAATTATCTAGCCTAAAAATGGTGTTAAGCTGTCCATCAGTCAAAGTCCAAGTAGTCAACACATCATGAGACCCTTCAAGAAAAGCATCAGCAGATCCTTCTTTAATGAAAGTTGAATCAGCAGCCTTTAGATCCAAAGAACTACCCCTGTGAGATTTCTTAACCCTAGAGGTGTGTGTCCCAGCTGATCTCACAGATCTCCTTAGAGAAATGTGTCTCCTTTTAGACATCCTTTTCTTCCTCCTACCTAGTATATAAATCCCCATAGATACAAAAGATGGTACCTTCTCAGATTCATCAGGGACATCTTTAGCAGGAATGGATGAAGTAGAAGTAGACGTAATTGGAACAACACCACGCAAGGCATACATTTTCTCAAGCACATCTCTGACCTTCTTAGCTTTAGCAGCTGCTTGTTCAACTTTCTTACCCAACTCATCTCCTACTTTATCAATAGGTACAACACTAGATAATGCTTCAGAAGAAACAATATGAGGTTCAGCAGAGTGAACCCTTTCAGCTGAATGTATAGCTTCAGTAGATGCCTCAAAAGTAATACCATGAGAACTCATTTTGGGTGTAACATCATCAAAAGAATCCACAATCTCAACTTTCTTGGTTCTCTTTGCCTTTGGAGCATCTGCACTACCAGCAATCCTCTTCAAGGTAAAAGGTGGTGTAATCTGTTTCATAATCTTCTGATACTTGCTATTCAACTCAGAATCATCTAAAGCCCAATCTTGCTTCTTTGTTAAACCAGACTGATAAATAGCAATGCTTTGGTTATACACCACATTCCTTATATAGGCTCTCTTCTGAGCTACAGTTTGTGGTCTCTGTCTCTTAGCTTGAGCCTTTTGTGTAGCAATGGCTTTCTTCTTTCCAGCTGCAGCTTGCTTCCTTTGTTGTCCAAGAGCCATCATTTGTGCAGCAAAATTCTCACTATCAAAGTCTGCCCTTAAAATACTTTGTGCAAGAGTAGGATTGGATGCAGCTTGATGAGTATAAGCATCCCATTGCTCATCAGTGATCTGAGTAGATAGTTCATCAATTTCTCTTTGTCTCTCAGGAGGCAAATTGGTAGTAAACTGAGCTTCAAGCTTTTGAGCCAATGCACGACTCTTCTGCATATCTGCATACTCAACAAACATCCTTGCTTGTTCTTGCCTTTCCTGTTCACTCACAAGATCTGAACCAATCTCTTCATCAATCATTACTCCTTTCCCTTTATCAGCAGAATCCTTAGCAGAAACATCATGAAGAGTATCAACAATAGGAACTTCAGAAGAAACACCCAAGGATGCACCAGGAGAAACATGTTGAGACAGATCTTCAACAGGTGTAGAAAAGACATCAACAATAGGATCCAGGTTAAAACTTCTTCCAGCAAGAAATACTTCATGATCATCTGTTGAAGGTGTAGGACATGATGGTTCTTGTATAGATGTATCTTGACCATGTGCAGAACCAACATCCACCATATGTGCATCATTAATATTGTCTTCGGCAGTTGTAACTTTTTCAACACTTGGTTCCTTTGAAGCTTCAGTGGAATCCTTGTTCAAATACTTTCTTCTCCTTCTTCTAGTAAACTGAATAGGTTCATTGTTCTTTGAAGATTCAGCAACAACTGGTGAAGAAACATGAGTCTTTTGAGCCACATCAGCCAAGATTTCAAGTGAACCAAACTGAGTATCCTCTTGCTCCTCAACAGAAGAAACCAGAAACCTCCTTTTGCTACTTTTCCCAAGTTGTTCCTCTAAATCCTTAACCTTTATCTTCAACCCCACAATTTCACCACCAATTGTAGATTTTGTCTCAGCAAGCTCCTTTTTGAGATCAGCAACCTCTGCCACATACCTATTCACTAGAGCATATATAGATGTAAGTGTAATAGGGTCCTCAGCTCCACCAGCAGATTGCTTAGTAGTAAAGGGAGCTTCATTAGACCTTTCAGGAGAAATATGGACATGCTTAATGATAGGAGAGCCTTCATTAAATGGCTCCCTAACTGGACTTGGTGTGGCCAGTCTATTAAACTCATGCTCAAACTCATCAAGAGCATCATGAGTAGGTGGTGGACTTGGACTAGGTGTGGGTATAGATGTAGGTGGAGGCTGGTCAGGAGAATCATGAGATGCTTCAGCAGTTGTGGAAGGACCCTCATCAATGGCAACTGATGGGTTACCATCAGCAGCAATATTAGTAGAAGGTGGATCACCAACAACATTACCCTCATCAGCAGCCTCATTGCCTTGAGGCAACATAGCTTCTAGCAAATGATGATGTTCCCCCTCATAATGAATTTTCATTGAAGCAAATAGTTTAGCAGTTAAAGCTCCTATGGGACAAAAGACTTGGACTTGGGTTGTAATGTCTAAAATCATTTGCAAAAACCTAGGGTACATTAAAAACTTATGATTTTTCCTTTGAATATTTTCAACCATATTATCAAAAATAAATCTAGAAAAGTTATAAGTTAATCCCTGAGAAAGACATACAATACCACATCCCAGTTGAGTAGAAAATTGATCCCATCCTCCTGATTTATTGCTTATGCACTGAAGCAATGTGTGTACCAAAAACCTCCACATAGGGCAAAGCTGATTCTTGAACCATATATCTATCCTCGTACTATGGTATCCAAAAGCTCTTAGCCCAACAAGTATCTCCACGGAATTAGAGTGATAAAACCCATATTCATCGTCCAAACGAAGCTGTCTCCTTATCAAATCCTCTATCACAACATACTCTGTTACATCAACCATAGCAGCAATCTCTGTGTCACTTCGTTTCGAAGTAGATGCCCAAAATTGTGTAACCAATGATTCATATATCACATTAGGAGAGTGCGTTAAAGCATAATGAATCTTGGATCGCTTCAAGAACTCCACCATTGGTTCATATAATTCATGACCCTTTGCTTTTCCCAGAAAAGCAACTTTGTTATGATCCTTCTTAAATTTGAGCGCCATGTGAGAAATTGTGAGAGTGGGTTATGGTTCATGCAACTGGAAGAGTGAATCAGTTAATTTTAGGCGAAGATATGCAAAGAAGGTATTAGTAGAAGTTACCCAATTTATGGTCAAAAATATCAGAACAAGTTGTTGACCATATCTGACGTGTAAAGCAACTCCAACCAAATTTAAATTAACACTTTAACAGAAAGTATGGTCAATCTGCTGAAAGAGGTCAATCAGCAGAAATAACTCAAGTAGTTAAGAATCTTTAGTAAATATCTTTGAGTTTTACTGTGCCACCAAACTCGCTTTAAATTTCATTAAGCCTCGAATCCGCCTATAAGATAGTCCCAATGCACATTTAACACAGAATAATTACCCCCAATTAACTTCACAAACCCTAATTTCTCCAAAAACTCCTCAATCATCCACAAGAACCAATGTCCACCAAACCAGAAGTAATAAATCTCACTTCCTCATCGTCATTATCATCATCCAGTGAAGATTCACACCCATTATTTCGCTACCCCCATCAAGATGAACCTCGACCATCAAAATCCCCTTTTCTTCCTTCTTCTGAAGATGATAGTGTGGTGAATCCATGTGATTCATCTAGGGGTTCTGATGACTCCACAGAGCGTCTAGAGCCACTCTTCAACAAGAAGAGGACATCACACCTCCAACCTTCACAACCTCAACCTCAACCAAGGCCATGTGCCAGAAGAGAGGTGGTGTTAGCTCTTCCTGCGCCATGTTTTGGTGCTTCATCTCATATCGGTAAGGGAAAGGGCAAAAGGAAGATGGAGTGATGCTTTATGGTGGAACGAGTAGATGGAACAACCAAAGATTTTTCATATCACAAATCCATCTACCATATCCACCAGCTTCATCTTCGTTTTCATCAATCCATCCTTCCCATATTTATCTTTAGCTTCTTCGTCGTACTGGTCATGCATATCTACCAGCTTTTGTAATAGACGATAGGAACTAGTATAGGTTTGGTAGATCTTGTATAAAAATGGTCTTGTATTTTCATTTGAAGTTGATTGTAAGCTGTAAGCTATAAGCTGTAAGCTGTAAACTATTTCTTGAATGAATGAACAATTTTAACTTCAGTACTTCTCTTTAGTAGAAATAATTAAATCACTTCAGTACTTCTCTTTAGTAGAAACAAACTTTAAGCCCACTTGACCATATTCCAACTAACCAAACTTGGTGAACTTCAACTTAAAAATGCATTCTGTAAAACAGACACAGAGAAACACACAAACCAAACCAAGACAAACAAAACTAAAAGAACATTAGCTGGTTAGTGTTAGCAAACAAAAATATAAACAATAATTTACAAAGTTTACAACAAGAATCCTCCCCTAAGGCATATGCCTTCCCTGAGGCCTATGCCTCCCCTCAAACTTTGCAGTTAAGGGTTAAGCATCCCAATATTGACAACTAGGTGTTGAAACCTAGGTCTATCAAAAGCTTTAGTCAATAAATCTGCCACATTATCATCAGTGTGAATCTTAACCACTTTTATCAAATGTTTTTCATATGCATCTGTTATAAAGTGGTGCATGATTTCAATATTCTTAGTTCTACTATGAAAAACTGGATTTTTAACTATGCATATGGTACTTTGATTATCAATAAAAATTGTTGTGTTCATGAAGTTAAACCCATAATCCAACAATTGATTTTGTATCCATAGTACCTGACCACAACAATTTGCAGCAGCAACATACTCTGCTTCAGTAGATGAGGTAGCAACAATAGTTTGTTTCTTGCACTGCCAAGAAATCAATCTTTTTCCAAGGAATTGGAAACCTCCAGTTGTGGATCTCCTATCCAGATTTGCACCAGCATAGTCACTATCACTATATGCTTCCAACTTAAAAGGAGACTCTTTTGGGTACCAAAGACCTAAATGGGGTTGGCCTTTTAGGTACTTAAAGATCTTTTTGACTGCATTCAGATGGGAAGCAAGTGGAGTAACTTGATGTCTAGAACAAACACTCACAGCAAAGGTAATGTCAGGCCTAGAAGTTGTCGTACATCAATGAACCAATCATAGATCTGTATAAGTGAACATTCACAGCTGGATCTGGTTCAATGTTGTTCTTTGGTTTTGGAGCTTCATAAGGTGTAGTGGCAGTTCTGACATTCTCCATACCAAACTTCTTCAAAATGTCCCTCACATATTTATCCTGACTGATAAAAATACCATCAGGTTTCTGCTGAACTTGGAGACCCAAAAAGAAAGTAAGCTCCCCCATAGCACTCATATGAAACTCTCCCTTCATCAGCTCCTCAAACTCCCTGCACAAAGCTTCTTTAGTGGAGCCAAATATAATGTCATCCACATAAACTTGCACAAGAATGATGTCTGTGGAAATCTTCTGTAGGAAAAGTGTTTTGTCAATGGCACCTCTTCTATAACCATGCTTCAGCAGAAATGCTGAAAGCCTTGCATACCATGCTATGGGTGCCTGATGTAGTCCATAGAGAGCTTTTACAACCTTGTAAACATGTTTTGGAGATCTAGGTCTTCAAATCCTTTGGGTTGAGTGACATAAACCTCCTTTTCTATTTCACCATACAGAAAAGCACCTTTGACATCCATTTGATATACCATGAACCCCATGTAAGATGCATAGGCCAAGAAGATACGAATGGCCTCAACTCTAGCAATAGGTGCAAACACTTCATCATAATGAATTCCTTCCTCTTGCTTGAACCCCTGAGCCACTAATCTTGCTTTGTTTTTAATCACAACACCCATTGCATCTCTTTTATTCTTCAAAATCCATTTTGTCCCAATTGCATACTTACCATCAGGTAGTGGTACCAAGATCCAAACCTGCTGATTTTTGAATTGTTGCATCTCTTCTTGCATTGCTTCAAGCCAACTTGAGTCTTCAAGGGCTTGAGTAACACTGGTTGGTTCCACTTGAGAAAGAAAACAAGCAAACAGACAATGCTTAAAGTCTGTGTGATTGTCCCTTTGCTGGTTTGAGACACAGGGAAGAAAAGCAACCTGTCCATATTTAGAACTTGTCACAGTCCTTCTAGTTCTAACAGGTGCTAGAGGATCACAAATAACATTAGATTGAGGATGAGCAATGTTGATCCTTTTTGTAGCAGTGGGGTTGACTTCAATAGATGTATCAAGATTAGTGACAGTTGGTTCAAAATCACTGTCATAGGAAGGTGAGGTGAAGATGCCAGCTTTGGGTTGATGATTACCAAGATCTAAAGGACTTGGAAAGCGTGTATATGGTTCTCCAAAGTCTTTGGACATTCTAGTAGAAATGGGAGTAGAAACAGCAGGGCTATCAGCAGATTTGGTGTTGTTAGGAGAAACAGGATCACTGTCAGAAGAATCATGGTTTCCACTGACTGCTTCTCTTGTAACCTCCCCACTAAGCCTCTCAGCTTCAAGATTAGCTGCATGCTCTTGTTTCTTAAGCCTAGAAAGGTCCTCTGCATAGTGTGACTCATCTTCACTCTCATCAGAAGTAACTTTAGAAGTATCACTTGCAAAATGGTTAGGGGAGAAGGAAGGTACAATAATAGGTTGTTCATCATCCTCAAACTCACTATCAGAAGCAGCATCCATGGTACCTTCATTATCAGTGGGAGACTCTTGTGTACCTGCATTTTGGTTAGCCACATGTCCAGAATAACCCAAGTAATCAGTTAAGTAATCAAGGTCAAAAGACCAAACATGACCCTATCCTTGAACATTAGGCTTGTCTTCTAGAAATCTCAGGTTCAGAGTCTCCTCAATCTTCTTAGCAGATAAATTATATACCCTATAAGCCTTACTATGAGCTGAATAACCCACAATATACCCCTCATCAGCTTTCTCATCAAATTTACCTAGTGGATCACTAGTATTCAGAATGGTCACTTGACATCCAAAAGGTTTGAGGTAATGAATAGCAGGCACTTTCCCAGTGAGAAGTTCATAAGGTGTCTTGAAATGAGGTCTAGTAATGGATACCCTATTCAGTACATAACAAGCTGTGATAACTGCTTCAGTCCAAAACATAGTGGGTAATTTAGAGTCTGCAAGCATTGATCTTGCTGCCTCTATTAAGGTCCTATTCTTTCTTTCAGCTACCCTATTTTGTTGTGGGGTTCTTGGAGTGCTATAGTCCCTTTTTATCCCTTTAGACTTACAGAGTTCTATTAATACAGCATTCTTGAACTCTGTCCCATTATCACACCTAATTCCTTTGACCTTTTTTTCAACTGGTTTTCAACAAGGGTAATAAACTCTTTCAACACTTGAGATGTTTCATCTTTAGTCCTCAGAAAGAATACCCAACAAAACCTGCTATAGTCATCAATGATTACCAGACAAAAATACTTGTGATCAATACTTCTGACTTGGGTTGGACCAAAGAGATCCATATGCAGCAACTGAAGAGGTTCTGAAATAATGCTCACAGTAGTAATAGCCTTGTATGAGGCTCTGTGTTGCTTTCCTTTGTTGCAGGCAACACAGTTATGTTCATTGGTGAAAACTTTGGAAGGAAGTCCTTCAACAAGACCCAGCTTAGAAAGCTTGTTTATGGTCTTGAAGTTCACATGAGCCATCCTTCTATGCCATTTTGTAGACTCATCCAGAGATGCTTTAGCCACCAAACAAGTTAGGTCACCTTCTGGTTGAACATCATTCAAATTGAATGTGTATAGATTGTGATTTCTTGGAACTCTCAGCAGAATTGATGAATCTTCTGGTAGTTTGAAGTCTTTTGATAACACAAGACATTCATCCTCAGAGAAGAATACTTTGTTCTTGGTGTCACAAATTTGTGAGACTGAGAACAAGTTGAAGTGTTGCAGTTCCTTTACATAGTACACATTCTCAAAATCCAGTAGAGGTGTTTTGATGGTGCCTTTCCCAGTGATTCTACCATCACTTCCACCAAAAGTCACATTGCCTCCTCCTTCTATGGGTACGAAATTATGCATCATATCTTTGTTTCCTGACATGCTTCTGGAACAACCACTATCAACAATGCCAACTTCCTTATGCTTAAGAGGATGATCCTACAACAACAACAAAAACATATACAAAATATTAGTACACTATGGAGGCTCAAGTCATCACTGACTTGAGCCTGCCTTGTGGATCATAAGATTTAGGCCATGTAGATGTAGAAGATCCACCATTGTTCTTGGTCCTCCATTGAAAATTAGGTCCCTTTTTAGTCCAAGAACAACCTGCTGAGGGCTTCACAGCAGTATCCCTATATCCCTTCCCATCATACATTGAGTCAACACATCCAGGCCAATAACCATTTTGAAAATATGAACTAGTTGGTCTAACATATGGTCTAGTAACAGATCTTCACCAAGCAAATGGAGAGGGTTTAGGAGTTGCTTGTGGAACAAAAGGTGGTATATCATTAACATTTTTCCACATTGGTCTAGATTTCTTTTGACTAGCACATACACCCATTCTTTGCTCATGAAAATCACAATCCTTAATCAAATGAAATTTACTTCCACAAACAAAAGATGTCTTCTTTTTAGAAGATTTATTCAAAGTGAAAGATGTTCTATTACATGTAAAAGCATTCAAACCACAAACATTAACAGAATTGTTTTTAACAGAATTATTATACAAAGAATTAAAAAACAAGTCTTCAGAGGAAACTGTCTTGGAAGTAGATTCCTCAGCAGCAACTCTAAAAGGCTTGTAGGGAGTCTTGGGTGAGGTATTGGGAAGGTGTGACTTATCACTTGAATCACAACTGGTATATGTAGTAGACCCTTGGTCAGAGGACTTATCACTGTCAGAACAAGAGACAAAGTCATTAGATGAAGAATCAAGGTCTGGCAAGTCTTTTAACTTTTTGCCATAAAGATGGTGTGATCCATCAAAGTCAACTGCGATGGAAAGGTCAATGGGCATATGTTCACCTCTAATAGGTCCAGGTACAACATGTAATTCACCTTCTTTAACATAATTAGCTAATCCTGCTGGTGTAGATTTACGCGAATCATTCCTAGCTTCTAAGCCAACATATTTTTTAAAACCTAAACCTAAACCAGAGTTTACAGATTGACTACTGATTGTACAAAAGATTGCACTACCAGGCTTCGATGAGGATCAAAGTAATGAGGGGTGTATGTTCCAGCCAAGACTTGCCTTTCACCTGAGAATAAGAAATATGAAACACTACGTTAAGTGATTGCGCAAGGGTAGGACCCTTCGAACACATCCGGCGTGAGAGTAAGTATGAGTTACGGTTGTATAACTGTGTATAAGTAAAGAAATGAGTGTGAAATGAGCATACCATAATCCATTGCCCGTCCAACCTATTTATAGTGAATGAAATAGGGTTGAGAGCACTTCTGCATGAATGTCGGAGATCATGGGGGCGTCCCATGATTGTGGGTAACCGCTAGGGCTTAGTGACCCACGTTCTCAGACTTGACGGGGAAGCCAAGAGAGAGAGGGAGATCGTGGTTTTGACCAAGTTAGGAGGTTCCTTATCCATTGTTCCTTCGTCAGCCATATCCTGAAGGGCCTAGGGCTTTGAATGGCGAATTCTCCTTAGGTAACCTTCGTGCCAACGAATGGTTTGACGCCTATGGATATTTTGGAATCCTAACTTGGGCCTTCGTATGGAAGGGCTTCGACACGTCTTGTAGGAGTGTCCTTCGAGCTACTCGGAGAGTACATCATCAAGCCCCCTAGTCGAAAGTGATGCATATGAGCGAAGAGGCATTGCATTCGACTTCATGCTTCGAAAAAATTACAGCTTGCTGCGAATTACATTAGTTAGGGGATAATTACGTACCTAACTTAGTGCATTAAATGCTAAGTACTTATTACGGCTGCCCGCTACAGGAATCACACTTCCCCACCTTACCCGGAGACCAAAAGTCATCTTTATTCAAAATTTAAAAATTTTAACCGGATAATACTTATATTTGGGACACGTGTGTGGTGCCTAAGAGAGAGAGAAGAGAGTATAAAAAGGGGGTAGATGAAACCCTAATTTATTTTACTCTCTTCGTCTTGTTTCCACACGCAGTAAAATCTCATCGCCTTCACTTCCGAAACCAAAGGTAAACTTTCTTTCGTATTGAAAGCTTGTTTTTTTTTTCTTAAAAAAATGGATTCCAAGTTTATTATAAAGCAGCAAAAGTGTACATTGTCTGCAAAAGATCTTCATGACCACTTAGCCGATTACCCCATCCCATTAGAACACAAAGTGATTTTACCCAAACCTACTCAGGGTATCTTTGATGCTCCTCCAGGTTTCGTGGGGCTGTACACACATGCATTTAGCCACTCGAACCTTAGGATTCCTGATAACGCTACACGCGTCGTTCGGGGTCAAAGGAACTTCCTTTTCTTCGAGCAAGTTTTATAACACCCTAGGCAGTGAACCTAATCGTTGTAGTGTAGTAATTAGGGTAAGCCACGGGTATTGATATCGTTCTCTAGGGGAATAGGAATGCTAGTAGGGAGTTACTACGCTAAGGTTAAGGTTGAGGAAGATTATTTTTTTATCTTTTTATATTTTATGAAAATGGAAAGGTACGAATCTCGGGTATTGGATTTGGGGGGTTGGTATTTCTACCGATTACTCTACTATTATCTAATTATCTAAACTAAGGTTGTGGGAGTCTATGTCTAATTAATGTGTGCTCGTATGATAGTTTAAAGATGTGTTTACTTAGTTTGTATTACTCCTTAATTATCTCCTATTGATGGTTGAGTGTCACGTCTTATTCCTAGTTGCGTTGTGTTTCTAAAGTTGTAGGGTATGCGTTTCTCCCTAACTCTTTGAACTTACCAAAGGGTCTTGTCTACAAATCCACTTAGAGATTATAGACTCCAACTCTAAGGCACTCTTCGGATGTTTTAGCCTACAATCACTCAGGTAATCATACTCTAAGGTTCACAAAGATGAATCAAGCATTAAGTACACAACGAATGACCTATCGCATTAATAGATCATTAATCAACTAAGATAAGAAACAACCAATCAATATTTAATAATTAAGTTTCATACTTCCTAAGCAAACACACAAATAAATTAGCCGGACATGGAGAACATGCAAGCATACACACAAATAATCAAAGACATAATTGAATTAATGAAGCAAAGACTTATCTTGGTGTAAGATAGGGTTAAAAACCCTAAAATACTGTACAAGACACCTTAGGTTCGGTTTTAGGTTTTTACTCCAAAGACTCTCCACCCAAAGACTGAAAAATTCGGATTCTATATATAAGATTACAATTGCGACGGCGTCACCTTATGTTTAGTGACGCCGTCGTGTCGCCGCCATTAGGGTTTCGTCTTGACCACGTTAACCTTGCGACGGCGTCACCTTATGTCCGTGACGCCGTCCTCTTCAGCTTCTGACGTCGTCTGGATCGCATCTAGGCCGTCTGAGTAGCGACGGCCTACTCTTTCACAACTAGACGCCGTCCCTTGAAAACACGAGTTTTGAGTTCTGACCCGTCACAATAATTCTCCGACGGCGTCGCAAATAGCTCCTGACGCCGTCGCCTTCTACATTCAGCGACTGTGAGTGTCTCGATTTAGACTTTGGCCATTTTCTTCATATATTCGCGCCTTTTCGTCCAAATAAGTGCCATTCCAGCATTTTGCCTTCACGAGACCTAAAAAGTGAAAAGGAACGATATTAAGCAATAACGGATACAAAAGTGATCAAATAAGGACTTAAATGACCCCTCAAAATGGTACCTTTTAAAACCTTATCAAATATCCCTACACTTGTTATTTGCTTGTCCTCAAGCAAATGTGCTTTTAGCCAATTAATTTATAAGTTAGGGGTCATTCAGCATTAATTCAAAACGGTCCACAACACATATAAGCCCAGCAAAAGTCATAACAAGCACGGAAATTACATACTAGCACCTCACATGGGGTGTTTGGATACTCACATCTCTCTCAGGTGTATAAATGAAATATAACAATATAGGAAATGGAAGATAAACACTCATTAACCGGTCCTAGTACATAGATTACCATAGGCTTGAGAATAGATCAAACCTCCATCGCTTTGGCGTAAGCACCTAGGAAAGACTATCAAAGAGGTCTTTTAAAGGGTTGTAATGTTAGGCTTACGGTAGGGAAATAAGGGTTTGGTGGAATAGGCTATATAGTGGTGGTAAGTCAAAAATCTTTATGTTAACTGCATATGAAGAATGGCGTTGCTAAGCCAAGACTCGACACTCTAAACTCTAGATAACTGAAATAAACAAACAAAAATTTAAAGGATAGATGTAGGATGATAGCCCGTATGTTTTTTTTTTTTTTTTTTTTTT